>JAKLLY010000009.1:0-600000 GCA_022813715.1 Cladosporium austrohemisphaericum
CTGTCACGTGCGTGAGCTGCATACGTACTTAGACGTCTGCAGCCAATCCTGGGGGCAGCGCTTCGCGGTCCGTAACACTGCGCAACAACAGCTACTTGACCCTATGGCATATGTGTGGCCAATTTTTGATAGGAACAGGAAAGACACGTCATAGGTATTCGGTGATAGGGTCGTTTAGTCCGGCGCGTGCTTGAGGTTGTCCATTGCTGGTTCTTGAGACGGAAGAGTCAAGATGGTCACAAGCAAGTTTTGGGCCCAACACAGCGTCACGCGTACCGAGCTAGACACGCGGACAACACTGAGCGCACCTGGGAACGCTATACTCATAGCAACCATGTCGATCATTGAAACACCTGTCGATAACGCCTGTCGCAACCACTCGACATGCCGTCAGTACCACGTTCCACGTAGACAGCATATGAGATATCCCCTCCTCCACGCAGCCACATCCAGCGCCCGACCGAGATGAGCACCATCGACCCGGGTATCGAAGATGGCATCAAAGAGAAGGCCGAAGATGTGGAAGAGCAAGATACGCACAAGAGGCAAGGAGGCATCGGGCAAGACACCGAGGAGCTGAAGCAGCCAAGCAAGTGGTGGTTCGCATCCACCGCCTGCCCTCTGCTGGCAGGCACTTTTGGCCCCATCGCCAGCGGCTTCAACATCTGCGCCCTCGTATACCACTGGCGACAGTATATCCCGCCGGGAGGCACCCAGTCTACCAGCGAGCAGGCCGGTCAAACCTTGCCCGATCCGGTGTTCTTGGTAGCACTGAATGCTGCATCTTTACTCTGCGCGCTCGTCGGCAACGCGTCGCTGCTACTGAACATGGCGCAGCGCGTGAGGTTCTCAATAGCACAGCCCATCACCATCGCTGGCTTCCTACTGGCCGGCATACTGCTCATCGCGGACCTCGCGGCGTTGACCGGCTCTCCCAACTATGCCATCACCCAGCCCGAAGCGATACCCCATGACCGCCATTCCTTGACTGGCGCTTTCTACTACGCCATCTTCGCTGCGGCAATATACGTAATCATAGGCGGACTGATGTTGATGACTGTATACGGCGCAAACCAAGGCCACTTTGGAAAGGAGTTCAAGCTGACCGGACCGCAACGAACACTGATGCTGCAGACAATGTCTTTCGTCACGTATCTACTGCTTGGCGCCTTGATCTATAGCCACATCGAAGGCTGGGAGTATCTCAATGCCGTCTACTGGGCCGACGTGACACTGCTAACAGTCGGGCTCGGTGAATACTCACCTTCAACCGCCGTCGGCAAAGGTCTCCTCTTCCCATTCGCCATCGGCGGCATCCTAATGATCGGTCTGGTAGTCGGCAGCATCCGCTCACTTGTGCTAGACCGCGGAAAAGAGAAGATGAGTGCGCGGATTGTAGAAAAGAAACGCTCCAAAGCCACCGACCACGTAGATCAAAACAGACAGACAATCCGAATCTCATTCTTTGCTAAAGCCGGCTTCAACACCGATCCCTCGCTCTCGCAGGCGGAAAGAAGACGAGAAGAGTTCGTCGCAATGCGCAAAATCCAAGATGCAGGCGAACGCGAAAGGCGCTGGTTCGGTCTCGTGACATCTGGAGCTTTTGCGCTCCTCCTCTGGCTACTGGGCGCGGCCATCTTCCAGCAGACCGAGTACACTCAGCAATGGACTTACTTTCAAGCGCTATATTTCTCTTACACGTCGCTTCTTACCATCGGCTACGGCGACTTCCATCCGCAGTCAAACAGCGGCAAAGCTTTCTTCGTCATCTGGTCGCTGCTTGCCGTGCCGTCACTGACGATCTTGATTTCCAACATGGGCGACACGATTGTCAAGTGGTTCTCGGACATCACCGTCTCCGTCGCGACCATCACCGTGCTACCCGGGGAAATGGGTTTCCGCGCCGGCTTCAAGGAGGTGGCGAAAGATTTCACTGAGCAGCTACGGCAGGCCATGTCAAACCTCACCATGCCCGGGCTGTTAGGCGACGTCTCCCGCAGAACGCAAGACACTATGTCGCCAAGTGCTCACGAGGACTCAATGCAAGACCGACTCGCGAAAAGGCTTGCCAGTCACGCGACCTATGGAGCAGACGCCGGCCTCGACGACGACTTCGAGAACGATATTCGATTCTATCACTACGTCATGGCACGCGAATGTCGCAGCGTACAGAAAGATCTCAACGCTTCTCCGGCAAAGAGATACAGCTGGGAGGAATGGGAGTACTTTTTGAAGCTCATCGGCAATGAAGACGACCCGCAAGACTTTCCCGGACAGGAGCAACCCAACATTCTGGTCTCTGAGAGTATGAAGATCTCACACCCGGACAGAGCGCAAGACTCGTCGCCTGAATCCTTAGCCAACAGCGCCTGTCCAGAGCGCTCCAGCAGCCAAAGGCGCATGACCGCCAACGCCGCCATGCCTTCTCAAATTGCGCCCGCAAAGTCCGCTGAGAAGGCGCCAGAAAGCGAAGCAAACGGAGCTGTACATCAACCACATCATACACACCCTCGAGACCACGGTCGCAATCACAAGACCAACTATCGCCATTCGCATGCAGAAGACTTCCTGCGCCACTGGTCTTGGCTCTCGAACAAATCGCCTCTAATGAGTAGCAAGTCCGAAGCGGAATGGATCTTGAATCGATTATCTGCAGCTCTTGAGCGAGAGCTGGATAGGCAACGAAGAGGCTATCGGCGAAACCCTCCGATCAAATTGCGAGATGCTGGCGTGAGAGAGGAGTAGACTGTTACGAAGGTTCGGAAAGAGGTATTAAGATCAAGCTCAACATTCATCGGTTGCTATGGAATGAGCCTGATCTATCAGAATTGCAGCACGGTATCTGGGTAGATGCTCTGATCCATACACCCAAATCCTTCATATTGACCTGCACCGCACCGCATCAATCAATTCAAAGCCGCGCCTGGGCTTCGCCACGCTCTGAATAAGTCGCAATAGCATGCTGGAACGCGCCAATCACATCGTGCTCCTGTATCCAATACACATTCGGCCGGCTCGACATGCGCTCCCTCAGTTGTTCATCAGACTCATTCTTGCCAATACGCGCAAGAGCCTTTCCATTGCTCTGACCAACCGCAGTCGGCACTCGGTCCGTATGGGGCTTTCTCCGCGGATTCTGCGCAGCCGCAGTGCGCCGATCGATATGATGTATAACAATGGGATGGCGGCATTGCTCACAGAGAGAATTGCGTTGAGGGCTGCGTTGCTGCCGAAGTTGATACAGGCCAAGACGAGAGAGGCGACGAGGCAGACTACCCACGAATCGACAGGAACTTCGGATCCAGGGCAGACTTGGCGGATCCATTCGGAGTATGGAAAGCCCTACTTGCGGTTAGTGACATAGTCAGATTGTGGCTTCAGGAAGCAAGCTTGAATTCACATGATCTCGTAAAAGGGATCAGGTTTGGCGGAAAGAGCTAGCCACCGTTGATATGGCCGAGAAGTAGAGGAGGACAACGAGGACTGCGATGATTACGCAGGTCGCGGCGTAGGAACCAGTGGTGGCGGAGATTACGTCGACGATGGGATAGCCGGACTCCTGAAAGTTGGTCAGCATATTTGGAAAGGCATGTGACGTCCAATCCAATCGGAAATACGTACGCTTTCGACGAATGCCTCAACATCCTGGATGCAGAAGCAGAGGGAGATGACCATCGTGATACCAAGGATATCGTTCAAATCTATACTATACTCCAGACCATGGCCTTAGGCAACTGAATCGAAAGTATCCAGAGGATCTACTGCTTGACATACAGCCTAGCAGGAGCGCAAAAGGTAGGTTCATGCACGCCGCGATTCAACGATACGAGAAAATGCAGTCTACGACTCATACCACACCTCGAACCGCGAGGGTTTGCAGGCTACTATTTTATTCAAGTCTGTCGCTGTCTTTCGACTTCGAGGAATGGACCCAGTCTCTGCATCTCTCTGGCAAGCCCATACACCCCCAGACCCTGATCAACACTTCGGGATTCCCCCAATCATGTTAGGGTTTCAACAGAGTTCTTAGGGTATGGTAGTCACCACTAGCAAGCTGCATCCTTCCGTTCGGGCCCCTTCTTTCACACATAATCTGCATGAAGGATTCGCGGCTGAAATGACACAGCGATCCCTATAATTGTCCTTAATAGCACGCTGAGACCGCCGCCCATACGCCACAACAATGCCGACGTCTAGACCTGCGATACTCTTTGTCCACGGAGCGTGGGTGAGTGGAAAAGCCAATCGACCTGATTCTATGGAGTACTTCACTGACAAAAATACAGCACACACCAGAAGCATACAGCGATCTTGTGACAGCGCTGGAGCTGGCAAATGTTGAAGTGATTTGCCCTGGTCTGCCGACACTCGTGTCACACGCCAAAACACGCACAGCAGACGTTGATCTCGTCAAGCAGTCCCTCGAGGACTTGTTGACTGCTGGTAAACAAGTCTTGGTAGCTGCCCATTCGTACGGAGGGCTTGTTGCATCGGAGGCTTGCGGACAGCACCACACTCTGGAGTCCAGAAGGGAGCGAGGGCTGGGCGGCGGAGTGCTGAGGATACTTTATCTTGCGTGTTTCATCCTGCCATCCGGTTCGGCAATCCCTGACATCATGCCTTTCAATTCTACCATGAAGCTTGACATCGCACTGGACGACGACCATGATACATGCAGAATCAAAAATGCACAAGTGGCCTTCTACAACGACGCAAAAACTCAAGAGCAGGCTGAGCACCTGGTGTCACTGCTCGTGGATCACTCGCTTGCGGTCTCTTGGGCGCCGGCGACTGATGGCTTTGACAACAAGGGACTAGCATGGTTGCACATTCCATCCACATACGTCTACTGCGAGCTGGACAATACCATCACGCTTAATTGCCAGCAAAAGATGGTAGATGATGTTAAGCATTCAGGGGGAAAGATCGATCGGGAGATCTCACTGCAACGTGGACATATACCATTCTTAGCCGGAATGGATCAGTGCATTGAGATCTTTGAAGATTCATGCAATTGACGTATGGTATGGTACAATGCATACGATTGACTAGCAGTAAATTTTGGACGGAAGACTCAGAGCGATTGGAAGCTACTGTACAAAGATGTTTGACGCAGCAAGTCTACGGCATGGTCTTTCAGAAACAGCCACTCATGGAACCATACGTCTGCAATCGCCAAGCAGAGCGCAATGTCCAAACGGCATCCGCTACTCTACAAAGCCATGATCATGCCTCCAGCTGCAATCAACCCGCCGAGAACGGGAGCGGATGTGATCATTACAGCGCCTGCCTCACTGCTCGCGGAACTCTCATTGTTGCCGCTGGTAGCGCTGGCCTGCGAAGCAGTGCCACTTCCTGATGAAGAGCCATCTGAACCAGTAGTGGTGGCCGAACTGGAGCCCGAGCCCGAGCCCGAGCCCGAGCCCGAGCCCGAGCTGCTTAAACTCACAGCGGCTGCTGATGCGAGCGAGCTGTAGTCGGAGTTGGTGAAGAATATACTCGTCGCGCATGATTGAGTCGACGTAGCGACTTCGGTTTCACCGTCAGATCCAGTGCAGGACGGGAAGCAGCTTGCAAAGCTTGGAGTTGCGACTTCGAACTGATACAGTGAATGGATGGGTTAGCCGGAACGGTCGCAGAGCAAAGTTGACTTCTCGATGCAACTCACCTTAGCGCCGACGCAGCAGAAACTGTTGCCGTTCTCTTCAAAGACAGTCCCCGGACAGCAGTAAGTCTTGCCATTCTCGTGAGTATTGAGTTGGCCATTAGGACATTCGTTGTTTGACCCGGATCCGACTATGATATTGTTTGAGTCCCCGCCCGAAGTGGCGCCCGAGATCTTTGTAGTTCCAGAGTCTGATTGCGCGACTGCTGGGACTGCGCATAGCGCCGTTGCGGCCAAGAGGACGGCGAATCGGGAGTGCATCGTCGTTTGGTGGGTATGAGAGATGTTATGAGTAAAGATTGTTTGAAGATGAACTGTCAAGCCTTGACTAGCACATTCCAAGGAACCATGCCATGCTTATATGTCTCCCGAGTATGTGATCGACAGTTTCCTCTGACTGCAGATCCGCAGCATACAGGATGTCCATCGTCGTACTAGTGTACGAGTGCTGGCTGAGTCGTGAGGAAACGTAGATCAGGCACTCGCGTTTGCCCAATCTAGCAAGCCGGATCGACAAAAGTGCTGCCGATCACTTTAACACTTCACACTCAATTTACACTGACTCTTAGGTCCCTCTCTCGCGATGCTCAGCTGCCTACCTAAAAGGTCTGCTGCGTCATATGTCATAACAGGCTGCAGTCGTATAACAGTCTCGGACGATGACCGAACGTTCACCTGTGTTAATAGAGAGTAGCTTAGGAGGCCGTGCTGGTGAAGGATTCGAGATCGACACTCCACACCGGAACTTTGGATTTGCAGTGACCTACCCAAGTCCTGCAGGCTATTGAGCCCCGTGGAACACCGGGTGCTTCTTCTCATGATGGATCCTCTATAGAATTCTGCCAATTCATACATAGGTGTCAAGTATGCAGTGTCGTGCATATGTTGCCTTAGTTATCTGATCAGCGCTGGTCAGCCCGACCGCCGATCATTGTGACCCATGAACTAGTTAGGGCTGAGAAGTTGACCTATCCGTATACGGTATACCTATGTAAGATAATCGTCGAATGATCGTTTGTTCCCATTGCCCTGCCGATCAGTCAATCAACGTATTGAAGGGCTTCAAGGGAATCGAACTTTAAGAACATTCACCGAGGATCCCTCGGTCAGAGATCGGCCACAGCAATTATTATTTCTCATGTGGACTGAGTCGAACTGTATCCCTCAGCTTCGGAAGCGGTGTGTCATCATTAACGCCGTTAATGTCTCGCAGGCACTTTGCGAACCGCGAGAGAACATCTTCGACAACGGCTTCGCTTAAGCCGGACTTATCAAAGGCCGCATGCAGTCGCAAATTTTCTCCTTCCTTGGCGACTCTCATGCTCATGAGCACAGACATCTTGCCATACAAGCCTTTGTTCTTCTCAGCCCGAAAGCGCAGCGAGCCATGCTTGCCTGCGATTACCAAGTCTTTCGACTCCGGAACCTCCGCACAGTTGAGCAGTGTCTCTCGCTCAGCAGTGCCAAAGTGTTTCGTGGTGAATTCGGAGGCTAAAGGCTCGTAAGGCACACTGCTATAAAGCATGTCGCGCATGCTAGCGAGAGCTGTTCCAACCGTGCTGGCTGCAGACAAATCCATGCAAATGGGAACCGTAGTCATGGTAGGGCCCATCATGGTTTCCACGCCAGCTACGCCAGCCAGTCGTCCACTGGAAACGGTCATGAAGCAAATCCGCTCGTCGTTGGAAAGCGAGCTTAATGTCAGGCACCAAGCCAGGTGAACCCTTGCAATGTCTCCAATGTCGGCTGCTGCTGCTGCCGTAGGCTCAATGAGCCCCGTGATAGAGCCTATGCCAGCTGCTTCGCGATCAGCGTTACGCTCAAGGAAAGACCAACGACTGAAGTTGCTGAGTCGCTCTGACCAATACTGTTGTGCCGATTCGCGACTAATACCGTCCACATATCTTGCGAAGTCGCAGTAAGACGTCGGTGTTGGCGACTGTTGGAGCTTGGCAACGCTTTCCAGTGCCTTTTCGAGCTCCTCATACAGTAGATTCCTGGTCCAGACATCTTGCACCGCGTGAGTTGTCGTCACGACGAAACAGGGACCTTCGACCTCGTCGTCGATGTAAGCAAACTTGATTTGAGGTGCGCCGAACGGAAATCGTGCGCCTCTCACCAGCGAGAGGTAATTTTGCAAGCTTGACGAGGTCTCCCAAGTAGCCTGGTCGTGCACAATGACGTTGTAGGTGGTCTCATCGACACTAGCTATTCTTCCACGAAGGATCGAGTGGCGGGACCTGATTTTCTCGACAGTTTGCTCCAACTCAGCCAGAGAAACATTATGACAAGCGAAAGTAAGCGACAGTACCCACAGCCCGTGATCCCGGTTCAGCGATGCAAGTCTGCGCTGGAGCGGAGTTGAAGGTGCGATATCGTCGATAGTATTGACATCCACACCACACGCTTGCGCACATTCGGCACGTAGTTTCTCATCTTGGGCCAGGTCTGGTGATTTAACGTTCTCCTCTGATCTGAGCGAGGTGCACTTATCCACTAGGTCACTCAACTTCGGCGTCCGGAACACAGCAGCAGCATCCAAATGCAGTCCATTTGACCTAGCTTTGCTTGCTAGTCTGATGGCTTGGGCTGAGTTGCCACCAATGTCGAAGAAGCTGTCGTTGTCCTTGATTGACACCTGCTCAATTCCGAGAACTTCACTCCAAAGTGCCTTCAGATCACGGGAGCCTGTTGGTCCACCAGTTTCCTTCGCCAATACGGACTGGTAGAGGCTCGTTCTTTGAACCTTGCCAGTTGCTGTTTTGGGAATCGCATCCACAATGCAGACATGCTGAGGAATCTTGAAGTCGCTCATGCGTCCTTGCAGCCACTGTCTCAAGCTTTCTGGCTTCACACCTTTACCAGAATTGAGAACCAAAGCGATGGCTACCTCCTCGCCATATAGTTCGTCAGGCGCAGCAAAACACACCGCTTTGGCAATGTCTGCATGCTCCAGGACGATCTCGTCAATCTCGTTTGGACTTATTTTCTCTCCGCCCTTGTTGATGAGTTCTTTCAACCGACCTGTCAGGCTTACATGACCGAGATCATCGATAGACCCTTGGTCGCCGGTGCGGAAGTGACCACTTGCTGTAAAAGCCTTGGCATTGGCTTCCGGGTTGTCAAGATATCCAGGCATCACCGATGGACCCTTGATGACAACTTCCCCGACTTCGCCTTGCTTGACTTCTTTGTCGTTGTCATCAAGAATCTTCACGGAAACAGTGCCACAAGGTGAGCCCACTGTCCCCGGACGACGTTCCTTGTCCATCAGATGTGACGCAATGTGATGTGCATTCTCTGTCATAGCATAAGCTTCCAGAACCGGGGCATTAAACGCCTTCTCAAGATCTTGTAGCAGGCTGGGCGCCAGTGGAGATGAGCAAGACCGAATGAAACGGGGTGTCACGTGAGATGGAGGCCTTTAGAAGGAAAGCAAAATTTTTTGATGAGTTGGAGTCGCTGTCCACCATGTGACCTTGTGCTCTTCAAAGTCTTTCCAGAAGTCTGGTCCGAGGCCCTTGTCAGGAATTACGATACAGCTGCCAGTCAGAAGAGGTGCGAGCATGGCAGCGACGATGCCGTGAATGTGGAACAGTGGCATAATCAACATACGTCGATCGGATGGTCCAAGTTGGTAGGCATCGATGACATTCTGTGCCGAAGCTTGTAGATTGGACTGTAGCAGTGGAACGGCTTTCGGTTTTCCGGTGGTGCCCGAAGTATGCAAGGCCAGTGCAACGAAATCATCTCTTGCGGCCAGCCCAGTCATTGGACAGTTTGTTGTGCTGTTTTGACGAACTAAGTCGAGGCAAAAGTCGGTGCCGTCCCAGTGACACTCCGCCAAAGTGCAGTCGTACTCTTTGCATGCGAGAGAAAGGTCCGAGTCGCTGGTTTGGAAGCAGTCCCTTGGTCCAATGACCACTTTAGCCTGAAGACTCGACAGAGAGTAGGCCAGATCATGCTGTTTGAGCGCTGGGTTGAGAGGTGCTACGACTGCCTCTTGATCAAGTACGGCCAAGAATGCTGCGACGAATGCTGGGCCGTTTGGCAGTGCAATGCAACACACTCAATCCCGCGTAAGTCCCGCAGCTTCCAGGATCGCTCGAAGACGAAGAACATGGGATCTGAGAGTGTCGTATGTAATCGTATGGACGGTCTGACCAGTGGAGATGATTGCGGGTATATTTGAAGAGTCTTTCCCACGGTTCAGGATGGATTCGACGAGATTTGACATTTCGGCGGCCTCGTAAGTTTTCCTCGTGGATGATGGGGCAGCGCTAGACTCACAGCTGTACGATACGGAACTGGTTCATGTCAAGATGTCCCCCACTACATGTACGTGTGCATGGACCGTGCCATGATATGCTGATACGTCATGCAAGTGTTTCCAAGCGCTGTTTCGGCTTATGCATCTGCAAGGTGATAGCAACGTTGTATCATAGTGGCAACGGCACGGCCGAGCTCGGTGAGCAGTCCATGTTGCACACCTGTAAAGATGGGCAGCCATGATGCTCTTCGTGTAAGCTCTCACTGGCCAATGCAAAAAGAAGTGCTGTTCGAGGGGACCGCCGCAGTAGATTGGTTCAATGAAGAATGATTAATAAAATCGATCAAGCCGCCGCCCTGCAAGTAATCCTCAACCAAAGGCCAAGTGTAAGTGTAAAGTGATCTACAAATCTGCACAGGGATTCGGCTCCTACAGCTCCAGCCACGCGGCTGACACGTGATCGTGGCCGCCAAAATTTCCTCTTAGCTGACATGATGTCTTGATCGCCAGACCGAATAAGATCAACCTCGCAGCCTCCAAAAATTTGACCTGGATTCAATTGTGATAGACAACAGGACAGGAGATTTGCCCCTACCAAGAGTTAACTTAGGCGTTGGAGGCATCCTCCCGCCTGCACACAGCAACGTCAGCCATCTCATCAACTCCAGCCATGCGAAAACCACGGCTGTCAATAGCCTGCAAGTCTTGCCGCTAAATCCATTTCCGTCGCGATGATCAAGGATCCGTTTGCTCGCGGTGCACAAGCAGCGGCAAACAACGTGTCTATCCGGCCTCCCGCAGAGGCAACGTGAGAAGAAAGCCGCCACCAAATCTCACACGAGAAGACTTGGGTGAGCTTCTGCTTTTCAACAATACAGAAAGCGCTCATGGTGAACTGTTCCTGTGTGATAACGAGACATCACGGAGATCGTCTGACAATCAGATACTATCGATCGTAGCCTTGACACACTCCTCCAACGAAGCAAACCCTTTCCCGTAGTGCTTCTTCAACAGCTGCTCGGCGTCTTCGTTTGGAATGACACTCAGATCGCGCCCAGTCTCACGATCGTCAGCCGGGAACGATTGCCCAGGACGAAGCTTGCGGAACAAAGCCAAGACATCGCTGCGATTGAACGGGGCCGCGAATGAAAAGATGCGCTCGCCGTTGCAGCTCGGGTCGGTCAAGGCGATAGCATGCAGCTTCGCAGTGTCCCTGACGTCGACATGGTACTGCGGAGGGAACTCGTCGAAGGCGTCTGCCTTGCCGCGGTAGAGCTCGAGGACCCAGGAGGCCGTGCTGGAAGTCTTCTCGCCGCCGGGCTTGAGGACGCGCCCGAACATGGCGTTGGGAAGGACAGTCGCCACCTGGAAGTTGGCGTTTGCAATCTTCACGGAAGCCCAGATGGCGCGTTCTGCTTCTGTTTTGGAGGCACCGTAGACCTACGATTGAGAATCATTAGCGGGAGGCTCACACGTTGCTTACTCGGATCATCCAAGCATCACTTACATCCCACTGCGTTGGGTTCTTTCCCTTTGCCGCGTTGACAGCATCATTGTCCCACGTGTCCTTCGTAACCTTGATGTCTTTGTTCGGCTGGGGAAGTAGGGCTGCGACAATACTAGAAGTGTAGACCAAGGACTTGATGCTGGGCTCCCTCAAAGCAGCAGTGATGATGTTGGTAGCTCCCTTGACCTGATGACTGTTAGCGTACGCCTTAAAGGGACCACATGCTCAGAACACACTTACCACAACCGGAACGACTTCCTCCAGCTTGTTGCTGAAAGTCATGACAGTAGCCGTGTGACAGACTGCAGCAACGCCTTTGACGGCGTCATCGAAAGCGCCATCGGCGCTCATGTCAGGCACAACGACGGCTTCGAAACGACCTTGGGTGTACTTTTTGTCGAACAATTCGTAGAGCCAGTCGGCCTTCTCGGCGGAGCGGACTGTGCCGCGGACGTTGTAACCATCTGCAAGAAGGCGGTCGACAATGTGGGATGCAACGTAGCCGCTTGGGCCGGTGACGAGGATGAGGGAGCCGGGAGAGAGGATCGCGGTATTGAGTGACTTTAGGGGACCGTGGTGAAGTTAAGGCTTTGTTGAGGGTTGTTGGAGGGAAGATGTCCCAAGAAGTTGGGATTGGGATGCAAGATTGCTCTGTAGAGGGTGGAGGAACGAGACTTAAATAAAAGCCTGCTGGATGAAGTCGCTGTTTGTCGGGTGATCTCGTGGTCTTGATCTGCAAGCTGGTCGGCGACGCAGTGATGGAGTGAACGTCTGTGAACAGCGGATACGCTTCACTTTAGTCTTCACTTGAGATAGGATGCAGTTGACTGATATCGCCAGATTGGGCGAGGGCAAGGTAATTTTTCCGTTGCACCTGTGAGTCTTGCCATTGGTATCGTGGCAGATTAGTAGCATGTGATTAGTGGTAGATGAGTTGTTGTTCCAAAGTACGCACCACGATACTGCTTCGACAGCTCCACATCCTTGATCAGCATTGCAGCTGCGTAGTAAGCTACTACTACAAGGCAGGGGTCAAATCACTAGCACTGGTCAGCATCATCCATCCCTGGAAAGTCTGCTCACACCATACTCGCATGTCTGGCCAGTTTCAATTCCTCTAATAGCTCGCACCTCCAACCAGCCGGGTGCATTCGCTTCCAATCTGATGACAACGTACCTAGGCGACAGCGGTCTACATGCCAACCTAAAGACCTACATGTTCGTCATGAAAGAATCTCATGTCGTATCATCAATAAGGCTCCATATCGTCAATGGGTTTGCGAACGACAGCTTGCTGCGTAGTAAGCTGCTGCGAGACAGGGTCAGGAAGGATTGTAGCTGCTACAGTGACTTCCTTAGAATATCACTCGGGCCGAACACGGCCGGCTGGCCGGCTGCACTTGGTGACTATCACGAGCTCATCTGTCTACCTTCATGTTGCCTTACATCTTGCATATCGATCCTTTCATCATCCTCGTTGGACGATTCTCTCGCTGCGGTATTACCTATCCACATAGCATCATCATTCCTACATCCCCTCCACCGAGAGCAGAACCATGGCAGCAGACCTTACCCGTGCAACCCTACAACGAAACCCAGACTACGAGCGCAATGGCCTCAAATCCTACGTGCGAGCTCTTCAAAAGTACAGCATCAAGCCCACAGTGCCTGGCCCATATCACCATTCCACCGAGATCTGGCCTGCGTACCAAGCAATAAACGCAACAGAGTACGCCACCAAACCTCATCATCACATCGTGAAAAGAGATGCAGAAACCGGTCATGCTGGTCAAGTCCCGGTACGCACTGATTCATCTTTCTCGCGCTCACACGCAAGATCTTGCTAAACCATACTCAGGCCGAAGACGTCGAGCACAACTCGCTGTACATTGCTGAAGTCGGCATTGGCACGCCACCGCAGACGTGCAAGCTGAACTTCGACACTGGATCTGCCGACACTTGGGTCTAGTGCACTCAGCTCCCGCCAGACATCACATCAGACGGACGACGCACGATCTTCGATGCATCCAAGAGCTCCACCTGGAAAGACGCACCAGGCACGTGGAAGATCACATACGGCGACGAGAGCTCAGCTTCCGGCAATGTTGGCACTAACAATCTCAATGTCGGCGGCCTTATTGTCCGAGATCAAGCCATCGAGCTCGCAAGCAACCTCAGTCAAGCATTCGTGACCAACAAAGGTGACGGTCTCCTCGGCCTATCCTTCAGCATCAACAACACAGTCAAGCCCCAACCAGTGCTCACGCCCGTCGAGAACATGATCCTACAAGACGACATCCCACCCTCCGCCGAGCTCTTCACAGCCTGGCTAGGCAACAAAACCGAGCCCAGCTTCTTCACATTCGGCTACATCGACGAGCCAGCCTTGCAAAGCCAAGAACCCATCTACGTCCCCGTCGACACCAACATGGGCGCCTGGATCTTCTCATCCTCCGTCTCCTCAATCAACGGAACCCTCTACCACCAATCCGCAAACCGAGCCCTAGCAGACACCGGCACAACGCTCTGCCTCGTCTCCGACTCCCTCTGCGCCCAAATCTACAGCGCAATCCCCGGCGCCACCATGAGCTCAACGCAACAAGGCTGGGTCTTCCCCACCACGCCCGACCTCTCAACCCTGCCCAAAATCGCCCTCGCCGTCGGCGACACGCTCTTCACCATCAAACCAGCCGACTTCGCGTTCCAAGATCTGGGCGACGGCACGACCTACGGCGGAATTCAGTCCCGCGGCAACATGGACATGGACATTTTTGGGTGTGTGTTCCTGCGCTGCATATACGCCATTTACGACCAAGGCAATGCTCGGTTTGGGTGTATTCAGAGGGATCTTGCGCCGGCGACGAAGCCGGATCGTATCTCGGCGCATCCTGAGGAGTTGGTTGAGTTGGAGCCGGTGGCGGCCAATGTCGCGCCGTCGAAGAAGAGGAAGAGGCTCGGGCTTCGCGGGTGTTGTAGGCCGCCAGGGACGGATGATTAGTCCTGAGATGATATTGGATGCATCATGCCTGCAAACCTGGAATCAAGTCGAGTTAGCTCCCTAGTGACCTGTCAGATCCGTACTCTTTTGCCTTTGCCCAGAATGCCTCCTGTCTTAAACCTTCGATCTTCAACATCTCGAACTCGAAAACCTGTAGACTGATATTGTAATGATACATCGTACATGACCGTATATGTACAAGCCTTCTCCCAGGCAGCAAATAACATGGCTGGAAAGCAATGTGAGCCAGGGAAAGCCCAGTGGCTCACGGCATCGCGAGGATCGCTCCGAGAAAGCATTGCAATGCAGCGTCCGGCCCTCTTCAAATATAGAGCCCAATCCGATATCTCGCGCGCATCCGGCTCTCCTTCGTCTCTTTGCGCCATGCTCAAACTCCACCATCGCCCAACAGGACGAGCAGGTTCCAAGTGCAGATGAAAAACGTCTTCCCAAATCTCCAATCTCCCTCCTCACTTGCTCTGCTCCAACCTAGGGTAAACCCTCTTCTTCTTAACCTGCTCATCACCAAAGTCACCCGCAGCCTCCATCTCCGCAAATTTGCCCACCATCTCCTCCAAATCCTGGTCCGCAGTCGGCCTGTACCGTGTAACCTTGTGGATGTTGGCGGCGGTCATGTCGTTTATGGCTTTTCCGTTCGCTTGCGCCTTGGCGATCGTTCGCGCGGTCATGGCGAAGCGCATATCCTTGGGTCCATCGACGAGCTCCAGAATAGCTGAGGGCGCCTGGTCCTCCTTTATAGGCTCGATGCGCAGCACGCGGGTGTAGCCTCCGGGTCTGTTTGCGTAGCGTTCTCTGAGCGGGCCGAAGAGTTTGGGGAGCATTTCGTGAGGTCGCTGGGGATGACTGTTAGCAATTGCACATGTTGTAATCTCGCAAGATCTTGTCAACGTACGAATAATGTGGACATGGCCGAACGCCTGCTAGCCTCGGTGTTCTTCTTGCCCAATGTGATCATCTTCTCCGCCAGCCTCTGCGCCTCCTTTGCCTTGTGCCATGATGTTGAGATGGACTCGTGCTCGATGAGAGATGTGACCAGGTTGCGAAGGAGCGCTCTGCGGTGGGCGGAGTCTCTGCTCAAGTGTCGGTATTTTGTGAGACCTCCGGCCATGGTTGCTGCAGGTTTGGGGCGACGCCTCCTTTCGTGTGGGTTGGGACTGTGGCTTCCGGTATATGTCTAATGCGATTGTGTAATAAGGAGTGAGTTGACTGTGTCGCCTCGAGAGGTATTACGGGAAGTCCAGGCGCTGGCGTATATTCCTCGAGAATGCCTCAGCCAATGTCGATTTCCTCCCGCCAAACCATCAAGCCAAGTCCAGTCCGCGGCGATCCCGTTTCGGAAGTTGCGCCCGAGTCGCGATCAACCTCACATCAACACCAATAACACCATCTGTAACGATTGCAAGGCCACACAGTCCTTGCCGCCGAGCAGAAACACCATGGGCTTCACATCCGGCCTCGTGCGACTCCCCAGTGCCAATTGTACCCAAACCCACCAAAGCTAACCACCCATCCCAGCTCGGCGGCTTCACCCTAACAACCACAATCCTCTACCTCTCCCTCAACCTGCACGCGCGCAACAGACTACACCAGAGCGCGCTTCTGCACCAACAAGCCGTCCTCCTCAACGGCATCGTCGAGCCCGAAACGACACAGCCGCAGCCCATAGACCGCGAAGTGCGCATTGGACTTCTAGAAACTGCGAAAGATAGGTGGAATGCAGAGCTGGAGAAGAATGTAAGGTCGTTGCAGACTGCAGACTGGACGGCGGCGAGAGTGAGGCTGGAGGAGAAGGTTTCGGGGTTGTGGAGGAGTGCGTTTGAGAAGACGAGGGAGGGCGTGAAGGAGGTCGAGAAGAGAACTGGATAAGAGGGCCATACCATGTTGAAGGAGGATTACATTGACGATTGACTCGACAACGCATAATATGGTGGAAAAGCACAGTGCCGAGAATCGAGAGAGAATTATAGACCTGACAGGATCAGGATGAAATGCTGCTGGTCTCAACTTAACAATTTTCTAAGAAAGCGTTCAAACAAAGCTTCATGATACTTCGAGCCAATCCTCTCCACTAACAATACCACAAAGACCATCGCTGAATGCTGCTGACTCGGCACATTCCAATTACCCGATACCATGCAAATCCCAAGGATAGTACGCCAACATACGTCCAGTCCCACAGCCCGCGATCATGCCCATCCGCGGCAAGGGAACCATAGCCTGTCAACGGTCATCTGATATCACAACGCTCCATCTCAGACAGGCCCAGTATTATCTGAAGATCCATGCGCGTCCTCCTCGTCGCCGCTGGCATATTTAGGGTTCGGATCAGAATCCTGGCGCTTACGCTTGCTGCTTGGTGGGCTTTTGTCTGGCTCCGGGTGAGTATCTGCAGAAGGCAGCGGACCCATTGGGCTCTCATGATGCAGAGGATCAGCGACCGGGTTATTGTTAAGGAGTGAAGTGCGCTCGCTACTGATAGGCTGTTGAACAAAAGGGTCGGGCATGATTTCGGTAGCCCCAGCTTGTTCATTGCTAAAAGAGTCTCGAAGCATCTGATGGGGAGCAGGTACGCTGCTGGCTCCAGTAAGAGCATCGTTCAGAGGATGGGCGGTCGGAGTGTTATCAGGCAGTGAAGTGCTCTGGCTATAAACAGGATTCTGAGGCAGAAAGCCAGGCACGTTGTTGTTGGAACTGGTCAGGTCATTGCTGAAAGAATCTCGAAGCATCTGGTAAGGCGCAGGTGCAATCCCGCTTCCGAAACTAGGATCGTTTGCAAGACCCGCGATCGGGGTGTCGTGGAAGAGCGGAAGGCTACCTAGCTGAGAAGGGATTCCCGCTGCATCCTGTGCGTTCAAGGGCTGCGAATTGATGGGCTGTTGAAGTAGAAGATTGGGATTGATACTAGTCAGGACGGGAGGACCAGTCAACTGATGCGCAAGTGCAGGGTGGTTATTCATAGAGCCGATGTCGTTGTTGCGGACGGGGGTTTGAGGCATTTGCTGAGGTGCAGGCGCAAGCCCAGGTCCAGTACGGGGTTGGGCGTTAGGAGTAGCGTATGAGTTGTTGGTAGAAGCCTGAATGCTAGTTGGGGCGGGAAAGACACCACCGCTTTGAGTGCCCGCCGGCCCAGTCCCCTGATACTGAGCGCCAGGCATGGGAACCTGAGGGTTCGGGCGGTTGGCATGGAATCCGACGCCAGAGACACCAAGGATAGTGACGGCGCGTGGAAGATCGTGACCAGGAGTGAGCCGGCGCTCGTTGGGCTGAGTCGCGTAACTACAACTTGCGGAAGGATGAGTGTCAATCGTTCGCTCCCATACGGAAGAGGGAATAGGGGTTGGCGGCATAGGCCGGTACGGATCGATGGGTCTGCGAAAGTCAGGCTGACTACCATGGAGTTCGAAAAGCTTGTTCCTCGTCGCGGCATAAGTTTGGATGGCAGCGTCCAGGTTTAGCGGAACATTATCCGGGTATACGTTAGGCTGATACATGTTGGCAATGTTTTGGGTCTCTTGTCGAAGCAATTTAGCCAGAACCACGGCGCCGTCGAACCAGAATTCAAAAAGAGACAGCCGGGTTTTGGAAGATCCAATGGCGGCGTATTGGGTAGATGTGGCGGCTATGGGTATCTCATCGTACCTAACACTCGTTAGTCAAGATTCTTTCGGCGCCTACTGGTCCGACTTACCTCACGGCGTGGTGAGCGGTTATCGGAGGACGTGCCAGAAGCGTTGGCAAGTCGGGCAACTTCAAGGCATCGTCGCTGGGTGCTGATGTGACCGTGTGCATGTCGCCGGAACTTTGGAAAATTGCTACCCGAAGAGAGCCAATTTCTGGGCTAGGCTTAGGCCACTGACTGTGTGAGGCTTCAGTATCTGAGACTGTAAGAGTGTCAGCAAGTCCTGTGGATACGTCTTGATACGATGCATGACCTACCAAAGTTCACCGGCGCAAAAGAGAACGTCCTAGCTCTGCCAGCTGGAATGTTCACGTTGCAATGGTCGATGACGATTTCGCGATTCAGTTCCAGGTCCGAACGAGGGATGCCACATGTACCCAGATCGAATCCATCGAATCTCAAGGTCACGACGAGTATGTCGCCAACAAAAATGTGCTCAAAGGGCATAATATCTGTGTGAATGGTGACCACGATGGCGAAGCGTTCACCAGGCTCAGAAGCAACGGCCCTGACTAACCTTCGCGGCCCTGGAGGCTGAGAACGGAGGTGGATGCCCAGTATTTGCTGCATGGGAGTGCGAATGCCGTCTACAATGCGATCCACGCGGACTGAGATGCCAGGGCAGCCCCAGAGCGTAGCCGTGAGCGCGGCCATGACAGTGATGAAGGGGAGAAATAGCTGACGGCGTTGCCGACAGTCGTATGCGGATGGTCGTATCGTGAATTCAAAAGGTAAGGTTGTGCAAGCACGCAAATGACATGGATTTGTGTGTTTGGGCAGACAGATCGTCTCCGAGAGCGCTTGAAGGGAAGTGCATGTCGGCCGTATCTGGCGCTTTGAAGCCGGCGAGACCCAATGGGAAACGAAAGACAATGGCGATCAAAGCTGATGAAAAGTCAATATATGCCTCGACAGGCAAGAACAAGCGAACGATGGAGGAATGTGGAAGGAAGGTAACACAATGAAGCTCACCGAGAAGTCATAAAACAGCGGAGAACGAGAAGAATAATGTACTTGAGTCAAGCGTGCCAATTGAAAGAATGGATAATCTTATTGTATCATACTGTTCGATCATTTTGACATTATGTGAAGGAATTCATGCTTACTAGCGAAGACAACCCTGTGAATGATTTTGTCGACGGATAATCTGGCTTTTGTGCCGCAGAGGAGCAGCGATCACCTGCTTCTAGCTGGCGAGCCATTCCCGTTCGCCATAGGACCTCCGTTCATCGACTGCATAGGACCAAAGCCCGTGAGACCACTGCCCGACATACCGCTGCCAGGAAGCCTTGCGGCAGCGGCGACGTTGAAAGATGGTGTACGCTGCGCCGGGGTAAAGCGGGAAGAGTCGAAAGGCTCGTTGGATGGTGGCGGCTTAGCGGGCAACGAAGCCGGAGCTCCCCATTTCGCAATACTTGAGTTCTGAGGTGACAATTGATGAGCGCTGGAGGGAGATTGCCTTGCTTGCTCCATCAGCATTTGGTGGCCGGTCATGGGTTTCGGCGGCAGAGGGACGTTCGGCGATGGCTGCCTCGGGAAGACGGGTTGAGGTAGAGGGTGGGTAAGAGGTTGTGCCGGCATGCGTGGTCCGTTGTTGCCATGCATACCATGAGGACCGCCGTAGGAGGAGCCTTGAGACTGCGACGACATCTGGCGCTCTAGAGGATATGGCATACCCTGTGACATGGTATTGGTGGCACCAGCAGCCTGCCTTTGCTGCGTGAATTGCCCGAAAGAGCCGGAGTTTGTCGGTCCAGGGACGAAAGTTTGGCTTTGAGGGTTGAAATGCGGACTCTTCCAGCTACCTGGCAGCGGATGTTCCAAAGCGCTGGGAGCACGACCAAGATTCTGGCTGGGCAGCTGACCGAATGCATAGTTCTGCTGCTGCTGTTGATGGAGCTGTGTCTGTTGCTGTTGCTGGGAAGTATATGATGGCATCGAGCCTCTATCAGAGAAGTTCTGGGTGGGGCCAAAGCCTGTCGACGGTTGTTGGGTGGACCCAACGCCTTGCTGCTGCTGCCAGCCACCAGAGAGTCCAAAGGATTGCTGAGGATAGCCCTGTGCGTATGGGCTGGGTGAAGCTTGCTGCTGATCTGCGATGTGCGGACCATGGAAAGACATTGCCTGGGTGAAGTTCTTGGAAAGATCATAAGGCTGCGAACCCTGGTACCAAGACTGGCTGCCATCCGACGTGGCATACGGCGAAGCTCCCCATGGTGCGCTAGAACTCGGGACGCCTCCATACTGAGGAAAAGCGTTCATGTCCGGAGTGGCATATGGGCTAGGAGAGTACTGAGCAGCACTTGAGCCTTGCGGGTTCTGGAAAGCCACAGGCTGGCTTGTGTACCCAGTTGAAGAGTACGTAGGCGCAAAGTACGAGCTGTACGCCGAGCGTGCTTCGAAGCCATCGTCGCTGGTATCGCGCTGCTGTTGCTTCTTCTTGGATCTCTTTCCAGCAGCTGAGCTCGATCGTGATTCATCCTTTTCTTTGGTAGATGCTTCGTTCTCGATTGGCTTCGCTGAGCCCATGATACGCAGACGGGCAGCTTCATATCTTGCCTCTCGCTCCTCTCTAGTGACTGGCCTCTTCTTGTCGTCCCCGCTGTCATCGTCAGAATTAGTTTTCGAGTTGATGTTAGAGCCATTTGCAATTGCAGGCCCAGGATCAATGCCTCTGCGGAGAAGCTTGATTTGTGGTCCTGAAGGTGGAGGCGTACTGGCCGCGGTCGATGGAGTAACCACACCCGTCAAAGGCTGTGGGATGCGGCAATGGGGCGTTCTGAACAAGCGGACAGCTGAGTTGGAGTCGTCCACGGAGTGCCCAAGCATGTAGTAATCGGCAATCTTGTGTGCCAGCATGCGATAGAAGGAATTGCATTGAGGAAGGTTGAGAGACGACTCTTTGGCGTCTTTGACGAAATCGATCACGTCCTGCTCGAGCTTCAAGACCCAGATACGGTCACGGGGATTTTCGAGAGCCTCAAGAAGCTTAGTGTCGGGAGCTGTTCCACCAGTTTCCGCCGTCAAAGTGGCTTGCCGGCTTGGACGAGGAACGTTACCCATGCCAGGGCCTTCTGGTGGGACATAGAGTACGCCTTGATTGTTCGCGCCGGGTCCTGTGCCAGACTGTGGCCGTCTTGAGGGCTCCATGGAATGGATCTCGTGCAGCTGATCACGGAATGCGCGAACGCCATCCTCGGAACCCATGCGCGAAGTCGGAACTCCTGCGCCTGGTGGAAAGCCAAGATCCTCGTCTTCGGCGGAAGCTTGCACACTGGCACTGTCGTCAGGTCGCAAGGACTCCTTCTCGTCCAGTGCAAATGTCGTCCCAGAAGCTACGCTCTTTCCATCGAGGCTAGGTGGCTTTCCATCTCCGTCGGAGGAGGACAAAAGCGTCCCAACCTCGTCGGTGTTTGTCCGTAGGAGCAAGCCATCCGGGGTATGGTTGGTCTTGGTAGGAGGCGATGCTCGATCCGCGGCTTGAACAAGGACCTCAGGGCCGTCATCAGTGGAGCGCGTCGTCTCGTGCAGTTTTCCTTGGTCTAGATGTGCAAGCTGCGCTTGTTGGGCGGTGCTGCTGGGCGGGTGGGGAATAGGAGAAAGCGGGCTGTTGTTACTGCCTGCGGGCGATGGTGAAGTAGAAGAAGGGCGATGTATACTGTTCGACCTGTTTGGGGGATTTGTTTGTCCACTCGAAGGCTGGATACCGGCGGCAGCGATCTGAGATTTGTTAGAAAGACTGTGACAGGCAGATGAACAGTCGCAACAACTGACCCTTGCGAAAGACGGCTTGCTCGAATTGACTCCGGTATCCACGGATGATGCCATGGTGTCGAGAGGGTAAAAAAGCGAAGTGAAGACTCGCGGTCCGGTCCAAATAAGAAGTGACGGAGCCGAGAGCCGCTGCTTCCTGGGTTGGGCGTGCGCGCAATGCTGCCCTTTGTGTTCGGTGAAGAAGTGTGTGTAACGTCTGTCAGGGAAACCGAAAAGACCTCAGGAAACCGGCGGCTCAAGGAAAATCGTCAACTCCAGAGCCAAATGATCGGTCATGGCGTAAAGGGCACATTTGAGGCTGCGGTCGGTGTCCAATGGGATGGCGGGTCGCGGGGGTGGGCGACGTGCCTGGGAAGGTGATAGGCCGCAGCTATCGCCGACGTGAGGCGACTGCGGAGATGTGAGAGGTCGCGGTGGGAGCAATATTGCGTCCACGGCTGCGATGTGGGAGCGGTGATGTCCCGTCGTTTGCAGCTCAAAAGTTGCGCGAAGAAGCACTCGGGAAACGCGGGCTGGCGGTTGAAGCCGGCGCTAAGTGGTTCTCACTGAGGCTTCCTGCCACTCGCGCTGCACGCTGAATGAAAGACACGACTTGACATTTTAATCGACACTATACGTTTCCATTCGATCGAGTCAGAGCGTCTGGACAACATGAACAGGTATTCGGGTGGGCCGTCAAAGGCAACATCATCAACCTTATGCCAGAAATGTCTCAAGAAAGGCCACTTCAGCTACGAGTGCAAGGCATCACAGCAGGACAGACCATACATCTCACGACCCTCACGCACACAACAACTTGCAAACCCAAAATTGGCTCCGAAAATCACTAACTCTGCTCCGAAAATTGAGGCGCCCAAGTAAGTTTACTTCCTTTCTATGTTTGCGAGCCCTAACTAACTGCCTCGCCCAGAACTTCAACATCCGACATCATCAAATCGAGCGCCGCTGCTCGTGGCCGTGAGCAGAGCTTCGACGACATTGATGCACCCCACCGGAGATCACCTTCAGTGTCATCGCATTCGAGCGCCGACTCGATCTCAACGATTTCCACCAATCGATCCCGGTCACGCTCTCCACCACCACGTCGAGAAACCACGTCTCGCTCGTACCGCGATGAGGCGCCTCGCAATAGACGAACACGCTCTCGATCACGCTCCAGAGATCGTGCTCACCAGTCTAGAGGTTCTTTGAAACCACGAGAGCGCGAACGCTCCGACTTTGACAGAGAAGACTCGCGAGCAATTTCTCGTCGATCCCGGAGCCCTCCCAGAAGACATCGCCGACGTTCGCCATCTCCAGGCAGATCTCGTAGACCTGAAGCTCAGAGATCGCGCTCTCGAAGCCCCTACAGACGGCCCGTCGATGCTCGTCGACGAGATCCATCGCCACCATCTCGAGCAGCTCCAGCTTCCGCAGCACCGCGCGAGAGAAGTCTCAGTCCCTTCAGCAAGCGTCAAGCAATGACTATGGCACAGAACCAAGGGCGTTGAAGCAATAAGCGAGGTCTCGCATCGATGAGATCGATACTTCGTCGCTCGGAGATGAAAACGGCGCCATGTTCATCCCCAAAGAAAGATATAATATGCGTAAAGATTGTTGAAGTCGGCCAGCGTCGACTTATCATGACTGCCGATGGTTACGCAAGAGCCTTGGATGGCCCCAGCGTAGTCCGCGCAATTTGCATCAAAAAAGCCCCATGGCTCTGGGCATCCAGCTTGCGATTCGCCCACACAAGTTCCAAGGCTATAACGGATGCTGTTGCATGATCACTGCCGAAGGTCGCCTATGCTTTGCCACGATGCCGACTTTTTGGGAGTTCTTCAGCGGCAATGAATCACAGAAGGCCCATCTAGAGTATGAACGCGCGATAGGGACTGCGATGAGGCCTGTGCGATAGGGTTGCGGAGATTTGTAATGGTTCGTCCGCGCATCGGAGTGAGAAGATGGCTTTGAGATGAGTATGTACATGTATTTCTTGCAACTCCCATCATACTCTGCGTAACTTCGGGTATGCGATATCTGATTCGTCAGCGCTGCGCTGATCTTTCCTTTTGTAGACATTGCTCGAGTCTAGCTCATCATTCTGGGTCTCACTTGCATGCTACCTGTTCACTACAATACTTTTGCGTAAGATCGTAGCAAGAGGAGACTCAAGTTTCTCCTTCTGCCTTTTAGTCCCCCCTCTCGCTTCCACTCACAGCCACAAGACTTCCATCAGCTCTCTCGAAATGTCACTCACCAACCCAACCAAAGAGGAAACCCTCGCCCTCTTCGATAGCATCGAGAAACACTTTCCATCGGCCACACTAGGTGCAGACAAATGGTACATCTTAGCCCTTGCAGCGATCGTCGGAGGCGGCCACCCAGACCTCGCAGCAGATCTCTACCTTCACCTAATCAGCAGGTCCGAATACAGTAGCCCCGAGTCACGGAAGGGCCTCGTAAGAAAACTGCGGGAAACCCTGATCAAGCTCGTCTCTGTCGTTGGCGTCCCGAAACCGATCGATGCGATCTTCTCCATAGCTGGCGTTGAGCGGGAAGAAGACAAGGACTACTCTTTCTCGAGGTAAGGCGAGACTTGCGTTGCTCTACAATCACAACATCGCTTACCACATTTCTCCAGAGAGAACTGGCAATCGGGCGAAGAGAATCGCAAACGCGGCCGAGACTGGCTTGACCAAATTTACAAAGCCAACCACAAGTCGACTGAGAACACGCTCGCGGCACATCAAGACTTTTGTACGATTACCCACTTGCCGCCATGACACATTCATGGTTGTCCAACGCTGACAAGCAACAGCATGGCTCTCCATCGAAATCACATACGGCCTCTACCTCTCCGACCACAGCATCCTCGACGGCGTCGATACCGAACTCGTAGTCTTAAGCGGCATCATGATCCAGAACCTCCCTCGCGAGACTGGCTGGCATTTGAGAGGCACCAGACGCATTGGCGTCAGTTACGATGATGTCGAGACGATTCAGCAATGTGTAAGTAGTTAGGAAACTCGAATCGGAGGCACCAACTGACATCTTGGTGCAGATCGAGAAAGTGGCAGCATTCTGCGGCCTGCAGCTAACCAGGGTGCCGCGGGTGAAAGACATCGAGCATGAAGTCGTGATCTGATATGGACCGCGGGAACGCATTTGGCAGTGAATGCCTGATGGTCGTACTGTTCCAAAGACATCGACAAAAATAGAGGGTTAGGGTTTGGATTATGTCCAACATTGATGAAAGCGAACTGTCAACGGAATGATTTTGCATGACAAGCTCTCAATGTTGCATCGTGCTCTTTGAGACGCCATGCCATCCTGCACTCACTACGGAAGTACACATTTGTAGGCTATATTGTTGTGTGTTGGCCTGCCACTCCAACAGCACATAGACATGCATCGGCGAAACCAATCTCTCCCAACTCTGGCCATTAACTCCTCGACTCATCACCAAGCTCTCTCCCTCCATCTTGCTTTCAATCCCACATCCACTTCACAACCAAAGCATTTCAGGTAAAAAAAAAAAAACACGAATCTATACTCCACAGACCCTATACCCATTCTAACCCTCACCAATTCCCCTTCGAAAGCAGCACAACTCCAAAACCCTTCTCGAGGGACCCACATTCGGCATCAAACTCACACTCTCTCTCTCGACAATGTGATCCATTCTTTCGCCCCTCATCAATCTTCTCACGCAGAAGACACAGTATCAATCCACTGCGGTAAAGTCTCCTGTGCGCGATTCTACAAGTTTATTAGACGGGTAACGGCCGGACGCTGGATTCGGAAGAGTACTTTGTGAAATATCAAGATATGATGGATGGGGAGCACATAAAGATTTGAGGCTCGAGGAATGTAAGCTGCCGGTCGAGGGCCTGCGTATTATGTACGAGAGGCGCTTGACAAGTTTCACGACAGGGCACATATGGTGCAACATAGTGCTAAGCTTGAGAGGCATCCGAATCAGTACGGACCAACGAGTATTCACGATAGTCAGTGGTGAGTGTAAATTCGTTTTATTCCAGAACAAGCTGCGGGGTGTATGCGTATACTGCAAAAGAAGTATAATCATACTGGACTGGGTTAAGGTACTTTGCGACGTTCAAAGGAAGTTGTGCCGCGTACCCAAATGGCTATTCTCGCCTCGCCGGCGTCATTGTTCCGATTAAATACAATCCTATTCTATCTTCCCTCTCTCTCTGTGCAAATAGTAGTAGTAGTAGTGTGCTGTGTGTGCTGTTGCGTATAGTCGTGGCAAGTAAGATCGAAAAGACCACAGATAGAAAAAGCAGAAAAAAAAAAACGCCGTCGCTGATGCTGGAAGCTGGAAGCAAGATCCTTCGCAGATCAAGGAAAACAAAAAAGGGTAAGGATAAGAACAGACACCCAAAAAGGAAAGTGTCCAAGACATGGCCACGCCGGGCGTGTCTGAAAACCGAACGAAAATAGAAGCCTTGCACCCAGGCAGATGAGGCCTTAGTTCTTCTTCCTGCCAAACCACCCTCTCTTCCTCTCGCTCTTCTCATTGAAACCCGCGCCCGCGGGGCCATCAGCTCCCCAAGCCTTCTTCGAACCCGTCTTCTTCCCCTTCTTGATATCCCTCCGACTGGCGCAGCAGCAGCACTGGCCGAGCGTAATCAACCAAGCCAAGATAGAAGCAGCCGCCGCAATCCACATGAATGCAAACATCTGCGTGCCGATCGAACCCTCAATGTTCAACTGTTCCACCGATGTAATAGCGTTTTGCATGATGATGAAGAGCACGGTTGCGATGACCGTGGCTACGGTGGTGAAGAGCGCGGCCAGGAAGGTGAAAATTGTGACGAGGAGGCCGACCCAGCGGGTGTAGACTGTGATGAGCTGGAAGGGGATCATGACGAAGGAGAGGCAGGCGCCGGCGAGGAAGAGGCCGAACATCCAGTGGGAGACGAGGCGGATGAGATCGAGGATTTCGGTTACGTCGCCGGGGAGGGCGACTGTGAGGAGGGAGAGGTTAGCGAAGGCCAATGGCTTTGAGTGAAGGATGAATAGACTTACTACTGGCACCTGCGAGCAGCTGGCTCTGGATGATCTCGACCGGGTTGAACCACCACATTGTCTTCGGCTTTGAGCAGTAAAGAATGCCCGTGCCGATGTTTCCGGCACAGTAGTTCCATAATCCCACACGGTAGTAATCGTTCAAGCCCAGAGTTTGGGCAATCGAGTTAATGAGCATAGCATTGGGTACGGAGACCGGGACGATATGAGAGAGATCGATCTCGATAAAGTAAGTGTCGCGGGAAACGGCGCGGTCACCAATGTTGCCGACCTCGACGAGGATGAGGAAGATGACTGTGATCAGAAGCAGGAAGGCAGCGATAAGAGCCCATATGAAGCGGGTGCGTGTTGCACGCTTGATCTGAGCCGGAGTAGCATGGGTCGTGTCATTGGTGAGAGTTCGGTCGGAGCCTGGGTGGTCGCCAGTCCTGTCACCAGAAGGATCTGGGGACTTCTTGCGGCCGAACATGTTGGAGGTAGTAGTTCGTGTGAGGTGGGCTGGCAAGGCTTAGGGCGGTGGGCAGAGAGGAAGAAGCCCTGGCTAGAAAAGGGCAAGGCCCAGGATGCAGATAGGCAACGAGGCTGAAGAGAAGCGTTCGTGCCGAGAAGATTGAAGGGACGTTGGAGTGGTGAGTGGGTACAGCGACCAAGAGATGGCCTGTGAGCCAGAAAATGGGGATGGAGATGAGATGGGACGGGAGTGATCGATGGCTAGCTCGAAAAGGACCGCGGACGATTGAGGTCGGGGAATGTGCGGGCTAGAAGAAAGAAAGAGAAGGCTATCACCAGCGTATGGTATACGACAGCATGCGTCGTAGATGGAGGCAGTAGCTGACGTTGCACGGGCGGCACACGTGGCGGTATATGGTGTTGACAGCTACAAGCACACAAACGGTTGGGCAGAGAGTGACAAGAAGGGCCAGGAAAAGTCGAGCTGGCGGACGTCATCTCGCACCAGTCCATCTCGTGTGTTGTGCTGCTCTAGCGGCGGTGCTCTGCGGGATCTGCGCAAGAGGCGTTGATTCCAGAACGTTAGTGGTCTGAGAGCGCGGGCGCCCAAGCCAGCGGTAGATCTGCACGTGAATCCTCAATCAATTGTCGACTCAAATTGATTGGGAAAATAAGGGTTTGCTTTGTCATTTCGGCGAAACACAGTCTCACCGTTAGCTCTTCCTCACAATAACATTGCTGAAGAACAACATTTGATATCTGGTCTCTCAACCAAAGCTGGACCACATACTCACTCGCCCTAGGCCAGAGTATATCGATCCGCCGAGTTCCGCGATCCAAAGTCGAGCTCTCTGCCGCGGAGACGTGGGTGCTTGCGCGGCGGCTTGGCCAGTCGCGTGTACGATTTGCCCTGCGCGGCGGCGATGATGGCACCAGCGCCGCGAGAGACCCAATTTTGGGCATGGTGATTAAGGTTCAACAGACGTCATGTAGCTAACACGGGCCTTGGGAAAAAGCGCTTCACGGTCTGTGGACAAGCGCACGTCTCCGTGGGGAGGTCCCATCAAGAGTCCCATCATCACCGACCGGCCCGTTTGAGACGGCGGTTTGAATCTGTAGATCTGATCTGATCCATCCTCCTGCGTTCCATATCCTTTGCCTGCTCTATTCTGCTTGCCCTCATTTTGCCTGCTGTCACCCTTTCGCAAGGCACGAAGGAGCAGGGACACCAAAGCCATCATGTTGTCACGACCAGTATGGCTGCTGTGCCTTGCCGCCCTGGGTGTAAGAGCACAGGATGAGACGGGAACAGGCACCGACATGTCGACCACTGCCACTGCCACAGACTCTTCGAGTGGCACCTCATCATCACCTTCGACGACCGACGCCCCAGAATCGACAGCCTTCGAATTCACAAATTCCGATCTCTCGACAATCAGCACCACCATCGCCATCAGCGACTTCTCCGGCTCAGAGTTCACATATGTCACTCGCTCCGGTCAAAGGACCGTCACCAGCACTGGCAATCGCATCTTCGTCACCGGCGGCCGAACACTCACTCTCAACTCGGAGAATGGCACTACTGCGACTTCGAACTCGCAAATCACCCGCACCACCAACACCGACTCTTTGACGCAGATTGTGGGAGACTCGAACCGCACAATGACCGCAACGGGAACCAGCAGCGCTCCCGCTGTGTCCAACACCGCCGCGTGCAACAACTATCCCGAGTTCTGCAACAGAAAATACAGCAACATCACCGAAGTGTGTGCACACAATGCCGCTTTCGCCGTGCCTAGGAACGCAGGCAGCAACCAGGAATTCGGTATCATTGATCAGCTCAATGATGGTATTCGCATGCGTACGTTCAAGTCCTCAGCAAGATATTCCAAACCCAGGTGCTAACATAGATCAACTCACAGTCCAAGGCCAAGTCCACTACATCAACGACACACTCTACAACTGCCACACCTCCTGCGACCTCCTCAATGCCGGCACCTTCCAATCCGAGCTCGAACAAATCGTCGGCTGGCTGCGCGAAAACCCCTTCGAAGTAATCACAATGCTCATCGGCAATTCTGACCTCGCCTACGTCGAAGACTTCGTCCCGGCGATCGAAAACTCTGGCATCTCCCAATACCTCTACACACCCCAATACATCCCGCAGCACAAAGACCAATGGCCCACCCTCGGCGAGATGATCCTCAACAACGACCGCGTCGTCATGTTCATGGACTACTACGCCAACCAGGACTCCGTGCCCTACATCCTCGAAGAGTTCACGCACATCTGGGAAACGCCTTTCTCGCCTCAAGACCCCGCCTTCCCCTGCACCATCGAGCGTCCTCCCGAGCTCGACCCCGAAGAGGCCCACGAGAACTTCATGTACATGGCCAACCACAACCTGAACGTCGCCGTGCAGCTCGGCTCCATTACCGGGACCGACGGCGAGCCCCTGCTGCTCCCCAACACAGCACAAATCAACCAGACCAACGGCAAATTCGAAGAGCGCGGCCAGCTAGGCGAGATGGCTCTTAACTGTGCCGGTAAGTTGCAAAACCCCCATACCCATCTCTAAAAAAGAGAGGCACCGCAGAACAGCAAACTAACATCCCATCCAGCTGACCACGGCGCCCCGCCCAACTTCCTCCTCGTCGACTACTACAACCGCGGCGACCCCGCCCCAGGCTCCGTCTTCGAAGTCGCCGCGCGCTGGAACAACGTCACCTACAACCGCCCATGCTGCGGCCCCGAAGCGAGGAGCCCAGCGTCCGTGGCTCGCGCGAGCATGTTGGCGCTTGGCGCCGCGATCGGATTCGCATGTCTAATTGCTTGGTAGTGCACCACTGATCATGCCTGCGACGAAATGCACGATTTCACCAAAAACCAATGTTTCGTAATGGTACAGATCAGCCACACTAGGGGAAAAAACATCTGGGATTTGGGAAATGTTGGGCGTTTTCATATTTTTCTGTCCTTGCTGGATGTTATTCACTGCATGGCGAAGGAGTTATATTAGGTTCTTATCTTCCTGGTTGTTTTCACGAACGGCATACGTTTTATCTATCCGAGCGGGTTGTTGTACAATCTAATGAGCTTCATATATATGCATTGCCTCGAGCACAAGGAAAACAAACAGCATCCCTTAAATGGAACGCAAGAATAGAGAAACCCAGTAATTGTACGCAAACGATGAATGTTGCCATATTATGAAAAAAAGGGTTGTCCATGATTAGGTTGGCACTCACGCCACAAGAAAACCGACAATCATAGCAGCCACCTATATATCCGCATCCCATCCATTGACGAACAAGATAAACAATTACGAAAACCACCAACCCATTGAGAAACAGACGACAAAGACCCCACGAGAAGAAGAAAGAACAGAAAAAACGAAAATAACCCGCGGTCCAAGTATTCCCCATCTCCAAAGATCGTTCCAAAAAAAAATAAAAGAAAAAGAAAAAAAAAAAAAGAAGCATCATCATCAAATAACCCTCTTGATCAATCAAACTCGCAAAGCCGCCGAAGACCTTATAACCATCCACAATATCAGTTCTGTTCCCCACCGCCCTTGGCTACAACCTCATACCAGCCCCCATGGCTAGCCAAATCCACCCCCCTAACCCGTTCCAAACACTCCACAATACCCCCAACCTGGCTTCCAAACTCCGCAAGTCCACAACCCGCCAGCGCCTCCTGCGCACTACTAGCAGCCCTCACGCGCTCGGCACTGCTAACAGCCGACAAGCGATTGTGCACGTGGCTCTTGAGGCGCTGGAAGAGGACCTTAAGGACCGGGTCCGAGAGGCGGTTGGAAGCTGCTTGCGCGAAGAAGCGAGAGATGGTGGAGGCGAGGTGGGATTTGGTTGCTGGGGGCATGTTGTGGGCGGAGGAGAGGATCGAGGTTGCTTTTTCGGCGGGGGAGGAGGAGCCTGGGCCTGGCTCAGCGGAGGAGGAAGGAGAGGTGTAGGATTCTGTGGCGAGGAGCTGCCACAAGCGGGAAGCTTCGGTTTTCCACTGGCTGCGGACGTCGCGTTTGAGCAGGTTCTTGGCTGTGAGGAAGATGGCGCCGATGACTGCGATGCGGAGGGCTTCGGCGCGGAAGTGGCGGAGGCGGGTGGTGTCGAGGGCGAGAGTTTCTGGGACTTCATCATCTGCGAGAGGGTTGGGTGAGATGGCTAGGTCGACGAGGGCTTTGGCGTAGATCTTTGGAGCTGAAGGCCTGTCTTCGGGGCGGCGGATGGCTTCTGGATCGCGGCGGTCTGCTTCGGCGTTGAGGAGATTCTCTGCGTTGCGCCAGAACTCGCGAGTGCGGTCGAGGGTAATCTTGCCGGACTCGAGGTCCATGGCGAAGTGGCGTTTCTCGTAGCCGGCTGATTCGCGAATCAGAGTTGGGGCCGCGTTCATCAACATGAAGTTGGAATAGTCTAGGGAGAGTGAGTCCACCATGCGTAGGAGGCGGAAGAGCTTCTCGATCATGATCGACAGTTCGTCCTGCTCCACGCCCTCGACAGCAGCGCTGCCCTGCAGCTCGTCTGCCAGCTTCTTGACTTCGGCGTCTCGGAAAGGCGCGCAAAGTTTGGGCAGAATGCCAGCCATGAAGTTGAAGAAGCCATCATAGCTGAACACGCCGGACTGGCACTGCTGACCGATCTGCTCCAAATCCAGCGTCTCACTGATGAGATTGTACATGCTGTTTCCGGGCTTCAGCATCCGCAGGAATTTCTCTCTTAGGTTCTCAGCCGCAGACACAGTCCATACAGCGCCCTGTCCTATTTCGAAGGCATGCTTCATATTCTCGCAAATAGATCGATAGACTTGGTTCCTGAACTCCGCGTTGACTTTGTCTTCTTCCAACCTGAAGTCCTTGTCCACAGCGAGTTCGTGGGTCAGAACACGGTTCGATGGCATGGCGGTGAAGAGCCTGTTGAGCTGTCCAGAGCGCTGCGAAGGCTCTTCATCCGGAATTAGTTGCACTGGTGAATCTTCATCTTCCTGCTGAGCGCTGCTCTCGGGTTCAGGGCCAGCCTCAATACCACGAGGACGCACTTCGGCAGCCGCGCGCTTCTTCGGCTGCCTCCTGCGACTCTCCCTAATAGCCTTCTTGATCAACGCATCCGCCCTGTCTCTGCCTGCCAACTTCTGAATCCTGCTCAGGAGCTTGACCTGGTTGTCACGGATGCCTTGGCGGTAATCATTTGCTACTTCTCCTCGCGAGTCGTCCTTGACCATCTGCCAGATTGCATCCAGTTGGACAAAGGAAGCCACCATGCCCTCGATCAGAACGGAGGAGTCTTGGACCCGCCATGCCGCGAATGCTGAGGTGTATGCGGTGTATGATTGAGATAAAGTCTCTTGCTGGTTTGGGTGTGGCGAATAGTTGTTCCACGCAGCCAAACGGTCCAGGGTGTTTTCAAATCCAGCAGTCAAATCATTCGCCTTCGAGACTAGGTCTTGCTCTTGAGCACCGTTCCTGTTGTTGAGGACAGCGGCAGGATGACCCGCTAGCATATAGGCACTCAGGAAAGTGCGGGTGTTCAGGTCGGCATTCTCGTCGTTAGGCTGCTGCAAGCCTACCTGCATCAAAAGGCCAGTAGTTGCAGATGTGACGTTCGGTCTCGCAACAAAGAGCGTGAGTTCGTCAAAATCGTCATTCTTGATCCTTTCCGTGTTCAAGTTCAGCTTGAGGAACGCATTCAATACTGCACGCTTCTTGCTCAATCGCCAGGCTTTCTGGATGCGCCTTGCTGCAGTCGCCTCGTCGATCACCGCAAGCAGCTCCAGGTCGTCGATAATGGCCTCCTCCGCCGCTTCCACAGACACGTCTTCCTCGACAACCGCCAGCTTCTTCTCCGCGCTGTCCGCCCTTCTCGCCCTCCTCTCTTGCATGTTCCTCTGATATTCCGCTCGCCTCTTCTCAGCCTCTGCATGTCTCTCCTCCATCTCCATGCGCGCACGTGTCTCATCCGCCAGCTTCCGCTCCTTCACCTCCTCCGCAATGCGCTTTGCGCGCGCAACCTCTTCCGCGCATGCTGCCGCGACTTTGGCAAGGTACTTTTCCTTTGCGATTTGCGCAGCAAGTGCCTTCTCTTCGCTGGCGTTGATGCTACCGCGCGGCGCAGCTTTGGCAAGCGCAGCGCGGAATCGAACTTGTTCTGCGTGTGCAGCGCGATCGGCCAGGCGCGCCTTGCGAGATTCGAGAATCGAGGCACGGCGCAGGTGTTGTGCGACGGTGTGGGACTGGATGCCGGCGGGTGTCGAGCTACGGCGCTGCGACAGGCTGGAGCCATGCGAATGGACCGAGGAGGAAAGAGAATTGCGACGGGACGAGGTGGCCGAGGACTTGCGACGCTGATTTGCTTGGTTGCGGTAGAAGCGAGCGGCGAGGTGGGCGGGCGGCGCATAGACTTGGTTGACCTTGTCGGCCATGATGACGAGAGACTCTTCCTGGAGCTGCTTCTCGTGGTCTTGCTCTTGCTGTGTGGGCTGCGGTGTGGAGCCGTCGTCTGGAGTTGGAGCGCCCATGTCGGCGGGCTGTAATGTGGTGATTGTTGCCCCTCGGCGGTGTTGTTGGTTTAACAAAGAGGGAGTCTGAATGGATTGGATGGCTATCTATGTACGGTAATTAGGTGGCGGAGACATAGGTGGTGCGTGACAGGACCTGGCGGCAGGCGCGTGTAGGTCGGCGGTCAACGGTAGTGCAGTGCAAGTAGGTTTGCGAGTCCACGGCAGAAGAGGCTGGGATGATGCAACCTCTCACATGCTTCCTGCGTCCGCTTTTGGGTACCGTATATCGTAGATCCCTTTGGAAGGCGGCCGATGGAGATGTGGGGATGATAAGACCCGTGCTTATTCATGTGCCCAATCTCAACGGCTGAAGAGCGTGTACATATTTAGAATTCTGATTAATCCATCCCCAATCTCATGCACATCTGTATAAGCAGTCGACCATCGTTTTGAGTTCGCATACCACTGCTATCCGCATCCGGCTGCCTCCCCAGCCACACAGCCACGTGCTTGCGAAGATCCCATGCATATAACGCAATAACCTCCGCGCACGAACTGAACTATATGTACGAACGCCTGAGGCATTCGCGGAAGACATCAATTGGAAATTAGAAGGAGTATCACGTATGCGAGTGATCCGCGTTGCTGGGAAGACGTGTGCATTGCGCTGTTCGCTCGTGGTGGCCCGACATGCTGGACTTTAATCATTGATCCGTCACGGATATTCCAGCCAATGCCGGACATAGTAGCTCTTTAAAGCTGCCTGCTCTGTCATTCTGCCTGATCTATCAAGCGAAGCTCTTAAGTTCATAGCAATCCTTATCCCGACCACGAAAGCTATCAATCTGCTCTCGTGGGTGCGAAGTCCTGTGATCATCGCATTGTCATTCTGTGACCCATTGCCGTTTCCTGCGCTTGTAATGATCCTATTCTTTCGCTGCGCCGTTTCGGCGATCCGAATGGGTTTGTAAAGACCGTCGATGTAAGTCTTGGACAAAGGTAATCTCCATTGCGAGGAGATCGTGTCTTCGGCGACGCGCGTAATTTCTTGCGATGCCAATAACGAGGTCTGCCGACATGTCCAGTAGACCCGTTGGCTCCCGAGTCGCCATCTTCAAACTGTCGGGTAGGTCCTCCCAGAAACAGCTTCCGCAGTGGTCTTCGCAGTGACTATCGAAGTAGTACTTCGATCAAATGAATGCCCGGCGGCTTCGCCTTCTCCAGTTTGATGAAAGCACCTTAGGCACCCTTAACCCTTGTATCAAGCGCCAACCGATCCGGCACCTTCAAATCAATGACCCCTTCAACATTACGCCTGAAACTCTGCATCTCCGCAATCGCCTCATTAGCAATCTTTGTATTCTTCCTGTCCTCCAATCTCACAGAAACCTCAACCATATACGTCCCACTCGGATCCAGAACCTGCAACTCCGAAAGCGCAAGCGGCGGCCCTTCAAGCACCTTATCAGCAGCAAGCGACGCCTGCTGCTGCGTCCGTAGTAGCCGGAAAATCCGTACAACCACATTCCCACTCACGAACCGATGGCCGAGAAAATACTGCTGCCCCAAAAACCGATACGACCCTTCGTCCGCAAACTCCTTCACATCCGCCACTTCCCTCTCCACGACATCCCTCGCAGTGAACTCCTTCACACTCGGATCCGGCGTCTGCTCAAGCCTCACTCGCCACTGGCCTGTACTCTCAGGCGTTTCAGACCCTTCCTTCTCCCCGTGGGCGATCTGAACTGGTCTCGTGAGCTTGTGCACCCATTTCTGCGGCTGCGGGGTTCCTGGGGCCGTTGGCCTTTTCTTAGAAGAGGCGGCGGTTTCCGGTAGGCGGAGTTGGGCGAAGAGGGCGGTTTGGTCTTGATAGGCGTAGGGTTGGGAGCCTGTTACGCCGGCGAGGATAGAGAGAACTTGCGAGTGGCGGGCGGGGTTGATCTGGCTGTAGAGGAGGATTTCGTGCATTTTGTTTGATATGTTGATGCGTTGTCGTTATGGGAAGGCCTTAGGGTTCGGGGTTTGTTGGCACGGCAGGGATTGCTGCAATGAGTCCAGACTATACGCAGTGTTCGACCAAGGGCAGGCGATCCCTTTCAGCCGACAGATAGCAAGTCACCAAAATTACCCAGCTCGGTAGTAATTCACTTCCTGCATGTGAAGTGCTTCTCGGAAGCATGTGATTACGGGATCGGGAGATGTGGGCGCGAGTAAAGACAGGCAGCCGGGGAACGGCGTGGGGGAGAAGCACGAAGTGAACTCGGAAGGCTGGGACAGGAAAGTGCTCCCGAGGCAGCCGACGTCGCTGAAGCTTGCTTGACAGGCGAGCACCGCGTCTAACTTATTAGCATTGCTACCTGACTGTCTATCACCCTCCAACAGCAATTGCCTTTTGCTCTAATTGTTCGCCGAAATACTTGAGCAGCACCAGCACGCCCTCCGCTCGCTTCCTTACCGCTCCTCCGACCTTACGTGCGCACCCAGACAACCACTTTCTCACCACGCCTCATCCACCTCCGCCAACATGCGCGCAACCAGAGTCCTCTTCAAGCACACCCCCATGATTAAGTTCTTGGGCCGTCGCTCAGTCCCCAAGCGTAAGTCCCCAATCGCTTCCACAGCAGCACCCGAAAGAGAAAGAGAAAGATCAAGAGAACCACCCAACTTTCTCGTCTCAACCCGCTCCCCGGAAAAAAAGTCCCCAACCCTCCAACACCAACTAACACACTCCTCTCCAGAAATCGACCACACCCCGCAAGTCCACCCCGCCTCGCCCTTCGAATCCCTCCCCGAGTCCTTCGCCTCGTACCGCCAGAAAGCCTCCCAGCACGGCCCCATGATGCGCGGCAACAGCGGCGGCGCAGCCCAGCCTCCAGCCGCAGCAAGCCAGACCTACGGCGCGATTGGCGGCAGCAGCGGACGTCAGCTTGGAAGCGTGGCGCCGAAGGAGGGCGAGTTCTGGGATCGCAACGAGCTGCCGAAGAGGTTTAGGAGGACGGCGTTCAGCGATGCGGAGATGGAGGCAATCGAGAGTGGAGGGGCGAGTTTGTTCTAGATGAACAGATGAACGGATGGAGGGAACTTAAGGCACTGGTCTTGTTGGTACTGCTCGGACATGAAGCGCAGGCGAGCATGCTGGCATGGGGGTGGGGGAGGAAGTGCAGCGGGCGAGGCATTATTTTTCCTTTATTATCTTTTTTCGATTGTATCTTGACGAGCCCATGGTTTATTATAGAGGCAAAGGTATACCCGACATTATTGCAACTTTTTCGAACAACAAATCCAGACATGCTGTCTTGGGGAGATTGTTTAAGGTAAGCTTCACACTGGGCCGGGCACTTGGCCCCTCGCTTCGTCGCCTCCTGAACTCTGTAGGGGAGCAGAGCTGCCACGTGAGAAAAGGCCATGCTTTAAAGAAATACTGCCAATCAACATGGAGAAGAATTGTCTTTCGCAGGCACGCTACGGGGTGTACCTTAAGGTTATTGAAAGTATGTCTTTCCTCCTCCGTGCACAGCGTTCAAGTCCCACACTACCTTACTGCAGGTCATTGGTAGCCATCGACTGCCAGTAGCCACGGCATACTTAGCCGTAAGAATTGGAAGCGTCGTGCTTGGACGCAAGCACCAATGCGAGGCGCGCAGAATGCAAGGAAACCTGTCGAGGGAAACTTCTTCCCTGTCGCGATCACCACGAAGGATGCTGTAGGCCTTTGCAAGAATAGACAAACCACCTGGCCTCGAACGGGTCGGGCTTCCAGAGCACAGTCAAGATCTTCGACTTGACCTTGTGAGTGCGTGTGCTGCGAGGGTAGGCTTCAGCTTTGCTGATGCCTTTCGGAGCAGAAGGTCGGCTGTCGTTTTGCTCGGTGGTGTTGCCGGCGCTCAGTCACTTATTTTGAATGCGGCGGCCCTGAGCAGGTCCACGCTGCTTAGCCCACAACGCACGTTGCTTCGCCTGCAGCACTCGCTGTTCGTCACCTATGGTGATTTGCTCCTCCATCAGCTCGCGCTCTCTCTGATTGAGAGCACGCTGTCGCTGGCTCAGGTCCTCTTTCTGCTGGTCAAGAGCTGCTTGCTCTTGCTGGAAGGGGTCGAAAAGCTGCGGTTGTCGGTCATTTGCCGTAGAGTGGGTTTGCTGATGATCCACCTCGTCGTTGACGACTTGTTCTACGGCCGAGTTCAGGAGTCTTATAGCTGCGTTGGCGTAGCTTGGGACGCTGAACGGGTTTTGCCAGGTATCGATGATGTGAGTGAAGAGTTGGAGGTCAGCTACTGTGATGTGGGTACTCATGTAGCGCAAAAGATCGGTTTTGGTCATGGACCCGTACTGTCCTGGCATAGTGAGTGTCGGCTGCTTGAGCTTCGCGAGCTGTGAGAGTCCTTTGATGCTGCTGATGTGCTGGTCTAGGTGCTGGAACACATCGCTTTGGGCCATGAATACTTGTGAGGAGTCTTGAACGGCAGGATCTTGAGCGATAGGTAGTGGTGGTGGCGACGCTGCGATGTTTTGATGATGGTAATGGTCTTTCCGTGACCGTCTGTTTGGTAACGTGCATCGCTTATCCTTACCGTGCAGTCTGTGACAGTTGTGGCAGAACAAGCCTTCGCCTGCGTGGCGCCTTTCGCAATTTGTGCAAAACTTGGGTTTCTGATTACTCTTGCGGGACGGTACGCCTGGGGGTCGATCATACATCCTTCGGAGAAAGTCGACGGCTTCGTCTATTGGCGTAGCCTCCATCGAGCCAAGTGAAGTGAAGGTGTGACGTCGACGCTCGAGTTGTGTAGTATGCGTGCTTAGTGTGCAGCGTTTGCGATAGCTACAGAGTCGTGTCGAGGGCTGGCGGACGTGAAGCGATCAATGCGGTAATGCCAACGTAAGCCTCTGGACCGGTTGGTATGATATCGCCTGCTGCTGTGAGGTAGTGAAGCGGCGTCGAGCGGTGAGCTGCGATTAGTTGGCTTTGGGAAGTGAAAGGGAAAGAGCAGATAGGCCAACGCGAGCCAGTCAAACAGTAGCGACGCCATCAGACCTCACTTCACCAACGCATAAGTTGTAACGTGTTCCAGACGTCTTGCCCACGTGGGCCCAGAATCATCGCGAGCACGATTGATCTGTCAAATGAACTCATCAGCAGCTTCTTCATCTGCTCGGCGGTAACTCAGCTGTATCTTAAAATCAGCACGAAGACACAAGACTTTCGCGTTCACAGAGGCTCGAGATTTATCACCTCGACCCACGATACTCTTAACACCTCCACTCAGCAGCAGGCTCGCCGACTCTGGTATATCTTCAGGGTCTTCAATATTGTTCTTGCATCTTAAGAGGTGGCAGCCCGACAGATGTGTCAAAGCCATTTGCATATGCCTGCTTCAATGGCTCTCTTGCTCATTGCATATGTTACCCCATCCCTACGTTTGCCTTGTGCCGTTCGCACAGCACGAGCTTGCTGGCCTTTCTTTCACATGCTGTGAATAAGGCTGTCAGAAGTTGACCACTCCAGTTATGACACGATAAGTTCAGTGAGCATATTATTGAGTCGTTTGGCCGGTCGAAGAGCGAGTCATCATTGGACACTCCTAGTTATATTTGGGTATCAGAAAGACGATGTCCCTTCGGCACTTTAACCATGCAATATCTCCGACTCCACTACGGCCCGTCAACGGCCCTTGCCTTTCAGCCATCCACATCCATCCGCCCCGCCGCTGAGAGCTCCCCAAAGCTGGATGTTACGTGCTTTCTCCACGCTGCTTTCTTGCTTGCGATGATCGCGAGCACGATGAGGAGCTTGCGGCGTGGCGCACCCAAGCGACTGCTGACTTCAGGTAAAGCTGGCCACCGCCCTCTTCTTCCTATAGCCCACTTCTCGCGTATACAAAGTCCTCAGCAACAGCGGCTTGCCTTTGCTTTTCTCGTACAATTGGCCAAGCGCGTGATATTTACTTAAACCTTTACGCGACTGAGCGATTCATTGAGCGTTTACTGTCAACATGGTCGAGCTGCGCAAACGATCTGCTCCGCCTCCTGCTCCCGCGCCGCCTGCAAAGAAAAAGGCCGCTCCCAAAGGCAAAGCGAAGAAAGATGAGCCTGTAGCTGAAGAGCCTGCAGCGACTGACAATGCTGCCGCTGAGGGGTCTGCGAAAGACGCGATCGCCGAGACGGCGGCGAAGACCGAACCAGGCCCTTCGTCGCCGCCAAAGCAAGGCGACAAGATTGATCTCGCAAGCTTTGGTGGCGAAATCGAGACGAACGATGGAGAGAAAGTAACGCTGGCCAAGCTCGTGGAAAACAGCAAGGAGGGTGTTGTTCTGTTCACGTATCCGAAAGCGAGCACACCGTGAGTTTATACCAAAGCTTCACAGTATATCAACTTGAGGTTTGTCAGGAATAACGATACTGATACGCGCTATCTTAGCGGCTGTACAACCCAAGTCTGCCTTTTCAGGGACTCATACACTCCACTGACAGCAACCGGCCTCGCGATCTACGGCCTCAGCACCGACAGCCCCAAAGCAAACACCACCTTCAAGACCAAGCAGAACCTGCCCTACCCTCTCCTTTGCGACCCCAGTGCCAGCCTCATCCAAGCCATTGGTTTCAAAAAGGTCCCCAAAGGCACACAGAGAGGCGTCTTCGTCGTCGACAAGGATGGCAAGATCCTCGCCGTCGAAGCTGGAGGACCTGCCGCTACTGTGGAAGTCGTGAAGGGCATCGTGGCGGCGAAGGGTGGCGATGGACAGGCAAAGGGTTTGGAGAAGGCAGAGCAAACTGCTGTCGCGGGTGAGGAGGAGCAGGCCGAGAACGAGAAGGCTGCTGCGACGGCTGCTGAGGTGGCAGATGTTGCAAAGAACCTGGATGGAACGCCCAAGCTTGCTTGAGGCAATGAATAGCATGCAGCGCGTACGACTGGAGACGCAGCTTTAATGGGCAGACCGAGCTTGAATGGTCTAACGACAAATGTACCCTTTCAATGAACATCCCAGAGTGCGCAAATGTCGCTGCCATACTTTTACAAGCCGACATCGTCAGTCATGGAAAGCCAAGAATTCCTCACCTGATGAAAGTGCAACGAAATGATCTGGCATGACTAAGCCATGGGATCTTAGACAGTAGGACCATTGAGATGTGTGCTGGTACATACCGCCGGCAAGGCCATCCATATATTCTCCTACTCTTCAAAGACGACCGGGATCCAGATAGTGAGCCGTCGCGCCATAGCATTGCATAAAAGCCGTTGGCAATTGATATCCCAATCATCGTGGTACTTCCTCATCCGGGATAATGGCAGTTCGCGAGCCGCCGAGATCGGTACGGGGCAGCACTGGCCGAGAGAGCCGAGGATGCTTGTGCCACCAGACGAACCCTTCAAGATCAGGGAAGCGAACTTTGCGGGGATTGACCCACCTCCTCCCAGAAGATCAACCAGTCAACCAGCCCTTTTTGTTGGCAAGTCGCCGTTGCATCGGAGTGTGTCACACAGGCGTGTGACATCGCGTAAGCAGTCACAACTTCAGATATTGACTTTATATTTCTTTCATCCTTCCCCTGGTCTCTATCCATCAGGAACCCATCAATCATCTGGGACAGCGCGAGTCGCGACTCAGCCAACGTAGCTGCAAAGTGCCAACAGCAGACACGCAAGCAACATGCGTTGGGGACTCGGGAAAAACGAGAAGGAGGCGGCGTCCTCAGACAACGACATTCAGATCCAATATGCGCAGAATTACCCAGGCGCGAACGACGAGCCTCTTTCCGGCGACCTCGGCTACGACCCGAATAATGTCCAATGCCCGGCGCATACCACGGAGAGGAAACTGCTTGCGCGCATCGATATGCATGTCATCCCCTTCTTGGTTCTGTTGTATTGGCTCGCATTCTTGGATCGAGTCAATATAAGCAACGCCAATGTCTTCGGTCTATCGGATGATCTGGGATTGGAGGGTGTTCAGTATAACACGGCTCTGGTGATTTTCTTCGTGCCAGTGAGTATTCCAAAGCGATATATGCAGTCAGAAAAAGAGTGAGATAAGCTAACACACCGGCAGTACGTATGTTCTTCTTCACCCAAGGAGCCTTGCAGCAATGCATCGTACCATGGCTGCTGTACTAACGTTGACCCAGGTCTTGTTCGAAATCCCGGCGAACGTGCTGATGAAGGTGAGACGAGCTCGGCCATCACTCGTGGTACTTGCGCTAACTCGAAACGTAGAAATTCACACCTCATGCATGGCTCGCTGGTAATATGGTGCTGTTCGGCTTTGTCACTATCATGCAAGGCTTGGTGAGGAACTACTCCGGCCTTCTTGCGACTCGTTTCTTCCTGGGTGTTTTTGGTACGCCTAACCCATCTTTTGCCGGGCAGATTTGCGCTCCATACAGCGCAGGAGCCAGAGCTTGGGCATATGTGCACGTTGAAGGTGTACTGACAAAGAGTTTGCAGAGGCCGGCATGTTTCCAGGATGCTTCTACCTCATCGGCATGTGGTACAAGAGACAAGAAGCACAGAAGAGATTCTCATTTTTCTTTTCATCCACGACCCTCGCAGGAGGCTTTGGTGGATTGATTGCTGCTGGCATCGGCAAAATGGACGGCATGCGCGGATACGAAAACTGGAGATGGGTGAGTAGAACCGAGGAGATTTCTACCAGAGCAATGTGCTAACGCGAATTGCAGCTTTTCATCATCGAGGGAGGCTTCACAGTCTTATGCGCAGCCCTTGTCTGGTTCTGCTTGAGTGATTTCCCTGAAGAAGCCAAGTGGCTGAAGCCTGACGAGAAAGCTTATGTTACTGCTCGTCTGCGCGTCGACCAAGGTCATTCGGCTCGCGAGTCGAAGACCACTCTGAAGGGCATTGGTAAGATTCTCAGCGAATTCCGCGTTCTCATCGCTGGAGTGATGTACTTTGGTCTGATCGTCCCTGCGTATTCCTACGCATACTTTTCGCCGACGATTATCCGAGGGTTTGGGTATTCGCCGATCCAGACACAGCTACACTCTGTCCCGCCTTGGGCTGCGGCATTCGGCTGGTCTATGATCACGGCAACATTCTCCGACTTAGCTCGCCACCGTTTCGGCTTTATCATTTTCGGCATCTGCATCGCCATCTCAGCATTCGCAATCCTGATTTCGATCCAAGACAACACCGAAGTCCAGTACGCTGCATTGTTCTTGGCAGCCATGGGATGTTACAGCACGATGCCTTTCATGGTTTGCTGGTTCAACATGAATATTGGAAGCCACGCGAGGAGATCTGTTTGCTCCGCTTGGCAAGTCGGATTTGGCAACATTGGTGGAATCATCGCGGTCTTTGCTTTCTTCCCAGCCGATGCGCCAGGATATAGGACCGGGTACAGCATTTGCATCGCTTTCACGATTCTTGCGATGGTTGCGACTATCCTTTACGGCGTGTCGTGCATCAGTGCGAACCGGAAGCGAGACAAGATGCCCACTGATTTGAATTTGTCGGAGCAGCAGAAGGCGGATCTGGGCGATTTGAATCCTGAATATAGGTATTTGTTGTAGTTGGAATACGCGGAAAAGGCGATGATGTCGAGCTTCAATATAATAGTGCATGATCTTTCGAATCAACATATTCTTGTCAATCAAGTGCCATGTGCGAGCACAATGCTGGTATCAGCTCGTGTTGGTCAGCTCGTGTTGGTCAGTCCAGGCTATGTGTTTGAGAGTCATGCAGAGGATGCATGCTGGACGATGTCTAAACTGGGCCAAAGTCCCTTAGCATTTGACAACGGGTCCATGATGCATCTATCCGCGGGCTCAATAATAGTTTTTCAGAAGGTTGTAGAAGTGATGGTCATGAATGCTTGATGTTGCCGTTGCCCAACAGTCGAAGCGGAACTTCTTCGGCCGAAGTTGGGGCGGCCTGAGGTAACGCCAAGAAGGCACGAGGCACAGCCCGCGAATTTGTAGTGGCCCTGGTCGAACTGTCAATTCTGCTCTCACGGCGACAGCGACGAAGCGACTCACGACGACCCATCGACACATCGCAATACCGGTGAGTCTCCCTGCATCACCTTCTCCAGCGCATTCCGGACTCCTGCGACTTCTCGAACGAAACCGAACACCGCCCGCACGCGCCCCCGACCGAGATTTCGCACGATTCCGCGCCACCACACCACCGAAACTCTCAATGACTTCCATACTGACGGTACTGCGCAGCAAACATGGGTAAAGGACAACCGAGAGGTCTCTTGGCCGCGCGCAAGCTTCGCAACACCCGTCGTGAGAACCAGTGGGCCGACCTCCACTACAAGAAGAGACTGTTGGGTACCGCCTTCAAGTCCTCTCCCTTCGGTGTACGTACCCACCACCTGGAACCCTTCGATGCTACGAGAGAGAGGAAGATGGAGGAACCACTGGATGGCATTGGCGATGAAGGATATGCGAAGGGATCTGAAGAAAATGGAGGCTAACAACTGCCAAAGGGCTCTTCCCACGCCAAGGGTATCGTCCTCGAGAAGGTCGGTGTTGAGGCCAAGCAGCCCAACTCTGCCATTCGCAAGTGTGTGCGTGTGCAGCTCATCAAGAACGGCAAGAAGGTCACCGCTTTCGGTAAGGAATACCACCAGCGCCAAATCTCATCCGCACGGTATACTAACCTGCACGCAGTCCCCAATGACGGTTGCTTGAACTTCGTCGACGAGAACGACGAGGTCCTTCTCTCCGGTTTCGGTCGCAAGGGCAAGGCCAAGGGTGATATTCCCGGTGTGCGTTTCAAGGTCGTCAAGGTTTCCGGTGTCGGTCTCTCCGCTCTCTGGAAGGAGAAGAAGGAGAAGCCCCGTTCGTAGAGGGAGAGTGCATGGATGAGATGGCGTTTCTATGGTCTCTTGATACATTGCTTCGAGCGGCCTAGCTTACAGGCGTAGCGGGCGCCGCGTGAGATGCTGAATGAACAAGCGATCCTCTGCGTTTCTTGCGAATACCTCTCAGAAGATCAGTCTCTTTTGTAATTATGAGCATGTCAAATGGGTTCACGCTCGCAGCAGAGATGTTGAACGCGAACAAACGCACAAGAGGGCTTCTGTTAGCTTATTGAGCGGCCGCAGTCCTAGCCAACGTATCACATTCCCCAATGACGAAGTGTCCACTACGATGACAATCTCGTTCTCGCGCCAGAGCCCATCATTGCATTCTGCGTAGGCGCGCGCTGGCGATTGAAGGCAGAAGCGTGCCGCATTCCTGCCTTATGCCAAAATTGATCTTTGACCTCACCTTGCTGCTCGCTGCCTGCAAGAAAATGCTTCATTTTCACGCAACCATCAACAACTGCATCCAAGGCACTCATCCAACCATAAGTCCAAATCGTTCGCCTGGTCAGGGATCTAGTCGCACTTCGCCCCCTCTCGCTAAAGACACGTCGCCAGTCACCATCACCCCAAGAAGCAAAATGGACCTCCGGACTACGCGACGCAATTACCTGGGCGTGAAGCTGCTCACATAGCCTTGACGAAGGAGAACGTTTCCACTGAGCACGATATCACGAACTTCGCTCATGCAAACCGGCAGGTCACACAACTTACAAGTTTCAAGGTGAAATACCAGCTGGCGGTAACGTCATCTCGTTGTGTAAAGCTACCGCTATCTGTACATGTATCGCAATGCTCTCAAAGGGTATACACTGAGCCCACCCATCCTCTCCGACAAAGGGAACTCCTCAGACGCCAGCTAGTTAGTTAAACCGCTGCGCCCTCCATAGCCAAAACTCCCAAGCACACGTTTTACACATTCCTTGTTTCCTGGTCGCAAGAACTTTTTGGACGCTTTACTCCTTTTCCTTTACCGTCCCTTACTTTTCCAAATCCCTTTTTCTTTTTCCATCGCTTTCGAGAGCGCCTCGCTGGCTTTCGAAGCATTCCAATACACGCAAGGCTGAAATGCAACTGGCGGAGCGCTCGCACTGGCGACTCTACGCGCTTGCCGTGAGATCATAAGTCATTATCGTTATAACATGGTGTATGCTAAAGAACAAAACAAAAAACAGAGCATCGAGGCCGCGTGACCTATCGACGCACGCTGAATGCAGAACGACCGAGCAGCGAAGCTGGATCGGTGAATAGTCGCAGGAAGCTTGGTCGACGAGTCGGTGGCCGCTGGACCCGGGCGTACTGGACCATTGGGCCTACGATATCCGACTGGTCGATTTGTGGGAATTTTGACGGCTGGCCAGGGTCGTTTAGTGAAGGCATCTTTGGCAACGGCGCCGGGTCAGCCAGGGCTTGATATGCTGGACTCCGAGCAGATCCTGCCTGTGCGTTTGCAAGCTCGTGGTTGGCACGCCAGACGGCATCGATTTCTGCCCACTTCCTTTCGGCGAGCTTGAATGTGCGAGACGTGGGCCCATAGTGTTCGCTAATTGGAGTTGCCTGGCGGATGTAATCCATGCGAGCAGTCTCCCAATCGTCCAACAAGCGCTTGCAGGTTGTGACATCACAGTACTCCGGGAAGTATGGCTCCGGTGTGATGTGGAAGTTGGCATGGCCAAGTCTGGCCGCCCACGGATCATTGTCGTCGCTGAGAGGCATCGATGGGATATCTGAAGCCGAAGCAGTCTGCTCCATCCCTCCCCGATAGAGCGAAGCGACGGACGCCTTGGTTGACAATGGCGGAGTCGGCATAGTGGGTAGGTTTGGTGTCGACCTGGGCGTGCTGGCGAAACTACCGTCACTGTCGGCTATGGTCGGTGACTGAAGAGGTGAATGTACTTGGCTACGCTTAGCTTCACGGTTGGACTCCATCATGGGTGGAAGGAGAGGCGTAGAGGCGAGTTCCCGGTGGCTAACTGGGTCTTCTACCTCAGGAAGTTGGATGTCTATCGCCGTTGAGGGTGCTCTCGATGTACGGTTAGACGCCGGCTCATGAGGCTGAGATGGCTCCACTGGGGTGAAAGGCGGCGTTCGCGATTCGCTCTGCGTGCCAAAGGAGTGCTTCATACTGCTCAACCGTAGGGAAGGTGTTCGAGATCCAGGGGCGCTCCTCGTGGAGGGGTGTGAGGTGGCTTTCGACGGTGGCTCCTTCCAACGCTTTGACATGGAGGGAAAGCGACGGCTCACGCGCTTGGCCAACGACTCACTACTACGGTCCTTTGAATCCTGTCTTTTGAACACCTGCGGTGCTGAAAGATCGAAATCGTCGCCTGGCGTCCATTCTGGATTCGGAGAGACAACGCTTGACCGTGACTCGTGGCTCGTCTGGTGTGAGCAGAATGGAGTGTCGCCTTCAGTACGTCAGCTCAGGCAAGTGGAGTATGGAACAAGATCAGGGGGGCTTACATATGCACAGAGGATCGTCGTCGTCCTGTAATTCCAATTCCTGATGCTCTCTGGGGAGATCGAAAGAGCCGTCATCTCTCTCCTCTGGGTCTTCTAGCAAGTCATGCAGTGGCGACTTGGCCAGATTCACCGGCGATTCTGGTGTCGTACCAAAGGACGAGTTCGAGTTTTGCCAGAGTCCATGGCTGCGAGTAGAAAATGTGGGTGTTACTGGCGTTGATGAGGAAGAGGCTCCAGATGATTCGCGCGAATGCGACGTTTCAAAATGATACGGCGAACCAGCTCCAGACATCGCATCGTCCTGCTTCTTCGACGATCCGATCTTTGGCAGGGAAAATGAGCGCATCCTGCTCATGTTGTAGCCGACTATCCCTCGCTTCCAGTACAGATCAGCGTGACAAAACAAGCATCGTCAAGAACAAAGGACAATTGCGAAACGTGCACGCGCGTTCGCTTGTAGCTTTGTGGCTCTCAGAGAGGTGTTTCAAAGTGTCACGAAGTCGTCCGGCCGAGGTGCAGTCAATCAGCTGGCACAGGTTGTGCGCAAGACACAGATTGTTTGGCGGGACAGGCCGCGGAGGGAGCAAAAGGTTGCGCGGGTGAAACCAAGGATCTGGAACAGTCTGATGCGGGAACGAGTCTCGCGCGTGGCAGTAGTGGTGGTGGGGGATATGACCGGCGCAGAACAGAACCGTATGTCAGGAGGGGAATCGCTGATGGATAATCACAGTGCCCGCGAAGGACTCCGAAAACAACGGCAATGACGGTCTGACGGTTGGGTCCGCGAGTCGGTGGGCGGGCGCAACAACGAATATGTGGACAGCGACAGGCTTCCGCGCAGGTCTAGCGTTGGCGGAAGAACTGCAGCGGCGGACTCTTTGAACTGTGCCTGGCGCTAGAGGGCCGCTAAAAAATGCTTTCGATGCGTCTGCTGTCATCGGGATGCGCCTCACCAGTTCACCACTTTGGCTCGCGACGGAAGAAGCATGCCGCGTCGCGAGAATAGATTGCCTGCAGCTTTGGGCCGCTGCTTCGCTGCCGCCAGCGACAGCGTTATCACATGCCTGGAGGCTGGGCTCTGTCTATGCAGGCAGTTGGCCCATCCGATCGGCAGGCAAAACACAAGGCGCTCCCAGGAATTCGGTTTGCGCCTGGGGGCTGACCGGCGCGTGTAACTCTCCTTTGTACTGGAGCCCGCTGTTTCATGGTAGCGAACGTAGCGCTACCGCTCCCTTTTGCGATGTGTACTCGCAACAGAACACATGCCGTGCGGCGCTGCGACCGAGGTTAGAGGACCGATGGTTGTGGTCAATTCTTTTTCGGCTCATTGGCGAGGGCCTGACTGCATCGTGCATACATCGAGCCAATCACGAAATCTTGGCAGGCCCACAAGGGCCGAAGGATCTGTGCCTGAAGTGGTGGGATTTTATTGGGATGCCGAGGATGCAAAAAGCTGAGAAACCCATGTCCACAGGCACCAGAGTCTTTGGCAAAAGTGTACGCCTGCAGCGAACTCCCTGTCTGGTGGCGCCCGCCGCCGGCTGCCTCGTCGTTGGTGTCCACGCGGGAACCCGTCACAACGCTCTTGCAGCGAGCTTCGCCGTTCAAACAGGCTGTTGTCCTTTTTGACAGCCTACATCTGCGCTTCGTACAGGCGCCTTGTGCGACCAATGACTACCAACAGAAACCCGTCTGACACCATCGATCCCTTGCTCCCCGAGTTGCTTCTCCCTGGCTACGGACATGTAGTCTTGTCCGGCAGTGTGCTCGCGTGGAATGCAGGTCCGAGCCGTTGCAGAACTCTCGGCTTGCAGTGGCATCGCATCCGGACCTCGTCACTGGCAAAAGTTGGTGTGCCACACCTCCCCTCACTGCCGTCCTCTGGACGGGACTCTATATGCAAGCCTGCAGCTATTGTGTGTACCAGCCTAAAACAAAGCATTTGATCTGCGAACTCAAGCTCGCCGTCCCAGCTTCTTACTCGTCTGGATATAACCTGGCTGTGAGACGTTCGCCTATCTCCTACACGTGGCTGATCTGCTTGAAGTCTCCACCGAACCTTGGAACACTCTCACAGGCTGAATTTGTCGTCAGTCCGAAAGCCTCTGCTCCTGAGTGCAGCCAGCACTTTTGGCAACCCTGCTTTCCCCAACAGCGGGACGTTTGCCATGCGCGGGAGGCCTGGGCCGCACGCAGAGAACGATGGAGAAAAAGGTTTGCGGACAGGCGGGGCTGACGGCGCTGGGCTGAAGTGCCCCCCGGCCTGTCGCCGGTAGTAATTCCTAGAGAGGAGAAAATGCGCGTGCTGCGCTGTGGGCTGTTTAGTTTCGACGTCTAGACCGCGACGCGTCAGCTTGCCTTCTGGGGAGGAAGTGCGGGACGACATCATTCATGTTGACATGTTGTTGACGTCGAAGGGACGGCGGCTTGCCCTCTGCTACGTATCGAGTTCACGACCCTTGGCTTTCTGACATTGTAAGCGATCCGGGATGGCCTCGCATCGCGTGGTTCGGGAGGAAGAAGCCACATCGTTTCATCCACCGTTCGCTCTGCAGGAACGAGCAAACGGCGGACCTGCAGCACTCATGCCCAGAGCTCGAAGCTTTCCTACTGGTGGGCGACGAAGGTACGTCAAGAACAACAATGCGGGTGGCTGGGAATAGGATTGGCAGCGCCAGGTACGTAATTCTACAGTTACAGATGCTATCGCGATCGATGAGTTCTTGGATCGAGGCGAAGAGCACAGTTCGCAGATATGACATCGCCGTGTTTGATTCGTGGTAAGTTCGGTGGTCAGGTTGCATTCTCGACGTTGCTGAGTAACCCGCCGAGAAAAAGGCGAAAGCAAAGTCTAAACGTGCAAGAAATTTGTCTCCATTGAGCACACCGACAAGTGCGCCGAATGACTGTAACAAAATACTTCTCGACAGTCACCATCAGCCGCCAAACACCGCCGGCCGGGCTCGCAGCAGAAGTTTTCCTGGTCCACACCCAGTCACAACAGCAAACCCAGATGGATCTCCGAGGACACCTGCATCTGCTGTGTTCACGGCCCCGATGGTGCCCCGCTGGCGCTTTGACAACGCACAATTGCTATTCCGGACTCTGTTTGCAGGGTGTGAAATCATTCGTTTTTGCGCTTGCAGTTGCCCACAGCACCGCCGAATGCGGTCACTGCGATTCATGGAACCCAACAACGCATGCCTGAGGTTGGGCACGATGGAGGTGACCGTGGGACTCCACGCGTTGAGCCGACCCCATCTGCAGCGACAGCTTGGCGTGCGCCTCGCTCCTCATCGTTGACAGGCTTGACAGCTGTAGCAGCTCGTTTGATTCGATTGCAAATATACGAGCCGGCATGTGAATCTCACCAGCCGGCATCAAGGCTGTAAGCGAACGTCGCATTCCCTTGACCTGACGTCCAGGTTGTCATTCGCGATCGACACGCTCATGATACCCAGTACTTGCGCCATTGGGCCTTTTGCGCCTCTGTGCCGTTGAACTTCCGAAGGATGTCAGTGACCCATTCTGCAAGCTGCGGGCGAGGCATATATGCAACCCCAACGAGCGCCAAACACATACCTTGAAGTTCACTTTCGTGATATCCTCGAATCCTTCGTCCACAGTGGGCTCGCGATAGCGAGAAGCAAAACCTGTGAATGCCATTTTCGGCAGCATTGTTCTCGACTCGGGATTCATCTGCCGCTGCATGTCAGTATGGATACTCAATGATATGCAGGGCACTCGGTGGCTGATCGCGCACGAGCTACTGTACTGCAAACCCACCAGGTCACCTGTCAACGCTCTGACAGTGTCGTTGTGCTCGCAGAGCTTCGCCGGTGCTGTGAAGTGCACTAGACGAATCGGTACGTTGAGCTTCGCTGCCAGCTTAATCCATATTGCCCTTGTATCCTTGTCTGCATTGGTGTTATCGACCACAACAGATTCCTTGTCCTCAACATGCTGGGTCGCGACTTTGATGCATTTGTCTCTCGTCTTCAGGAGGTCTTGGTTCACCCGCTCGTACCCCAACGGCTTCATGGAAGTCCAGTAGAACGTGCTTTTCCCTGCGCCGGGGCTGCCGCAGAATAGCACGATCTCCACATCGTGCTTTTTCGTGAAGACCAAGGGCGAGACCTCAGTGTCTGTGGTAAGCTCAACGTCAAGATAGTCGCTAGGATTGATAGTGCGCTCGAACGGTTGAGGTTCGTCGCCGAGGAAGTACTCCTCAGGTGTATGGAAATGAATTCCGACATTCGCAGCAAGATCCCGGTCAGAGCATGAGTGATCCTTCTTAATCTTTCTCGATTTATCTCCTGGTCGTCCAGCCGCGTCTCCGATGAAGACGCTGTGCTCCAAGTCAACATCTCCCTCGTTGGTCAGCGCGTAGTCCTCGAGTAGCTTCTCCCACATGCCCGGCCTGGGCTTGCGATATTGGTCCGCTCCAGTCGCGGCGAAGACCGTGATAGGCAAGTCCAGCGTGGTTAGAACATTTGTAACCTTTGCCTTCCAGTTGCTCAGACTGCGCATATCTCCAGTCCGTTTGGGGTCAGGTTTCAAGCTCACAGCACCCTGGTTGCTGATGAAGACAATGGCGATGCCTTCACTGTGTAGCTTCCTAAGCTTGGACGGTACGGATTGGTCCCACCATTTCCAGTCGCTTTCATTCTTCGCAAATCGATTTCCAGAGGCTGTGGCGATAATCGTGTCGTCCAGGTCAAAAGCCGCGATTTTGACTGGTTTAGGATATGATGCGACTACGGTCGCTGAATCGCCATGCTGGGCTTTCAATACAGTGTCATTGACCACTTTGAAAGTCACAGCTTCGGGCTCCCTGATCTTCTCAGATGCGGGTTTGAAGAAATTGGCCGCTGCCTTGCTGGTCGTTGTTCCTGTGACCTTGCGCTTTGCTGGCGGAGAGATATCCCTGTCTGCGGTCCCTCCAGCCGAGCGCTTCAAAGGGTTCGTTGACATTTTTGCGAGTTTGTTTCCAGGATATGGCTTTCGATGTAGTTTTAATGCCAAAGTTGATGTGCTCCGGATTGGTCTCATGAGTGGGACACTAGAGGCAAAGTGCTTGGACGCGAAACACGTGAAGCCTGGAGAGCGCGTTTGACTGATCAAAGCGTTCCCAATCCCGCAGATGATGTCGTAGCAGAGTTTGATTTTGAAGAAGGCGGCGTGTTTCTGCTGGCGCGACGATGTAGCGCTGAGTAGAAGTTTCAAACTGCTTGTGATTCATTGAAAGTATAAGAAAATACCCCAGTTGTCGCTGATGAATCGTGGTATTTCGTTGCGTGAATGTTGAGGGTAAGGGTTGGGGTAATAATCGGTGTGATACTACATGTACCTTACAATTGAAAGGAAAGTATACAGTGGTTAACTATAGATACATGCTAATACCGGGTCAGAACTTCATTGATAAGAAGACTGACTGTCAATTCTTGAGCGTTATGTTGATAGTGGACACGTTGGTGCAATGAATGTACCGAATGGATTTCTTGTCGGAGTGGACAAACCGTTGTTGGACTCAAAAGAAGAGCATATTCCAGCATAACTATCACAAAATTCGCAGTACCCATCACACCTGCAATCGTAAAGTCTGACTTCTCCTTGGTACAGCGACCCCAAGTGGTGATAGCTTTGGTACGAATGGCGGCAAGACATCAAGAGACTCCGCATTGGAAACAAATGCTCCTACTGTGCTCCGTCACAGCGACTGATACTTCGACACGCGAGATTCAGACGTAAGGTACGGAGAGCTATTTGAATTGTAACGACATTGAAGTAGATATTGATTACCCATGAATTTGAATTGATCGATCGCATTCTTAGCTGGTCTGTTGTTGAGCACTAAGGCATCATTGCACAGCTTAAATTGAGCACGGTAACCTGCACGATTCTGCCAGTCTGAGCGAGACCTCACCGTCAAACATGCGAAGCTCTGGCTTGGGTTGCCCGTATAGAGGAACGGTCTAAGAGAGTAACGAGCTTCGAGTGGATTGTCGGTGAAACCTCCATTTTACAACAGCAAGCTAGAGTGGTTGCGATGGCTCACTATAGGACCAGGTGGCAAAATGCGAATATGCCGAATGATCCACACGTCGTCGGCGATATCTGTAAGATCGAGCTCTTTAGGCAAGCAGCAGCAGCAACCACGCGGACTGTCACAGTCTACAATTACTCCCAGATGTATGCGGAGGGCAATACCATCATTCATCAACCGAATGCTGACACTGATCGTCGCTATCGAAGGCAACGCCTTGATAAAGATCGATTCAGTATGATAATGTCGACTTCGACGCTTTCACAGATGTTGGATGTATCTGACGCTGTTACCAGCCACGCTAGAAGAGAAATGCCCGTCACGGAGATGGTAAATTGTCACAGTCAACACATCAATGAAAGAAGAAATCGAGCTCGTCGAAATGGTGGTCGACGATTGCATTTGGGTATATGACCATTTGAGCAGTCTTTGCTCCATATTGAACGCCGCACGTCCGTCTCATATCTGCGCCGCGAATTTCTGCGCTGGTCGCATTGAGACGCCGCAAGTCCTCCCTTCATGGCAAACGATGTTCCACCGTGACAAGCGCCTAAAACGCCGTCATGCCTTGATCAATCCATCTAAGCGTCCTCAACGACGGCGGTCTGGAGACCCTTGGGGTTGGCGACGTTGACGGCCTGGACGTAGGAGTAGAGCTTCTCCTTGGCGTCCTCCTCGTCGTTACGCTTACGAGAGATGCGGACGCGGAGGCGGTAGGGGACACCCTTGATGCCGCACTCCCAGACCTTCTTGTTCAGCTGGGGGTCGAGGCGGACGTCAGAGGTACCCTGGGAGGAGCTGTTAGCTGGGCCAGATTCATGATTGGTTGAGGTGCGTGCTCTGTATACACGAAAGCACAGGGAAATTTTCTTCACTTACCATGGCCTGCTCAGCGAAGGCGCGGATCTCCTTGATGGCACGCGGGGCGCGCTTCTTGAAGGAAACACCGTGCACCTGTTATGGCAGATTGTATTAGACTCAACTCTTGTCTTCAGTCTTCCGTCCGATGCTGGAGAGCGCGCGCACAGTGTGGGAGTGTGCCCGCGTGTCGCAGCCATCCGTGGACTTCATCAAACTGAACGTACCCTCTTGTGCATGTGGATGGTGTATTCGCGGGCGACGACATCCTCGATGGCGCTGCGGCCCTGGGGACCGGTCTTGCCGGCGGCGGGCTTGTTGGACTTGCTGGCTTGAGGCATGGCGACGGTATGGGAGGTGATTCGGGTTGTCGAGTGTCGGGGGTCGCTGGTCGGGTCTCAAGACTGAGAACTTCTCCAACGAACTTTCGATGCTCCAGCAAAATCGGCGTGCGAAGCGGCGGTCGTGGCCAAGACGAGGGAGTACCCGTACCGCCCGCTAGCTCGAGCCCTGACTCAAGTCTCCGGCTGGCAACGCTCTGATGACCAGCGCGCGAACGACTGCGGCGCTGTTTGGGTCTCGGGAGAGCGTTTGGATTGTTATCAATCAGTACCCTCACTTACACGACTCTTCCCTCAGCACACTCCATGCCAACTGGCTGCGCGCCCACCTCACAGCCATGCGCCGCGCCATAGTGCAGAACCTGCGCACTTTCCGCCGCCCGACGCCGCGCAAGGCCCTCAAGACTCTCCGCATCAGCGGCCCCAGCAATGTCTCCTTCCAGCGCTCCATAGCCTCCCGCAACCTTCGCCCACTTCACTCGTCCATGCAGTTCCGCCGTCTGTCAGCACCTCTCGCGCTGGGCGTGGGAGCAGGGGCCATCTACTACGCATACCAAAACGGCGTTGGACAATCGGCCGCAGACGTTTCTCCCACCGCGACTGGACTGACTGGAAGCCAGGCTAGGGCATACTCGGGCAGCTCTTCTGCAGCATATGCGACTTCTTCCTCATCTCCCGTAGACGGACTGGATGCGAACCAGGTGCCAGAGGCTGTTCGTAAGGCGCTTATTGTCGAGCAAGGTCAACTCTTCACGGCTCAGATTCCCGCGGACGTTCCCATAAGCAAGGAGACGGACAGCTCAGGACGGAAGGTGCTTGAGATGTTGACACCCGAGCAAGCTACCGCCAAGCTGAGGACGAACGAGGAGAGCTATTTGGTCAACAGAGGAGAGGGTGTCGTGCGGTACGATGTTGTTCAAATCCCCAGCAACGATCCCATTGAGGACGACCACGTGGAGAAGATCGTCGAGGTTCCCGATTCGACTGCTGCCGCCGAGCCCGGCAAGACTAGTTCCGACTGGATGTTCTGGGGCGTCTTCGATGGCCACGCTGGATGGACTACCTCTGCTAAGCTTCGCGAAACTCTGGTCTCTTATGTTGCACGTGAACTGAATACTACCTACAAGGCCGCCCTGCAGGACCCTAAGTTGACATACCCCACTGCTGACTCTGTCGATGCCGCCATCAAGAGTGGTTTCGTCAAGCTGGATCACGAGATTGTCCACGACTCAGTGCAAAAGGTTCTCAAGGCTCAATCGAAGCGTGTCGCCGCCGAACTTCTGGCTCCTGCTCTCTCTGGTTCCTGCGCTCTGCTTTCCTTCTATGACAGCCGCTCCAAGGAGCTACGTGTGGCTTGCACCGGTGACAGCCGTGCCGTTCTCGGCCGCAGAGGCGCCAGTGGCAAATGGACTGCGACTGCGCTGTCCGAGGACCAGACCGGTGGTACCCCGTCGGAAGATGCACGTCTACGTGCCGAGCACCCCAACGAGCCTTATGTCACTGCAAATGGCCGCATCCTTGGTGGCCTGGAGCCCTCGAGAGCGTTCGGTGACGCTGTCTACAAATGGTCGCACGACGTTCAGCAGAAGATGAAGCAGTCTTTCTTCGGCCGCACAGCTTCGAAGCATCTCAAGACACCACCTTACGTCACTTCGGAGCCTGTCGTCACTACCACAAAGGTTGATCCTACCAAGGGTGATTTCGTTGTTCTCGCCACTGACGGACTTTGGGAGATGCTTTCGAACGAGGAGGTTGTTGGCCTCGTTGGCCAGTGGCTCGAGAAGCAGGCGTCCCACAAGACTAGCTCATCTTCTGCAGGCAGCTGGCTGCAATCTTGGTTCTCTTCCCAGAAGGCTTCCCTCCCTGTTGATCACCACGATGAAGGCGCCAACGGAGGTCAGCGTGCACCCATCAGACAACAGCAGTGGGGCGTCGAGTCCGGAAAGGACGAGCGCTTTGTCGTTGAAGATGCAAACGCTGCTACCCACCTTGTCCGCAATGCTCTTGGCGGCAAGGACAAGGACATGATCTCTGCCCTTCTCACACTCCCTTCGCCCTACAGCCGCCGCTACAGGGACGATCTCACCGTCCAAGTCATCTTCTTTGGGAACGGCGAGAAGTCTGGCAACGTGGAGCTGAACAAGGAGGCTTCCGCAACTGCTTCCAATGGCGCAGGCCCTCATGGTGTTGAGGGTGTGAAGGCCAAGCTCTGAAAGCCTCTTTTCGAGAATTACACTTGGATGGTTTCCAGTCTTCGGGATTTAATTCGCACAGCGTCGGAGTTTTGGGTGTTTTTCGAGGGCTTGGGATGCTCGCCGCGGCGGCAACGGCGTGTTTGCTTGTACTACCATATACCAAGACTCTGCTCTCGCCAGTTTGCGAAGCGTTTAAATGAGATGTTACAATACACTACGCTTTTGTCTACCCTGACACATGTATGAATGCGATCTGCGACTCGCCTGAATAGTAAACCTGCAGCCAATGTGCCGTAAATAGACCTTGATCGACCAATGGTCTTGCGAGTGCGGCGCTAATGCGACGAATGGCACTAATGGTGATTCTCGTACGCGAAGGGGGTCCAGCTCACGCCGCATTCCTTATTAACTACAGTTCGGCATACACGCAGGAGGAGAGAACATAGCATGACAATTATACTAAGCTACTTCCTATTCACCGTCGACCGTGAGGCTTGATTTGGCCAGCAGTACGATATGTCATCCGCTACTAACGTGTCTTTGACTATCAAGCTACAGCCTACACAGTCAGTCGTTCCATTCGAGCCGTATCTCTACCGGGATGCCGTTGGCGAAGCTCTTGGAGACGAGTACACCCGCTACTCTGGTTCGCCTTCGCCAGCCGACAATACTCTGTTCCTCTGGGAGGCTGGCTGTCGCACGAACGAGACCTGGGACTGTGCACTGGCTTGCACAGACCCTAAGAAAGGCCCAGAGATGGTCTGGAATTCATTACATTCTATGTTCACGCTTCAGAACTGCCTTGTATACCCGGTCTTGGCTACTGCTGCGTCACAAGGATGGCTTGTGCAGGAGCCGCCAGGTATATTGGAGAAGTTCGGTATCACCGCCAAGCAGTCATTGCCTACCGGCAGAGAGTTCGATGGTGACCACAGTGAAGTGGGCTGGCCTGTGATCAGAAGGTGTGAGAAAGCCCCATGCGCTCGATTACGTGGCTACACCCATGACATCCTTGAAAAGTGCTCTCTCGAGGAAGCAATGATCGAGACTGAGCATGAGGTTGGTCCGAGTGATGACCCATGGAGACCTTCCTTGGTCAGACCGCCCCAGAGGACAGGGACTGGCGGAAGACCCTTCAGCTAACGACGGTGCAGGTGTTCGGCCTATGTAATATAGGTATCTACGCTGCAAACGCTGACCTAGGTGGCCCTGGGGTACGTTTCCCAACTCCAGCATATTCGTAATCTTTCTAAGTCGCTTCTGTACTAGATTTTGGTATCAGGCCTGCAGCAAATCGCGATCGCCATGTTCATCTGGCTCACTCTAAGCTCTTTACAATGGCTCCGATGCGCAGTTTCCATTTATCAGCAGCGTCGGCCATACACCGTCGCCCCATCTAGGCTCGCGTCACTTTTGACACCCGGGAAACAGATCGATGCCTTGATTGTAGGCCTCATACAATTCCAGAAGACCCAGGTCTTTTTCTTGTTGGCCCTGCAAGCCGTCTCACTGCTGGCATTATACGATGCGACATGGCTCGATGCGCCGACTCCCTTTCAGATCGAGATGAACCTTCTCTTCCTAACGATGATTAGTGCCGCAGGAGTCTACCCCGTCGTGCTCGGCCTGGTCACATTGCGTACGAGCAAGGGGCTTCTCGATTGGTTTACACTCGTCGCATCCCTTTCGTGCGTCGCAGTGTCCTCCTTGACTGGGTACAAGGCAACTCACACGCCAATGAGTGCGGCTCAGGTGAAGCAAGACGGCTACAGCCTCGAAGAATGCGGTGGAATCAATCCATCACAGTATTGCATCCGCCCCGGCCCCATCGTGGGATCAGAATCGCCGTATGTAGTTTCCCCCCAGTGGATATCTGTTGGACCCGTTTGCGCTTTGCTATACCTGATAGTGGAGAGAGCGATGCCTGGAGAAGCTCGGACGCGCCTGGGACGGCTACCAAGTTGGATCAAAAAGTTCTTGCCAGCCTTCTGCCTCGCATGCGCTCAAGCCTGGCTCTTGTGGGGAAACATTCAGATGTTCATCACAATCTACGCTGCTTGGAGTGCACAAACTTACGACGGCAGGGTCTGGACGATAGGCCAGGTTCTTAGTGTTGGCATGTGGATCCCTGTGGGTTTGGAGTACCTATATCTAGCGCTGCGTAAGTTCGTGCTTCTCGTTGTTGAGCGGGGAATACTCACTGCTAATATCTTTAAGGTGGCATTGAACAAAGCTTCAGTCTCCGCCTTCCGGTCAACTACAAGGTCGTCAAGACTGACGCTGGAGGTGGGACGTCAAGTCCCGTCGTCACAACGCGAGGCAATCCGCCATCAGATGGAGACCAACAGAACAACGCAACAAGATCATCCTACGAGCTGCTACCGCCATCGTCAAGCAGCATACATCGCGTTGCGCATGCACATACGTGGTTACCTGCTTGATCATGTTGCGCAGTTACCATCGCCTTCCTTAAGGTATGTGCATTACTGCACCTCCAGAATCGGTCTTGATCGATGCTGCAACCGTCATGTCATCTTCATCGTGGCCATGTCTGCAACTTAGAGAAGACTTGTTCAGTGCTGGAGTTGCTGCTAGCTGCTTGATAGTAAGCAGCTTTGAAGGAGAACGTCATTGCTGTTCAGACCGCAGTTCAAGGTAATGTGGAAGTGGTGATCAGGGGTTTCTGTTTCTGTCTGACTGAAACCATGGATGTTGGCGGCAAAGCATGGAGTATCCTACCATCGAAAGCTGTGTCTTTGAAGCATTAGGGCGTTAGGGCGATCGGGAGCATCAGCGCTCCAGTGATCGTGCCATTGTTCGTGCAAATGAAGCTCAAAATTTGGCTCTCTGCTCTGTCCGACGGGAATGAAGCCTCAATGAATCAGAAGAATAGATATGCATGCTGATCTCTGAGCATCTCTGAGCACGTCTATTTAATCAAGTCAGCCCACATTGATAAGCATAAGCATCTTGCTGCGACATCATGGTACTCACGAATTCCATCCAAGGAACGTTCACCGCATCGTTCTCGCTTTTCCTCCGCTCATCCCACACCTGCTCGAGCATCTCCGTCATAGCTGGGTACTGGAAGCCAGTCGCAGCCTTGATCTCATCGATGCACATGTTGACGTAATGTACCTGATGAGGGGATGCAGTCTCTGCCCCAGCCAGAAACAGAGGGAATAGCAGTCGTTTGTAGTAAGCATGGCTACCTGTCCGCGACACCCGAGCGCAAATGTCGAGAATGGCAGCAGCAGATGCTTGAACGGCAGGATCGGTGCATGCAGTTGCGAAAGGGTCCGGGAAGCGCAACACTCTTAGAATACACGCATGGTGGAAGGCTTGGGCAAGAAGAGCCCATTCTGGTGCTGACGTTGGATATGTTTCTTGGTCGGCGTCCCAATAGTGGAAGAAGTTCCCAGCCTTGTCGAGGGTTGTCTGAAAAGCTTCCAGAGACAACTGCCCTGCTCTATATACCTTGCCAGCATGTAGCACCTGGCTGATGTGGAAAAAGAGTGAAGGAGGGCAGCCAACGAAGCTGTGGAAGATGCGGTTGCCATGGTCGCGAACATATTCGTGAACTTCAATTGGGTATGCGAGCTTCTCTGCGCCGCTGAAACCACGCAGCAAATCAAGCCTGGACGATTTTTGCATCAGCAGCAATAACATACAATTTGGCAAGAAGGTACCGCACTTACCATGTCAGTACTGAAACGAAGAAGATGGTCGCTTTGGACCGTGGCCTCCGGCTTGTGTAATTGGCTATTCTTGAACAGAGGAAGGAGACACCCGTCAGATGGGCTCCGCAAGAGGAGACACCTGTTTCGCATATCTGGACCGGCATTATGTGAGCAATTTTGAAGGAGGCACCCTTCATTTATTGATCGAAGGAACTCACATCATGAAAGACCAAGAGCAGTACCGTCGCTAACACACTTTCTTCTTGAGCATGTGTTAGCTGCGATATTTCCTCTTGCTCGAGCAGGCTGCCGAGCAAACGGATAGCTGCAACACGGTGTCGTAAAGCTGTGTCCAGGCATTCGGGGCTGGCATCCCGCTTAGAAGAATACAGGTGGCAAGCGGACAAGCCGAGCAAGGCGTGAAGAACGGCGTCGTCTCGATAAGCGAGAGGTAATATATGGTCCGCAAAGGGGTTTGGCAGGTCACCCGTCGTGATGGTTATGGAATCGATCAAGCAATATTTGACTGAGGGAATTCTTAGCTCTGTGGGCTGTCCAAGGACTCTGCCGCATGTGCTTACAGTGATCAATTAGAGGCTTATAGCCAACGAGCTCCACTCGATCTAGCCGAGCGAACGTTTCCGAGAGATGAGTACCATTGCTCAGACGTGAAGCAGCTGGTGAGACATAGTCAGCTATAACGGCCGCTGGTTCAAGATGTGGAAGTCCCGTCAGATGATCTGAATACGCAGTCGGCGTTACGAAGAGGTTTGCTTCATCAGGCGGTGCTTGACAAGGTGAGGCTTCATGAGAAAAGTCTTCGACAAGCGGCAGTTGTGCAGGCGTTGCGACCGCTGTTGCTGCTGTTGTCTGAGTCTCTGAGCCCTCATGAGGCTCGCGATCAGGTGATGACGATACTGTCGTTGTATCTTGTGTGGGAAAGATCGGCCTGATCGCAGAGGTGGTAGAATCGGTCGTGGGCGGAGATGGTACTCGTGCTGTGACATGCTCTTCGTGGCCTCTGGCTCTTCGGGTCTTGGACCGGCCTTGATCTTGCCATTGCGAGGGGTCAACGTCGCAGAACTCGAATCTAGGTGGATAGCCTTCGCACTCAACACCTTTGGTTCGGCATCTGTTGCAGACTGGACGGGCCCTGTCGCACTTGCGGCAGTTCTTTCGACATGTCCCGCATGCTGGGTCTGAAAACGGCTGCTGTCAGTGGCTGCCAAACGTCTGGCTCACACTCGCTTTGACGCCATGTCAAAATCATGCTTTCGAAGATAGTCTTGCCTATCCTCGATCTTGAGTATGAACACACCTTTGCGTCGGGCCTTGACCCTCTGTTGCGATTCAGTGCTTGCGCTCATGTCTTCCCTGTAAGGAAACACAGTCATAGATATGCTCGGAAAGAATGTACGTGTTAGCAGAACGGGCGATGCGCGGCTCGTAACTAAAGAGAGTGTATGCACTAGGATGCTTTGTGTCCCTCACATGACAGCTACTGCGGAGCCCAAGTCTGTAACCTCAGAGATTCCTGTACGAGGTGTGCGGAGGTGCTCGCAGGGGTCACGCCAAATCGACACGGGAAAGAGAGAGCATCTTTGCTCGACAGTTCTATTGATTGGTTGCAACGGATCCCAGATCCAGTGGCTGTTCTGGCTGGCAGCCCTGTGTTCGCTTTGAAAGACCAAGTGGAGGACGATGGGAGCGATGCCGCGGCGGCTTCAACCGAAAAGAGAAGACAATCGCGATCTTGCGGACTTGGCAAGAATGGCGAGCCGTCCCAAAGCGGAAATAGTACCAGCAAGGTGCTTGTGGCGACTGTGCATCCTTGGGCATACTTCCAACAACACTAATGTACCTCATCGCCAGCCGACCACATCTCCCCCACTCCTGCTTTGGGTGGTTAGTCCTCGTACATATGTAGTCAATAATAGTAAGACTCAACTGTCTTGTCTGCCAAACTTCACCCTACGTCTTCACTGCCCCAAACGTGTTCCTAGTGCACATTCACCACGCTCACAATGGCTCCATACCGCGCTGGCAAGTCTGTGGACGGTTTTCAGTACAGCAAGCAAGATGGCCTCACCCGTGGTCTCAACACATATGCTGTCATCCAGCCCGAGTCCAACCTCCGCGATGTCAAAAACGACCAGGTCCGCGATGCAGTCGTGATCGGCGCTGGCTACGCTGGCCTCATCGCCGCCCGAGATCTTGTCAGAGCTGGTATGTATACTCAAAGACGGCCAAGCCAAATGGCCTCTACTCATGCTTGACAGGCATAAAGACAACGTTACTCGAAGCCCGTGACCGCATCGGAGGTCGGACATGGAGTGCAGAAGTGGATGGCACCACTTATGAGATGGGCGGAACGTGGGTTTCGCATGTCCATGGTCGTTTGTTTGGTGAGATGCAACGGTATGGGCTCAAGGACGATGTGTCAATGACTCGTACGGAAGGCGGTGGTGCTTCTTACTTCACACTCGATACCGGTTCTGGCTCGCGCAAACTTTCACTGAAAGAGGCTGGCGACATGACATCCAGGGCATGGAGGATCTTTGTCAACATCGACGGCGATGACGGTCGATCAATTTGCCCACTTCCGCACTCTACCCTGGGTAACTCACGTGTCAGCCACGAGCGTGTCAAAGCCGTCGATCAACTGTCTTGCCGTGATCGTATCGAGCAGATAAAGCATCTTTTGACGCCGGACGAGAAAGCCCTTATGGAGTCTCTCGTTCCGCATTGCTCTGGGGGAACAGTAGAGAGCACCGGATTCCTCGCCATGTTGGAGGCTCAGGCGCTCCAGGGATACACCCCAGAGACTTTCGAGGAGGTCTGGACTCTCTACAAAATCCGCGAAGGACAATCGACACTTGCTCGTCGTATCTTCGATGACGCCGTCAAGCTTGGGCTGCAGTACTCCTTCAGCACGCCGATCACATCCATCGTCGAGAGAGACGACATTGTTTCTCTCACCGTGACGAGCGGCAAAGTATACAAAGCCCGCCGTGTCGTCAGCACTATCCCACTTGCTGTTCTGCCGACCATCCACTTCGATCCTCCAATGTCACCTCTCCGTCAAGAGGCTCTCGAAGTTGGTAACTCCTCCTACCTGATCAAGGCCCATGCTGAAGTCGAAGGCGATCTTCGCGGTCTCCGAGGTTGCACTTGGCCTGGCGACTTCCTCTACATTTATGGCGACGGCTATTGCGCTGGCGACAAGACCACACGCATGACCTCATTCGCTGGTGATAGCAGAGGCATCCTCGATCCTACCAAAGAGCCTGAAAGAATCGAGGCTGCGTTCAAACGCTTCCACCCGATGGAGGTAAAGAGGGTGATCTTCCACGATTGGATCTCCGACCCTTACTCCATGGCGGGACCAGCCTGGTATTGCGCAGGCTTTTTGACGAAGTATCTTGCTGAGCTCCAGAAGCGACACGGCAATGTTCTCATGGCTAATTCTGACTGGGCATATGGATGGAGGTCGTTTATCGAAGGTGCCATGGAGCAGGGAGGGCTTGCTGCCGACACTATCATGCAAGAGCTAGGAATCCGTGGCGCTCACGAGACCACTCTCCCGATGTTGTAGATTAGAACCAAGCCTTGCAGCTTGAATCCTTGCAAGGGAATAATTTCATAAGATTGCACAATTACAGGTGTCTATCAAATCTCACCGTGACATCCTCGAGAATGCAAGCAGCTACACAGTCATGGTCTCGTTGTCTGGTAAACTACACAGATACCTCTCATATCTCCTATACCGCTCCCAGCCTTATGCCCTTCGGTAATTCGACATTCGCCGGAAATGCAATACATCGTCGTCTTCGGCCTACCTGGTCCTATTAGGCTGCGCACTACCAACACACATAGACGGCAGTAGCCTGAAAGGTAGACACGAGCGCGCATGGAGCTATGAGTGAAGTGTTTCGGTCGTCTACAATTGAATACCACTCATGTTACGCATGTACGGCAAAAGCTGGAGTGAATACGCAAAGACTCAGTATTGTTACTGGAGGTAGACGTAAGATGTGCAATATACGAAGGTAGACAAATCCGTAGTGTGCAAAGCTCACAAGAAGCGCCAACGGGAGTTTCGACTGGGCGCATCTCCCTGGTAAACTAGGTAGTCATGCACCTCGCCGCTTGCAAGAGCTCCCAGTCAATTTGGGGGCCTGTGAACTTCCGTTTGCCGAATGAGAACCAGAAGCCAAGCATGATCGTAGTCAGGCCGAACACGACGACAGATGTCCAGTTCATCGAGCCGATCTGCACAGGCACGGCAGGCGGCATGCAGATCAAGACGACAAGAAGTGTGACCCAGCATACGGCGAACAGGTTGATTGCATAACCAAATTTGCCGAGATTCAGATATCTGGGAGGCAGTGATCCTCTACCCTTCCACACAAGGATGCCTTGAGGTATGGCGTAAGAGATGTTCAGGAACAAAACTGCCGAGGTGACGATAGAGTTGAAGGCGGTCAGCGAAGCGAGGTATAGTAGACCGTAAAGGCATGCGAAGATGAGGGCTGCAATCGTAGTCCTGACGGGAAAGCCGAGTTTGTCATGGATGTGTGAGAAAAAGTCCGGGAATGGCGTCCCACCCTGTCAAAGTCAGTCGTTGCCGGTAATATATTTCGTCCGAATGGTCTCTTACATCGCGTGCAAATGCCCAGGCGATGCGACCGGACGTAACCCATTGCGATGCGAGCGATGCTATCTCATGATTAGTGAGAGTAGTGTTCGTGATTGAGCAATTCCTTACACATGTATACAACCCACAGCCAAGCAAGCAGTGCAGTAGTAACAATCTTGTTGCCAGTGCTACAACTAATAGTCAGCATTGCGGTGGTGTTGCCAAGTGCTTACTCGTGGTGAACCTACGCTTGATAGACGATCTCGATGCTGGGGACAGGAGAATCGATGATTGCTTGAAAGTCCGTGATGAACAGGTTCAATGCAATCATAAGTGGCAGTGTGGTGACCAATCCTAGAATCATTGTGATGGACATGACTTGAGGCACGCGGCGACCAGGATGAGGCATCTCCTCGCTGATATGAATCGCTGTTGACATTTCATCAGCTTGGTCAAACTCGCGATTGCTAGGATGCTCACCTCCGTCCGTACCGCCAAAAGCGTACATTGCGTTCGCAATACCCAGCATCCATGCCATACCTGGGCTCCATCCACTTGTGCCAAGGTCTTCTCTGATAAGAAAAGTCGCAGGCTGTGCCGATTGATGCATTGCACATGTAACAATGAGAAACAGCACGCAGCCAAATAGAGACATGAAAAGAGTGATTTGGACTGTCCAAGAAACTTTGCTAGGCGCGAGAAAGATCGGAGAGCCTACTTCATGGTCAGTCAAGTACACTGCACAGAAAACGTTCAAGTCAGTTGGATATTAATTAGAGAACGTACTTGTGACGATGGCGACTGCGACGTAGATCAGGTAGATTTGCCATTGGCTCCCGGCGAAGTTAGGATTCCAGAATTGAATCAAGCCGGTAAGTGTGACAGCACACAGGGAGATGCCTGAACAACTGCCATCGGATTAATATCACCAATAGCTCAAGCAACCTAGTGCGAGAGAACGTACGTGACAATCCACCATGCAATCACAGAAAACCAGCCCACCATGAACGAAACCACTTTGTACTTTCTTCCTTCTAGCATGGCACAGCAGAAATGATACTGCCCACCACTAGACTGCCACTGTGTCAGCGCGAGTTATTGTATGTTGGCGGAGACGATGTATGTACGGGGAAGGCTGATGCAAGCTCACTTAGCCCGCCAGTGACAATCCACTGCGCAGCGAACGCAGCGACGAGGCCGAAAATGCAGGATTGGGGACCGAGGTACTTTAGATTCTGTCCAAAACAGCTCTGGAATAGGTGTTAGCCATAGACTGCGCTCTGGAAGAGTGGTCTTTGTACCAGATATCCGATCCATGAATTGGTGATGGAAAAGGCAAGACCCAGAGCTGCAGCCCAGCTGAATTGGCGGTCCATGACAATCTCGTGCCCCTGGGCACGCAACACTGCCTCATCATCAACATTCTTCAAGTCTCGCTCGAATTCGATGTTGTGAAGCTTAGAGCGATGAATGTCGTCGCTCTGTCCTTCCGCAACATTATCGATATGGGAGGCTCCCTCGACATGCATGTTGACGTGCCGTAAATGTTCAACGAGTTGGACGAAAGTTCGCAGGGTGTGATGGTCCGATAGACAACCGTAATGATCTTCTTTGTCAAATGATGAGGAGTACGCCGCTTATATGATAGATTACTCTGCCTCTCAGACGAACGCAGCCATGAGCGAGCCTAGTACACTCCAGTGAGATCTCCGGTAAGCAGATGGATATACGTCCCAACCACTATGATCCGCTTGACTGTACTCTCGAAGTAGCTTTGTGTGCTCCAATAAAGTTCTGTAGCTGGGTCTCGTCTTCTACAGTGGTTGGAGCTAGACCACAATTAGGTCTACCTCCAGCGACTCCACGATTTCTCCACGGGGTTGAGTGAATACGTTCGGGGAACGTGTTGAGAAAATGCCGTGATCGTCAGTCCGTGGGTCTGGCCATTGGGACTGGTCTCGCTATTGCTGGAACCGTTTCCCTATGCAGCGATCAATTCAGACGGACCTGCTTTCGTGTTGCTCTCTAATCCAATATGTGGCCCGCGGAACAATCCCGCGTACTGTCTCAATCTCATCATGTCACGATCTTGAGCCGAGTCGAACGCTCTTCGGACCTAGATCTTGAACATCCAGTTGAAGCTCAGTCATCGCCTTAACACCTTTCATTCAACATTCTCACGCAAAGCCAGGAAGACGCCGAATCCTCCAAAAATTGAGACAGAGATTGGCCTCATGACAATTTTCGCTGGACAGATCAACCGAGATTTCCGAGAGCCGCACTCGCTTGGCCCCCAGCCTTAATCTTCCCAAACAAGGGCTCAGATATGCTGATTCGGAAACGTGCGGTCAAAGGCGACTTGCGTTTAGACCGCTTTGGCGCTTGTTCTATCACCGATGCCATTTACAAGACCATCGACGGGAAAGAGCTGCGGGCGAGTATTGTTGTCCCGCAAGGACTAAGACCGGGATACTATCCCGTCGTCATTCGCTGGCATGGAGGCGGGCTTGTGAATGGCCATCGCCTGTATGCACCGTGGTTCGCGCGATACCTGCTTGATTACTTCCAGAAGGCCAAAGCAATCATGTTACTTCCAGACTACCGACTACTTCCTGGTGCATCTGGCTTGGACATCCTCGAAGACATCCGCGACTTCTTCAATTGGCTATTCGAAGGACACTTATCCTCTCATCTGAATACCGGCCTTTTGGCAAACCTAGACGGTTTACTAGTCAGCGGAGAGTCTGCTGGGGGCTGGCTGGCAATTCAGTCTGCGCTCATACAAGGTCCCGAGCGGATCAAAGCGGTCATTGCGCAATATCCCATGATCGCGATGCGTGAAGATCACTGGACAGCACCAGACTCAACCAAGTATCTTCAAGGATCAAATGTGACCGACCCGACGGGTCTTGCTGAGTTTTACGAGCCGGATCAGAAGATAATCACCAGTCGAATGCCTCCGCGCGGAGGAGAAATCTATCATTGTCTCGTGCGACAGGGACTATACGGCCAAGCCTTTGGTGGGGATAGGGACTTGTATCCGCTAGAAGTGTTGGATAGAGTGAGTACACGCGCTGTGCAGCTATTTCCAGCGAGTAGAAGCTTATAAGGAATGCAGAAGATACCATTGCCTCCGATCTGGCTGGTACATGGTGCTGAAGACACTATCGTACCGCCCTCGGGAACAATGAAGTTGGCAAAGAAGGCATCCGAGCAGTCAGCCACGCCTGTTCATCTCACCATCCGTCCCGGAGAAGAGCACTTGTTCGACGTTGATGTCGATGCGGGCGAGGAGTGGGTGAGGCAAGGTCTGGCCTTTGTGGAAACACACTGGCCAGTGAAGAGGACGGTAGCTGAGCGCTCAGAATAGCAGCTTTTCACTGCGACTACCATACGCAGGTAAAATGTGCTGTGTACCCTCGTCGAGGCATGTTGTTCCTGGTCGCTTCGCTCCTACTGTAGGATTCATGTATGGATATAAGTTAGTTCCCGTAGATTGAATGACATCTCTCACTATCTCGAGGATCTGGTACTGCATACGGAACTGATGGACGCATCTGAGCGACTGTAGATACCTTTGGCGGCGCAAGATCAGACTGCAATGGGCATCACATGTGGTAGGGTAGCGGCAAAGGATTCTCGACTCCCGCAGCGAAACTCCCGCGGCGAACGTGACTGGGAGTGTTACCGCATTGGGCATAGCTGTCGGCTTCCATCGTTACAGTCTTGCCGCCGAGGGCGTTCATTCCCTCCAATTTTCCTCCTGCTCCATCCGGCCAGACCCAATTTACCTACTTGACGTACTATCGTGCGATCCTACCCACTATGGACATGAGGGCAACTGGAGCTGTTGTACGTCGGCATGTCCCGCTGGGAGTGTCGACCATGCTGTCTCTTATTCCCTATTGGGAAATCAGTCTGTCAGCCGATACAATGGATCTATGTGAACAGCACGATCATGACCTAGCAGCTACGAAAGCAATGAACAAATACTTAGCTCGTTAACACGATGATCGTTATATTTGTCCCCGATAAAATACACAGACGCCCGAGACCATTCGACCATAGAACACGGATAACCTCTTGCGAGCTTTCCTAGTTTTGGCCGCCATTATGTCTGCAATTCACCCTCTCTCTCCGCTACAGCCCACCGAAGTTCGTGCAGCTGTCACGGCTCTCCGATCTCATATCTCTCGCAGCCCAGAACAATTGCGCATCAAACTCGTCGACTTGTTTGAGCCGCCAAAAAAGCTCCTGGTCCAATACTTCGCAGATGCAAGCACTGCCGTACCACGGAGAGCCCGGGCATACTATCATGTCAGAGACTCCACGAACCTGGGTATCGCTATAATCAATATCACCGACAACCATGTGGAGCACAACGAGTACAGAGACGATGTTCAGGGTCCCGTGGATTGGACGGAATACGACGAAGTGCACACAGCGTGCAACACTCATCCTGCTGTCCTCGCAGAAATTGAGAAGTTGAAGCTTCCGCCAGGTGCCAAAGTACTCAACGACCCGTGGGCGTACGGCACCGATGACGAGAAAGAGCGCAGAAGACTCTTCCAGTGCTACATGTACATTGTTCTGAACGACGACCCCGAGGCCAACCACTACTCACTGCCAGCTCCGTTTGCGCCAATCTTCGATGCGCATACACTTGAGCTTGTCGCCCTCGAGAAGCTTCCGCTCGGTGAGGGTACTGAACTGGATGAAATGACTCAGCCATGGCAGCCTCGTAAGGCTGTCGAGTACAGCGCGAAGGTCCTCGGGGAAGACGCTTTCCGCAAGGATGTGAAGCCTTTGCAGGTACTCCAACCCGATGGCCCATCCTTTAACATCTCGGGTAGACAAGTGGACTGGCAGAAGTGGTCTTTCTATCTGGGCTGGACTTTGAGAGAAGGCCCGGTACTGCACAATGTGACGTACGAGGGCCGATCTCTATTCCATCGCGTATCGATGAGCGAGATGACTGTACCATACGGTGATCCTCGCTCACCTTTCCACCGCAAGCAAGCTTTCGACCTTGGCGATTCTGGCTTCGGCTTGACTTCGAACAGCCTCTCGCTGGGCTGTGACTGCCTAGGGCATATTGCATACTTTGACGGCATCCGAGTCACGGCGAATGGCGAGCCGGTGGAAATGCCCCAGGTGGTCTGCATGCACGAGGTCGATCAAGGGATCGGATGGAAGCATACCAACTGGCGGAATGGCAAGGCTTCTGTTGTGAGAGACCGTCAACTTGTTGTGCAGTGTACAGCGACGGTGGCCAATTACGAATACATCCTTGCTTTCGTTCTTGATCAAGCCGCCAACCTGCACCTCGAGGTCAAGGCGACTGGAATCGTTTCCACGATGCCGGTGAACGATGGTGTTAGATCGCCTTGGGGAACGATTGTGGCACCTGGTGTGCTTGCCGTCAATCATCAGCACTTGTTCTGCGTGCGCATTGATCCCGCAATCGATGGCCAGAAGAACTCTATCACCTACGAAGACTGCATTCCAATCCGTGACGAGCCGGAGATTGACCCATTCGGCTGTGGCTTCCGCGTCAAGAAGAGCGTGATTGACAAAGCCGGCGGCTATGACTTAGACCTCACGAAGTCGCGGACGTTCAAAATCATCAACCCGTCGAAAATCAACAAAATCTCAGGACAGCCCGTTGGCTACAAGCTCCACGCGGTGCCCAGTCAAATGATGATGATGGCTCCGCACACCTTTAACCAGAGACGAGGAATCTTTAGCTCCAAACCCATTTGGGTTACTAAGTACGGAGACGACCAACTCTACGCCGCTGGCGAGTTTACAAACCAGAGCAGAGAAGATACCGGACTTGCAAAATGGGTGCAGAACAGCGATCCTGTTGATAATGAGGATGTTGTACTTTGGCACACTTTCGGCGTCACGCACATTACCCGACCAGAAGGTACTATTCCATCAACTTCGATCCTCTTTTCGGATACTAACGACTTCCCAGATTTCCCTGTCATGCCGGCTGAGAAGATGATGGTATCGCTAAAGCCCACAAGCTTCTTTGAGAACAACCCGTCTAATGATGTTCCCCGGTCTGACCAACGGCTGAACAAATCTACGCTGCACAACAATGTGGATAACTGTTGCAGCAAGCTCATTGATTCGCATCTGTAGATAGACGCACTTGGAGCGACTTTCGAATTTGAGCACTTTCCTGGCGTATGAATACCGTTGAGATACTGGCGGGCGTTTCACGATCCGGGTCCAGACTTACATTGTGAACAGTGAATTCAACAAGATGCAAGTGAGACTTCCGAACAGTTTCGTTCAAACCTGGTTTGCTTGGCGGTGTCACCAAACCACATCGGCTTTTATATCTGCATACATAGCTAGCGAGGAACGTCGATGATAATTTTCGTGCCTCTGTGTTCACTGCGGTGATACTAGATCGCATGATCACAGCATCCATCGAGATACACCAGATCAATCGATACCATCTCGTTTTGTCAACAAGCACTCTGCATTTTCTCATCTCTAAAAACGATCGCTCGAAAAGGTGGTTAGCTTATGATCGAGATCGAGCGCCCCTTTGCGCCGCTCATCAGTCCTGCGAATACATAACAGCCTCGGCGGCAATTTCTGCATTCATACCAGGACCTCCTGCAAAATCGCTGACAACAACAGCAATCCAAGCCGGCTGATGGTCCATCCACTTCTCTCTAAATATCCTCTCCACCATAGCCTGCTGCTCTACCTTGCGAACGTAAGAGGTGAATTTGAACGCTTGACCGCAGCCTCCAGGAACGCCAGCGTGCTTCAACGCAGCATCAAGGCAATCGAAAATTGCCGAGATCTCGGCTTGCAATGAGTCTCGTACAAGTGCACCCGTCTGTAGGTCTAGGCCGAGATGGCTAGTGGTGTGCACCAGTGTGGCGAAAGGTGAAACAGGAACAGAGGCGGTGGTGCTGCAAGTTCCTTCGAGTATTTTTCCAACGGGCCCGGGCATGCATTGGTATCGTGGCTCGAATGTTGAGGCTCCCATCTTGCTCGCTTTGGTCTGTGGCAAGGATTACACAGCTGTCGGCTTGTGGATTTGCACCCAAGAATCGATTTGGGGTCCTGATGTCGCTATGGGATCACGGCTCAGAGTGTGTCGAGAATAGTAACAAGTTTAGCATGATATGGCTCTGACCTGGGTTATAAAGGAACACTCACGGCACATCTTGCAGCTATTGGAATTCCTACTAGATTGAGTATGGCTTCCAACTATGTGGTATCAGACGTTCGATGCAGGCATAGCGGTTCCGTCGTAATTACTATTCCCACAGTGGTCAGATGGCATAGTGACAAACAGAGCTTTATCTCGCATGAGCGTCTCTCGTGATCTACATTCCTCTTGTACACATGATCTCTACATTTGGCACTGACCTAATTACCGCAGTACAATTGGTAATGCCTTGAAATCCGTGCATCGTCATTCGATGCCATGATCGTTAGGAGACACGATGCCATTGAGAGGGTGCCAATGAATTGCAAAGCCGTTTGAGCAACTTTGCGACTATTGGACATCTAGTTATACAGTCCACCATTTGCAGAAAGCACCGAACCAGTCGTCCATCTCGCATCATCGGAACACAAGAAAGCGACAAGTGGCGCAATATCGCCCACCTCTGCCACCCGAGCCGCTGCGGGAGTGGAATCGATCAAAGGCTGCATATCCTTGAAGAACTGTTCATCGCTAGCGAACCACTGGTCTAGCAAATCTGTCAGTACAGCTTCGAGGCGACCTCGTGGCTAAGGCTTACCTGTTGCAACGGGACCGGGGTTAACGCAGTTGACCGTAATACTGTGCGATTGGCCCAGCTCTTTGGCCCAGACTCTTGCGAGCGCTTCGTTGGCGGCCTTGGTACTGGCATACACTGTCTGACCTGCGACACCTAGGCGGGCTGCTGCGGAAGAGACGAAAACGATCCGGCCACCTTTAGGCAGATACGGCTCCACGGCTTTGGTCAGGAAGATTGGGCCCTTTACATTGGTCTCGAAGTGTGAGTTGTAATGTTCCTCCGTGGTATCGACCAAGTTTGCTTCAGTTCCAAGAGCAGCGCTGTGAGATTGTTAGTCTTGAGAGCTACAGTACCAAGCTTGTCAACTCGACATACTTGTGAATGAGAATTTCAATCTTGCCCGTGTTGCTGAGCTCTAACGCAGCCTTTACTAACTTGGGAATGTCGTCCGTTGTGCGAAGATTGGCCTGGCAGGCGACGGCTTTGCTACCATGGCCTTGGATCTCTTTCACGATTTCCTCGGCTTTCGCAAGACTGCTCGGAGACGTATAGTTGACGACTACGTTGGCGCCACGTTTACCGAGCAGAGCGGCGATGCCAGCTCCGATGCCACTGTGCCATTCGTCAACATGGTGTAGATGGAGAGCTGTCTAATGAGATGGCACATACCGTGATGCTCCTGTGACGATGGCGGTTTTGCCGGTCAGGTCGATTCCTTCACACCGAGACATTGCCGAAAGTGTTTTTGCTTTGAGAGATAAATACAAAGATCAGGCTGGGACAGCAGGCGTGTGATCGAACAGTGAAGACCTCTCAAGAATGATTCGATTTTGTTTGCAGACAAATGACGAATATGTAGAAGTCTTCTGCACTGTCTATCAAAGGCGTATTTACAGGTTACCCCTACTGCCACGGTTACAAAGCCTACATTTTCCCTGACGTCTTGGGGTTCACTGCGTCGGTTTCCTGATTCGTACATGCGAACGATTGCGGTCCATGTTGCTCCATTTGAAGTAGCACAGTTGTGGTGTGCTCGATGGTTGGTTCGGCGAGAAAGCGGAGGAGAAACGTCGCGGTTGGAGAAGTTCCCAAGAAGTTACACTAAGCACGAACCATTGGAGTTGTGCTAGTATCTGCTAGTTTCATTACCGCTTTAGGATGTGATGCCAGCGAAGGTATTCTTCCTGCACATCGTTCGAGTATCGATGCCAGAGTCTTCTAGGCGCATCCAATCCATCGGGAAGAACACAGACTTGTGGAACGTACTCGAAAAGGTAATGTTCCGATCAAAGGCGTCGAAAAAGCCGCTGGCTACCATGCCGCATCGAATCCGGCTTCGACGAACAGAAGTGGAGCCGCACCAAAGCGGCATCCACCCAACCCAGCATGGTCTCCACGCGACAAGGACACATCTAGACAAGACTCCCACCACGTTGCATAGACTTTAACGATCGAGGGACCTTACCATATCTTGAAACCTTCTCTCAATACCCAGATAACTCCAAATCCCGCTCTGTTCTCGTTCCCAGTCTGCTTATTCCAACATCCTCAACCCAAACCCCCCTCCAAAACCACCCACCATGGTCCCCCCAATCGCCACCTCCAAAAACCAAGATGCCCTCTCGTACGCCCGCACCCTCTCCAACGTGCCCTGGTGCGACGACTACGAAAAAATGATCTCCGGCATGCTCTACAGCTGCATGGCGCCCGAACTCGTCGAAAGCCGCAACCGCGCCAGACGCATCGCCCAACGCTTCAACACCTACGTCCCAGACGAATCCTTAACCGCCGCAGAAGTGGGCGAAGAAAGGATGAAGATGATCAAAGGGCTTTTTGGGAAAGTGGGAGAGGAGAGTTATGTGGAGCCGAGTTTGCAGGTTGACTATGGATGTAACATTTCGGTGGGGGAGAGGTTTTATGCGAATTTTAAGTGAGCTTTTGTGATCGTTGCGGTTTATTATCTTTGGAGAGATTGATGCTAATTTTGTGATTTGCAGTACTGTCATTCTGGACTGCGCGCATGTGACGATAGGCGATCGCGTCTTCTTTGGCACGGGAGTGAGTCTTATCACTGCGACGCACGAGACTAGCTTACAGTCGAGGAGAGACAACATCGAGTACTCTGAGCCTATCACAATCGGAGACGATTGCTGGCTTGGAGCAAATGTGACGGTCCTCCCTGGTGTTACTATTGGCAAAGGTTGCACGATTGGTGCTGGCGCGGTTGTTCAGAAGAACATTCCGGATTATTCGGTTGCTGTGGGTGTTCCCGCGAAGGTCATCAAGAAGGTCGAGCCGATCGATTAGCCGTTGGACGATACGGCGAAAAGCAGAAGAATGGGCTGTGCTACCCACGTGATGGACACGCAATTGCATCTGAAAAGCGGTGTTCTGTTGTCGTATGTACATTAATATTACAAAGGAAATACATCTGAGCGCATCAACGCCATCCGCTAGGCTGAGCGGAGATCAGACCCAATTGCTGAACTTTTGCAGGGCTCAAGAGCGTTCGGCCTCTTACAACTCTTTCTCCTTCTGGCGATTCTTCTTCGACTCTTCCTCCCTCATATCCGTCTTACCGGTTGGAGGGCTATGCCTGACCGCGTCCGGCCCTCCAATCGCCTTGAAAGCATTGTGGAACACCCACTCCGTAGCCATCTCAACGGGCTCATCGAACATATACGGCAACGCCGGCACAGCAGCTAGACCCAGCCCAATGGGTCCCCATGTCCTCAGGCGCTGGTTCGCAGCGTTCTTCAACGCACGTCCAGAGTACCGCACAATGCTGTGGATAGTGAAAGCAGGCAGACCCATAGACGCAATGCCCTGGAAGACGGCACGCTGCGCCATAACTGCGCGGTAGTCCTCGATCGGCACGACGTGGCCTGTGGGCTGGTTCGCACCAACACTGCCACCTGTAATACCCGCGCCGAGCGAGCGACTTTCGCCAACTTTTCCTGCGCCCTTATCGCTAGATACCACGCCGTCTTCTTGTGTTTCTGGGTGTAGAGAGCGCTGGTTGCGCAGGTATGCTTTGTAGCCTTCGTAGCCGACGTCTCCGATCAGATATGTCCAGCTCACACCATAGGCAGCTTTTACGGCGATGGGGTGGGCGATAGGGCGGAAGCTCTCGCCGATGTCGGATGTGTACGCGACATAGCGGTGGGCGGAGAGGAGGATGGTTCGGAAACGGCTGGCGTAGGCGGCATAACGGACGCTGGATTCTGTGGACTCGGGTGCTGTGCCGGATGCTAGAGTGTCCCACCAGGTCTCATCGTTGTCGAAGGTCTTTTGGAGTCTGTCGTTGAGCTTTTGGCGAGGCAAGGGCTTGGAGAAGTCGGGACGGTCTTCCTTGCGGATGTGTTCTATGGACGAGGTCTGGCTGGGGTCTGAGTCGGAGTCCTTGTTCGCCATGGTGAAGGGAGGGAGGCTGGGAGGGTATACTGTGTATGGGTGTATGGCGTAAGAGTGTACTTGCCGGAAGGATGATGGAAATCTGAGAATGCGCTTTGTGCCTACATGCACATCACAAGGCAAGGCAGTTGTCGTCGCCGGTGATGTAACTAACCTTGAAGCTCGCGGATGTGACGGCTGGCGTACGCATGGACCAACGGAGCTGTCAGCAACACTTCAGCTCCTGGAATATCACTTGGTCTACTCAAGGCATGAGCCTCTGGATACTAGACCCACCTTTGGATATTACGGATAAGTATGCAACACTTGGAACGTGTCATTCGCTTCCTTCAGCAAAGGGACGACTCGTTGTACATATCTGGCTGTACCATATTTTCCGGCCTAGTTCGCCTGACTCTGAAGCCTCGCTTCATCCTCTTCGAGCGCCCGGACTTGTTGCAGTATCCATTGCTGCTTTTCCTTGCTCACAAACCTGGGATACGGCCGACGGCAGTCTCTCGAACTCTCCGGGTATCCCAGCAATTCTCCCACGACCCATTTTGTACCATTGATTCCGCCATCGCCGAAGCCCAGCTCTGAGACTGCAAGTGTGTACTGCAGCTTTTGCGCAGCCTCGAGCTTCCCTGCTCGGTAAAGCTCATAGATCTCTACGCACGAGCGAGGGTACAGATTGCCAACGCCGGTGATGCAGCCGGTGCCGCCGACCGACAGCGCTGGGATGAGCCAGTCACTCTGCCCTGCTAGTGCGCAGAACTGCGATACTGGGTACGCTGCTGAGAGCCTTGTGATTTTGGCGATGCCACCGCATGTAAGCTACATATATGTCAGTATTCCAACATCTCAGCGGTAACACTAGGGTCAACATACCTTGACGCCGACGATATTGGTGTGCTTCGCCAGACGATCAAGCATCGTCGAGTCCACATTCAATCCAGCAGCAACACCAGGGAAGTTGTAAATCACCACAGGCACCGGACTTGAGTCTGCTACTTCCTCGAAGAACTCGCAGATCGCATCTTTCGTCATGGCGAAGTGGAAGAAGCTGGGCACAAGTACAAGTGCAAAGTCCGCACCAGCCTCCTTAGCGGCTGCGCAGTCCGAAAGAACATCGCGAGTACTGGTGCCGCTGGTACCCAGGCTAACAGGGAGGTTTGGCTTGCCTAGATCGCGAGCTGCCTCCTTGGTGGCCCTGACAAGATCACTCTTCTCATCTCTGCTGAGTGTGATCGCTTCGCCATTTGTACCTGCAAGGACGACGCCGTGGACGCCGGAAGCGATCAAGAAGCGTAGATGCTTCTTCTGTGTATCCCAGTCGATCTCTTGTTTGGGCGAGGTCGTGAAGAATGTGAGAGAAGGGACGTGGATTCCTTCGAGGGCTGGTCCGCCGTTTTGGCTGCTTAGGCCGGAATCGTTGGATGGCATCTTATGTTGTGCGTGTTGTGAGATGTGTGTTAAAACAGTCTTGTAGTAAAGTGAATGTGTGCACTAGGTGAGTCCACTTCAACAGACGCCACCAAGAATGGTCCAATACTTGGTACATACGTCGGGATCTGGTACCAAACTATAAATGGGTCTCCCATCATCTCAAAGACCGCAGGACTCCACAAACACTTTTCGTTCGAGCAGCGATGCCGCTACATCTGCCGTGACATCAAGTCTTCTATCGACTGTGGCCCACAGTCTGCCTCATTACATCGTGGTTCGCCGACATAGGAAGCCTTCCAAGCCTTCGTCGGCATTTGTACTCTTGATCGAAACAAGGCGCCGATGTTCTGCCATGGCCGTGCCTTGATTCCCATGGGGTGTGTGGACCCCAAAGCGGAGACCTCGATACGGGGCAGCTCGGAGGTGTGTCCTGCGAGAGCGACGGCACATCATTGCAGCGAATCCGACACTCTAATGCTCTTATTCATGAGCCTCCGATGTGCCTGTCGTCGCCCAGAGCAAGGGTGACTATGCTCCAGCCTGTCCTTTGGCACATGTGCCGGCGCTCATGGCCGATCTTGGGGTCTCAGAACAGTCCCCGATGGCGGGTGAGGTGGTAGACTAAGGTACATGTATCTGCCAGCGGCCTTATACTTCGAGCCCGACATCCTCCTCGTACTCTCCCTCTGCCATACCATCTCTGACACGCGGTCATGACGGGCTTCGCACGCGCGCCGGAGGACCGGCCAACGCCGCAGGAAGTCTACAACTGGAAAGTGTACGCCTCTGCCCTTATCATCTCAATGGGCGTGATGGCGTACGGATACGACAGCGCGTTCATCGGCACCACTATTACGCAGGCATCATTCAAGAGAGACTTTGGGATTGACACCATGTCCGCTTCAGATCAGGACTCCGTCAACAGCAATCTCACCAGCATCTGTACGTCCAGATCACATCCACAAAAGAAACTGCATCATGCTAACGGCAGATCTAGACTCTGCTGGAGGGTTCTTCGGCGCACTCTTCATGTTCCCATCGCTTGAGCAACTCGGCCGAAAGTGGACTGTCATCATCTCGGATGCAATCTTTGCGATTGGCGCTGTGCTGTGCACCATCGCTACTAACCAGCTCGGTCTCATGTATGCTGGTCGTCTCTTGACTGGCCTTGGAGTAGGCGGTATTGCTGCCGTCTGTCCAATCTACATCGCCGAAATCAGCCCTCCTGCGATTCGTGGGCGCTTAACAGGTATATCTCGAAATCAACTGCTCCCTCAGATACTCTTGAAACTAAGACAGCTTAGGGTTCTTCGAAAGCAGCTATCAGGTCGGCGCGGTAATTGGATTCTGGATCAATTATGGCATCGTCCATAACATCGAACCCACCTCATCCACAGCCTGGCGAATTCCAATGGCTGTCCAGCTTGTTCCGGCCGGCCTTCTTGCACTTGGCATTCCGTTCCTCCGAGAGTCTCCTACATGGCTGCTGAAGCAAGGTCGCGAAGAACAAGCCTACAATGTCTTGGGATATTACAGGGCCCTTCCCGTTGATCACACCTACATCGCGCAAGACGTGGCACACATCCAGAACCAGATCGATGGTGAGCGGGCAGTCACAGGTGGTGTCAAACCAACGTTTCGAGCCTTCGTGAAAGGAGCCTTGCGAGAGTCCTGCATGAAAGGCATGCGCAACCGCTTCCTCTTGGTCTTCATCATGTTCATGTGGCAAGGCTGGTCCGGCGCTGCAGCAATAAACTACTACAGCCCCACGATCTTCACATCAATCGGGTTGACAGATGTAACCCTCTGGACAGGTATCTACGGAATCATCAAAGCCGCCGGGTCAATCATCTTCTTCACCTTCTTCATCGACACCTTCGGTCGCAAAATGCCTTGGATCGTCTCGTCGCTCACTTGCGCTGTTTGCCAGTACTACCTTGCAGGCTACATCGCTGTTGGAGATCCTCAAGCCGGTGAGACGCAGAGCGCAAGCACTGTCGCTGGAGGCAAGGCTGCTACGGCTGCAATTATGGTGTTCGGAGCCGCCTGGTCGTTTGGTGCCAATGGACTACCTTGGATCATCTCCGCGGAAATTTTCCCAAGTAATCTTCGCAGTATCTCCGGTCCATGGGCAGGGGTAAGTACAAAGTACATTGCTCCCGCAGTGTTCGAGACAGCAAGCTAACAAAGAAAAACACCAGATGTCAGTATGGCTGTGGACATTCATCGTCACCAAAGCCCTGCCATCCATGTTTTCTGGTATGGTCTCCCTGCAATCCCACAATACATGAGCGAAGAAGTTGCTGACAAGGTCTTATAGGCATGGGCTACGGCGTGTACATATTCTTCGCCAGCATGCTCGTCCTCGCCTCCGTCTATGCGTGGTTCTTCATTCACGAAACGAAGGGCGTTCGCATGGACCAGATGGACGAATTGTTTGGTTTCCAAAGGCCAGAGACCCATTATGCTTCGAAGGTGGTCGAGGAAGGCGATTTCGAGGATGGCAATGTTAAGAAAGAAGATACGCACGTCTCGCGTGTAGAGGTCGCTTGATCTTCAGACGTACCGCGATCGAATCATCGTGAGAGTCGAGATATGGCTGGGCATGGCGTGATGCCACGAACATGTCTCCTGGAACATTCTCGGAGTCGAGCGGGAAACATGCAAGTGAGATCCAACGTCAACTCCAAAAGAAGCTGCTGGGATTTCTCGTCCGGCTGGATGACATAGACTCTGCAGCCGTCTTCCATGTCTCATAGCTGTGGATCGCCCACCGGACTTCTGGCTCTACAACATCGAAACACACGTCTGACAGCGAATACTTTCACGTCAGCGTATTCAGCCATCAGCTATACGATCAGGTTGCTCTCGTTGCGAGACAGAGAAGTCAAAACAAAAAAGGACATCCATGGCGCAAGCCAGCGGCTCGATGGGATTTGAGAACGCAGATGCTTGCTGAAAGTCGACCAGGAACGCGCTTCTGGAAACTTCAACAATGGCTCGACTTCGCTCCTCAAAAGCAGTTCGTGGACTACAACTACTGGATGTCCATTGACGAGTGGCCTACTGAGCCGGACGTACTTCGGAAGCTCTCGGCACACGACTTTCCATCCACCCGACCCACTTTTGATCAGCCCAAGCTCTGAAGAAAAATTATCAGGTTAAGTCACTTTAGTATCACGCTCCTTCAACAACAACAGGCCGGCTGGCCCAATGGCAAGGCGCTTGACTACGAATCAAGAGATTGCAGGTTCGATCCCTGCGTCGGTCATCTAGTTCACACTCCTTCAGCGACGCTGGGGGAAGGTGAACTTTTGTCTTTTTCGCGTGGCTCGAGGCATCAATTCGATGTGTAGTAGACAAGAGAACAAGTTCTTTCGGTCTTGCATTGCTACGATACCCCTTCATATCACTCTGACCGCTCTTCAATGACCATATTCTTGTGACTGGAATGCGAGCGCAGGGCAAGAAAACGTCGTATCACTCTATTTTCGATCGGGCAATTTGTTTCTTTTTGGATTGATGCACTTACCTGAGAGATCGACAAGTGTAAGCATAGTCCCTGAACAATCGATTGATTGCTCGCTATCTCGCTTCCTGGGCTGAACGAGCTGGTCAACTGGATGGGCAGATCAGCAACCCAAAGATCTGATCATCGTAGAGTCTCGATGCATGATTTTTCAGGTTCCGTAGCGCCATGAGCTCAAGATACTTGTACTGCACATTCATACAGACGAGTGCTATGTATATAGGACTGCGTAATCTTTCCAAACCTTGTTCACGCAGGGTTAGGGTTGGGGTTGAAAATGAGGAACATGAAGTGATGAAGGTCACGGAAAACAACGCCACCCTCGTCTCGCACGCATATGTTGATACAATTTTGAGTTTGAAAATTGGCTAAGTAGCTCTTTCAACAAAATATCTTGTCCGGACAACACTACGCGAATGAAGGATCTGAGAGTACACCGAAAAGCTCAAAGCGAGGCCATTGAAAGACAGGATTGTTAATGTTTAGGCAAAAGAAGCAAACCGTCCCACACTCGCCAGTCCTTGGAAGACCTCATGTACCTCCTCTACGCTGCACACCCCAAAGCGAGGCGATGGTGTGTTCCCGCCAGTAGGAAAGGGAAATCCAAGCGATCCCGGATGGGATTCATTTTGTCTCACGCTGAATTCGTCTCTATCGCGCTGCTTCAGTTCAAGATTCTCGCGCAGCTTCGCGGCGCTATCCTCCCACTTGGTCTCTCGCTCCGGGTCGGCCCCGGTGGGATTGATTTCTCGCAAGAGTTCCGAGGAGCCCAGGGCTAGGGTCCTTCCGTGAGAGTCAAGAGTTACGAAAGCGTAGCGTAGCCTGACGGGCTCTGTACCGGTGAACTGGGATTCGTAACAGACAAGAATGGTCCACTTGCCCTGCTCAAGGGGTTGAATGGGCATGAATGGAGCGCAATTGCTGGATGCGTTGCGCTGAGCGATCGCGAGCATCGTCCGCTGCGTCGAAGGTTTGATCCCGAAGCGAGCCATGTACACCAGTTGTGTCACATTGCACTGCTGAGGACTTGGAAGTATCGCTACTGGGCAGCACTCGCTCCATGGTTTGGCGTGAAGGCCGTCCTCGTCCCTTATTATATCAGCCATCTGGTCACGAGGCTTGAAGAAGGCGCGGGAGAACGAATCCGATGTCGTAAAGCTCGTGACGCTGGTGCCTTCGATGCAATGGATGACGTCGCTAATATTGCCGACCTGATGAACACCGAGGTCTAGTTTGTTGATACAGCGGGTTGATAGCAAGCGGCAAAGTCTCTCGGCCGTGAGATCTTTCATATCCGGCAACGCCAGGCTGAGAGTGCTGTTGCTATCGCTTGCTGCGATGTCGAGGACTGCGAGGACACCTTCCAGGGAGAGACTCGAGAATGGGCTCAAGTCGATAGTCGTGTTTCCTTTCAGCACTCGGCCCAGGATTGAAGCGGAAGCAACGTCGTGTACTTTGCTTGGGTGCTCGTACAGATAAGCACGGAATAATTCAGTGAATCCTGGGATCTGCTCTGCTTCCGTGAGCCAAGAATCATCTGAGGGATCGTTTTCCATGCCTTTGTCCATTACGGTACGCATGGAAGATTGCCTCAGGGAGTTGATGCCGCTCGGTACTACGTTCTCCGTCTCGGCAGTGCTGATGCTGCAGCTCGCTCCGCGGGCTTGGAAAGCACCTGTTGGCCACACGTCGTTAAGAGCTGCAACATCAAGCAGCAGCAGAGCGTCCAGTGCTTGAACTTTGGGGTCTTGAACATTTTCAGAAGTCCTTGGCGGCTGGTAATGTTGCATGTAGTCGCTCGCGGTAAGGATAGTACACGAATCGATCATAACGGGGTCGTGGTCAAATGTGTCGAGATCATCACCGATGGAGATCTCCTTCTCATCCGTGAAGATCATGGCGTACTTTGGATTGCCCACGTCCGTAACATCAAAGATCGAAATACCATCATCATTCCAACAGTCCTTGTAGTGAATGTCGATCGATAGTTCGTGGGCAGGCGAGCCTTGCCCACTGTTAGGTGGGACCCCAGAACCGAGGAGCAGGCACGTAGTCAAGAACGGGAAGTCAATGCACTATATCGTTAGCTAGTCCGAATTAGATATGCCTGATGCTCTTGTCGCATTGAGAACAATACCTCACCACTGAGATGTGCACTTCAAACAACGAATCATTCCACAAGATGGATCATGCGCGAGGACTTACACGATATGATGAATCATTTCTGCCTTTCTTGGCGGATGTGTCAGGCCAAAAGTCGTCCGGTTTCGCCTGAGCCTGATTCAGCTCTCTGCGGATGCCTGGTACGTTGGTGGGTGCGGCCAGTATCTGCATTGTGTTCAGGCATTGTCGCACCGCTGAAGACCCGTAAAGCCATTGGTTGTGTACAGCGGCCACGATGCGGTAACGGCCTCTGACACGGGCGACGGCGAAAAATTGATGTCGTTGGCCCATTTTTGGGGTGCGATTCGTGCCAGTGAGAAAAGCATGTGTGAGTGCCAATGAGAAAGATGCGTGGGCTTGATTTACTTATTACTGGAGGCCGGCAAAGCGGCATTACTCGCTTCAATGCTTCTTGTGTGACATGACCAGGCTGCAAACAGGCAGCCATGCAGGCACGGCAGCAGGGGAGCTCACTGGTTTGTGATAGAGGGATTGTTGCCGCCGCCGAGCTCGCAGAGAAAGCGGTGCATTACATTAGAACCTCACAGGCAGACTTTGTCCGCAAGTAAAGAGAGTGTGTGGTGTTCATATCGCAGGCTCGAAGAGACGGACGATCGAGAGGGCGCCAGAGAAGAGAAGCACCTTCTCTTGCCAAGACGTGATGTCTGCAGGGATGAGGGGTGTTCCTTCCGCGTTTGCACGACAACGATCTGAACGCAGGTGGCAGACTTCATGCAACACACAACCAACAACTCAACGAAGACATGGCCACGCAACGGTGCGAGATCGTCGAAACGGATGACGCTGGTAACATCACTGCGACATATGTCCAGACCGCATGGTCAAAGGAGAGCTTAGGCCGAGTCGATGTCATCCACCCACGGGAAACGAAGCCAGCATGGCAAAGAGTCCTTGATGTTTTCCTACCAGCTGGCTACCCACACAGCGTGACCAGTGACTACCTAGAGTGAGTAAGAATGCAATCGCAATGAGGTAAGTCTTGACTAAACGACGCCGCAGATACCAAATATACGTAAGCCGTCCTCATCCACGGCGTTATGCTTAATCTTCTGACAACACCAAGGATTCTCTTCAAGCATTTTCGAGCTCCATCGCTGGGCTCCTGTCGTCACGTGCTGTTTTGTCAAGCGTAGGCGTGGGAGACTCCACCGCCTCGCCCACCGCGGCTTTGCTCCTGTCCATCATTCAAGAGTCAGCTGGACGCATCGCCACGATTATGTTTGCTTGGAGATTTGGAACCTCTCTCGAGCCGGAATGCAAGATGTACCGCCTACTTGCCGACATTCTCAATGACTTCGCTTTCGTGCTGGACTGCCTCTCGCCTGCGTTTCCCAAGAGTATTCGGGTGTTAATCCTCAGCTTCAGTTCTGTTCTCAGAGCCCTTTGTGGTGTTGCGGCAGGTTCAGCTAAAGCAAGCCTCAGCGCACACTTCGCTCGCTGGGGCAATCTAGGCGAATTGAATGCGAAAGACTCAAGCCAAGAGACTGTCATCTCGCTGGTGGGAATGCTCGTCGGCAGTGTCGTCGTACAATGGATCAGCTCACCACTTGCCACCTGGACGACATTGATCCTGCTCCTGTCAATCCACTTGGAGACCAACCGGCGTGCAGTCCGCGCAGTCAGTATGAGGACCCTGAACAGACAGCGAGCGAACCTCGTCTACCATCATCTCCAACGGGGCCATGTCCCGTCACCGAAAGAAGTATCAATGCAAGAACGCATTTTCGAGCAGCCCGGCGTCCTGCGTGGCGCGAAGGATGAGGCTCTCGGCTCATGCCAGCTGGGAGCGTCCATGTCCACGTTCTTCCAGAGTCTTGCACCAGCACATCCCACGACCAAAGCAACGAGCGTCCCCGGCACAGCTCTTGCCAAGCTGCTGAAACCCTTCCACGACAAGAAGTACCTCATGTGGTACGATCCGCTCTCCGTCACTAGGAAGGTCGAGGTCTACATTGCTCTGAAAGAACATGTGACTCCGCAAGATCAGTTGGTAGCATGGTGGCATGCTCTGGCCCTGGCAGAAGCCTCGCATCAACAGGCAAGCCAGGCGGACGACACTGCAAAAGACGCAAATAGCACACTTTTGGAGCGCTCAATGGTCTCCGCATCTGCGCTAGTCGAGAAATATGGAGAAGCCCTGAAAGATGTTGGTTGGGATCTGGAGACGGGAGCGTTGGAGACAGGCTCGAACTCAAGACTGACAGTGAAATGAATAATGACCAGTGGTACTAGTAACTACCTCCACACCGCAGCGGTTGAAACGGCAGGATCGTTTGTTCCCCTCGAGCCGCGCAAGTCGAATGGAACGGCAGGAGTGAACGAGTCAGGGCCTCTAGGGTTTCTTGCTCGTTGTGTCGACCGGAAGTTTGTACTGTGAGAATCACCATGTCAATATCAGCTCGCATGCCATTAAACTAATGATTTGCGACTCCTTGGGACGTTGATCCGAGATGTAGGCCGAGCAGGCTCAACATTGGCCCTGGTGCATTAGTCGCAAATCGCAATATCGGGGTGCGGATGCGGCTTAGCGATGACTTAACTTGAGCTGGAGAAGCGTTTTTCGAAGGCATAGTCCAAGTCATACACCTTTGTTTTGGAGCTAGCAGATCGTGGATACTCAGAGAGAAGAGCGTCGGGACTGGACAGCAGGCATTCTAACATGTACGTATGCTGAGCGCAGGGACCAACTCGTCAAGCTCTTGAGTATTGACCCAAATCTACGATTGTTAAGCGATTGCTTTACTCAAATCATACATGCGTATGCTGAAGACGAACCACCAAGCTGTATCGAGCCTCGGTTGCATGTTGCTTGCTGCCGTTGAAGCTGAAGCTGTCCCCGAGTGTGGTGACACTGCAGCGTGTTGTGTTACCTACCCCCTACCCCTCCACTTTAATGAGCATCGCCCATGACAAGGCTGTCGCTTGCTCTGATACGTTCAGTGGTCCATTCTGGTTCTCTATCCCTCTCCACCAACTTACCTCCAGCAAAAGAAATCGTCATCTCAATCATCACTAGCCTTCGGCATTTCCATCCTGTCATTGATCAAGGGAGGGGGCCCTTTCACCATGTCTGGCCTCGAAATCGCCGGCCTCACCGTAGGAAGCATCGCACTTTCCACCCTTCTCAACGACTGTGTGGATCTGTTCGACCGTTTCGACTCGGGCCGCAACTGCAGCCAAAGTTACCAGACATCCGCGCTTCAGATGACAATGCTCGGGGCTCGCTTGGAGCGTTGCGGCCACGTCATAAACAGCAATCCAAACACAGTCTGGACACAGGAGCAAGGCCAGGACGCCAAAGCGTGGCTCACGCGAGTCAAGGCTTGCCTTGAAGAAGCTGAAATGACCGAGGGAGCGATATGAAGTTGTTCGATCGGGCCGCGATCGACGACAAGGCAAGCAAGATGGCTTTGATCACGGAGAAGCTTCGCAGCACTTTGCTCAAGGACCGCGAAGGACTTGCCCTGCCGAGTGCCATCCGCTGGGCTCTTCATGACCAGGCCAAGCTCGACAAGCTAGTGACCAAGAATACCGTTCTGGTGGAGAGCATCGAGGCGCTCTTTCCAAGTCTGAAACTCGAGCTCGACCTCTTAGCTGCACAGCAGGCGGAGCTTCTTCTGCAGCAAGTCAAAGAGCCTGCAGAGACCGTGCAGCAGGTGGTTAGGGTAGTCGAAGAGGTGGATGAAAGATTGACCGGCCACACCTACAAAAACTTGAAGGCGTCCGGCAGCGCTACCATCACTGCTGCCGACTACGTCTCCGAAGAAGCTGCAAGGGCTGGCTGGACGGCCTCTCGTGGTGGTCAACATTCGTATGATGGTGTTACGGGAAGCGGACAATCTCGCATTTTTCTTGGAAACATCACTGGAGGCCCATCACCGCTTGATCGACCTCAAGCTCATCACATGATTGTCAAAGTTTCCGTCATCGATGGCTTGTGAGGAGTCGGGGAAGTGGTCTCTGTCGGAGTGTAGGCGCTTTTAGGAAGAATTACGAAGAATTGTCCAAGAGGCTGATTCGTAAAGATCTCTTCAATTGACAGCAAAAATGTATCAGCTTCGATCTGCGATCAGAATCTGGAAAATGAAGTAGAGCTATCCCGGTGAACAAAGACGAAGAAACCCCATCCAGATCAAAACATCGCTCTTTCAGCGAGAGTGGTATCATCTCAAGAAAAATAAGAACATAGCAGTTCCAACTCCCCATCTATCCCGTCGTCTCCAACAAGTACGCAGTGGTATCGAGAAAAAAAAAGCATACAAGAATGTTCGTAGTAAGCAAGCCAGGAACCCGTAGGTAGAAAGGCCGCCGTCAAAAGTCGTTAAAGCAAGAAGACCTACCATCGCATCGTGTGTATCTTTCGCGTTTCACAGTCGTCATCTCATTTGCCGTCAATGTCATTGGCCTTCAAAGCCGTTGGCGTAATCTCCCATTTGGTTGTTGCCGAAGTTGTGGGCAGGCTGCTGCTGTTGTTGCTGGTGCATCCCGAAGCCGTGGTTCATTCCCATGCCTCCCATGTTCTGACCGGTCGGGTAGGTGCCCATCTCGTTCTCGCTCAGCTCTTCGTGGAATTCGCCACCACTCGAGGCGTCAAAAGAGCTGCGTCCACTATATCCTTCTTCATCCGGAGGTGGACCTTGGGGTAGAGCATTCCAGTCGAGACCAGCTAGAGCGGGGTACTGCTGGAGGAGAGCCGCGGGGAGGAAGTTGTTCATGTCCATATGCGGCGCCATCATAGGCTGCGGCGCCACAAGACCTGCAGCCTGCTGTTGCTGTTGCTGCTCCGCAAGCCAAACCTTTTGTCTCTCGGCGGCTTCTTCGTCCAGTAATGGCTTGATGCAGACCCGACCAGCCTCTGACCTGAAGTGGCGACCTAGAGCATCGGCACGAGCGAATCTGCGACCACAGCCCCAGCTCGAGCCGCTTTGCAGAGTACCGCGACATACAAACTTCTTCTCGCCTGAATGCAGACCCTCGTGGCGTTTTCGATCGTGCTGGCGAGCAAACGCTTTGCCGCAGACCGTACACACGAATGGTCGCTCATCGGTGTGCGTTCGGAGATGAGAGCGAAGGTTGTATGCTCGGGTGAAACGCTTTGGGCAAAGGTTACATTGAAAAGTAGCCGGGTGCTTCTGTTGCCTGCGGCTGTCCGCGCCGTTCGATGGCGTCCGCTCAGGGTTAGCGAGGTCGAGAATGTACTCTCGGTGATCCGAGGCGTTACTGGAGCTACGTCCATTACGTGACGACTGCGACCCGTTTCGACCTCTGGCAGGGGATGAAGATCGAGAAGATACTGAGTTGTCATCGTAAGGGGCAAGCGAGCCGGTAGATGTGGGTGGTTGGAGAGATGGCGAACGCCCACGTCCCGCAACCGAAGGTGTGTTCGGCCGCGAGCCTGCATGGGAGTCGGACTTGGCGCGCATACGGTTGCGGCTGTGGTCTTCAAGAAAAGTCAGCAAATGCATATGTCATAAATCGCCGAACTTGCTTACTTCTGATGGGAGGGCTCAACGTCTCTCCGTCACCAATGCTTCTCGAAGGACGAGGGTTCACATTGGCTTGTTTCGAGGGTGGCGCAACGTCAATCGTGATCTCCGGAGGGCTCATTTGGTCGGCAGCGCCTAGGTCACTAGGGCTAGTGGGCTGGTTGTATGCATTGAATGTATCATGGCCGTAACTTGGGAACAATTCGGGTCCATCATTGGGCGGGTTGAACGCAGTCACCAGACCGAAATTGTTCTCAGCGGTGAACGCAGGCAATTCGTTTTGCTGAGGCATGAGTCGTGGTGAGATATGCGGGCTGTGGCCTGGGCTGTAATAGCTCTGAGTCTGGTGTGGATCGTTCAAGCTGAATTGTCCAAGACCAAGGCCGTCACTGAGACTGGGATCCGCGGATGGGTGGAGCATGGGAGAAGAGTGATCGAAGCTGTCCATTGTCTGCATGTAGGGAGAGTTCTGCGCGGAAGAGATATCTGAGAGGTTGTCCGAGGGCGATCTTTGGTGTGCTCTATAACCACCCATGTTCATCCAGTCTTGACCGTTGCCTTGTGGGTACGCAGCGCTTGACGGATCAAGCGACTCTGATGTTCCGCGAGGTCTGCTCATGCTGTTGACGTTCTGGAAGCCGGACTGCTGCATATTCGGCGAGGCGTGTGGGCTCGGGCTGATGGATTGCCTGTGTGTGATTTCCGGGAAGAGATGTGGAGGAGTGGGATTCTGCGAATGCATAGTTGTGGTAGCCATGGCGTCCAGAGAGCTGTCCAGCTGGGGCTGCTGCGGCTGAAGAAGGTCGAGACCGGGGTTGAGGAGCGAGGGGTCCAGCGAGCTGTTGTGGTCGAAGGTGGTCTGATTGAAGCCGTAGTCGGGGATGCCGTTATTACTCACGCCGTTTGCGCCAGGTGAGGGAGTATTGTGACTACTTGCGCCAGGCGAGAGGTGGCTGTTGCTATGCGCGGGCTGGTTGAAGCCGTAGGTGCTGTCGCCGCCCTGCGCGGACTGCATAAACGTGTGGTTGGACACGTCGTTGTTTTGGGAAGGCAGGATGGGCACCTGCTGTTGCTGCTGGCCTTGGAAGGAGTTGAAGTGGCCGAGCGAGTAGTCGGGCTGGTGATTGAAGTCTTGGGTGAAGCTCGGGTCGGCGAAGGAGGCCGAGGGATTGGTGTTGTTCAAGTGCTGGTACGAGGGGTTGTCGGGGAGCAGGCTGGAGTTGACGAAGGATTGGTCGTATGGCGGGTGCGGCGAGGCGGAGGGCGTGTGCCTTAAATGGGTGGCATTGCCCGCCGAGGGCGAGCGGCCACGCGCATTGGGATCCATGGCGGAGGTGTGATGTGTGCAGGCGGGTGTATGAGGCTGATGCTATCCTGGGCCAGCTGCTTGGGTACACGCGAGCTGCGCGCGCAAAGGTTGGCGCTTGGGTTTGGCAGTAGTGGGCAGGCAGCAGGCGGGCAGGGCAGCGTGTAGGTTGGCCAGTGGACGGGCGCTAGGACGACTCTGGGAGTGCGCAGAGGGAAGAAGCGGGCGCAGTGCGAGAAGGTCAGTCGAGCACGGCGTCTGCTGTCTGCGCTGTGTTGCACGCGAAGGATGCGCCCAACCCAAGCAGACAGCAGTGACCAGTAACGTTAGTGAGGTGAGTGAGGCGCAGCAGCCTTCGTGCCGCCTTTGCAGTTAGCTGGTGGAGGCCGCTACCTTACCGCGCGGGACGGGCAGGGGACAGCTGCTCGGTGCTGGCTGCCACCTACTCAGCCCTCTCGTGGCATATCACGCAACAGGCAATGGGTGCAGTGAATTGTAGACTATTGAATCCATTTCCGTCAGGCAATGCGATCATTCCCGTATGCATGGAATGTGTGCGCGACATCTGGTGTGGAAGCATCGCCGTCCGACGTCAATTCACGGTGCTGATTAACCCGCGTGAATCATCATATCAATCAAAAACGCAGCCCCACATCTCTGACCGGTGCGGAGATACTCGCTACTGCACGGTTGCCTCGGGCTCGCTGAACCGAACCATCGTCATTTTTGCGATATCACACTGATACATACCTCTGATGTCTTGACCGAGATCGATATGTTGCTGTGTGCAGAGCATTTCCGTACGTACATCAGCCTGGCCACTCAATGTGATCATCCTGTGCAAGGCAGAAAGCAGCGGCAAAAGCTGTCGCACAACCCGACCTCGAAGTTCCAATCATCGCAGCAGATCCGACGACCTCACGCACAACAACCATCCAAAAAACCATACATACCATATCCCAAGCTAAACGTCACCACACATACAGCCTCACTCTCAAACACGCCGTCCTCCCACGGAAAAACAAAATAAAACCCTCCGAAAAAGGCAACTTGCATGATGAAACACGTGCATACCTCTCTGCCTTACACAGCCCCCCAAGCCCGGGAATCCTTCACTAGCCGCATGCCAAAGGCTTGCTCGCACATGTACCTGACCAACACAGCCACAAATCACCAGGCCTACCACTGCCTACTTGCTTGCTGCGCCAATCAAGACACCATCTCACATCCCCAAACGTTCTCAAAAAGCCGACATCCGCGTTTCATCATGCACCACGACACCGGATGCAGCGGGGCTGTGCCTTGAAAGAGTGGAGGCTTTGCGTGCTCGCCCTCCCACAAGGTGATCAAACTTCAATCTATGATCTATCTACGTACCTTCTAGTGCAGCTGCTAACGTAGGTACTCGTGAAGTAGCGTAGGGCTGTACAACTCTAGTAGCTATCCACTTTCTCTTGTTTCTTTGGGTGCGGCTCTTTGCTGCTTGGTAGCTCGCCCAGACGGCAAGAAGCTTCCTTCCACCCCATTGATCCCGCTATCCCCGCAGACACCGCACGATCACGTCGCCCCTTCTCCGCCCGTCGTCGTGCCAGTGCGTGTTGAAGCCGCGCCAGCATTCGTCATACCTCGTGTCTTCAAGCACGGCGTTCATGACGGGTTCGAGGTGCTCGAAGAAAACGAGGTATTCGGGCCATGGTCTGCCACCATTGTCACCTTCAGTCTGAGCATCAGGCAAGGTTGTCTTCAAAACACTCTTGCGATCAGCCATGTAGGTGTCAATCCAGCCTCCCGGGTGCATGTAGAAGACGTCTGCTTCATCGAGGTAGTCAGGTCGGTCTTCACGGGCGACGTTGACGGGTGGCTCGCAGGTCAGAGCCCAAGCGTCGATCTCAGGATGTACCAGGTGGCTCCTCCAGGGCGTGCTGTGGCATGGCATGAGGAAGCCGACTGTTGTGTTCCTGACCCTGCCGCTGTCCATTTCAGCGTCGTGGCGGAGGAAGTGCATCACGTCGATAACGCCGCGCTGGTGGATCGTGCTGACGTAGGCTGCGATGTAGACGTTGGTGGTCAACATCAGCAGAAGCAGTCCGAGTTTCATGTATGACTTGGGCAACGGGAATGGCCGGAAGAAGAGGACAAATGGCTTCGCGGCCAGGACGTGCAAGATTGGGAGCAGAGGGTAGATGAAGCGCATCTCCTTGTGGGCGATCATGCTGAACATGACAACGGTCACGACCACAACAAGGGAAAGGATGTGAAGTGTCTGCCGTTGCGCATATCCCGAGAACTGTGGGCGATCGGGTTCAGGTCTCAGTGCTGACCACCAACCAAATGCTGCGAATGGCAGGGCCGTGGTGAGTAGTAGTGGCAAGCCTTCCGTGAAATAATAGTCGATCCTGTTTCGTCCGTAGAAGACTGCGAGGTCTTGCATCACGTTCAAATAGAGAAATCGAATAGGTGGTATTGTCCATTTTCCGTAGAAACTCTGGTCAACAAGGAGTGAGACAAGCAAGACAACAATGCTATCACGCTGTTAGTGAGGCTCAAGGATGCAAAAACATTGCAATGAAGTCGATCTTACCCAATCACCAAAGCGCTTTGAACAAGTTTGGCAGACCTAGCCGGGCTGCTATACTGCAGCATAATGGTGCAAGCGATCGTTGCCCAGACAATTCCGTTGGTCGGCCGGAGGATGCAAGCCACAGCCGCTGCGGCAAGAGCAGCATAGAGTCGCGGGCTAGACGCATGCGTAGGCGACGTTTGCGCGGCATCATTTCCAGAAGACTTGGACGCTTTGTCTAGCTCCTTGCCGTCTAAGAAATCGCGAAGCCTGTAATAATGTCAGTGCCAAGGTTCTTCGTATTGTAGTGACGGCGTAACAGACTCCAGTGAAGGGCCATCATCGAGCACGTTCTCTTGCTTGCCATCGACGGCAGGTGCGTCCAGAAACCACTCCCATGGCCACAAGTCAAGTGCGACAACCGTCAGAGTTGTTTCGAACGAGTTGGCGAATGTTCGCGTGGAAGTATACCATTGCCATGGACTGAGGACCGTCAACGCTAGCTAGATAATATGTTAGTGAGTCTATACTAGGATGATCATGAGCCTTCCTACGCACCGTTGCAATCGACGCCGAGCTCCCCGCGCCATAGATCTTCTGGCCAAGTTTCCACGTGAAGAGGTCTAATAGAGCGGCGAAGATTGCCTGGGCAACCTTGGGCGCTGTGAGCAGATCTTCCGCCCTCGCAGCCCGTGTGGCACCCTCCAGCGTCGACATGGCATCCGCGGCGTTATATACAAGTGCAAAGATCCACGGATGTAGCGCAGTACGAAGACCTTCTCGCCATTCCTGGATCCTGGTTAAAATGAAATCTTTGTGTGTCGCCAGATGTGATCACATACCCACGTGATCCAGGCGCCACTGTCGGCGCCGAACGCTATCTTCCACGCCGGCTCTAGCGATTGAAAATACTCATCTGGCTGAAAGAAGGTCTTGATGCTCAATGCGTTAACGATGCGCAATGCCAGAAGAAAGCCGAAGATCAGCCATGTGGAAGTGCCGGATGTACTTCTCTGGCCCTGAGCGACATTCGCTGTGCCTTTTGGCGCCATGATTAAATCAGGTTGCTCGTGCCTAATATCACAGGCGAATGCAGGGTCCTCACTGATACATAGTGTGCGTAGTCGTCAGGTTGTCGACGGTTTCATTAGGGAGGTTGACCCTGAAGACCAGCTTGCCCGCCAAGAGCCCGCTGAACAACAACGGAGGACTTCAGCGATGTTGTGGGAGAGAGGGAAGACACCGTGAACATCACCACCTGTGGTTCGTATTACTGAAACGTCACCGGACTATCGGCAGCGCTATGATCTTGCGTGTTCACAACTACGGCATTATAGAAGTCATTCATCCACTCTTATCGCAAACGGCGGCTGAAACACATAGCAAATAGCAACATCACGGGCGCAAAGGCGAGGCAAGGCCCGGCACCCAAGAGCAGGATATTGGCCCGAGAAGAGGGTCCTCCCAATTGCATTGCTGCCCACAAGACTAACGCCTCCAATACCACTAGGGCCACGAAGAAGGACCAGGCCACGGTTCTGAATGCTTTTGATCGCATCAGGTGGTCTATAATCGGATCGACTGATCCGACTGTACCGTTTGAGAGCTTTCGATCGGCTCGTGAAGGCTGATTGAGGCGTAATGCCGAACTCAAATCAGCGTAAATGGTGTTCGGCGGTCGGTGTAGGCCCGCTATCACGAGTGAGCTGATTACACTGATTCTCTCATGAGTCGGTTTGTTGCCTCGACCATGGTCAGTTCCTTATCCCTTTTTGCCTAAAAAGGCTGCCATGCACTCACCGATATGTAGCTCACATCGGCAACATCAGCAAGAACAATGGCATTAGCTGACCGAAGGTCAGTTGCGCTTCGCCTGTCCTCACATCTTCGGTGATAGCGCTTCGATAGTACAAAATGTTGGTGATTCCCCAGCCCAAAGCCATGCACAAGTAAACCAGGGAGGCGACGAAAGACTCCGCGGTCTCTGTGTAGATAATGAATGTGATGTAGCAAAACATCAGCATCCTATGAGCCGGCCGAACAAGCCATCTGGGTTTTTGACTGAGGACTAATCTCCGCATAAAGCGCTCCATCGCCGCTTGTGATATTGCAACAATCCATTTTCGCGCAGAGCTCCTAGACCAGGCGAACAGTTGACTAAGCTTCCAAATGTATGCCCCAAGCAGCAGCACGAACGAGATAGCCCAGTTGGGTTGAATTTTTCTCTCCGGGCCGACGAACTTAGTTGGCGACATGGCAGCATACCGTTGATCCCACATGCATTTGGCTGGTATTGAAAGGGGTTGATCTGAATCAAGATAACGCAATGGCCACATACCAGCGCCAAGTAAAGCCAACAGGACCAGCATACCTGCCACTCTGATATTGCGAAGCAGGGTTTGTTCGTTGAAAACATCCCTCAAAAGAGTCAATGACGCTATGTGTACCGCAGAGCTCAACCATGCTAGGGATACAATAGCGTTCCAGTGGTAAATTGACAAATTGGCGCTCATCATCTCAGAGTATCCCGCGACAAGTATGGCGAGACCTGTCACAATCTGCTGATCACTCAAGGATAGAGTGACACTTTCGATGATTTCCCGCCATCGAGAATTCTCATGACGGCTGTTGGCGCCGATTATCGATCGGTCAATACGTCGAATAAAGTGACCAGGTAAGAAGCCACCTGCATAAGCTATGGTGGCCAGCAGCAGGACAGCGATAGCGGTGATCAGGAACCCAACCAGTATCTAATGTGAAGTCAGTCACTCTCGTTGTAGTCCCTTATCCTCGAGGTAAGAGCGTACCCCAACTCCTGCTATATCAGGATTCGGTGTCAAAGGGAGGTAGAGCGATTCTCCGTGCTCGAAAAGGCTGTCGCAGGTCAAAGGCACTTCTATAATGACCTTCACACTGACCGCAACATCTGTGGAAGGTAGTCCTTGGTAAGTATATGTCGCTGTAGATGTCGCCGGCGCGTGCGTAATAGTGTCTGTACGCCCCTCGGCTGCGTTCGTTACCGACCGAGTGTAGGTGGTTGTAGAAATGAAAGACATCTCTAAAATCAAGATGACTTCTTGACAAAGAACAGAAAGATTTTGAGTGATGTGTTGAGCTCAGTATAGGGAATGTGTACCCGACACGATGTGGTCGCTCTTGTTAAGTAAGCCTTGCGGCATACAATTAGCCTCCTAACCTCCTCACAGACTCCAGGTACATGTGGACGGCAGGAGAGGCTGCTTCAGCTGGGCTACGCTGCAGCCTTGCCTTTCGGCGGGTAGTCAGGCGCATAAGCTGATGTGCGCAGTCTGCAGGAAGCTGCCGCAGAGCACATGCTTCATTGCATCGTCTAACACAGCCTGCAAGCTCCGCCACACGAGGGGGTATTGTTCTTCGTTGAGGGTGTAGCATGGAGCGTTCTCGATGCCTCGTGGCGTTTAGCATCTGCAAAGGGTCAGGTTGATACCGATATACTTCGGCTTCAACGATGATATCTGTACCTAATAGTTCGTACTACGGTCGACTGGCGAATTGCCTATTTCCTGCCGATATCAACGATATGATCATACTAAAACGGAACAATGCAGCACACTCCAGTCGCCGAGAATCTCGGATACACAAAACAAAAATTTGTAGGGAAGGAAAAGACACCCACGCTGTGCTCAATCAAAGCAATTTCTTCTGCTCGCTGGGGTGCTCATTCATCTATACAGTAGTCGGGAGTCAGAATGATAAACTAGAAGGAAAAAGTAAAAAGGAAAAGTAGTTATTCATCAACAATAGTCCCACACCAATGATCATCCCGTTTGCCTCGTTTTGCACCTAACGGCAACGTTCAATGTCAACTGCAAGTCTTCCTTCCTCTCGTTCATGATCCGTCTCCCATCTGTTGCACCAGAAATGCAAAACCTCGTCCCTCGCCCATTGAAGATGAGACTCTTTCGTCGGCGAGAGGCGATGGTCAACGAAGGAAAGCAAGTAATAAAAGATCCTTCCAATCCCAAAAGAAACAGTGTGGTCTATCCCGTGTTCCGCGTGAATGCCGCAATATGCAAGTTTTCGCCTTTCGTGATGCGGTCTTTGGAGTGAGTAGAGACTTTGCCCACCATCAGAAATCATGCGGCAGCTTCCCAAAGCAACAATCCTTTCTTTTCTACTCTTCCTGAATATCCTGATGAGCCCTCTCATCCTCGCTATCGCGTGTGCGAACCTTCTTCATAGTATTGTTGCTGCCGCTTCGTGAGCTGCGCTTCGAGCCGCGAGACAATCCTGTGCCTCTCCTTTGTTTTGCGTGCGCGGCTTCCAGCGCCGCTGCCAGGCTGCCGTTGCGTGGCGAGGAGGAAGAGTTTGAGTGGTGCAGTGCCTTGTTGCCACCAGAGCGACGACGGCGCATCACGAGGCCACCGTCGCTATCAGAGCTGCTCTCATAATCGTCGTCATCTTCTTCATCATTGTCGCTGTCCAAGGCCGTTTCGTCGTGATCAGGTGAGTACCCTTCCTCATCTTCGACAAGTTCAGTGCGTAATGTCGGTTTGGAGAAGCCGTTCAGAGTAGAATCGGAATCCTTGGCTTCCAGTTCTTCCGTTGAGGAGCCTTCAGCAGGGTCGACAGATGAAGCTTCGGAGATCACCGAGGGAATGGACGGGTTAGATACCGACATCGAAACAGCAGAGCCGAAGTCTGAGGTGCTGGACACAAGAGAAGGCGGCATCTGGCCGGCGTGTCCAGTCGGGCTGGTTTCGTGCGAAGAGACCGGATGGGACACGTCGGCAGCGCTTGGACGTCCCATGTCAATCCCGCTAGGACCATGGTCGTCCGGGCTCGGTGGGCACCTACGGCGATGCAGCGGAACCTCAGACCGAGCGTTACCATCGCGGCTGCTGACCTCGTCATCCTCACCTTCTCTGATCAGTTTACGGATTTGCTCAGCCTCTGCACGGAGCCAATCTTCAGCGCTCGACTCTGGCATCACGTTTCGCGTACCTTGCTTGCCAGGAGTCTCTTCGCTTCCGCTACCATGTTGCGATACGGATGATCTGGCATCGGATCTGAGCGAATTGACAGAGGAATTGCGTGAGAGTGGCCCTCGGGACCGCAGGAACTTTGGCGATCCGGACACCACTGATGGTGCGCGCGATGAGACGGGGCTAGTGCGCCTGCTGTTGTTTGCGCTGGTAGCGGGTGTTATAACACGGAGGGCCTCGGGCAGATTGACATGGCCCTCAGCGGAGGTCTGACTGACGGCAACACTGGGGCCAGTATGTGGGTCGAGCGACTCGGTCGAGCCTTCTCTGTTTGATGAGCGGCCACGTAAGTCAGAGGACTGGTGTCGCGCTGCAGACCGTTCCCGTACCGTTTTAAGAATACGTCGACCAGCGCCACCAAGCAGACCTCCGAGATTCGATCCACCAGGAGACTCAAGTGCCATAGGGGTTCCGGGAAGCCCAGGCGAAGGCGGCGGCGACGAGCCTAAGTTGCTCTTGACGTCCGACTGCTTCACAGTGCGTACAGACCCCGAGGTTGATGTTATAGTCCGTGATCGTTCCGGTGGAGGAGGCCTTGGTGAGGATGTTGTCCTGTTCTGCGACAAGACAGAAGCGACAGACTCGGGGCGGGGCGGGTCATTATCAAAGAACCCATTGCTACAATGCCTCTCAGTTTCAGGGCTTGCAGTCACACTCCTCGACAGCGGATGCTCGCCTTCCCTAGAGGCTTTCAACGCTGAGAAGATGGACTCGTCACCGCGAAGACTGTGGCGACGTGCATCTTGGCTGATCGTACTGCTGGAGGAGCTGGCGGAAGGAGGTCCCGAGTGAGAGCCTGGTACGCCTGCATTTGAGCCGCTCCTAGACCGACCCTGAAGCACGTTACCGAAGCCGAGGCGCTCGCCCACTCTCTTGATGCCTGAGCGCATGCGCTCCACCCACTGAAGAGGCACAACGGCAGTGTTGACATCTTCATTCGAGACCTCAATCTTCTTGCCCTGACCCTGTTGGTTCGAGTCAGTCTCTTCCAACCAGCTCATCTTGTTAGGCAAGTCAGCCAACACCCATGGGTGATGCCTGACCTCCTCGAGAGTGATGCGCTTTGTAGGATCCTTGGTCAGGAGACGCTTGAGTAAGTCATGCAAATCATCGTCGATCTCTTCGTAGCTCAGGTCAAGCTCATGCCTTTTTCCACTTCCAGCGGGTGGGAAGACACGTCCATGTGAGCCAGGTCGCGACTGTGGTTCCTTGTTGATAGGCAAGAGTCTCTTCTTGGGAATGTAGATCTCTTCATCGGCAATCTGCCTCATGACAACAAACTCATTGTCCACATATGGCGTCCGGGCGTAGAGCATGCAGAAAAGAGTGATACCGAGCGCCCATACGTCGATCGCTTTGGTGACAGGAGGAGGATCGTCCATGGGATCTGTGATGCACAGCTCAGGTGCAAAGAACGCCGGTGTACCGACTGTCTTCGCGAGCTCCTTTGCCTCATTATCAAGGTCCCGTGCCTCATTTTCGCTCAGCTCTTCCGGTGCTTCTTCGTCGTGCAAGGGTCTTCCGAGATAGGAAACGCCAAAGTCTGAGATCTTAACCCGGTGATCGATGGTCTGGAGGAGGTTTGGTGGCTTGATGTCTCTGTGCACGATGCCTTGATAGTGCAGGTACTGCAAACCGAGCAGTGTGTCTCGGAACGCCACTCGCACATTTTGCATCGACATACAGGGTACATATTCGAGTTCTGGGTTTAGGTCGCTTTCGAGCACTTCGTTCGCGATCTGTGCCAAGTCTCCGGTGTTCTGTCGGGTGGGGTTTGCGGATGAATGCAGGCTGTTTGCAATGCTGGGTACTCTTGAATTCTCGCCGGAGCTGAAGTCATACGCACCGTACATCGTGCCGTCCAGGCTCTTGCGCGATATAGCCTCCATCTGGACTGGTGAGCTTGACAAGGTAGTGTCAGGCTCTTTATACGGTCGATCCTCGGTCAGCGTCAGGAACGCGCCGGTTTCTTGCTTTTGTGGTATGGTAGGCAGTGGCGATGCTGTTCGGGAGATGCGCCGATTTGCGGCAGCCATCAATTTGGCGATGTCCACCTCACAGGGAGCAGATCCAGCAGTCGTCGTTGAAGCGCGAGATAGGCGGTCGTCTTCGGAATCATCGCTAAAGTCATCGCCCATCTCATGACTCCATGTGTGAGGATTGTCGAGAGTTTCCTGGCGAATTCTACGAGCCGCTCGAATCAACACACGTTTCTGTCGCCTGAGGCGTCTTTGCGCTTCCGCCGTGATTGCATCGTCTTCTGCGTCCCACTGGGCATCTTTCTTCGGTCTTTTCTCACGTTCGTATCGTCGTGCTTCAACGATGGCGATTTCTTTGGGTGCTTTGACGCGCCACGTGATTTCGCCTCTTTCTACCCACTCCAAGACTATGTAGACCTTTTTGCGTGAGGGATCGTCGATGACTTCCAGGAGAGCGACAACATTCGGATGGCGCGCCTTCTTCAAGATGGCAACTTCCTTCTTGACTTTGTCTTCGGCGTTGCCGAGTTTGCCAAGACGTCTGCGCTTCGAGTAACGCTCGACGATCTTGATAGCCACGTGAGAGTCGGGTGTAGAAAGATCTCTGCCGAGCTTGACCTTTCCATGCGTGCCACGTCCGAGTTCGTCGATGATCTCGTAGTGATTGATAAGCTTGCGTCCAGAAACGGGATCGACGTCCACGTCGGCCACATGCGTCTCTTTAGGTGCTTGACGGTGCGTGAAGTGCAGGAATGGACTAGCGTAGGTTCCTGAGTTGGCAGATTCGTACTCTTCATGAGGAGGCGGTTCAGTGGATGGGCTGAAAAGCCCGTGACCTGGCGTGGCAGCTGGGGAGTTACCGACAGTGCGGGAACCAGATTGGTGCAGCGAAGCAATAGCGGAAGAGAATGTGAGGATTTGTGAAGGGTGTGAGCTCCTTTGTCGTAGAGTGGGCGGGTGTCCACCACGGGAAGGATATTGAAAGCCTTGCAAAGCAGCAAACGACTGATTGGGATAGGCGGGTCGCGGGCGTCCTAAGGGAGGAGCAGAAGTTGGGCCAGTAGTGATCGCAGGTCTGAGTGTAGCGGTACTATCAGAGCTCTCAGCGGTCAAAGTCGAAGCCTCTCTTTGCGGCGTAGGTCTATCGCCGGGAGACATCACAGCGACCTCCGGAACCGGTGGCTTTCCAGGCGATTGCGCATGGTTGGAGTATACAGGCGACGAACGATGGGAAGCATGAGATGCTGCTATAGATTCTGGGCCTTTTCTTTTGTCAAACTCGGCGTCGGCGGGGTTGCGTGCGAAGTAGTCGGTGACTAGAGTGGACTCGTTGGATCCAGAAGGCGTCGCCTTCGCCGATACCGGCACCTCTGAGCGAGGCGTGGTATCGTGGTCATCTCGCTTGTATGCCTCTGGCGCCAATCCTCCGTTTTGCCCATGGTGCTCGCCGGCTGCAGGATCTGTTGTCATGGCTTCCGAGCGGCGGCGGAAAAGTGAGGTCTGGTGTTGAGCCTCGCGGGGTGGTGGTGGTCGAGCAGTGCAGGTACCAGCGGGTTGGCCTCGAATGGTATCTAACCGCACTGGGTTCGGTTGGACATTGAGTGGTGTCGTTGAGCGCGTGTGCCTTTAGGGTGGCCGTGTCATCGTAGGGTGCCAGGATGGAGCGTTGTCGTGGCCCCGGGGCTGGAGGAAAACAGAGCGAGGCCTGCTGCGCGGGCGGGTGTGTCAGTCAGCTCTAATGACGGTGGTGGTATTGCAAGGACAGATGCAAAGAGATGCGGCAGGTGGCAGGCCGGGGAGGTGCTAACGTTACTGACGTCGAGTCGAGTTGATGGGCGCGGGCGAGAAGCTAACGAGGCCCGAGTCGAGTGTGGGGCATTTGGCTTCAACGGGATATGTATGGCAGTCGCTTTACTAGGTACGCAGAGAGCGGGCGTGGTGCTTTGGCGGGCGGCACTATCCGGGCAATCAACTTAACTGCCCAGCACATTTGTCCACTGCTCACTAGTTGCTATGTATGTAACCACTGACGGCACGTGATTTGCGGTGGGATGGCAGGGATGCAGTGAAGGCTGCCGTTGGAGCAGATCCTCCGTAGCGTTGGGGACGCAGGCCAGCATCGTTGTCGACCGTGCCCTTCGCTCGCCAAGCGAGTCCTGCATGTCTCAAGCCCTCGAGCCTTCACTGCGAGTCACCTCTCGCCTCCAAGGCTCACGACTCCGGCGCCGACGAACGATTGGCCGCAGCGGGCTGATCGCTGCCAATCACGCTCCTCACGCCGCCAACGGCCATATTGTTTGCAGCTGCCGCTATGCGCCGTATGGGGTGCGCGCTCGGGCGACACCACTGCCATCTACCCGTCGCCATGCACGCGAGCATCCCATAACTTGATGACATATGCCATACCAGGCCAGCCAGCCGGCCGCAGCCACCCTGATCGTGTGAGTGTGCTACTGTATCTGGACGGCCTTCGCCACCGGCGCCTATCGCGCAACCTTTTGCCTTTCGCTTGCTGCCGAACCCTACTCGTTACGGTCCGCCATGACTACTTTTGACAGGCGAGCGAACAGAAGAGGGCGAGAGCCTCGACGGCATGGTCGGTGCGCAGTCTGACAAGGTGGTGGCACGCCGTCCGACCATTCATTCGTATCGCATCGCAGGGTGGTCTCGCGGCGCGCCCTCCGACCTCCGCTGCGCATATTGTCTCGGTTAGCACGTCGAACGGGGTCACGACATGAAATTGTTCAAAAATTTCCCTGCCGAGCGGAGGGCGCTGCGCGAAGGAAGGTAAGGAGAGAGTAGCCCCTCGTAGGCATGTTCCGAGGAGAAGGCTACTGGCCCGCCGTGCAACGATGATCTGCAGAGGAGGCGTGCCTCGCACCAAGAAACTAGGCCTGCGGCGTGCTCGCCCAGTGACAGGACAGGGAATGTGAGGGGAACAGAGCAGGTGGGGAAGTGCTCTGGAGATGTTCATGCAACTACGCGAGCTGGCTAGCGATGTACTTGTGAGACCTTTAGCTGTAGGAGGCAGAAGTGCTAACTGAGGTTGGAAAACCTTGACCACCGCTTTGGGACTCGACGCCCTCTATCGCGAGTGTCGTAATCTATTACGCTTCTCCAGCGGTCGCGTGGTGGGCGATGGGATGGCGTTTGTTGGGAGTTGATTTGTCGCTTCACGCGGAGCTGCGTCCCGGCATCGATTATTGGCTTGCAGGCTGCTTGCAGCTCGATCGAGTCCGACGATACCTTACCCGATGTACATAAGGTACCTACTTCGGCAAGCCTGTTGCGCGGCATGTGCAAGCCACTTGCGATTCTCCTACGTAGTCGCACTTTTGCAGCAGTGGAACTGCTCGGTCGAACTTTGCACGCGAGACACGGTGGAAGAGACGATTGAAATCCAAATCACGATAAGCCTGTTGTCATTGTTCCGCCTCCGCGGCTCTGCAGAAGTATCTTGTTGGGTCTGTTCGAAGCCTGGAGACTGGACTCTGTGTGAGCGGTACTGGCTACTCATGTACCTATCATCACCTGCGTGACAGCCTTTCGTGTCAAGTTGCCTCTGCAGCACAAATCTCTCGCCTTCTCACGCCACTGCATTTCCCTTTCTTGCCTGACGGCCCTGCAGCACTTGCACAGACCCCCATTACCCCCATGCCTGCGCAGTGATATTGATCTCACTCGCCAGGCACGTGCGGTACCTGTGAGAGACATGCACAATCGTACTGGACAGATGCGGCATATGCCCAGCTGCGAATCGCCGATGGTATCGTGACTGATCTGCCACGATGCTGACACCAAGGACGCTCCGCGCTTATGCAGGTCGTCTGAAATGCAGCATAGGGCGGAGTGCAATGTTGGTGCACTCGGCATGGAGTGCCATTGTCACGTGTCAGAATTTCCAGTAAGACACTCAGCTCAGCTACCGTCCAGCAAAGCCGCGTCCTCTTCGCGCTCCCTGCGAAGGTCCTCTGCATCCTCACGCTCTCTAACGTGCGTAGCCTCTACCAACGTGGCACCCTCCATGCCTGCCGCGTCGCTATCACCGCCACCCTGCACCGGCCCGTTTGCACCGCCTGCGCTGGCCTTCGTTGCCTCCTTTTGTTTCGAAAAGCGCTCTCTGACCATTTGCGCAATGGCATTGTTTGTCCGCACGTTGAGAACCTCCAGCTTACGGTCGAGATCTCGCTTGAGGTCCCAATTTGGCTTCTTCGGCTGCAGCTTGAATAGATCCAGCGGCGCGTCGGCTTGTTCTTCCTCTTCCGCTCGGCGTCTTGTCTCTTCGGCAAGTTGTGCGGCTTTTTGCTCCAGCGTTTCCTGGCCCTCGTCCGGCGCGTTCTCGAATCCTAGACGCGGTCCCTTCGTTTCGGGATCATAGTTGCGTCCTGAAAGATAGCGTGATGTGTCGTCCGGTGTGGCCTCCTTGCGCGGTGATTTGGGTATAGGCTGTCCGTCCTCGTCTGTGGGCTCTTCGCTCGGTTCGGCTTGCTTGCGCTTCAGTGATTTGAGCTGTGCCAGGCGAGATTTGCGGTCTTGCGCTGCCGCGCTGAGCGCTGCTGTCGATGCCATGAGTGTAGAGTCTTGGAATGGTGTAGCTGGCAAGATCGCAAAAGAGAAGAGAGGTAGTGTCCTTCCAGCAGTAGTAGTTGGTCTCCACTGCGAACATCAAAGTCGCATTCACATGGAGCTAAAGAGTTGCTAGCAGCGGGAGAGGCCGAAAGACTAATTCGGTTTTCGTCCGGCATCGTCCTTCCTAATGCACTCCCGCAGTTTGCGACTCCCTTGGAACAATAATATCACCCCGTTTCGTTTGCCTTTATTTCCTTAACAAACGCCACGCTGCCGTCGATGTACGCCTATGCACCGATGCCTGCTACCGCACGCGCTACCAGCTAGAGCACGCTGTGTGCCTAATTTCCTTGCGCTCAACCGGCCATTCTCTTCGAGATGGCCAACGACATTACCATCGCGGTGTTATAACACCGCGGCTGAGGGGCATGGCTCACCGGATGCGACCCAGATATTGAATTCGTCGGCTTTGAAACCCTCGGAAACCACCAACCCCTTGCAGGAGCCTGGTGACAAGCAACCCGGCGACAGCGATGCTTTAGACTTCATCTTGGAAGGATACGAGACCAAGCGCCCGCCTGTGACTCGTGCGACGAGGAAAGAGCAGGCAAGCGAGAACTTTGCGAGATATGATGCGCACATCGGTGCCCGCGGGACTAAGAGTGGAATGAGCCGGGGGCCTTTGAGCAGAAGAGCTGGTGGTCCACACACAAATCGCCGTTCGGGAAAGCAACAAGTGCAACGCAAGATCTCAGTCCCCAGATATTCACGTCTGGAACATGCGCTCAGAAAGGCTCCGCCAGCACCTGCTCTCTGGGGTCGACCAAGATGGGTATCGATGGCATCAATGGGGAAGCCTTCGCCATACGCTCTTAGCAGGCTATGGAATTGCAACTATGCGCGAGCGCAGAATGCATACGACAGACTGCAAGCAAGCGACACGAAGACGAAAAAGCCTCCGCTGTTGGATCCTCGCGCTGCCGAGCTGGTCGAGGTCGTGACACAGTGTTTAGCTGACAACAAAGACATCAATATCAAGGGTCTAGCCAGCAAGCACAACATGGATGAAAGCAGTATCTGGGCTCATGTTGCCCTTTGGATGCTCCATTACGATAAGGATTGCTTGGTCGACTTTCTGCTTGCTACAGGCAAAGCATTCTCACCAGGTCCCTGGGTCGCGGATTGCTTGCAGGTCTTGGCCGCCCATTACACTCGGTCTAAAGAGGCTGACACAGTTGGTTACGTCCAAAAGCTGAATAAGATCTTTTGCACGCTTTCGGAAAATCCTAGTGGCAAGGGTATTGGTTTCGATGGTCGCTACGTCCGTCTCGTCCTCCCTCACAGCAAGACAGCGGATATCATCGAACTTCACCGGGCGATCAGAACCGGCGAGTTCAAAGTGCATGCAAATACGCTGATGCATCTTACATCTTACTTCGCCAAACACGATCACTTCCACCAGGCTCTCGATGTTCTTCTAGACGCGCATCGCGGTGGCGCGAGTGTCTCGTCGTACCCTTTCCGAAGCAATTGCAGTACACTTCTACGGAAATCTATGAATTTACCAGGAGGTCTTCGCATATGTTTGCGGATTGTTGACAATCTTGCCAAGATTGGCGTTGAGTTGAACACTCGTCTTTGCAACATTATCATTCTAAATGCTGTCGAGGCGGGAGATGTCAAGACAGCGCGCGACGTCTATCAATCTTTACTCAACAACAAGCTCAAAGCTGACAAGTACACATATGCACTACTCCTCAAGGCTTGCAAACTTAACATCGACGATGCTGAAACCCTCAACCATACCATCACTGGGGCCATCGAAGGCGTCAATGTGTCGCGCAGCCCAGTGGTCGCCACCGAAATTCTGCATTGTCTTGCTATGCATCACACACGCAACAGTGGGGAGGATGCTTGGTCGACTATCTGCCAGGCCTACGCTCAGATTTTTGAGCTCGATGCTATCGTGGAGCTTGGGCTTCCAATTCCACCCTCTGTCCAGTCCACTCCTCGTGCAAAACCGCCAATGCTTGTCCCGCCCCAAGCAATAGGCATCATGTTACGCGCCTATCTTCAACTCGTTTCCAGTGGTCACGGCTCTACTTCTCGATCTCAGATCATATATCAGCGGTACATCGCGCTTGTGGAAAGTGGCAAAAAACCATTTGCCTTGACCGCACTCCAGTCTTACTGCTATAACGCCTTCCTGAGTGTCTTCATAAAGAACAAGCGTACACTCATCAATGCCGCCCAGGTCATCAAGGACATGCAAAGATTGTCTGCCACATCTCCGCCTACGGCTACATCACCAGATGTTCAGTCCTGGTCCATCTTCCTCGAAGGCTTCTCCCGACACGGCCAACTCAAGCTCGCCGAGCAGGTTCTCAAGTACATGCGCAGCAAGGACCTGGAGCCCAATGCTATCACGTGGAACACGCTATTGACAGGCTATGCCGGCAGTCAGGACTTCGAGGGCCTGCTCGACGCCATGGACCGTTCGGAGCAGAGTGGACACGCATGGGACGAATGGACATACAATGGCCTGAGGCGATTCAGGAACGCTGAGAAGTTAAAGGACGCTATGAAGCGCAGAGGGAAAGCTATACAGCTTGACTTTACGAGCGATTTGAAGGAAGGTCTTGGAGCAAGGCTGAGTGAGGCCAATGAGTAGTGCGTTTTGCATTGCGTCGCATTTGTAACATAGGCAACGATTCTGACGATTATTTGTGGTGCTGTACATTAGTGTAGAATATAGAGCATGTGGATATCGTATTCTCCAAATCAAAGCTTTCATGCCAGCGCAATTGACGACAACAAGTTTATGGGAGACCGCGTGTAACGTAGAGCGTGTTGACATGTGTTTATTGCGAACATGTATAGGAACTGTCCGTTTGATTTCAGGCTAGTGCTACTCAATCTGAGTCCTTACGGAGCAATTCGTTCACACGCAAAGAAGAGTTCGCAATATCAAATGTTGTAATGGGAAGCCGACACACCACCTTGTCACCTGAAGGCGTATATAAAGATACTTGTCGTTTGCCTTCTCTAGATCACATGAGCTCGCTCAATTTTTGAACAATACATGGCAGTATCAAGTGTCTATGAGAGTGCCGAGCAAATCCGTCCAGGTGAAATAGGGTCAGGGTTGGAGTCACCGATAAGCATCGCTATCAATCTCCAAACTTGACCTCCGCTTTCCGACTTTTCTTTTGAGCTCCGAGTTCGTACTCCATCAAAGCGCCCTAACACTGAACGATTGCGATATACCGCAAACAGAAAGCACACGAAATGGCCGCAACCGCAGGCCCCTTTCTTCAAAGCCTGACATCGGCGCCACACGATTTCCTCCAGCCATCACTACCTCTTCACACCGACGCTCTCGCCTACCTCAAAAATGCTCTGGATCCCGTTGCGCTAGACGTCAGCACGACACAACAGCAGCGATTGCTCGATGCGCGCAAGAAGCGCAAGCGTGGAGAAGTCGTTAGTGAAGACGAGGTCTTGCGCTTGAAGCAGGTCCACACCAGAGGCTTTGGCGCAGAGCAAGTATGGGAGCAGGCAAAGCGGGTTATCGAGGCTGCGCGGAAGGAAGCCGAGGTTGGACTTGCGGAGGCGGAAGCTAGGGAGGCTGAGAGTGGTGAGAATGACGAGGAGGACGGAGAGGATGAGAGCGAACTTGGAGAGGAGGGTGTGGACTGGGAATATGATGGAGATGATGTCGAGGGCGAAGAGGAGGGCAGTGATGCGGACTCTGAGATGCTTGACGGAGAGGACGGCCACGACGATTACGATGAGGGAGATATCGACATGGGAAGCGAAGACGACTTGAATGAGGACGATGACCGCCCGGAGGAGCTTGCGGAGGACTTCGTGGAAGACAAGTTCGGACTCAACGACGGCTTCTTCTCGATCGATAACTTCAACAAGCAGTCTGAATTCATGGAGCAACAAGACGCCGATGGCGATGTCGGTAGCGACGAGGAAGACATCGATTGGGATGCCGACCCTTCGACAATGGCCCAAGGTGCTCCCCATGCAGATGGTGAAGGCGAGGCCGAGTCTGAAGACGACGAAGAAGACGGCCCAACCTTCGGCGACCCTGATGCACCTAGCGAAGATGAGGACGAGGATCTTGAAGGTGGCGACATGGATCTTGGTGGTATGGGAAACACCAATAATGTCATGTACGCCGATTTCTTTGCACCTCCCGCACAAAAGGCAAGAAAGAACAAGAAGGGACGACCCAACCCGCACAACTTCCCGGCCAAGGGTGCAGCTACCGAGAATGACGAGGATGAAGGTCAAGACGAAGACATGACTCGCACAATGGACGCTGTGCACCGCGATCTGTTTGAAGACGAGTCGGAAGAGGAAGAGGAAGAAGATAACGAACAGCTCGACCCCGCCGACCCCAAGTCAAGACGGTCGGCCCACGAGCGACGAAAGCTTGCACTCCAAGAAGAAATCCGCAAGCTCGAAGCGGCAAACGTAGCCAAGCGCGAATGGACTCTGTCTGGTGAGGCTAGAGCCGCAGACCGTCCAATGAACTCCCTGCTCGAGGAGGACCTTGAGTTCGAGCGTGCTGGCAAACCTGTACCCGTAATCACGGCCGAAGTCAGCGAAGGTCTTGAGGAGCTCATCAAGCGTCGCATTCTCGCACATGACTTCCAGGACATCATCCGTCGACGCCCTGATGATCTCGCCACCGGCAACGGCCGTCGTGGTCAAATGGACTTTGAACTCGATAACAACAAGAGCAAGAAGAGTCTTGCAGAGGAGTACGAAGAAGAGCACTTGCGCAACACCGACCCGAACTACGTCGACGCAAAGGACGAGAAGACCGCCAAGGAGGAGAAGGAGATTGACGCCCTGTGGCGAGAGGTGTCTTCGAAGCTCGACAGCCTCAGCTCATGGCACTTCAAGCCCAAGCGCCCCGAAGCACAGCTCGACATCCGCGTCGACGCGCCTACCATCACAATGGAAGACGCCCGCCCCAATGCCGGTGGCGAAGTCGCCGGCGCCAGCCAGCTCGCACCCCAAGAAATCTACAAGGCCGGCGAATCCACCAAGGGCAACGGCGCTGAAGTCGTCGGTAAGAGCGGTCTGCCAGCCGGTCGCGAAGAACTTACCAGAGAAGAGAAGACTCGCAGGCGCAGACGTGACAAGGAGCGGGCTCGCAAGGCGGGCACCAACGAGCCGGCCAAGGCGGAGAGCAAGGGCAAGAAGGATAACAGGGAGATGCTCAGCGATCTCAAGAAGGGTGGCGTCAAGGTTATTGGCAAGAAGGGCGAGATGAAGGATGTTGAGGGCAACAAGGTGAAGAGCACAGATGGTGGATCACAGGGCGCTTCGAGATATAAGTTGTAGATTGGATGTCGATGGCGCTATGTTCGTATTGTATCTTGTACAAACACTCTCACTATGTTCAAGGAATTCGTCAAGGTGCTGCCGGCAGCTCTGTACTTATGTGCTGTGTCAGCTTCCATTGAGATGCCAGTTCTAGGCCAATAGTGTCTCCACTTCCTGTACAGTATAACCATCAGCCTTCTCCTTATGTACTGCAGAGATTACCATTGAGATACAATTTCGAGCTAGTGGTACCTCTGCTTATAGCATGGTAGTCTCGTCAGCGCTATTGTCATGTGATGGAGTAGTCGCCAGCGAGATGCCCAATTTCGATGTCTGATGTATTGGTGCTCAGCACAGTATAGTCGTGGTGTTACCATCATGAATGTTGGCATGTAGTTGAGCGTCTGCCAGTGAGAGACTCGGTTTCAATACACGGTATCTCCGACTTAGTGAGTCGAAGAAATGGAGGTAATACCATTGGCGTCGATCTCATGTAGGGACGTACAATGCTTGCCGAGAGACACTCTTTTCGATACATTGTATCTCTAGTTTCAGTAGAGTATGATCATGGCGTTACCATCGACGATGCTCTAATGTAATAAAGCAAGTACTAGTGAGATACTCGGAGTTTGATGCATAGCATCTCAGTTGTTAGGACAGTAGAACGACGGTGTTGCCATCAGTGCTGTTCCAATGCATTGTTGCAAGTCACCAGAAATAGTTCCAACCTTGAAGCATAGTACCTTCGTTTCTAGTACAGTAGAACGATGGTAATACCGTCAGCATTGCAACCATACACAAAGGAGTAGTTACCAGTAAGACTCCATCTTGATGTATACTATCTCGTCAGCACCATTCTCATGTATTTCGACTTTCACATGCTAGCTCCGCTGCAAGAGGTCACGGCGGCGGGTCGTGCCTTCCCCCACACTGCGTCACAGCGCCTGCCGCAGCTATAGCGCTCGCCAGCTATTGCCCGCGCTTGACCTCGAACATCCACATACTCGAGCTCTCTCGGTGGGTATACGACATTCTACCCGTGCTGCTGTGCTTTTACCTGTTGACATTGCGTGTTTTACTGCAAGTCACCTCGCTAACCCGTATAAGTAGGACCAATTTCTCCTCCATTGAATTTCGAACCTTCCCTCACGACTGAACATCGCACCACCGCCCGCAGGCTGTATGGGGCGCCTGTATAGGTAGCCTCATACGCAGCCACCTCCACAACCATGGCCGACAAGGACGGAGGAGTTTTCTCCTTCCACATGAGTAAGGGCGCAAAGGCCTTTTCAAAGAAATATCGCACAGAGATCGCAGCGTCGTCAAGCAGCCTACTTAGCACGTTCGTTGCTTTTCCGCTGGATTTCGCAAAGAGCCGCATGCAATCCTACAACACCAGTTTTGGCGCTGTTGTAACAGATACCTACAAGGCAGAAGGCTTACGTGCGTTTTGGCGTGGCGTCCTACCGCCAATGATCAGCGTCACCGTGGTCCGCACCATCTCCTTCAGCATCTACCAGCGCGCTAAGTACGCTACTGATGATGCCATCAAGAAGATGACTGGCAAGAGCCCTCTGGCGATGGCGAACGAGGCAAATAGCTATCCGAACCTCTATACGCTTGCTTGTTTCAGCTCCGCAGGCGCTGTTTCAGGAGCTATTATCACGCTAGTCTCCTGTCCGTTCGAGCTCACGAAGCTACACGAGCAGCTAGCTGGTAAAGTGCTCCGAGATCACGAAACCGCAACAAAGGCTGCGAAGGATGCTGGCAAACCTCCGCCTCCACCACCAGCAGGCGACCTTCACAAAACCGGGTCCATGCACACGGCTCGTCGCCTGTTCAGTGAGCGTGGAATCTACGGACTTTACTCTGGCTACCGCATGCATCTCCTACGCGACACGATCGGTACCGCCATCTATTTCATGACATACGAGAGCGCCAAGCAGCTGCTTGCGAACGCGCGTGGTCGTGAACCAACGAGTCCTTACGCAGTCGTTGTTGCTGGAGGTCTATGTGGCATAGTCTCTTGGGCCTGCATCTATCCTATCGACGTAGCGAAGACGCTCTACCAGAAAGCCCTTCTTCAAGCCGGCAAAGAAGTGGTCGTGAGACCTCCGATCAACTTCTTCAATTTCGGCTCGTATAGAGGTAAGTTGACTTATTCGTCGCTAAATGGCAAGAGCGACCCATACTGACTCCGCACCGAAGTAGGCCTAGGCGTATCAGTCCTCCGCTCTTGCGTCGTCAACATGATCTTCTTCTCCAACTTCGAGATGATCAAGAAACGCATCAACGTTCTCGACGCGACCAAAGACGATTGAAGAAACGATTAATGACCGGCAAAACAGCACGTCACGTTACGTTTGCCTCTGATTAGGCGACAAACAACGATCCTACACGTCACTTCTCCACGCCTCAAGCATTTCAGAGCTCCAGCAAGAAAGCAAGAGGCCATTGGAAAGGAAGAAAGCCACCGGGAAATGCCAGGGACAGGAAACAAGGCATTATGTGGCAGATACGGATAGGAAACACAGACTACCACGCGTCTTCGAAGCATGACTAGGGCTAGCAAAGAGAGCGTGGTTTCAGGAGCTGATTGGCAGATTCTCAGCTCTGGAAAAGATGAGGATTGCACATAGCATAGGGCTCTCCAAACCAAAATCACATACCGCCGTTCTAACGGCCTTTCTCACAGGCAAATATCGCGAATTTCAGGCTGTAGCCGCTGAAACCTCCACGCATGTGACGGAAAAACCGATGTTTCCGGCTGTGCTTCTCGATGGCAACTTGCTTGATAGCTTAGACTGGCGCTGCTGACACCACCACCGAAAACAACGGGGAGACATTTGTTCTAGCTGCGCGTCTCACTGGCAATGCGCAACAATCTTAAGCTGAAGCTGCTGATACCGCCACGCATGCGACGGAGAGACATTCTCCTCCATCTGTGTTTCTTACTGGCAATTTTGGCATTTCTGAGGCTGGAGCTTCAGATACCAGCATGCATGTGACAGAGAGACAAATCTCAATGACTGTGTTTCTCACTAGCAATGGGCATGTACCTTTGGCCGATGCTGCTGATACCCGCATGCATGTGACTGAGAAACAAGTCCCGTTGGCTGTGTTTCTCACTGGTAAATTGTGTGCTTTTTGGGATGGTGTTGCTGATACCCGCATACGTGTGACTGAATGGTAAAAAATTCTCGGTTGTGTTTCTCGTTGGCAGTTTACTTGATTCTTTGGCTGATGCGGTTGATACCACTGTGCATGTGATCGTAAATACATGTTAAACAACGTTGGTTCCTCACTGGCAGCATGTGTGGTTCCCCGGCTGGAGCTGCTGAGATCACCAGCGTGGTAACTAGGAAAATGTTTCCTCTAGCTGTGTCTCTCACGGGAAACTAGGTGTTTCTGTAGCAGGAAGACTCTAATACCATCAGCGCTTGTGATCGATGAACTATTGCTTCGACCCTGTCTCTCAATAGCTTTCTACGAATTCGTCAAGTTGAAGCTGCCGATACCACCAGCACATAATATTGAGCAACTTGAGCTCCAGCCATGACTCTCACTGGCATTTCTTATGTTTATCAGACTGGCGCCGCTAGTAACTTGGGATGGTAAAATGCCTTCCCCGACTTAACCTCTCAATGGCAGTTTACATGTCTTTGCAGCCTAGGCTACCGATAACAGCAGTGTTTCACAACAGAGAAAGAACAGCTCTCCCCGGCATTTCATGAGGTTCCTCACGCTTGAGCTGCTGTCCACACCGATGCGCCTACTTGACATGCTGTTGATGTCTTGATCTCACATCGTTGCGGAGACGCCCTCTCACACTGGCAGCTTGCGATTTTCGAAGGCTGGAGCTGCTGAAAGCTCCCAAGCTTGGGCTTGAGAAAACCATGATCTAGTTGTAACTCGATGTCGAGCTTTTCGCCCGCTGCCTTCGTGACAACATGTAGAACAGCTCAGCCCAAACGATAGTACACCCTGTATTCATCCGCGTCAACCACGACTGATATCTTTCCCTACACGCAGAGCCCTCTACGTCCCACTACAAAGAGGTCTTCGACCACGCCGCTCGCCATCTTCCTCACAGCGCGAGGCCAAAAGATATGCATGCTGGAGATGAGCAAAAGATATGTTGATGAGAGTGGGATTTGAACCCACGCCCTTTCGGACTAGCGATTGTGGTAGTGATGTGATCACTCCTTAAGCTAGCGCCTTAGACCGCTCGGCCATCTCACCGGATTGAATCAGGATGAATGGATGAAGGAAAGGGCGATTGAACGTCTATTGTACCTGGAACGTAGAGGGAGAGCATCCAATGTTATAACCTACCTCCTATGCTTAGATACTGACCTTGTATCCAATGGATAGTCGATGCCCGGTTCACAGAGCATGAATGCGGGAAAGGCGATCGGCTTTAGCAGCATTTCGAGGAATCGTCCGCAAGGCTGGAGTGTTGGGAACGATGGCATTTGTCCGTGGAGATTGTCGGCGACATTAGGCCTAAGCCAGATGGTGACTCCAGTCCTACAGCAGGCCAGTCTAACGAATTGTCCAGCATGCATGCGAGACTGAGCAAGTAGGGAAGCAAAGAATGTTGTGATTGCCTCGTAATAAGTAGCGGAGGCATCACAAACGGGCAACAATATCCGCCAGTAGCACCTCCTCTCGACAACCTCGGGAAGCCGAGAAGGACAAGCCGTAGACAAGACCGGCAGCTCAGATGAGCGAGATCCAAGTGGGCCCAAATCCGAAGACAGATAAGACACCACCTGGCGACCGCACGCGGACCCGCGCGAAGAGAAGCAAAAGGTACGGAAGTCGAACGTACCGAGTCGTCCCAAGAAGAGGCAGAAAGGCAGGAGGACGTCTCCAAGAGCTGCCCCGCTCGCTGCGCCAAGCGCCCAGCTCGACCGCAGCTGCTGTTCATTCGTCCGATCTGGCATCTCACCTGTAACGACCACGCGGACACGCGGTACATCCTTCCGCTACAAGGGGTAGACCCTTGCGCAATGACATGTACACTCTGCTGCGGCCATTGGTGCCGCACGTGGCTCTTCGAGGCTGCAACTCCAGCTGCACCAGCTGTGCGCGGAACGCCCAGAGGAAGCACCTTGCACCCTTGTTCGCGGCGCGGTGAGTGTATGACGGCTCGTCCGCGATGGGCGATGCTTAGCTTCTTGACTTTTGAGCCGCAGACGTAGGGGCCTCTCGGAGCCTTCTTGGGAGCGTTTGATAGAGTTCTGCAGATGATGCGCGATCGTGGGAGTACAGGGGCACGCCTGGGCGCTGGCGTAGGACGTACGAGGATGACCGACCGGTGGCGCGCTCTGATGTATAAGAGGAGCTTGAGGTAGCGTAAGCGCATGGATAAGAATCCTCTTGGGTGAGCTTCGGTCTGCATTTATCCATTGTCGACTTCGCTTCTTTTGTCGATATCATTGATTGCTTGAGAAACTCACTTTGGTTCTATATCGATACCCAGTAACGACAGCATCCGAGGCTATCGTCTGACCCTATCCTCCATACAACCAAAGCATAACCTCGAACCAACACCCTCATCACCACCATCGCCATGGCAGAAACAGCAACCATGACCTCCTCGCTCCCCCAAGGCAGCCTCAAGTCCGCCATCTCCAAACTCGACGACGAACTCTTCAGCTCTCTCGCCGACTCACAACCAGGCTCGCCCGCCTTAGGAGCCACAAAGATCTCGACACAACCAGACGTCTCATCACCGCTCTCACAGCCCACCAGCCAACCAACCTCAGCTCCGACCTCAAAACCCAAATCGCCCGTATTGACGCTCCTCACGTCCGCAAACCTGACCACGCAATATATCGCGGACCTAGCGACGCACGATGCAATGCTGTTATGCCCTCAGTGGTAAGTTTCCCTCTCCAGCTACGAGTGTAGTCGAACCCGCAACTAACACCAGCCTCAGGAACATCCCCGAGTCCCAAAAGCGCTCGCGCCGCCACTCCAGCGTCGCTCACACGGGTCCCGAAGCAATCGCAAAGACTCTCTCCGACATGCGCCACCACCGCAAAGGCCTCAAGTTTGACGTTGAGACTTCGTTCGGACAGGGTGAGGACACTGCGGTTTTTGGCCACGTGCAGTGGGAGAGTGAGCATTTGGGGCGGCGCGTGCAGATGCCGTTTGCGGTGTGGGCGAAGGTGAATTTGGAGGGGAAGTTGGAGTTTATGCAGATTGTTGGGGAGTAGAAGGGGTTTCCTTTCTTCTTTGAAAGTGGCCGTTTTCGCATCATTTTGGAGATGTTGGAATTGCATACCTATTTTCAGCAATTGGAGTTACGAGTAATGAATTTGGCGGTTTTGGGAATATTGGGTAGTAGTCAGATTCACCACAGCTAGCACCGGACAACATTTGACGAACTGAGATAAGAACATTGAAACACTGCTTAAGTGCCGTATGTTTTGCTTTTATTATATGTATGTACTGAACTTTTTGATTTTGTTCCACATGGCTTTCGTTACATTGCTGCCTCATCTCACTTCTTAGTCACCTCAGCAAGACCCTCCTTCAAGGCGTTGATGGCCTTATCAAGATCGTTCCTCTTGGGATCGGTGACCGAGACGCCCATGTGGCCGAAACGGATGTACTTGGCCGCGATATCCTTGTGAAGACCGCCAGCGAAGATGATGCCCTTTTCGATAAGCTTGGGCAGAATCTCGGGCGGTGTGAGACCCTCGGGCAACCAGATGGCGGTCATGCCGTTTGCTGCGTTCTCAGGCTTTGTGGGGATCTGTTTCAATCCGAGCTCTTCGATGGCCTTCTTCACCTTCTGGCTAGCCTCGCGGTGCTGCTTGAAGCGCTCCTCCAGAGGCCTGCTGAGGATCTGTGTGAGAGAGGTGTGAAGGGCGTGAATGAGCTGGGGCGAAGGAGTGGCGAAGTATGAGGGCTTCTTGGCCTCGTAGTTTTGCATGACGGGGAGCCAGTTCTTCCAGCTGCCGTAGTAGCTGGGAGGCGGTGTCTTGCGGGCACGGAAGCGCTCAATGGCACGCTCGCTGGCCATGACGATGCTCAGACCTGCTGGCACACCAATGGCCTTCTGGGTGGCGGTCAGGACAACATCGATTCCCCAGTCGTCGAAGCGGATCTCCTCGCAAGCAACGGAGCAGACGCCGTCAACAACGACAAGAGTGTTGGGCGAGACGCGGTGAACGAGCTCGCTGAGTGCCTTGATCTCGGAAAGCACGCCGGTGCTGGTGTCGGTGTGTGTGACGGTCAAGATCTTGTAGTCCTTCTCTTTGAGGGCCTTCTCGACCTCGTCCAGCTGTGGGCGATCGCCAATGGGTGCCTTGAGCTGAGTCGCCTTCACGCCATAGGTCTCAAAGCAGTCCGCGAAGCTATCGGCGAAGTAGCCGGTGTGCAGCACAAGGACGTCGTCGTCTCTTTCAGCCAAGTTGGCAGCGACCTGATCCCAACCAAGAGTTCCTGAGCCGTTGATGACGAAGGGCTGGCTGTTGGGGTTGGTGGTCTGGAAGAGCTGGCGGAGCATAGTCAAGGTCTCGCCGAACACCTTGACGAACGGCACGGCAGTGTGAGGCTCGCTGTAGTGGCTCATGCTCTTGAGGACTTCATCGTCGTACTCAATTGGGCCCGGGATGAGCACGGTCGGGTGGGGTGCCTGGCTAGACATGGCGACTGGTTCTTCCTTCTCTTCGACTGCTTCTTCTTTGGGTGGTGTGGTCTGGGTGCCGAACTGGCGGGACTGTTGTTGCTTCTGGTGGCGGGGTTGTTCGATGTCGTCGTTGGGGCTGCTGTTGCGCTCGATGGAAAAGGGAGTGTTCAGCGGGACGTGGGCATTGGTATTTAGGTGTCTCGAGATAAGAGACAACCTTTCCCTTGGTGGCGCCAGCTTGACGAGTGGTGCCCACCGTAATCGGGTGCAGCGGAGAAGCGAGCGGTGCGGGGCTAGAGAAGCCAGCTTGGTGGTGATGACGGAATGGGAATCGGAAGCTTGTTCGTGATGCTTGGAGGGTGTGCCTGCAGGAGTCGGATCGATGGAAAGAGGGAGAGTTTTGATTGAAGCCGGCTGGCGAGTCGGTGGCGAGTCGGTGGCGAGTTGGTGAGGCGGGGGCTAGCGAATTGATGGACTTTGATGGAGCCGATTAATCAATATGGCGGCTTGCAGGCGCTGTGAGGGTTTCCGGCAGGTCGATGATGACTACTACTTTGGACTCATCGATATCCACCTGCATTGCTTTCTTCCAAAAGCGTATATCGCTACCTCGGATGCCATCCCGGGCATTCAATCGACCGCAATAGCCGATACCGAGATTCAGAAATCACCGCAGCAGCCGACATCGACGTCTCTGAGGTCTCCAACCGTCTCCAATCGTCTCCCCCGATCCGACAACGGCGAGAGGGCGCGGCTCGCGTTCCGCACTCGTCCCTCTCCACACAACCTCACAAGCACAGCTCCACCAGAAGCCCAGACCAGCTGCAGCCAGACAGACAGACAGACATTCGACCTCATTCAATCCCGTTTAGGAAATTGCGACAACCGCAACAGCACAAAAATCCGCCATGGCATCAAGACTCGTCCTGGTCCTCGGCGACCTCTTCATCCCAGACCGCGCAATCGTGAGCTAAAGCACTTCCTCTTGCCTTCCACGGCATAAACAACCATGAACCGGCCAGGCTGACGGCTGGGCCTAGGACATTCCCGCAAAAGTACGCCTACCTCGACAAGAGTATACTGTACACCCGTGCGAAAGTACCGCTGGCTAACACCAAGCTCAGTTCAAGAAGCTCCTCACACCCGGCAAAATCGGTCAGATCCTCTGCCTGGGAAACCTCACATCGCCCTCTGTCTACTCTTTCTTGCGCAACATCTCGCCTGACCTCCAGCTGGTCAAAGGCGACTTCGACATCCCTCTGAGCGCCCCTGCGCCAGCCGCACCATACGGCCAGCAGCAACCCGCCAGCGCCGAGCCCAGCTTCCCGATTCCCACCGCTCTCTCCAAAGTCGTCACACACGGCAGCCTACGCATTGGCTTCACCCATGGCGACAGCATCGTACCTCCAGGCGATCCTGATGCGCTGCTCATTGCGGCAAGGCAAATGGACGTAGACGTCTTGTGCTGGGGCGGCACTTGCAAGTTCGAGGCATACGAGATGGAGGGCAAGTTCTTCGTCAACCCTGGTAGCGCTACTGGCGCGGAGAGCTGGATGGATGAGACTCTGGGAGCCACCGAGGAGGAGGACGCAAACACACCAAGCTTTGTGCTTATGGATGTGCAGGGCGATGTGCTGGTCTTGTATGTTTACCAGCTGAAGAAGGATGCGCAAGGCAACGAGAGCGTGGGCGTGGAGAAGGTCAGTTTCAGGAAGGGTGCTGGTGGCGCTTAACCTCTCCCAGATGCTATCTTCACATCAAACGGGATCATAGTTTACATGGAAAGGGTATACACTCGAACAGAACCCTTGCGTTTACGGACACGCAGCAGTACAGGATTAACGATCGTATCTTACCTAATTCGCAGGCAAGGGTCTGTCTGCGCTCTAACATCGAGTACTCAGCGTAGAATATGCACTCAGTATGGTAAAGTTAGGCAAGTTCCTGCGCGTATGCTTCTTATGATCGTTTTGCAATGCACCAGATTGTGAGCGTGTGGAAAATTATATGTAACTCAATGCAGCGATCGGCAGCACATCAACGAGATTTGGGAAGCTGGATGTTGAAAGGATGTTTGCTAATTCAGCCGCGTGCTCTCGAGACTCAGCCGCAGACAACTTGAGGGGTCGCAGACGCCGCGAGATAAAGCTCGCCTACAGCATCACTTTCACGGCCGCCCCAACATTGCTTCCTCGACCTCAACATTTTCGCGCTTACACCCAGGGTACATACACATTGACTCAATTAAAAGACGGAAGAAGCATTACCACCCATGCCTGCCGTGAACAGAGAAGGTTACGATCCCGAATGGATCGAGGTGAGAACTCAATCCCAACGAGACTACATGCACTTTACTGAGCCATATCCTAGTACGAGACCTCTTTGACTGGGCCGATGCTCCCTGAGAATACGGGTCCGCACTTCAAAGGAGCGTTCGAAGCCCTCATGGAAAACAATACCAAGCTGATGACACCGCCACCGGAGGGCGTGGTAGCAAGTATGGTCTCGCCCAAGTTATACGATCAAGACGTAAAGACGTATAGGTGGCTGACACGAGTGCCAATAAGTCGACGAGCAAATCTCAGAGCACGTTGCGGTCCGCGTCTACCAGCCGCCGAGCTCTGAGACTGGGTCAAAACTGCGACCTGTCGTTGTCTTCTACCATGGCGGCGGGTGGGTGAGCGGTAATCTCGACACGGAAGACTATTTCTGTCGAACTCTTTGCGGAAGAGCAGGCGTAGTCGTCGTCTCGGTGCTTTATCGCAAGTTTCCGGATATACGGTTTCCGGACAATATCCAGGATTGTTTTGATGGCTTTCAATGGGTCAGACTTTCTTGATCTAACCTCACTACGGACTGACGCTGACTCTCAAACGTAGGCATACGAAGACGCCAGCGCATTACGTGCCGACACTCGCAAGTACACACTGATGGGCGGATCTGCCGGCGGCGGCCTCGCAGTGGCCACTACCCACAAGCTCATTCAGTCCGGCCACCGCGACCGCATCGCCGGCCTATTGCCTCTCACTTCTACCAACATGCACCCATCCGCCGTACCTCCGGAATACAAACATCTCCACACCGCCATGCAAGAGAACAACGGCCCAATCCCTTTCGTCACAGACGATATGGTCCTCTCAGTCTACCGTTTCCTCGGCGGCGAACCGCCGTACAACGACGAGTCGAAGCACTGGTTCCCTGCGAGCATGGGCGTAGAAGGAGTGAAAGATTTCCCTCCGACTTGGATTCTGGACTGCGAGAAGGATTGCATGCGTGATGATGGGAGGGTGCTGCAGGCTGAGATGGAAGATGCGGGTTTGAGGGTCAAGAGGGAAGTTGTGAAAGGCATGCCGCATTACTATTGGGCTTTCCCGCTGAAGAGTGCTTGTGAGGGCTTTTGGGAAAGGCTTGTTGCGGGTTTGAAGTGGGTGCTGGAGAGTGGCGAAAAGAGCGCGGCGGTATAGCCTAATATGCCTCTGCGCACCGGCTCGGGATCTCTTGCATGAAGTGAGTCCATTTCGAATCCTTGATGACGCTGATGAACTTGCGGTTCAGAATCATGGGTGGGCAATGCCTCAATATCACCCTCAGCCCACTGCCCTTCAGGCATACGATAAATCCATGAAGAACATATCGTTCGATTGTCTCTGACCAGAATTCCCAATAATTAACAACAACTCCAGGTGAATATCACGAATCGGCCTATTCACAGAAGCAACCAAGCTATATCAAGCTTGCCATTCGCCTCGCTTATCATCTCGCCTCAGCGCAGCCCAACATAGTAGGGACTCTCACCCAACCGCTCAAAAGGCTCAAGCTCCCCAGGCCTTTCCATCGCATTGCTGTTCACCAACGCGCAAATTATCCGATCCTCGCACCTCTTCGCAGGACACCGCCTATGCTCATCGAACAAAACCCGCCAATCCGCAAGCTTAGCCTCAGCCTCACGCTGGCAAGCCTCCAAATCCCTAATCGCCTGCTCCTGCTCCCTCGCATTCGGAGCCCACTCTGCCGCAATCCGCTTACGCTCAACTTCATCTTTCTTTGCGTAGAAAGCGTTGCACGCTCCGGCCACTCTGACTCGACAGTGGTCGTCGTCGCGGCAGAAATCTCTGATGTGCCCTTGCCTTCCACCTTGGCTGACAGTTGGACAAACGGGGTGTTCGAAGTGTTGGATTTGATGAGGGTTAAAGTGGCATTCGTGGTAAGTGAGGCGGGAAATATAAGCGAATTCGTTTTCGGCTGAAGTTGCTTGTCTGTTTCGGATGCGGATTTCGTGGTTGGCGTCGCGGGAATCAGTGGGCGTCCAGAAATCGAGGTAGAAGCTGCGACACATTTTGAATTTATTGGTGGAGAGGTGAGTCTGTTTTCTTTGCTGTTGGTTTCTTGGGGTTCTTTTTTCTTCAGGGAATATGGTGGTTTGTACGATTTTCTTCTGACGAGTGTAGGTCTTGCTTGAAGTCTTGTTGGAGTGATAGTCGGACAGGTGTGGAGAAAAGAGATATGGAGAAGAGCAGAGGGTCGAAGGTCTTCTATATCCACGCAGGGCGCCCAGTGACCATTGAACTGGTTGTTCGGTCATACAGTCACCATTGCTGATGAAATGGTATTGACCAAGTGCGAAGTGCCGCAAACAATAGTGGGTACGACTGTTCACTGATGACCACCAGTACATCCTACTTGCCGCTCACACATACACTGGAACGAAGCAGGATTGGATCAATTGAAAGCGTCACTACCGTTGTAGCAATTCAATAACGGAGCGTATCCGCAACCCACAGGCTCGGAGCTGAAATCGTCCGGATTGACTACCACAATAATCGAAGAAACGAACGCCATTGACATACAAGTCCGCAGCTTGCCCTCAACGCTATCGATGAGTGACAAACGTGTCACCGTCTCTGAACAGGAGTCCCGCCCCTCTCAATACCCACAGAAGGCATCGTCACCGAATGCGGGTTGGTCCCCAGCCTCAGCCTGTCCGGCAAGCCAAACATCCCAATGCACACGCCCGCCCTCTGCAAAGCCGAGAAATGCTGATGACGGTACCTCGTCTGCGGACAGTCCTTATGGTTCTCATATGCACTGACCCAATCGTTATAAGCTCGTAACCACCGCTGCGCCAACTGCCTCTGTCGCGCCGGAAGTTCCCTCGACTCTGCATACTCGCTAGCCTGCTTGCAGTGTTGGTATTCGGCTTCGAACTGCTCAAGGCGCTCGCGGCAGTCAACATCGTCGAAGCAGAATTCGAAGATGCGATTGTAGTAGACGCTGCCTTCGCGAATCTCTGCGGCTGGACATTGGGGTCGTGAGAGGTACTGGTTTTCATGAAGCCAGAATTCTTTCTGCTTTGCTGCACGATTGCGGCCGGGTTGTTCGATGCCTCGGAGGACTCTTCGCTCGATATCGGCATTGGGAGTCGCATGAGGAGTCCAGAATTCGACGGTGTAGTGAATGCACATGGTTCTGATCTAACAAAGAACAAGATGTTGAGGAAAGTGCTTGCTGGTGTTTGGATTGATGGTTGATAGAAGTTATTTTGGTGACAGTAATCGTTTATAAAGTGTGTGAGGCCAACAGACGCCGCATTAACGCTGAGTCGTAGCAGTCCATGGCTATCTTCTGTGGCCACCAGAGTGCGGCCGCGTCCCTGGCCATGCTATTGCCTGACGATAGGGTGTCGATATCACCCATGGCGATATGTGAACGAAGGCTAAAACTACCAATTGCTTCGATCGATGCCTTGGCGGAGGCTTCCAGTGCTTTCTGGGACGAAGGGTATGTTCTCTCCGCCTGACTTCTGGGACTTCGATGAGCATTTTTGCCACGAGGAATCGGAGTGGGAGCTTTGCATCAAAGGAAGGAGATGAATTCATGGATAGTGGACAGCAGTAGAACAATACTACACTGCGCCAGAACGTCCAATTTCAATGACCGCCGGCGACAGAGTCCAGGTTTGCAGCTTGCTACACCTGTGCCTACTCACAGCCCTGTTTGCAACGATTGGAGTCGCTTCTCTATGGCACAAGCATACATCAGACAGTTGCCGCAGGCGATGATACCGTTGTAACTGTCACAACGCAGCGCACACTTAACACGTTGTGCGTGGCGTTGTCGGCCACGTACGTTGGTTACACCTGTACGAGAGGAGCTGGCCGACAGCAGACTGACAGCAGTCTAGCACTACGCTCAGCTCACTCAAAATGTCGGCTACTGGCATGGTGACTGCAAGTATGAGGGATGAGTAAACAGCGAGTATCACACTGCGGAGAAATGCGTGGTCAAGTTGATGATTGATTGCTCCTCTGATCGAACGACGATATCGTACAGTAGCACAAACGCCCAGCAAGCTCAAAGGCTCAACTCATCGCACCGCAAAGGCCGTCAATACCGCCTAGGCGGCGGATCATAATGCCTCTGAATACCGACAATTGGCTCTTTCTCGCTCCCAGGATGAGCGCCCATACGAGTTTGATCATCGATCATCTGCCTGTCCATCACAACTCCTGCCCTCTTCAACAGCCTGAATAGCTCGGAATTATATCGCCTCCAAGGGCACTCCCGATGATGATCGTAGGCTGAAGTCCACTCGTCGTAGGCTTTCTTCCACGCCTTCTGCGCATTCGATTGGATGTCAGGATGCTCTCTCCCCTGGTCAGCTGCCTGAGCAGCCCTCTTCGCAACGGTACAAGCCGCTTGGAGTTCTACCATTCGCAGAAAGCAGTCTTGGTCTTCGTAGCAAAAGTCCATTATCCGGCCACGGTTACAGCCACCTTGCTGAGTGTTACTGGGCGCGCAGCGCGCGTATTTGTGATGGACGCCGTTGCATTCGTAGAAGTCGATGATTCGAGCGTCTGGGTTCTCGCCTGGGCGAGCGAGACCTCGCTTTACTCTGCGTTCCCACTCTGCGGATTCGATTTTACAGGGAGTCCAGAACTCGATGTTGTAACGGATGCACATGCTTAGATGGGCGAGTGTGTGGCCGTCGTTATATTCGAGATGGCAATGAATGCTCGCTGGTTGATCGTGATTGCTTCGTTCGAGGAGAGGGTCTGAAGATGCAAGAAGGAAGCGTATGACTGAAGGCTGTTGCAGACATATTTTATACGTATGTGTCGTACAATGGAGCGTATTCACTCGATTCGATTGTGCAGTCCATGAGGTCTCGTGTGCGTATGCTGATGGTCCATTGGCGTGTGCGTTGGCCCAGTCTGCGTCTTAAGCATTCACATGGCATAGCTTTCCAGTGCGCAATCGCATGTTGAGCTTTCGTGAATGAAAAGCTTTAAAGGCAGTGACGAGAGCCGGCTATACTGAAGCAACTAGAAGCCCATGCATACAGTGGCCATTGACCAGGTCCTACAAGCGTTGGAGACGAAACAAGGAACCATATCCAGGGTAGCTGGTCAATGGTCATGCTCATAGAATCGTCCTTACCTCCCGATGATGAACGACAGGAAAAGTGATAATTTAGACACTCTTGCGAAATGGAGCAGCAACCGGCACAGGCTGAGTCAATCTCGCAATCAGAGAGAACCCACGTAAGTAGCACAAGCGTCATCGGCTTGATCATGTTGACAAGCAAGTCAGCTCTGCATGCTGCAGTGCTACCACAGGGACTGTGCGCTTCTCCAACCCTGGCAATGAGACCTTTCGAAACAACCAAGGCAGTACGATCACAGAGACGACAATATCATTACCACGTAGGACCGGGAACTCCATAGTATCACGAGCAAACCGGTAGGATGAAGTGAAAACTTGTTATAATTCTCCTCTCCCAAATCGATAACACCATTTCGCGAGAGAATTCAGGGAAACCTGGCCGTGGTGTTCGCCAAACGCTTAATAGCGTCTCTTCGGAGGGTCAACATGCCTAGTAATGCCTTCAATGGGCTCCCTGGACTCATTTGGATCCCTTCCTAAACGCTCCGCATCAGACATGCGCGGCAGTGGTTCAATGATCCTAGCTCTCACGAGCGCCTGATACAGCACGTGGTTCGCGCGAGTCGAAGGACAATCGCGGTGATGATGAACAGCAGACTGCCAATCCTCGTACGCCTGCCTCCACGCGCGCGTAGCAGCCTCCTGTGATCTCGGCTCCCAGCGTTCCTTCTCAGCCTTGTTGGCCTCTCTCCTGAGTCGGCCGCACCGGCGCTCGAAATGCTTGATCCTGGCCATGCAGTCTTCGTCTGCGGAGCAGAATTCGGTTATGCGGCCGCCTCTGCATCCACCTACTCTGCGGTTTTCTTTAGTGCATTGGAGTTTGTCGTGGGCGTAGAATTTGCCTTTGCATTCCCAGAAGCTCACTGTCCTAGCTCGGATGTTGGTACCAGGCCGCTCGAGGCCGCGCCTGACTCTGCGCTCCCAGTCGGCGCTTTCGTCCGCCGTGGGAATCCAGAATTCGATATTGTAAAGGATGCACATGACGATGTCGGTGATACTGGGTATGACAGTTGATCAAGGTTTGAGACGATGAGCCTGTGTCGCCTTAGATGTTGGTTTGTTGGGTAGTATACAAAGTAGAAGTACAACTACTTGGAAAGCTGTCGAGGTTATATCGGCGATTCTCTTTTCATTCACTCTGGTAAGCGTACAGGACATGGCGATCCACGCAGAAATGGTCGTTGTGCAATGAGTTTCGTAATTGAGGTCAATTCGATGTGTAGTGGTGTATGGGCTTCGCTAGCCAAGGTAGTAGAAAATTTCGCCTTGACGAGAGTGATGTAGTGGTCATTGTCCGAGGCATGGTAGAGAAAACCCAGTGCCTTCGTGCTTGTGGAATGGTCAAGCAGTATGCTATTGCCGTTTCTCCATAACATATCGCAATGAGACAGCTACCGCCGTTGATCTGGTTCATTGACGCCGGAGATCGAGTGGCGAGAGCCTCCTCATATGCGGCATTAGCATGCTGGTTCTCCTAGAATGCCGGCGGTCGTGTGGTAGGTGATCTTTGAAGTAAGTCAGACCAGTCAGAGGCCCTGGGAAGACCCTTCCTGAGTCACTGCCAGAAGGCAATCGTTCCGGTTTGACTCCTTGCTTGCCTACTAAAGTATGGTCGCACCGCCCCAACTTTCAGACAAACGGGGTGCAGCCAAATTTTCCAACTCTTTTAGATCAGAGTGCTATGGCCGTCGGCCGAAGCATTGGTCGTATGGTGTTGTTGACAAGTGAGCAGCTGAGGCGCAAATAATGCATCTCTTCACTGTCTAGCAGACCATTCCTTCTTGCTTCTGATCCTCGTGCCACGTACGCATGGTACAATCGCGCGCTGGATCGGTATCATCCACTCAAGCACCTTTCTCGACGCAGTGGCCGTCAAGGTAGAAGCGAGAAGGTACAGCGCTAGGGCTGCCGGCATGTCTCTCAAGACAAAGTAAAACAGATTTGCAAGAAGCATACCAAGGAATTGCATGGTTGAGTAGCGTGACACAAAGTTCATTACGAATGCTGGCACGTACTTCGGGGTCTTTAGGCGTCGTCGAACTGGCAGCGGGTTGACAAGAATGTTGGCCCACATCGTGGCCATGACGGCAAGTGGTATCACGGATGTAGGGTCAGGGAGTGTGAGGTCGGTGCACCAGCTGAGGCCTTCCGTCTGCAGAGTTGGCTGAAAGTGGAACGATTCAGTGTTCATGGGTGGGAGCTGCGGCACCTCTGGAATCTGCGGCGTCTGGGAGGAATGCAAGACGTTCTCGGACGGCAATTCGCTGCCAGACCAAGGCTGGAAACCTTGCTCTTGTGCCTGCTTCAGGCGAGCCTCACGGACCTGTTCCATTCGTTGCGCCAGCACTTGTGACATTCTCTCCATAGGGCTGACAAAATATTGCGGCGCGATTTGCCTCCCCAGCCAGCTGAAAGGTGTCAACAGTGCGGACAGTAGACCCTCGCGTGCGCCACACATCAGTCTCACGGCTTCCGTTGTCGCTATCAGCGTAGGGAAGTTGATGAACGACGTAGGCGCGATTATGCCGCCGCCAAAGAGCTTTCCGATCAAGTGCGATTGCTTTACATTGTTCCACATTGCCCAAAGCCTGCGGGCGGCCGGGTCTGGTTTTTCCTTTGCCATCGCATCCTTCTGTCTGAGATCAAGGTTGGTTTTCACCGCGGTCAATGGGGTGAGGTAGGTGCGAATTTGTTGTCGTCTCCGGGCGGGTGCAGATGCAGCGTAATAGCCAAAGAAGCCGCGGATGAGGATCGCGGCGGTTGGAATAGCAGCATACCACGGGATGCCGACGGCGTGGAGGGTATGGAGGACGGTAAGTGGAGGAGCGGCGACGATTTCAGCGAGTTCGGTCTTTCGCGAGGACGAGGCAGAGAAGGAGCGTGAGGACTGCTGGTGGGAGAGGAGTCGGAGGTGAGATGGGAGCTGCAAGAGGCCAGCCCTCGCATTGGCGGAGGCGGCTCTTGATGGCAGCAGCATTGTTGCGCGTGGGTTTGGCACGTGATAGTGTCGATGTCGCGGAGTGAAGTGAATGCAAATCACAAGCTCGCGAGACCCTGCAGGCTAGGCCGATGGCGTCCTGGTGCCTGACTGCGGGCAGCGCGGGTGACGTCGATCACCACCTTCCACATGTTTGGTGGATCGCAGGGCGTTTGCCAGCTGTCTTAGCAGCAGCAGCATCTGACTCCACTCTACCTTAGTAACTGCCCACCTTACCACACGCCACGGCCATGCTATAACTTGCGACCAGCGCGCACACCCGCCGGACGACGCTGACCCAAACATTCGCCGCCCGCCATGGCGCTCTCGTACGACATCCTGGCTCTGCTCCTGGGCTCACTAATCGCCATTGCTCTCACGCCCTACTCATGGCGACTCCTTGGACGCTTGTGCGGGGCTCAGATCACGAGCAAAACGGCGCAGAGGCGGCAGCTGCTGCTCGAGCGCGCTGATTCGGAGGAGAAATCTCAGCAGGATAATGGCGCGGCTTCCGACGAGGAGTGGGAAAAGGTGCCCGGCAGCAAATCGCCGGTACAGGGAGATACCTCCTTCAAGGGCGTAGTTGGCTTCTTCCACCCCTTCTGCAATGCTGGCGGAGGAGGCGAGCGTGTTCTCTTCGCTGCAATCCTGGCCACCCAACAGCGCTACCCAAACGCGCTCTGCGTCGTCTACACCGGCGACCACGATGCGAGCAAAGAGCAGATCATTACCAACGTCCGTAACCGCTTCAACATCCACCTCAACTCTGCTCGTGTCAACTTCCTCTATCTAAGCACCCGCGACTATATCCTCCCCAGTACGTGGCCGCACTTCACTCTCCTGGGCCAGTCTCTCGGCTCTATTCTTGTGGCCTGGGATGCGTTCACTCTTCTTGCACCTGATATTTTCGTCGACACCATGGGCTACGCCTTTACCCTCGCGACCTGCAAATGGCTCTTCCCTGCTGTCCCAACAGGCGCTTACGTGCACTACCCCACCATTTCCACGGACATGCTTGACAGTCTCCATGATGAGGTCTCTAGCGCTCGCGGTGCGCATGCGGGCAAAGGTGCCGGTGCTCGTGGCAAAGCTAAACAGTTCTACTGGCAAGTGTTCGCCAAACTCTACAGCTGGGTCGGTGGCAACGTCGACGTGGTCATGACTAACAGCAGCTGGACACAAAACCACGTATCTAAACTCTGGGGCGACTCTCGCAGCAGGCGCGGCAAACAGCATGCCATCAGCGTCGTCTACCCGCCTTGTGCCGTTGAAGAGCTCGAGCAGAAGATTCTCGTCGATGAAGCAAGCGAGAAGGGCCGCACACGCAACCTTCTCTACATTGCGCAATTCCGCCCGGAGAAGTGCCACCAAATGATCATCGATGCGTTCCGCGCTTTCCTCAAATCCTACAAACACCTCTCCGAACTCGAGCCAAACCCGAAGCTGATACTCGTCGGCTCTGTGCGCGATGACTCGGACGAGAAGCGTGTGTACAAGCTTCGTTTGCAAGCTCAAGAGATCAAAGAGAACGTCGAGTTCGTTGTCAATGCCAAATGGCCGCAGATTCTGGACTTCCTGAAGACAAGCTCTGTGGGTGTTAACGGAATGTGGAATGAGCACTTTGGCATTGGCGTGGTCGAATACCAGGCCGCGGGTCTGATCTCGGTGGTGAACGACTCTGGCGGACCGAAGGAGGACATTGTGATCCCCATCGATGGCAAGCCTACAGGTACGTCTTCTCTAATGTGCATCACTTTTATTTTTGCATACTGACTCTTCTCCGCAGGGTTCCATGCCTCCACTGAGGACGAATTCGCCGAAGGCTTCGCTAAAGCCCTCGAACTCTCGCCCGAAGAGGCTCTGGCTATGCGTCTCCGCTCGCGCAAGAGCGCGAAGAGGTTCTCGGAGGAGGTCTTCGCTGAGCGCTGGTTGGCCCAGCTTGACGCCCTTGTGGCGCTGGACAAGGCCAACCAGAACGGAAAGGCCAAGTAGAGGTATGGTCTGCATCAACATTATCATAGAGCATTGTAGCAATACACAGCATGCTTTTGCAGCAACTAGCATGATGCACTCACTGTTCAAGCGTCCGGCCTCAGACGACTCCCGCCACCTTTCGATTTCGTTTCCCAATTCTTGACTATTGCGCAGCATTGCAAGTAACAATTGTTTGAAAAGAGATATCTTGCTCCACGCTATCATACACATCCCGCCCATTTGCATCTCACGGAAGTTAAATTGTCACAATGTGATACACTACCGACCTGCCGCTCCCATCGGCGACTGCGTAGGCGTGAAATCCGATTTCGCATAGACACCGCAACCGACAAGACAGTAAGGTCGAAAGAGTTTATGAAGCTTCGCTCTTATTGCGATTGTAAGAGCGTGTTGTTCTCTGTGAGGTCGATGAAGTTGAAGAGGCAGCTGCTTTGGATCTTTTGGCGGTTTTGTTCTCGGGCGGCTTGTCGTCGACAGAATCTTTCTCGGTGGCTTTGCGTTTCGTATCGGTGGTTTTGTTGCTGGGCTTGATGGGCCTGCCCTCTTTTCCTTGCTCTTCCAAGGGCTTGGAAACACCTTCAGCCTGCGCTATGCTGGCTGCCTCGCCTAGCGGCTCCTCTCTCTTACCAAGCACGTAAGCAACTTTCTCGGCTTCAAGAGCTCCCTTTCCGAGCCTCTTTCTCAATTCGTCAACACTCGCCACTAACTCTTTGTACTCTTTGACAGAGTATTTGATCTTGCGATCCCAACGACCGCCAGCCTTGTCTTCCCAGAAAGCCCACCGAAATAGCTCATCGGAGAAGAAAGGGAGCTCTTCTGGGCTGTGAGCAGAGAGTAGTAAGGCCGCAGTGGCTGGGCCGATGCCTTTCAACTTGGTGAGAGTGTCTAGACTTTTTCTCCATGAGTCCTCGGCAAAGCCTGCTGCGGTGGTCTCTTCTACGAAGTCGTCGCTGTTCTGCTGGACTAGGCCTTTGAGAGAGGGTCGGAACTTGCCGTGGGAGCTAAGAATGGAATGTTGGTATTGGCACACTCCAAACAATTGATAACCCGAGCGAATGCAATACGAAATACGAAATGATAAGATGCTACGAGCGTGGACTTACAGCTTCCAATCTACAAGCGTGGCGACTTCTGGCTTGGTCAGATATGCCCTTCCGTCTTTCTTCCTCTTCGCGAGACTAATAGGTATGATGTGCAACCTTTGCTGTTCTAGTTGGGCAAGCTTTGAAGGCACGATATCGTCGTACTGTGATAGCACCTTCTCGAAATCGCCTTTGGATATGTGGTCGAAGGCGTATTGGCTTCCCATAGCTATTGATTTCGATTGATGTTGGGGTTGAGTGACTGAAGCATGTGCCGAGGAGGGGAACGTGAGGCCAGAGATGCAGATGTTGCTATCCTTTCCAGCGAAGTGAATCTGCGATAGTGCCTTCTTCGGTGTCACAAGTCAGGTGATGTCGTACCGGTGAGGTGGCGTCAATTTGAGCCGCATGAAGCTTGTCACGTCGATTCTCTCACGTCGCCCCGCTCAACTTTCGACAGTCTCACTCACTCCCACTTGTCGACATCGCACCACCACGTTCATTCACCAGCTCTGATTTTATAGGCTGGGTACTACCCTCAGCCGCCGCTCGGTATCCGTCTGGCGGTGACCACTGAGATGCACACCGCGCTCATTTCCATACAACAATAGGCCTGCTTTGCCCCGTTACGTCAACGTTGACGCCTCTCGGTATGGAGCACACAATCTCGCGACGACGTAAACGTAAACATGTTCGTGGATCTCCGCCTAACCCTCGCCCTCCAACGCGACCTCGCACTGTAGTTCCTCCCCTAAGCGACCCTATGCCGACAACAGTTGCTACCAGTGTCTCACCGGACCTCCACCTTGAAAACGTGAAGCTCAAGGAGAAGAATTCTCGTCTGGGAGCAGATCTCATCACAGCGAGGATGGCCGCATGTGTCTCGTCGGACCTTCAACTTGAAAATGCGAAGCTGAAGGAGAAGGTCTCCCGTCTGGAGGCCGAACTCGTCACCGAGAGGGACTTCAGCCAGCAGGCACAGTTGCGTACGAAGCTAGACATGTGTCTGGACATCATGCAGGAAGGGAAGAAACACGACAAGACGAAGCAAAATTTAGCTATTGCGAAGCGCCAGCATGAGAAGGCCGAACTGAAATGGTTGGAGACACTGACGGAGACTGAGTCCGAGCTGAGCAAAGAAAAGGCTAAGCGTATCTCTGCTGAAAACAGAGCCGAGCTCGCACGTGCCGAAGAGGATGTCTCTCGTACGGAAGTGGAACGCTTGGAAATGCTCAACGCCAATTTCGTGGCCGACCTTGCCGATCTGCGAGCTCTCGACGTCGAAGAGGCGACCAGGCGAGCGGACGAGCATCGCGGTCTGCCACCTGCATACGGCAATCTTGATGACGAAGACCGCTTTCCTCCATACTCTCGCCACGAAGACGCATGCACCATCGAGCTCGCCCACTTCAAGCGCTGTGTTCGCCGCCAGTTCGAGAAAGCAATCGCTCGCGCCCTCAAACGTGCTACTTCGACGAAAAAGCCCAAGGTGTGCAGGGACCTCGCCCGTGCGCTGAATAAGGCATGTTATAGCATCGCCAGCCTCATGGACACCGCGCCTGGGATCCCGGTCCCGACGCGCCATGAATTGAAACAGAACTACCTTGACCAGTTCCCGAGCGCGCCTCCTCGGACTATCATTGTCGGTGTTCTAACCGAGCGTCCCGAAAGCACCGCATTCGTCAACGATCGAATTGCAAAGCTCATGATCGAGCTCCTGTGGCGCACCGTCGGTGCCTGCAATGTGCGTCCCACGTACGCACGCTATCGTGGATCATCAGCATCGCTCGCGACAGATCAGTTCCGAATCGATGTTGTCCTGACTGCGGCTCTACAATATGCCTTTTCCAAGAAGCGATCTCTCCCTAAGCTGCAGTTCTACCTCTCGCAGCTCTCGAGTTTGACAACCGAGTTCAACCTCCTGTTCCCTGCCGAGATCCCATATGGTTTCTTTAGGCAGGCTACTACGTGGTTGTGCGAACAGGTCGAGAAAGAAAGGGAGCTTGTTGCCAATTCAGCGACGGAAGGGGAGAACGACGACGCGAAAGATGTTGTGAGCGATGGGGTCAGTAGTCGTTGGGAGGGCTCAGATGTGAGTGGGAGCGATGGCTCGAACGCGAGTGAGAATGAGGGCTCTAATGCGAATGACAGCGAGGGGTACGATACGAGTCACAGCAGTGAAGACGCTTAGAAATGATGCATACGAGGATATGACTTATTGACGACATGAATTAGACAGCATTGGGAATAACAGGACATTGATTATATTGTAGCTTTTGTCTTACTGGTGTTGGTGCAGCTATATTCCACAAGAAGTTGGCATACCACTGAGAAGCCCGGTGAGGAATGCAGCACATCCTTCCGGTGTCACTGTGGCAAGTGTAGGTACTTTGTGGCAGTGCTAAGCAATACCGTCGTGCCGCTTATCGAGAATGCCGCTTGAATTCACCTTTGTCCCTATGCGAAGAGTTAGCTGGAATGAGGTGTAAGCTCCCGGCACCATTAAGAAACTCGTTGCGAAAAGCTGTACAGCCCTGTGCATGTCCTTAGGGACTAGCGAGAGGATCCCATGTCGTTGCGAATGTTGACTGAGACCTTTCGCATAGAAGGATCGAAGACGAAGTGCGAGCTAATGTCCTGTCACCGGTGCTCCACAACGATTGGACGTCCGTCAGACAACACTTTTTGCAGCGACCATGCCTGAAGATTCAAAAGCCGTGGCCGGTTGCCCACATGCGTGTTGACGATCGTCGCTGTAATAAGATAAAAACGCAAACATCTCCCATCTTCTTACCCTGGATCTACAGAGCGATCAGCATTTGTGGTGATATGTGAAGAGCGATATCAACATCCCTTGTACAGAAGACGTGGGATGGCCACGTGAGACAATACCGTTATCAGTTCGTCTCATATGCTCCGCTCCACACACAAGACCCTCAGATCAGCCTTGCTACAGTAGTTGATCACGACTCGCGCAAGCAGACCAAGAGATTAGAACAATAATGCAACTCGACAACATGATCTGCCGGTGCCATGCGCTGCAAGCAGCAGCCGCTCCGTTCGGCGTGCTACTGCAAGCCAAGTTAGTTCGACCGACCGGCGAATGCTGTGGATCTCTCCAGAAATGCCGCCGTTGCACAAACTGGAGGAGGCCGGGGCCGAGAGATTTTTTTTTTGCTCGGAGAATTGAACATGCGGCAAAGTAGTAGCAAACAAATCTTGAATCATATCTGCCGCAAAAGAGCTCCACCATCGATTCGAGTAACGTGGCACAAAACTTTGCGCCACCACGGAACGAACACTTGTGCAGTTGTGGCTCTTCTCGTCCGCATCAACGTCAACGACTAGGGTCATGTGATCCGTTGCCAATACTCGGGCTCCGTGCCGTGTCGTTCGGCTGCGGCTTACACGCAGTGGAGAATGTATCATGTATGGAGACGAGGGAGAGAACAACGAAACGGCAGGAAACCCCGCTCCGACGATACCTCTTACATCTATTTGATATCTTTGTCCTATCATGATTCATCGTCTCCACAAGCCACTACCTTTCGGTTCGCCCTCCGCCTATTTGATGAGCACTCGACTATTGAAGCGGCATAGCGGATATCTGGCGGATGCGGCCGCTGATTCTCCCTTCCGTGGCCCACGACTCCACTTCACAGATAGACGACGTGCGTGGGACCGGGATGATCGCGACAGGCTGGCGATTAGAGCAAGACCTGCAAGCTGCAGCCACCCCATGTCGTCGTTACCAAGTGATAGTGCGTTTGGTGCAAGCCGAAAAGAGGGGTTGGAGATTGCGCACACTACTGTGCCTAAGCGATACCACTTATCTCCTAGCAGACTGGGGAGAGGTGGGGGTTTGGCTGCGTGATGAGCGGGATGTGCAGATGCAGATATGATCCTCCTGCCTAGCTTAAGGCGCAAGCGCGCGACGAGCGACGGACCCTGCTTGGAGCTGATGCAGGGTATTCGTGAGCCAAGAGCAGTCAAGGAGGCAGGGCTGGTGGTGATGGTGGTGAGAGCTGCACTTTGAGAGGTTGGGTTAAGGACGCAGGCTACGCCATGGGACATGAGGTACTGGAGTTAGTTCTCGAGGGTGCATGCGCATACTCGTGACTCGGCACTGATAGGCACTTCAGGCTTGCTATTGGTATGCTGGGTTATAGGGTACGTATGCGTAGGTGGTTGTGAAGATTCGGCGTCGTCACCGAGCACATCAACTGCGACCTCCTAGTGCGTAGATAATGAGACATGATAACGACGCTTTGTGGGGTGGTCGTAGCAGATGGGAAGATCGCAAAGAAAGAATAGGCGAAGAAGGTACAGAGTGGATACAGAGGGTCACGATGGAACAGAAAAGTGGCACAAAGTGGAAACAATAATGGAAGAAGATTGTAGTGGTCGTCTTAACGTGACACGAAGGACGTGCCATCATGGTTCTCGTATCGTGCTACATACTCTAAAGTGCCCAAGGCAATTGTTGTGTTTGCCGCGCAAGTGGCGGAAACAAGAATGTGCGTTTTGCAGGAAATGCAATGCAAACGCTTGCAAAAACGTCCTCCACGCTTTCAAGAAGTCAAGAAGAAAATCATTTGACTCTTCAGTAGTGCCCGTTTTCCCATTCCCACGGTCGTACATCCACAAAATGCGTAAAGGGCAGGGTATCCTCCATATGCAGCCAGAAATTGCAGAATAATCATCAACAACTGCAGAGACTGCGACTCTGAAACGTTCCGTTTCTCCGCCATTAACACCATGTCGTGTGCTGACGGGCCCCGATGGCCCGCCCAAAGTAAAAAGCAAATGCGAGTAGACCAGAAAACTTTTGGTACAGTATGCGTGGTGGTGGCGATCCATGCCAGTGATGCAGACCAATGGTCGAAAAAGAAATCCAGAGTGTAGAGGGAGATCGTGGCTCCCATGCTGTGATCTGGGGCTTTGATTGAGTGTTGATGACTTGACCGGAGATGGTCAGGCAGAGTGTGTGGCGTTGAAGATGTTGACAGAAAACATCATTCTCGCTGGAGTGAGCTTTGCTCAGCGAAGGCTAGACCTGCGCTTAGCAGCCCGAGTGTGGTCGAAGGAGCTAAAGTAGTCTTGCAAAGCAGCACGAGCTTGCTTGCTCATGCCGGTGCTTGAGGGTGATGAACTCGAGGTCGAAGACAACGATGTTCGTGACGACGAAGGCGTCAATTGGTGAGCGGTGAATGATGAAGTTGAAGAAGTCGAAAGCCTCTTCTCATCCCTCTCGGTGAAGTCGTAGGCCGGAGTGAGAACGTAGCTGTGTTCGGAGCCAGGTGTCGATGGAGAGATGGAACCCGAAGGAGCTTTCTCAAGGTCGGCGAGGCGGCAGGATTGTGAGCAGTAGGAGCCTTCGCACTGCTTGTCGCAGGCGAGGCAGAAATCCTGGAAGCAGTCCATGGTCGTAGAAGTGTTGATGTTGTTGTTGATGGATGGAGGTGCTGTGTGGGTGGCGTCGTCTGTGTGCTTGTTGATTGTTGTGATTGATGAGAGTCGAAGAGGAACTCGACGATGGGGCAGTTAATATGTGTTTTGAAGAATCGTATGGGCGATGACTGTGTAGAAGTGTCGATGGATATGGTCAGGCACCGTGATGAATCATACGGTGCACGGATTGCGTGCTAGGCGATGCCCGCAGGAAAAAGCGGTTGTGTCAGAAGAATGTCGCAACGCGTGATCGATGATGTGCGGATGTTGGAAGAAGATGCGATTGTGGTCAAGACATGCAAAGAGGCTAGGGGAGGGCGATTGCGTATATATGGGATGCGAGGGTGGGCGGGCAGCAGGTGAACGTGGAAGGCGCTCTTCGATTGTTGGCCAGCTGCGAGGAGAGGAGGGGCCACTCGTCGCGTTGGTCTGTTGCGCTCAGGCACGCCGGCGCAGGGCGAATGAGCAGGCGACCTGGCGCTGGGTGGGTCCCGCAGCGAGTGCGTGACTGGGCAGGCCGGGGCGATCATGCGTCTAAACGCAACAGGCCATTCTCACACCTGCAGGCCGGAAACGGGCGTGGGCGTGGGATGGATGCTCTCTCGCCGACTCGCCTGCGCTCGGACGCTCTCTCTGTCGCTGGGCCCCATCGCTCCCGGAGCCCTCCACTGCTCGCTGGCCTAAGAGAGGAGTCCCAAGCCACGTTTCTCTCACCTACCGGTCGTGATTTCGGCGGGTTGCGAGCGCAGACCCACTGTCACCTACCATCGCGGTACCTGGCCCTTCGTTACAGGACGGTCTTGCTGGGGCTCTCTCAAACACTGTCTCGCTGGGACTGGGACTGGGCCTTCCTTCACCACGGCAGGGGTAGGCCGAAGTGCTGACTACTCGCAACTATCGAAGGAATACGCGAGCGAGCAGGCGTGGTAGATTTTTCCTCGTAGCCGCCAGACACGGGCCCTCTCCTCTCCAATTCCTGCCCATCGCATCGGGTAGAGCGCAGTGTACTCCGTTCGATGTGTGGAGGGCGGCGGCTCGCACGGCTCCATCAAGCATCACGCTCTTGTCCACATTGCTACTAGGAGAAAGTAGGGCCGTCCCCTTTCGCAACGAGTCTCACTGATGATGACAGTGGGAGAGCTAGCGAGTATAGTGGTGATGAGGCGCACACTGCGGCTGGTGTGATCTCCGTGATCAGCACGCAAATCAGCTGTCGCCGTGAATAACAATAATACAGTGCGGATGATCCCATGGAAAGTCTACCAAAGCACGCAATACTGGCCGCTTCGTGCTCAGCTGGTTCGGCCAGCTGACACACTGTTCTGAGGCTTCATTTCTGTCATGCCATAATCGATATCCACTTCATGATCAAACAGACAGGCTCGCAGCCGCACAGCAGTGCACGGTCTGTATTCATGCTGACTGCCGCGACGACTGTGTGTGTGTGTGTGTGTATGCCTTCATTCCTGTCGCACGGCCGACTGCACAGCTGCCGCCGCCAATGATGCCTTCGCACGCCAAACGTACATGCTGTGCGGTACTTTCAACGTTTCGTCTGATCTGAGCGTCCAGCATCCTGAGACGTGCCTTGCGCCATGTGTGTCTGGAGAAACGTGCTCAAGCATCGACGCATTTCTCGTCCGCCCAATCGTGAGCTGGGCCCTGGCATGATAGACATGCTCGAAACTCAAACCCCCAACACATCGCGTAATTTACCAAAGTACCACAGGTACCTTCACAGCCTCGCCCAGCTCAAACCCGCTCGAACCCCAGCCTGCAATCTACTCGCCCCAGGCTGGGGTTTGGCTGAAGATCAGGATTCGGCCTCGCCCACGTAGAGTTTTCCGTTCTGTGAACTCTCGTCTTTCAACCCCACGCCGCTAGCACGCTAGCAGATTGGTGCTTAGCAGAGGCCAATACTTGCAACTGGGGCAAGTATAGCACAAAAAGTTTCTATCCTTATCTTCGCATCTCTATGGCACTATGCACGAGCAATAGAGATGCGACGGCCGCTAGCAGCCGATCAATGCTCCTCTGCTCGGCGCTCATCGCCAATTAGTTGCATCAGATGCCGCTGCGCGGCCGGCCGCATAATCGTCGACAAGATGCTTTGCAGGGCCACGTCTCACAACAGCAGCGTCGGCCTTTCTCGCAGCTCGCAGCAACAGGGAAGAACACTGCTACGAGGAAATTTCTCTGCCGATCTGACCTCGATTGTAGCCAATGTTCGGCCACCACGCGTGGTACAAGAAGACGCAATTGCGTCCCACGGCGCGGCACCAGGCCAGAGCTCGAGCTCTGGCGCCCACAGATGCGTGTCGCCATCCCCACACTCTGGCCGGGGATCGTGCTTTTCGCACGGTTGTTCAGCGTCTGGCGAGGCTGGCGCCGGGACAGATTGGGGTTTGCTGTATCGAGGTCGTCGTCTCTGGGGAGTCGAGGCAGCCACTTTGCGTGTGGCTAAGCGATAGACTCGCTCGGAAAGGTGTTAGCTTTGGCTGCCACGGCTCCTCAGTTCTTGTCGAGCTCGCAGCTCGCTTTTCAGGCCTAGCGTTGGGGCGTGAACTGCATTAGAGGCGCATGCGTCGGTAGCAAAAGCGATTCGCCAACTCTTGCCATGAGTGCTGGCGGTTCTGGCGCATTCCGTTGTAATCGTGCGCTGAGGCACGTTTCGGTATGGCTCCCCGGTGGCGGACAGGCGTTCACCCAACGACTCCGCAGGCCTTTGTCTGGCCTGGCAAGATATCCACTCTCTCTGTGCCATGCGTACATGCATGCATGCAGCGGCAGCATTGCACTCGCCTGGGCGGCTTGGACCGCAGTGCCGTGAGTGGAGCATTCTAGGCAAACGCCCTTCAGCTCGATGATCGAAGACATCGTGGCATGATGAGGGAATTATTGCGTTGTTTGCGAAGTAAAGCCATGTTCTTCCTTGCGCAGGTACCACTGCACGGCGCGCATGGCAAGCTGGCATACATCTTAGCTGCGTTTCGCGGCATTTGCGAGTGCATTGCCGTTGTTTCGTGTCGAATATCAGCTGGGTTGTCGAGTAAGACGTGTCACTGAGGAGCCTGCGTGAGGACGTAGTGGCCTTTTGGAATGCTATTGTGCTTCCAGACCTTGTCTTATGATGTTTGCGATTAGATATGCCATCGGTTTCCATCGTGTTCCTGCATTCTTGACATATATATGCAGCATACAACATAAGGGTCGCATCGTCGCTCGCTATTCCAGTTGGTCTTACATATCATGAATATTTGGTTTTGGCTATTTGAGTAGAGTAGGGGACTACCTAGATAATTGGACGTCTTGGCCCAGGCATCGCTACAGCGAAAGCGACTGAGTTGCGCTTCACACATTTGATCATGTCAGGCAAATGTTATCGTCTTTCTCAGTACAACAGCATGCTACATGGGCTCTTGACAGAGTTTATCAGGCCTGCTTCTCATGTATGTACATCAGCACAAGGACTTACATGTATGTCAACCCCAACCCTAACCCTGTTATATGTGTCCTTGATGGATGATCATCGTGAAAACGGTCGTCTAGGAAAGTATTCCGTTCAATGTCGCCTCGAGCGCTATCGAGAGAAAGTTGCCATGATTCTGACTAGGCCATTGCTGGTAGGGGAGGCGACTTGCTCGGTCGTATACACCTCTTTCGATTTGGAGCTGGACATGAAGTGCGATCGGATGAAACAATGAACCATTGCGTTATCACAGGTAATCGGTCGCCAAAACATATTACATGCCGACCATGTGAGATGTTCATCTATGGCTCGTGTCAGGCCTATTCGCGCCTGCTTCCTCTCGTTGTGAAGTGTAGATGCAACCGAGGACTTGGTGAAGTCGAGTTGATCTCGTTGATCAGCTCCAGAGGCAGGCTTGGCGGCAAGCGCAACGCAACGAACACGAGTCAAGTCCCTGAACGCGGCCATCCATCTCGAACGTCAGGAGAAAAGGCAAGGTAGTCGCAACGACACTCACACATACAGCAGCGATCATGTGGCCCTCGATAATCGCCGGTCTGGCACTGCTGGCCAGCCAGGCACAAGCTCTCTACTTCTACATCGACGGTCCCTCCCAGAAGTGCTTCTTTGAGGAGCTGCCAAAGGACACGCTGGTCGTTGGTATGGCATACCCAAGTCACCACATGCAGTCGATCAACCGCTAACAGCTTCCAGGCCACTTCACAGCAACACAATGGAATGAGCAGGCAAAGGCTTACCTGCCCAATAATGATATGGTACCATAAAACTGCACACATCATCCTCACCACCACCCCACCTAACCTCCCACTTCAGGGCGTCTTCATCACCGTCGACGAAACGTTCGACAACGACCACCGCGTCGTATCCCAGCGCTCCTCTTCCAAAGGCAAATTCGTCTTCACCGCTGCCGACGCCGGCGACCACCGCCTCTGCTTCACACCCACCAACGTCCCCGCAACCGGCGGCTACCTCTTCTCTGGCTCGCCAGTCGGCGGCATCAAGTTCGAGCTCGACATGGCCATCGGTGACACCTCCAAGATCGAAAGCTCGGACAAGGACAAGATCGAGGACGTTGTAAAGAAGGTGCGGGACTTGAATGCTCGCTTGCAGGACGTGAAGCGCGAGCAGGTCTTCCAGAGGGAACGGGAAGCGGAATTCAGAGATATCAGCGAGAGTGTCAACGGCAGGGTTGTTAGGTGGACGCTGTTGCAGTTGGCTGTCCTGGGCGTTACTTGCGCGTGGCAGTTGAGCTACTTGAGGGCTTTCTTCATCAAGCAGAAGCTTACATAGACGCCCTGTCTGAAAATTTTCGGGAAAGAGCATACGAAGTGACAAGAACTGGATGCATAGACGGATTATGTGTAATCTATGTTTACGAATTCTGGATCGTGTGTATCTGGCTAACTCAGCGCCTCGTCACGCTCGTTAAAATGGGTTTGTCTCGTCAACATCATCGGACCTAGCCATGGACCACCACGCCACCATTGGCATGAATGACCTGCCCACTGATCTGGCTGCTATCCGTACTTGCTAGGAACACGAACACAGTGGCAATCTCACTAGGCTGACCTCCACGACCAATGGGCCCGCTGAAGCTCTTCTGCGATTCTTCGGTCATGGTGGCAACAACCAGCGGCGTCCAGACCGGTCCAGGAGCGACTGCGTTCACACGGATACCCTTGGACACCCACTGGTTGCTGAGACCGTAGGTGAAAGCGGTGATGGCGCCCTTGGTGCTGGTATAGTCGAGCAGGTCGGGTCGACCAATGTAGGCGTTAACGCTTGCGTCGTTGATGATCGTGTCGCCCTTGGTCATGTGCGGGAGGGTGTATTTTGAGAGGTAGAAGAAAGCTGCGAATAGGAGTTAGAACGCGATTCGTCACCTCCAACAATCTAGGCGAGAATTCTTACGATGGATGTTGGTGTCGAACGTCTTCAACCACTGGTCCTCGGGAATATCCAGAATGGTGTCCTGCATGTACTGGAACGCATGGTTGTTCACCAGAATGTTAATCGCGCCCATCCACTCAAGCGCCTGCTCCACAGTCTTCTTGCACGTCTCCGCCGACCTCAAATCGGCCTTGTACATGTGGAACTTGCCGCCTCGCTCTTCGACCATTTTCTTGGTGTCGTCGGCGTCTTTTTGCTCTTCGCCTAGATACGTGATCATGACTTCTGCGCCTTCCATGGCGTAGAGCACAGCTGTGGAGCGCCCAATGCCAGAGTCGCCACCGGTGATGAGCGCCTTCCGACCCTTGAGCTTGCCGGCAGGCTGGTATGTTTTCATGCCGCCGTCCCAGTCGGGAACTTGGTCGACGACGGGGAATGGGTCCATTTGATGTTCGAGACCGGGAGGTTGCTGGTTTTGAGGCGCTGGGGGCTTCCAGCCTGGGAGATGGTGTTAGTGATTGATCGTGACATTGTTCCGTTAGGCGAGGTGTGTTTACCGATATCGAACGGGGACTTGGGCTGTTGTTCAGGCATGTTGTCGTTGGTTCTATGTTTTCGATGATCAAGATCGTTGGATACGAATGAAATGGAAGGGTTTGAAGTGCGATGAAGGTCGGTTGAATGAAGAAATGCGAAGGAGAGATTGAGGGATCTATCATGTACATCTCCTGTAGCCTCCCAGCATCCAGGGAATCGTACATCAATCAATCGTCACGACTGCTCAATTGATAGTGATGTCAGAGTGACCCACTGGCGAGCGACCCTCGCGACCCTGCGACTCGCAGCTCTCTCCGTAAAGTAGCCCCACTGCCTTCGTCTAGGGCATGGCGGGGTCCAACGTCGAAGGAATCCGTCGTTGATTGATGGTTTGATGAGGTTGAAGTTCATGCTGTGGTATGGCTGTGAGGAAACCATACACAGCCAGGGCCCGTGCGCAGTCGACGACTACTCGTCAAACACATGTATGTGATACTGATTGATACCCTGGGCTCAGGCCCATGAAACCCAACAAAGCTGGTCGTTCGTACAGAAACAATATCGTTATTGATATTGAATTGGGAAATACACTACAGGAAGTGCATTTACACGCATACTACATACATCCAAATTGCTACTCAGCCACAAACCAGAAAGAAAAAGAAAAAGTAAACGAAACGACCCCAATCTCACAAAACTAACACAACCTTCACGACCCTCTCCTCCCACTCCCACTGCTAGCCTTACTAACAACCGACCTCGACCTCGTCCTCGAACTCACACTGCCCTCCCTAGCCCTCACATTCTCAACCCTTCCACTCTGCACCCTATCACCAACCGTATAACAACTCCCATCCGGCACAACCCTCACCTGCCCAGCCGTAACTCGAGTCGGAACAGGCCTCCTAGGCGGCACATGCGTCGGAAACGCCAGCTCAGCATCAGTCGGCCTCGGCCTCGGCCTCGGCCTCCTCCGACCAGTGACCCTCCTAAAAGCATTGCGCCTCCTCAAGTCTGCCCCAGGTAGCGGGTTCAGTGGTATGACGTCGCCGCGGTGGTCGCGGACTACGCGCTGCGCGGCGGGGACGAGGTGTGTTTGGTAGAGGCGCAGGATGGAGCCGGGAGGAAGGTAGAGGAGGCGTTCCATGTAGGCGTTGTGGTCCGGCGTGAACCATGCTGGTTCGCCGGTGGGGAGACGAGGGGTTGTGCCTGGGGAGGAGGAGAAGGAGAGGGAGCGTGGGCGGGTCATGTTGGGTGTTTGGTCGGGCTGTCTGAAGGTTTTACCTTAGGTTGATGTTGATACTGCTTTCCTCTGTGGTCGTGGCGGGTGAAGTCTGGGTCGTATGATCTCTGCCTGTGATAGAAGGTTGAGGGAATGGAAGGATGGCTAGAGTTAGCGTGGAAGTGGGTTGTCGTTGTGTCTTCTGGCCCTGGTGTTAACTAGGACAAAGAACTAAAGTCGATTCGGCCGCATTTGGGATTCCTTAGCTGTTAGCGACGAATTTGCTTTGTCTGGTATACCAAGTGTTGATATCGGAGACGACAATGCTTTTCACTCGAAGGCGAGATCGCAGCAATCGCATTTCCAAGCATAGCAGAATCGAGAGAACGACCGAGTACCCGAGTCGTGGCAATAAATGGTCTGCGTAGCCACGAGACGCTGCGCGGGTGATCAGAGTTTCAGGAAAGTTGATAGTGATACATTGGCAAACAAACCGTAACGCCTTCCTATGCATTACCGAGCGCTGTATAACTAGACCAGCCAAAAAAGTGTCCCGACTCACTGGAGTGGGAGCTCCTCAAGGCGCTCTTCCGTTCGCCCTACCCGCTCTTCCCTCATCTTCATCGTCGCTATCCGCAAGCCCAAACCTCTCTTGGTCTTTGGGACTCATATCATCGAGCTCTGTCTCATCATAGTCTCTCGCCGCTTCCACATCTCTCTGTTCCTTGGTTCGCTGTGGCCTGCGGTCAGAAAACCCATTAAGACCCAGTCCAGAAGCCATCTCAGGCGCTCTGCCGTTACCGTCGTCCGGATCGGTGCCGAACAGACCAGCGTATCCTGCACGTCTGCGTCTGTCGCGCCAGACGAAGTAGCCCCATGCGACGGCTGCAATGAGAACGAAGAAGAGTGCCACCTCGCCGGAGCGGCGGTAAGCACGCCAGGCGGCTTCCTGCAGCTTGTCTTGTTCAGCCTCCTGGGCCGCTGTAGAGTTGGGATGACCTCCGACAGAAGTTGAAGGTGCCTTCTCGCCATCAAGTAAGGAATCTGCGGGTGCGCCACCGATAGACGCAATGTCAACACCCATGAAGCGGTCAAGCATGTCGCGAGAGCGACGCGGGTAGTCGAATGGTACCATGTGCGAGGCATTGTAGAACTTGACGTATGTCAAGTTGCGGGCAGACTGGTAGATACCTGCTGCTTCGCCTTCGAAGACCCAATCGGAGCGGGGTGCCCATGTACCAGCAGAAAGCTCCATACCCTTGCCACCGTTCCACTCCAGGTTGTTGATCAGCTCCTCCGTTCCAAGGTGGTTGCAGATGAGGTCTTTGTCGCCAGAGAAGAGAAGAATAGGAACGCTCTTGAGTAGCTCAGGAAGAAGAGTATAACTTGGCTTCGACTTGGCGGCATTGAATGCTCCACCGACGTTGCCATTGCACTCGGTCCAGCCAGTCTTCTTGTCCGGGTCGATGTGAATAGCCTTGATGACATCCTCGCGGCGAAGGTAGGGCTTCAGCTGTTCAAGGTCTGGTGGCCAGTTCATGCCGCAGCTCGGGTAGGAATCCTTGAGACGCGTGTCGTACATGTTGATGCATTCGCCCTTGAGCTCCTTTTGGGAAATGCGCAGGATCTCTTGGAGGATTGACTCGCATTGCCCAACGTCCACATGGTCCTTTCCACCCTGATCGAGCGCGCGAGTACAGGAGAGAAGCATCTGGTCGAGATGTCCCGAATCTTCACTGCCGTCCTTGATCAAGCCAGCCTCCTTCGCGTAGGAGATGTATGCTGGGTATTGGTCCTTTCCAGAAATCCATCCGTTGCCAATCAGAAGCCCACTGACGTTCCACTTGTCGTGGTCCTTCTTCTTGTTACGGTCCAGCATTGCCTTTGCGATGTAGGGGATGTGTTGTCCAGCGTACGATTCGCCGGCGATGTAGATCTACAAATATGTTAGCATTGTCATGGATCATGTTAGATGTCTCCGTATCTTACATCGTCGTGCGCATGCTCCGGGAAGATGGCGAACCACTTCTCCAAGAAAGTAGTCATTTGTACCGCCATCTCGTCCAGGTCGTGAATATACGAGTCCGTGTCCACGTAGCTGAAACCAGTGCCGACGGGGTTGTCAATGAACAGCAAGTTGGCGAACTCGTCCCAGCTGCCATCGTTCATTTCCAATGTTCCATCCTTCTTCACTCTGTATGGTCCAACCTCCATCATCGCGCCATCCATACTACTGCATCCAGGCCCTCCGTTTAGCCAAATGACAGTCCTTCCGCGGTTGGCAATGTGTCTGTTCTTGTAGAACCAGAAGAACATGTTTCCATGGTGTTCGGGTGTGATCTCGACATGTCCAGCGTACATGTTGAGCAAAGGCTCGGGTGCTCCAGGCAGCGAATGAACATAGTAGTCTGCCGCTGACTTGTCGGCTGCGGCGGGTGTTGTGAAGCATACTGAGGAGAGCAGTGTCGACAGCAGCACTGCTGACCATGATGCGGGAGAGCCACGCATGGTCTGAGGAAGCATGGTGCTGCGATGGCTTCCTTTGCGCCTTTCGGCACGCCTGATAGATGCTCTGCCCGGCTGGATAAACAAGTGTCACGAGGGAGTATCCGGGCAGTCGGGTCGCGGCAGGTAGCCGGGGATGTTTTGCGCAGATGGAGCTGCGCGATGGGAGTCGACAATGAGGAGGATGAAAGAAAAACAGCGAGGGTGTTCTTGGTGCTATTAGACAGCTCAGTGGCAGTCGATCAGCCAGCGTTCAGCTTGCGCCAGGGAGCCTCTAGCCAGGAGCATCCGGAGAGGGTACCTTACGCAATCGCCGAGAGCAGCAGCGCGAGCAGGGTTCACGTCTAGCGGGTAGCCATGAAAGTTTGTAACGCATGTCGAGGATCACGTGGATTGAGAATGTGGTGCACGAGACTGGATTGTCATTCCATCATACAATCAATCAGCACGCAGCATCTCCAAAATGTGGCCAGCTTCCGACTAGCTGTGTCTATAGATCATTACATGTATGCTAAATGGACATTGATGCTTGCACAGAGCGTTTCAAACTTGCTGCCTTGTCTGCTCACGTGAGAACGTGTTTCGAGAGAGGCTGCTGCCTCAGGTCCTCCATCGTCATGCGCCCGCTGCGCGTGTTAGGGTCGCGCGTCGTTTCATCTGGTGTTGCCTCACTCACTTTCTTACGACTCCACTGCTGTCGCCTTGCACCTGAACCTTCAATCAAAAGTCGCCTGTCTCGTCTGGATTTTGACGGACTGGCCTACCTCTTACAACACCCTCTTGCAGAGTGATGTGCCAGTATGCCTATGTAAGTGCATCCGATGCCACAACCAAGCAGCCGCCGCTAACAGTCCACTTCACAAGGCCAGGTGATCAGCATCGCGATAATGCCAACACAGTAAACCCGTTTGCACCACCCGAGAATAGGATACCAGAATGGACCGCCAAAGAAATTGCCACCCTCTCATCGAGGCTCGAGAAACAGCTAGGACCTGAATACATCTCAACGCGACCTGGAGCTGGCGGAGGAAAGGTCCACTACCTTGCAGCAGAGAAGGTCATCAACCTCGCCAATGAAGTGTTCGGCTTCAACGGCTGGAGCTCGTCAATTCAAAACGTGCAAGTCGACTTCGTGGACGAAAACACGACAAATGGAAAGATTACACTAGGGCTAAGCACAATCGTACGCGTCACACTACGCGATGGCACATATCACGAGGACATCGGCTATGGCCATATCGAGAACTGCAAAGGGAAAGCGGCCGCTTTTGAGAAAGCGAAGAAAGAGGCTGCCACAGATGCAATGAAGCGCGCATTGCGCAACTTTGGCAATGTACTGGGAAACTGTCTCTATGACAAGGACTACCTGCAAAAGGTCACCAAATTGAAGGTGGCGCCGAGCAAATGGGACGCCGAAAACCTATACCGACATCCTGACTTTGCGCCAATAAAGCGAGAATCAATCGCAGACATTGCCGTGCGGGAACAGCAACAAGCAAACGTGAACGGAGTAAATGGCAATGGCAAAGGACATGAAGTCAGCCGTCAACCAAGTAATCGCTCGATGACCTCAGTTGGCTCAGGCGAATTTGAAGATGACTTCGGAGGAAACGATCTTGACGATACAGACTTCAGCCATCCTGATGAGGTACGACTGGATGATTCGAGAGCAATGGAATCACCTGCACAGAGGCAGGCACAGAACAACGCACAGCGCAATGGCGTGAATCGAATGCAGTCAATGCCCAGCATTCGCCCTCCGAATCTGCAACAACCACAACCTCCTCAGGGCTTACAAGGCCCGCAAAGACCGCAAGCCGTGCCACGGCCACAAGCCAACGTGATCCAACCACAGCCTGGCCGTATGCTTCCACTACAGACTCCCGGAAATCAGCGACCTCCAGCGCCTGTTGGTGGGCCCAATGGATTCGACGGAGCAGGGAGCCGGTCCAATTCCTCTTCAGCCGAGGACGGGCAACAGCAGCAGCAAAGGAACGGAGCGCCTGGTGAACAGCCAGACGAATACCAGCCGCCTATGCCCACAGAACCACCAGCTGGTATCCCCGCAGGCTTCGTCACTGGCCGCAGTGCAAGCTATCTGAACCAAGCTGCAGATGGCAAGCCTGCAAACGCACCAGCTGCGTTCAATCCACACGCCGAGAGTCCTTCAATTAGAAGAACTCAAGGCGTGAACCCTGGAAAGTCTGCGCCGATCATGCGGGAGTCATTGGGTAGTGCCCTGGCCAATGCGTCCAATGGCCCGCCGAATCAAAACCCTCAACAAGGCAACAATATGGCCCCTGGTCCCAACCGGGGAAGCTTTGTCAACCCTCAGATTGACCCAACGCGAAGAGTGGGTATGCCAGGTGCAGGTGGGCCACAAAATCGAGGCGCATACAAACCTCCTTCTGCGTTGAAGAGGCCGGCTTTGCAGGACGTAAGCAATCTGCCACAGGTGGATGGTGGCACAGATCCCAAGAAGCAACGAGTCGAATCTCCGGCTCCGGCCGCAGAGAATGGCCCAGGTGGAGCAGCTGTTTCGTGATACCCCGGCTCTCGAGCAGTAACGGCCATACAAAACGAGGCCGAAACGGTTTGCTGATTGATTTTCTCCTTTTTGAGCGAGGCGTTGGTGGGCATGATAGAGAGGGAAGACTTAGCAAGATAGCTTCCCCAATGACATCCCAAATGGACAGAACCCAAGCTCTCTCTGAAGCTCTCACTTTTGCAATCCCCTAGGCAAGCCGACAAAATCCTCCATCTCGTCTGACTTTCCTTTCGCCTGCTCAGCATTGGCTTTGACGCCCGCCCTTTTCACCGCCGCTGCGCCGCTGGTGCCAGCAGCAGCACCACCATTTCCCTCTCCCACAAGCCTCTCAACAAGCACAGCCTTCGCCCTCGCCTCCCTCAACCGATCGTCAAAGTCCTGCACTCCCTCCTCACTATTCTCCTTACTAACGTCATCTTGATTCGTCAGCTCCGCCAATCGCCTCACATGCCTGACCAATCGCTCGCTTCCGGCACCAGGCAAAACGCCCAGGACTCCTGAGCCAGCTTCTTTGCCCACCTCCAATGATCCATCTGGCTGCGGAGGTTCGGCGGAGTGAATCGAAGAGGCTGGCAGTCTTGCATTCCAAACGGCAGATCGCCCTCCTAGTTTGCCGAGTTCGAGGAATTTCTCAAAGGACTTTTCGAGGCCGAAGACGCGGCCTTCGATTCGGCCTGAGGCGGCACCTTCGGCTAGGCCAAGGTTGCGGCCTTCGAGGTGGTATTGAGATTCGAGAGATAGGAGAGGGTCGAAGGGGTCGTCCTCTGCTGGAGGGGTTGGGTGAGTGGAGGTGGTCATTGTGCTGAAGTTGGGTTTGAGATATTCGTTTGAGAGATCCTGCTCGGATACGGGTGTTTCGAGGTGGTGAATAGATGAAGAGCTTTTTCTCTTTTCCACGTAGTTCCTGCAGTTGGGAATCTTTTCTTCCTATTTTCTGCTAGGGCTGTTGGTGGTATCTGGGTGATAGTCGAGGTGGCGTTCTTTGAGAAGATCCGGGTCGCAGGATAACACGATATGGTCCTGGGTCGGGGGTGCACAGGTTTAATGGCTGCGAATGAATGTGTCGGCCTTCGCTTCACTCGCAACTGTTTCTGACAGGTTTTTGATTTATTAATAAGCCTAGAATTTATTGAACAATGATCGTGATTGATCTTTGATGTCGAGGATCTGATAACAGCCCAACGCCTGCCAAAATTCTCAGCCGGGCCAAACGTTCTGACCCTCCCTCGCCGACTTCAACTCCTCCATCGACTGCAGCTAATTGAATGTTCCGCCGCAGTGCTCGTCGCAGCAGCAATTGAACGACACCACCGCACATCACCGCAATCATGCCACCCCGCCAACCGACCACACGGCTTTTCTCGCAGCCACCTCGCTTCCTCTGCCCCTCGCTGCTCCCCACGACTCAAACGCGCACAATCCGCTCCATCCTCAAACCAATCCCCAAACCCAGCCGCTTCAATGCCTCGCCCTCCCTCCCCGTTCTCGGATCCTCGCACACCGCAGCCTTCGAGCGCAAAGAGCGCACGCTGCCCCTCCGCACCGGCGCCCTGGCAATCAAGAAGGGCATGACGGCCATGTACGACCCTGAAACCGCGAAGCGCACGCCCTGCACAGTCTTGCAATTGGATAGATGCCAGGTTGTGAGCCATAAGAGGAGGGATGTGCATGGCTACTGGGCTGTGCAAGTTGGCGCAGGAGCAAAGGAGGCGAGGAACGTCACGAGACCTGAGAGGGGCCATTTCGCTGCGTGCGGAGTGCCGCTTAGCAGGCATTTGGCTGAGTTTAGGGTGAAGAACGCCGAGGGTCTGCCTCCTGTTGGCTCAGCGATTACCGCCGACTTGTTTATTGAGGGCCAGTACATTGATGCGCGCGCAGACAGGCGCGGAATGGGTTTCGAGGGTGGTATGAAGCGCTGGAACTTCGGCGGTCAGCCTGCGTCGCACGGTAACTCGCTTGCGCACCGTCTGATGGGTTCGTCTGGTGGTGGACAAGGCAGTGGTAGCAGAGTGTTGCCTGGCAAGAAGATGCCTGGTCGCATGGGTGGTGAGCAGGCCACCGTGGCGAACTTGAGGGTCATGAAGGTCGACAAGGAGAATGGCATTGTTGTTGTGCATGGCGCTGTGCCCGGGCCAAAGAACTGCGTGGTCAAGTTGCAGGACGCGATCAAGAAGCCCTGGCCTGATGCGACGTGGCCGCCTGCTGTTGAGGGCAGTGTTACTGAGACTTTGAGAGAGGCTACTGAGGAGAAGGCACCGGCTGCTGCATGAAGGCATTGAGGAAGATCTTCCTGATTTATCAGAGCAGTGGCCTTGGGCTGATACCCTGCCACGAGCTCTTGTGGGGAGGATGTGTTCGGAGAATGGAAGCTTGGAAGAGCATCAAGCTGAGCAGGGTTGGCTAACGCTGATATCATTGGCCCCGAGAAAGCCTGCTCACAGCAGAGCTATGGGCCCGCAAGCTATGCAAAGATACGAATTTTCGCCTGGTAAGAGGCGTCGCATTGTAAACATAGAAGAAAGACTGCCGGTCTTTGAACAGAGAAAATGGAAATGTACATTATAATTGCATGTCGTCGTCATCTTCGTCTGGGTAGGCACTACTGCCCAACCCATTCTCTTGCTCGTCAGCCTCGCGCTCCAATCTGGCTTCTTCTCTCGAGCGGCCGATTTTTCTGTAGAAGTCGCGTCAGTATAAGTATCGATTAGTGAAGTACCCGCTCGACACGGGCAAGAAGAGAGAAAGCCATACCGTAACCCATCAACAACTCCACCCACAAACCCTCTCACCTCCGCGACCTCCATGCCTCCAACGCCATTAATCTGCAGCCCAGCGCCTCCTCCCAGCACTCTGAAACCCTTCCTCAACTTACTCATCCTGACCTCTCGCAAATCCCTAATCAACTGCCTCACTGCATCCGCATCCTCAACATCATCGCTCGCATGCGCGAGCAGCAGATGTGCGACCTCCATCCAGTGAAAAGGCAGCTTGTCCGCTTGTGCGTACGATGTGTGCGTATCTTTCAGGAAAGGAGTTGAGAGTTCGAGGGTCTCGTGTGAGAGGTAGGGTGCTGGGTCGTCTTCTGTGCTTCGGGCTGTGGTGGGTTCTGGGAGGATGGGCGAGGGCGAGAAGACTGCGGCGGTTGTTACTGCGGTTTCGACGTCGAGGATTTGCGATAGAGAGGCTGGGTTGAGCCATGCGGGAGGCTGGATGTTTGCGCGGCGTTGCTTCTTGAGGAGGAGGGCGAGCCAGAGTGGGAGTGGTGTTGGAAAGGGTGGGTTGAGAGGTTTGGTGGGGCCCTGTGAATGGAGAAGATGGTTAAGCACGGGATGCCAGCGATCGAGGATGTCCGTTCTCTTACTGCTCGAGCATGTATATGCGTGCGAGGCTTTCAGGCTGGACGGCGGCTACTACTCACACCCAAGAGTTCGAGGGCTTCGAGGCGCTGGCGTGGGATCACCGTCACGAGCTCCATTTCGCAGAGGAAGCCGACCTCGCTTGGCGTGAGGCCCGGCGGGAGAGGGAGGGCCATGATCGCGGTGCTGTGTTGTTGTGCGTGGACATGTATGGCACTGCCTGCCCGGCGGCGCAAACAATCGCTGTTCTGCTGCACATGTCTCAAGTGGGACGCGACTGCCCCGCGCGTGCTACTTACACGTTTGCTGCAGCCAATCACAGCACTCCAATGGCGACGACGGTGAAGTTCACTTCTGGATGCGTGACATCAGACTCACGTTGGCTCTCTTCTTTGCAGCATTCTGTGCAATGGCTGCCTCTGCATTGTGGACCGGCAGTAACTCACTTACATTCTGACCTCCTTCCTCTTCGGGGCGCCCCTTGCTTCAGCAATGGCCAACCTGATATCTCGCAGTTACATCCTGCTAGGCTTGCCACTCTCCTGGTGGTCTCGCTCAGTGGAACAGAACGTCCCTGAGCCCTACCTTGTATGCCATCTCCCAAACATTTTTCCGGTGGGATCAACAATCTCACATCTTCTGCGTCCAGGACGAAGTCTTTCATATTCCACAAGCCCAACAATATTGCAACAACAATTTCGCCGCTTGGGATGACAAGATCACCACGCCTCCCGGATTGTACATGATCACCTACTGGCTCAGACCTATCTTCGGTTGCGATGTGGGCGGCGTTCGAGCCACCAATGTCGTCTGCATGATTGCTTTGACATGGATCATCGAGAAGATCTTCCACCATCGCATGGGTGGCGGACAGGCTGCGAAACATGGCGTCTTCCTGGCCTCACACAGCGCATTGAACACTGCTCTCTTACCACCATTGTTCTTCTTCTCGGCTCTCTACTACACAGATGTGGCTTCCACGCTTTCGGTCATGCTATGCTTCTATCCCTTGATCTGTTCGGATGAAAGCGAAGTTAAACAGATCTGGTGGCACTTGCGCTTGTTCGTCCTTGGCCTGATCAGCCTTTCGTTCCGACAGACCAATATCTTCTGGGTCGCAATCTTCCCGGCAGCTGCTGTTCTTCTGAGGGAGCTCGATCAGGGACATGAGCTCGTCAAGGAATCTATGTACAACAAGAGCAAAGGATTCGGGGACACCATGGCTAATGTTGCGAGGACGACTTGGAAAATGGACGTTTTGTACGATCCGCCCGTGAGAGATGCATCGATGGAGGGTAGGTTTCCAGCGATAGCGTCATTTTCGATATAGCTACTAATGTCACTTTTGCAGATTACGCCAAAGCCGTGGTGTCCATTGTGGCTTGCACCCTCAAAATGCTCACTCAGCCAAAGCGCCTCCTCGAGATCGCCAGAACACTGCAACCTTTCATCGCTCTCGTCGTTGCTTTTGTCGCCTTCGTGATCATCAACGGCGGCGTTGTCCTGGGCGACAAATCCAACCACATCCCCGCCATTCACACGCCCCAATTGCTCTACCTCTGGCCATATCTCGTCTTCTTCAGCTGGCCGTTCGCCTATCAGCACCTCATTCGAGTACCTTTGACCTTCATTGCCCACCTGCCCATGGTCGCAGACCTCGAGCACTTCCTCCTCTTCAAGCGCCGCGCCCTCCTTCCTCGGATCCTCGTCCTCGGATTCTTCATCGCCATCGCCCTCCTGGCCGTGCGCCTAAACACCATCGTCCACCCATTCACACTAGCCGACAACCGCCACTACGTCTTTTACGTCTTCCGCCTGCTCCGCCACAAGTGGTGGATCCGTTACGCTGCCACCCCAGCTTACATTGCTTGTGCCTGGCTGTCCATCCAAGCCTTAGGATCAGCTCCTCAGGAAAGCACCAAACCCTCCGGTCCAGCAGACCCAACGCCACCCAACGAGCGGAAAGCCGCGACCGCTTCCCGCGGCTCGCCACGCCGCCTCCTACCCCTGCCAGACACAACACAATCTGCCAACACTTCTTTCCTACTAATCTGGCTCTTTACAACTTCCTTGACGCTTATCAGCGCCCCGCTCGTGGAGCCCCGGTACTTCATTTTGCCTTGGATATTCTTCAGATTGCACCTGCCTCTCTCGCACCCGCAACAGATGTCGGAGAAGAAGGAGAACGGCGATGCCATGCCGCCGGCCAGTCTGATGACGAAGCTGTGGAGTCAACATGACAATCGTCTGTGGTTGGAAACGCTCTGGTTCATGGGCGTCAACGCGGTGACGATGTGGTTATTCTTGAATAGGGGCTTCGAATGGGAGCAGGAGCCGGGGAATGTGCAGAGGTTTATGTGGTAATGTGTTTCTATATCTCCGCCTGGATTGGAGTTTTTTTTTTTTTCGTATACTAGGTGTGTGGATTGCGTGTATGTAGGATTTTTTGTTCATTTTGATCTAATTTCCGGAAGACGTAATGTCATAATGTTGTTGTGGTCGTCATATCTGAGGCTTCAATGCTCATGCGACTCTTTCTCTGGAAAGAGTTGAGTGAGCGCATCTTTCTGGTGTTGAACGCACCAAGCTTACATTCCATGTCTTTGTCGGTTCGTCGGCAGATTTGATTGGGTTGTGGATGGTTATCTGTTTCGTTGGCTGCCTGTTTACTTGATTGATGCCCCACTTGGATGGTAGCTTAATCGGCTGGTTGCTCGATCGTTCTCTTAATTGATCAATTGGCTATTTCGGGCCGCATTGCTAGTCCTGTTTGATATCGAATGAACGCTTCCCCTTCCAATGAGGAGGAACGTGCGAATGGTACCCGCCTGACTGCTTACGTCGTAGAAACCGGCGTCAAGCATTTCTAATCTAGCATTCTGGCTGTGAAAGCGAAGGGTCGCGCTGAGAGTATGGATCTAGTGCTGCCTTGCGACACATTGCCACCTTGGTGTGTAATGTCTTATGAATAGGTGATCATCGATGAGCTCGTTGAGACTATATGTATGAAAAGGGTTAGGGTTGGGGCAAATCATGTTTTCATGTTTATCAAGAGACGATACGCCTCTTCGATTAGCGGTTGTCTCGACCGATAGGACCTCGTATCATTATTTATCAGAGGCAGCGCATGTCATCTCTCCGTTGTTGTACCCGACCGCGTCGAAGGGTATGCTCAAACCAAGTCAAGCGATGTCGAAACGCCAGATATATCCGGCAGCTTTTCCACTGATTACTGGGAATTTACTTTGGTGACGCGACAGCTCTAGCTTCTCATTTCGACCGTAAGTAAGGTACATGTTATTATTTACTCATTTCGTTGGAAAGGATCATCGGCTCTGACTGCTCTTGTCATCCCACGAAAGCGATTGCATTTACTCAGAACAACATCAGACAACGTTTGAGCGGTTCTTCTGTTGTTGCACAGAAGGATGTCACTGCAAAACGGCTCCTGCGCTTTCGATACATCTTCACCGATACAACGATCATTGCAGATTGTGGGATATGTGTCAGACTCGCCAAGCGAATCGTCCAAAATGCCCCTGCCACACCGTTGAGCACAGAAGTCACAGAGCCCCTGGACGTCAAGAGTCAATTTTAAGACGCTTCGTTTGACAGCGAGACATGTATGCGTACATCTTTTCATTCCAAGACATTATCGACATCAAATACATATTCGATGTAGCCACCACCGGCGCACCTGATCCTTCCCTCTCCAGTCTTCCGAGGGTTCCCGGCATCCGGACTCTGTAAGGACAGCCTTGGAACTTGCAGCGGCTACGGCGGGGCCCGCGACTAATGGGAAGAGATCTGTGCGGTGGCGGAGAAAGATGCGGGTGCGAGGTGGAGACCTGGGGTTTGATGGCTAACGCTTGCAGGCGCGAGAAGCGAGAACCGAAAGTAAATATGGTAATTTGGTACACTGCCGCGGCTCGCGCGGTCTTGGCCAGTCTCTTCACCGTTGAGCCGCGAGCCAGGCGATGGGTGTGCGAGACGACTGTGTGGGTTGGTGGGTGGGTGGGTTTCTCCCCTCGGTCGACGTTGGGCGGAACGCTTGTATGATGGTGTTATGTGTACATGGATGCTATCTTCGGAGAATGCAAAAACGTTCGGAGTCGGTGGTTGGTCTCTGTGGAGCCGAGCGACTGCATCTGAGATCTTGATGGACAAAACGCCTGCCAAATTCACGGCAGTTTGACTCGATATATTGTAACGGTATATAGCCTTGTGCAGACTAGTAAGAATGACATGCATCTATCCGGTCCTTAAAACCCCCTGCAGGTCGCGCCGTAGCGGCCATGCCAAAATATCCCAATCCCAGAAGGTATAATATAGACAAATGTTAGAACTGAAGAAGGAAACAAGATGCTGAAGGAGTCCAAGACCCGGGCCGAACGGACAAAACGAAAGTGCGGCGCAAGAGCCATGGGGAATTGGTAATGCAAATGGAAAGGAAATTGGAACGCTCGCTTGCGCAAATTGGTCCGTCTCGTCTTGGAGACCCCGGAAAAATGCCAAAATGATGCTGGAAGATGTCGTATGGAAGGTGAAAATAGCCTCTTTTACCCCAAGCCCGCCAATTGTGATTCAACGGCTTGACAGCTTGCGTGCGGGTTGGCTGTGTGGAGTTTTCGCCACGGGAGGCTTGTCCTGGAGCCAGCGGCTGTGGCGGCGGGATGTTCTTGGTCCAAAACTCCGGTTGGGTGTACCAGGTTTCTACCCAAGATCTGACGGATCGGGAGGAACCTTCTTCTTGTCTGCCTCACGCGCGGTGGTGTTGATGGTGATGGTGCAGGTGGCGCTTCGTTATCTTCTTCTGTAATCAAGGAAGAAGATCCGTTAGCTTCGCCAACTTTACGCATGCTTTCGCAAGGAGTTTAGTGCATTATACGCGCAGAGACGCAGTTGTAGATTGTGATTTCGTGTTCATCATATCTCGTCAAATAATGCTATTATGCCTTTTTGGTGACGGTGGTAATGGGGGTTTTGTGCAGGAAATAAACATCGCGCGCTCGAACAAAAAACATGGCAAAATCCTCGGCCAGCATCCTCTCTCAGCGGAGGAATCGGTCCAAGCTTATCGCTAAACTGCCGGAGAGGATGATGGCCGGGATTATCGCCAGCGATAATAGCAATCTGGTGGATTTAGGTTGGGTTGCACTTACGGCGGCTGAGGTAGCCTTGGCTGTGCCGGCAGCTGCGGTGCTTGAGGCCGCTGTGATGGAAGCTGGGGCGTCGGCCCAGTTGACGGTGCTGGCGCTGTGGACCACGGTAGGTTGACCATCGATCACAGTAGTCCATGTCGTGGAGATAATAGCCTTGGATGCGATCTCGACGTTGCTGTCGCCAGGGATGTCGCAAAGAGTGGAGCCCTCGAGGGCAGACTTCTTGAAAAGCACAACGGGCTCACCGTCGGTGATCCAAGGCTTGAGGCAGCCGTTGCCCTCGACCTCAACGGGCTTGCAGGCAACGACGTCCATGAGCTCATCTCCGCTAGAGTAGCCGTGACCATCACAGATTTCGATCTGGTAGTCATCGGCGTCTTGACCTTTGTTGCTAAGGACTGAGATGACCTTAGGATCGTTTTCGCCGCCCTTTGCCCAGGCGATTGTGTTGGCCTCGATTTTGATGGCCTTGCTGAGTGTCAAAAGGTACTGCTCGTAAGTGCGACCGACGTGGCGGCGGAACAGGTTAAGTTTGGCGAAAAGCTTGTAGAGCGAAGCGTCGGTGTCGTAGCCTGCCTCCCAGAGAGCACCACGGTTGAAGTAGGGTTCGACGTTGCCATTGAGGTGCTGCTCAATGCCGTAGTAGACAACGGGGATTCCGTCTGCGGTAACTAGGTATGTTGCAACGTTGCGTGCGCGAGCCATGTCAGCGGTGTGGTTCCTGAAACGAACAACGTCGTGGTTCTGTTCTGCGTCAGTTAATTGACCTTAAAACTGCTCGTGAATCATACACACCTCGCTGAAAGTTCCCAAGATCGTAGGATCCACGCACTCATTTGCGATGGCCTCAACCTTGTCGGCCAGGTTCTGCATGCTGCCTTCCTCCGCTTGGAAAGCTTCGGTCAAAGGCCAGTACAACGGATAGTTGAGAACGCTGCCGATGGTCTCGGTATATTCGCAAGCGAGCTTCTCTTGTCTGGTGTAAACTTCCGAAGTTGCGAATACGCCAGCAGATTCCATGAAATCAGTGAAGAATACCGAAGGCACGTTAACGGCAGCGTCGATACGAAGTCCATCAACGCCGTATTTCCAGACCTGGTTCTTGATCCACAGACCGAGCATGTCCTGGACCTCCTTGCTCTCTGTGTTCAAGTCTGCCAACGGAGCATTCTCACTTCCAAGCCAGCAGTTCTGCAGGCCTTTGAGATCGTTATCGTTGTATGGCGAAGGGCAGTACTCGTGGAAGTATTCCTTCTTGTTGAATGGGCGCATCATGGAATAGTCGAACTCGCCGTTGTCGTATTGAGGGCCGACCATGTGATTAACAACGATGTCCAACATGAAAAGCATTCCGCGCTTGTGCATGCCGTCGATGAGCTCTCTCAGGTCTTCCTCCGAGCCATAAGACGGGTTGAGCTGGTAAAGATCTTGCTGCCAGTATCCAGGGTATGCCTCGCCGTCGCCAGTCCAGTTCGGCATCTGTGCGACGATGGGAGAGATCCAAATCGCGTCGAAGTTCATGCCTTGAATGTAATCCAGCTTTTCGGTAATGCCCTTCCATGATCCTCCACAGTGGACACCCATCGAAGGGTCGCATGGTTTGGGATCAGCTCCCTCAGCTACCGCAAAGCGGTCCGTCAAGACCTGGTAAATAGACCGAGAACGCCAACCATCCTTGTCGACACCGAGGACAGCCGAAGAGAATAAAGAAATGACCGCGAGAGAAACTGAAAACGAGAAGGACACCATGCTTGCTGTAACGACTGGTATACAGCAGTGACAGCTGCAAGGACGGGAAGAGAGAGGGTGGTGTTAGACGGGCCCGTTGTACAAAGACGGGGCGGCCTGGTGATTTTGTTCGGACGCCTCTCTGCCGCAAAGGAGACGCGCCCAGGAGATAGCCGCAAGTGGACTATGATCATCTCGGGAACGAACAGCTACTGGGAGCCGGACGCCTACTGGACTGGCACTGGTTGGGGGCGCCGTGATGGGCTAATCTCCGGCCCACTTAGTGTCGATGGCGCGCCCAGACATGAACAACGGCCATGCTTCGCCTTGGGTCTCCGCAAGGCCCGTTGCGACGCCATGGCATGAGTGGCAAAATGTAATAATTAGATCACGCCAGGTGAGTGTTGCTGGCCTGACGTTCTGCTCGGACCCGTTCGTTCCAGAGGATATGGAGACGCGTTTGAGGTATCAGCACCGCGACCAGCAGCCTTGTGAAGCAATCGCCGAATGAATCTGACATATCCGCACGCGCGGGCAGGGAACAGGGGGGCTTGTCAGGGGAAAGGACCAGCAGGAGGCCAGAGAAGAGTCCCTGACCACGAGCCGCTCCTCGTGCCGGACCGACCGCCCTCTATTCTGGGATCCTCAAGGCGAGGGCTAACTCTCTTTGTCGAGGTTCTGCCTGACTCGCAGCACTTCGAGGGGTAGGCAGCGCGGAGATTCCAGAGCTGTGGTGTTCTGCAGGCAACGCCCCCGAACTTGCACCGCGAGCAGATGGTCTGTTGACATGGAGGATGTGCACAGCGAGGGACAGATGCGAGCTATAACAACAAAGACTCCACTTGCATTCCTTTATGCTCCGACTCGCCAACTGCGACTGCACCGCCTACTGCAACCCTGTTGGATGAGCTTGGCGGCTTTCTGTTTACTGCAACCAAACAGGAGAGACGAGTGCCAATGGCCGTGGAGGACGCGTCCCGCCTGCCGAGAACATTGGCAGGCCCCGTCTTCGCGCACCAGCCACTCTGCTCCGTGTAGACTCTAGAGATGGGCAAACTCATTCCACACGTGCAAAAACCCTCCTTTGGTAGCCACAGCTTCTCACTTGTGTTCTATACGAGATCGCCACCTCCGTCTGGAAGCATTGTTGTGGCAGCTTCGTCAGCACGGGTGGCGCCCAGATGCGCTCTGCCCTTGTCGCTATGAGCGATATAACTACAGCGCAGGACTCAGATTGACAGGATACTTGGCAGTCGCAGAACGCTGATCATCACGTCTAAGCTGGCAAGCCTGGCATCCTACTTGTTTCTCCATGTTGATTCGGTCCTACATGTTGTCTGCTCGAGCTTGCGGGCCAAATCACGCTTCTCCCTCCTCGTGTTGCAACGTGACACTTGGCAATGCTGCTATGGTACCTTGCGCAGAGGTTAGTGAGTCCAGTTCAGTTTAGATAGCATTCTTGGTTTGGCCTCTCGGCGACGAGGCGTCGACGCCGTCTTGCAGTGGATTCTTGCACGTTCCTTCTACAAGCAACTACTCTTCTCCTTTACTACACTGCAAGGCACGTGCAGCATTCCTTCAGGCGGCCTAGCTGATCTACCACGCACAGAACCTCAGACCGAGTTGGCCAAACACAACTTGTCCTGCCTCAGACTGCACAGCACAGAGACAGAGAGAGCACCGGCTGGATAGTATACCGTGAATTTTCGTGAGGCATCGGCGAATTATTATGTGGAACATTCGCTAAGATCTATACACAGCCACCGTCCGCGCCTATATCGTGAAGATTGTCATTTCGCTTTCAGCGGCCCACCAGACCCTGACCCACAGCGCTATCCCCTGTTGCCCTAAGACGGCTTCTTTGACCAGCTTTCTGGCGTGCTGTCATAACTTCTTCTTCGACGGCCGCAGCTACGGTGCCGTCACCTTCACCTCCTACCAAATCCTGGTCCCCGAACAAACGCTCCTCGCCACAGAAATGCCCATTTCATTCGTGCGAACGGGTTTCTGCACGTTGGCGAATCAAAACAACGCTGCTCATCTCCACGTTTTCCGGGCACGGTCTTCACGGTCTCATAGTCATCGCCGACAAGCAGAGACGAAGAATTGACCCAGGTTTTACCGGAGCATGCTGGCTGTCTTTTCTTCACGGTAGAGCGTCGAGAATCTCACGACACTAGGGGTAGTCACACCACCACGATGTCGGGTTCCTAAATTATGCGAAGCCTCGGTTTTGTCATCGCAGATGTCTTTCGGAAATTTCAAATGCGAAACTGGTCATCAAGACTTATGGCCCAATACCACCGATGGCGACATGCCCTGCATGGTATGACAGTGTTGTAAAATTATTCTGTGGAACTGATAATCACTATATTCATCAAGTGACGGTTCGATATACGAAGTTGCGATTTAGCATCGAGAGTCTACTGAGGTGGCACCATGGATTCCTATCATTGGGCTGTTACGAAGTGACGGCGTGACGATTCTTTGACGACAGGATCGCACGAATGAAGGGCGCATGTACCGAGGCCGGTGCCACGCATCTTGCTTCATGAGAAGCAGGCGTAAGAAGTCCACATGTACGCACTCCTCATGATCTGACACCACGGCCTTGATCTTGACAACTGCCAAAACATCTGCAAAGGCAGGATAAATCAAAGCTCGACCGACTCCGCGGGCGGACTGCAGCAGGACCCCGAACTCTATGGGCACGCTAGGCGAGCTTTCCCCACACCACCTTCAAGACTCATCGTGAACAATAGAACATCAAATTGTACATGACCTGATGCCAATGCGCCATGCTCTCTGCGACTGCTTTTGCAGAAGCCTCAAATGATGATCAGAGTGCCTTCGACAACAAATAAGATAGGTCTCCAAAACGATATCCATCACAACTAAGAGCTTCCACTCGCCGCGCACACTGACTTCAAATCGTGCTCTCGCAAAACTCTCGCACAACATGGCATTTCCTTCGAACACAATACAGGTGTCGTGTCAGCAGACCAGATTCCACATCGCAGAAGGCGCGGAAAATAGAGAGGTATATTCAAAGGTTTCGTGGCTGGAAAACAATGACTGACCGGAAGCCCCAGATCGATGTTCATGACCTGAGCATTTCACTAGTCAGCCGCGAGAGTCCGTCTCAAAGTGCGAGCACTTCAAAAGGGAAGAAATCCCGGACAGCCGGACTGGAGATCCTGAGCGGTGCACATTTGCGCATCAAGGGCGGTGGGAGGTATGGTTTCATTGGCAGAAACGGGAGCGGAAAATCCAGTGGGTTATCGATATGTGGCTGTTTGGTTGAAGTGATGCTGACTGCTGAAAGCCTTATTGGTGTCGATAGTCGAGAAGCTCATTCCCGCCCTGCCTTTTGACTTTCGTGTCGCTGCTATGCGACAGTACGAGAGCAGCGATGACGGACAAGAAGCAACCGATCGCTCGCTAGGCGACGCGACTGTATTGAGCTATGTCGCGCATAGCGATACGTATCGCAATAAGCTGATCAGAGAGCTTGAAGGTCCGTCCAAACCATTTCACCCAAATAGACGGATTTACTGACGGAGGCAGCGCTCACGCATGCTCTCAATGAACCCGACAGCCTTGCTGTGACCAAGGCACTGAGGAAGATAGAGTTTGACCGAGCGCAAGATGATCTTTTTACAGCCGATAAGATTGCCAGGCTTCGTAGTGGAGCTCGAGGATTCGACGCAAGAAAATTCCTTCGCACCCAGGAGAAGGCCACTGAGGAGGCGCGGCTTCAGCTGGAAGACTTGACCGTTGAAGCAAAGGGCAATGACCTCGAGGAAGATGCGCAGAAGGCTCTGACTATGCAGTCGGCCCTCCAAGCTGAGCTCGACATGTTGCCCGTAAGAGACGTCGAAGCCAAGGCAAAGACCATCCTTGCCGGTCTAGGGTTCACTGAAGCCAGGCTTGATAGCAAGGTGTCCACGCTCTCTGGAGGATGGCGCATGCGCTGTCAATTGGCTGCGGCATTGCTGCAAACGGCAGATGTTCTGATACTTGACGAGCCCACAAACTTCCTCGACATGTTGGGTATGTTATGGCTTCAAAAGTATCTTGAGGACCTGCGTGACTCGGCGCCGGACACTGCCGTAGTCATCGTTTCTCACGACAGAGAGTTCGTGAACGCCACATGCGATGAGCTCATGATATTACGGGAGAAACAGCTAGCATACTTTCAAGGCAATCTGGAATCATATGAGAAGTCCATACGGCATGAGATTCTGCGGATGAGTCGTATGAAAGAGGCTCAGGAGAAACAGATCTCTCACATGAACAAGACGGTAGCCAATAGCATTCAGCAAGGCAAGAAAACAGGCGACGACAACAAGCTCCGTCAAGCGAAGAGCCGACAAAAGAAGCTGGACGACCGCATGGGCATGGAAGTGAATGCGAAAGGTGGACGATTCAAGCTCAACCGTGATCTAGCTGGCTGGCATGAAAACAAGCGAAACGCCATCGAAGTACCCAAAGAGGAGGAAGCTGTCTCGTTGCGCTTCCCTTCAGCGCCAGAGATGCGATTCAAGAGCTCACTGATCTCTCTGGAAGGTGTGTCATTTATGTACCCACGGACTCTTAAGCCAGCACTACAGGACATCAATGTGATCGTACATCCAGGAGATCGCATCGGCCTTCTCGGCCTCAACGGCGCCGGTAAGACGACTCTTGTACAACTCCTCACTGGGACACTCAAAGCGACATCTGGCACCTTGCAGACATATTCTAGGCTTAAGGTTGGGTTCTACTCTCAACATACCGTGGATGATCTTGCCAAAAGAGGATCTTGCGATCCCTCCTTGACCGCACTCTCCTTGTTGACGCTTGTGGCAACGGAGAAGTCTATCACGCTGGAAGAGCAGGACGCTCGAAAGCTCCTGGCGGGCACTGGACTGGTCGGACGAACAGTGTCCGACACACCCGTTGCCAAACTCTCCGGTGGCCAACTTGTGCGTTTGGCTCTGGGTTTACTATTTCTTGATCCTCCGCATGTGTTCATTCTCGACGAGCCTAGCACGCATCTTGACCTCGCAACTGTCAGTGCTCTTGCTCATGCCCTGCAAGAATATGACGGAGCTGTCGTTTTGGTATCGCACGATCGCTTCATGATGAGGACAATCGTGGAAGGCGAGCCGATTGATCCGGAAGATAGCGACGACGAAGGCTCAGATCGTCAGGGTAACGATAATGAGGAAGAACGGAGGAGGATTGTGTACGAGGTCAAAGCTGGAAAAGTCAAGCAACTCAGCGGCGGCGTTGCCGCTTGGGAGACGACTCTGGAGAAGCGGTTGACCAAGCTTGGGTTGCTTTGAGTCGGACTCCAAGATGCGCGTTACAGCTCAGGATGCGTGCAGAGATCAGACGCGGTTGATAAGTGATCAGATGAAGCAATACTGATCGTGAATGCAACGGGCACGAGAGATTTCTTGCAAAGACTACGCCGATAGCTGCCTCCCAAATTCCCCAAGCGACTGTGCTATTGTCTTGGCTCCCTTCCATCAGTAACACTCCGACACAGGCAAACCCAGCAGGCCAAGGCTCAAAGGTTATATGAACGAGAACTCCTCGTCTGTGGGCAACAACGAACCGCTGAACTCTTCGCCGTACATAGCTTGGTGCAAATCTGCTCGAGCATGTTGTTAGCCACGATGCTCGGATTCTTACTTGCCACACGCGAGACGAGGAAGCCTATACTTACAGCATTCTCCTACCAGTGTGAAGTAAGCTTCATGGCCCACCACTGGCCTGATGACAAAGGGCACTTTTGCACCCTGGAAGATGACTATCTTGTCGCCGTTCTGCACTCCCCTTGGCCCACGTGCCAGAAAGCCTTTCGCGGAAATGAACAAGCGACTGGGATAAGAGCGGCAGGTATGCGCGTTGACGAGCGCTCGTTGAACTGCCTGAAGATCTGGAGTCTGAGGATCTCGTCGATCTTTCTCGGACAAAAGCCCTTCAAGCCCTTCATGGCCAAAGTTGAGCATCTGGCTCAACGCAAGCTCCACATCATCCGCAGATGCGTAACGTGGGCGCAAGGCGGGCTGACACAGAAATTGCGGCATAGAAACTTTCTCCTTCGGAGATATCCAGCCTATCCAGCGATCCACCTCGGATGCGTCCCAGTTACGATCGTATACATCTTTGATGGCATCTATTACTGCGCCTCGCAGATGGAGCACGTTTTGGTTGTCTTCGGTGGTACTGATGCGATGCCATGCTTCATTACCACCACAGGCGTCGTATGTTGTGGGCGTGGTGACAGGATTCGCAGTAGAGAGCACAGATCGAGCCCAGCCAGGATGTACTGGGCGGACAGACCAATCCGGAAGCCACGATGGCCATGATATGCCGCCGGGCACGGTCGACTATAAAGTGTAAGCGCACGTATCCCAAGGTCAAACGCAATCCAATGTGTACCTACGGTTGGGTCTTCCTCATGATGTCTGCGAACCTCGCAAGCACTAAGGATGTCCAAGTCCTTGGTCTCTGATAGTATCTGCCTGCACACCTTCAAGCAAACATAATAGTAGTCTTCGCTGTAGTCAGGAACCTGCCACGCGGAGTCTGGCCTACTGGTGTTTTCTGTTCCGCTTCTGTCCAGAAGCCCCAGAATGCCGTAGACCGAATCATGCTTCACCGTTGCACATCGGTCTCGCGCGAGCAACAGGCCTTCTAGTACGGTTGGTGGCCGTCCACGAAGAATGCTGTAGTAGGATGATAAGAAGTTTTCAACGTGCACGTTGGCAACACCACTGTAGCCAGTGTCCATTGGCTGCGGTATCGCCCACCTCCCGTGCTGGGCAGCCTTGAACAGAAGCGTTCGAAAGTAGATCGCTGCACCACCATGACAGATGATGACATTGCGACTCAGAAAGACTTCCTGTATGGTCCAGACCCGATTGAAGTATGGTGACTGGAAGAGGTCGTCAAACGCCTGAAGCGGACCATAGCCGCTTGTTAGATGGCCAACCCACTCGTCCCAAAGTGGCTGTTTAGAAGATGGCTGGCCGATATCATACAAGGCGTCGTCAATCAGAGTTTCGAGCTTCGTTAGCAGATTTATAGCGGTGGTTGTCAAAAAGTTGTCCTTTTGCTGACTGCTTATCCAAGCTAGTACAGCCCCAGCACCGCTGTAGATGATGTCCATCATAGACACCTGGCTGCTGACTTCTTCTGCGTTGCTTTGATCAATGCAAAGTGCATCTACCCACAGCAGCATTGGCACGAAAGGATCCCGCAACCCCTGAAGAGTTTCAAAGAGGTTGGGCGTGATCTCCCTCTTCTTGCCACACAGCCATATGGTCTTCGCCGGCTCTCGCTTGCCCCAAACATACGACAGAGCGAGGTACGGGAAGCGTTCTGCGCCCATGTCGGAAAACTCCCTTACGTTGAAGTTGAACAGCTCACAAACGATATCGGCACTGTCATCCTGGTCCGGATACAACACCAAAATGCGAATCTCGCGATCATCAGCATTCAAAGGCGTATATCCAGTCGGCATGTCAGCGTTTGATGGCGGTCTCGATGTTTCCAAAGCTGCGATAGCTCGAGAGACCGCTGCATGTGCTAAAGGCTTGTGATTTTGATAGGCTGAGCCGAGCAACCTCAGCCAGCGCTCGAGGGCTTCGTCCTCACGCGCAAGTGTGCGAGTGGGGATTTTGCGATCTCCAGACGAAGATTCGTTGTTGTAACGCTGAATCAGGTTCAATTTGCATCTTCTCCGGTAGCGATTTGCAAGACGAGCGCTGAGTCGTGTCATAAGTCTGCCGGCAGCAGCAGATTCGGAGGTATTCTTCATATCATAATGCACGTCTTGTGGATGTGCAAAAAGGATGCCCTCACCCCATCGACCATCTTCTTGTGCTCCTGCCGCTACGATCTCGCGGTGGAAAATCTCCCGAAACGCTTCAGGCAGTCGGCCTGGTATCTGGAGCAAGATCTGGTCCAGCCAGAGTGAGTAATTGACCTCAAGGCGAGGCAGAACGTAACGAAGGAAGTAAACAGCGGATGTGAAGGATTCCCAACTCATACGTTCGTCACCACAGCAGAAAGCCACCTTTGAAGGGGTTTCCAGCGCCAACAGTGCTTCCACCCGCCCCCAATGCCACCATGGAAGCCGGAAAAGCGGCTGCACCCAAGCTTTCAGCTGGGACAGGAAGCTGTTGCTAAACTCCAGCTCCAATTCATGTTTGGAAATGTTACGTGCTTCCCCGCGACCGCTGAATTGCTCGACAGCGGTGAACCAGACTGATGTGGACTCCCGCGGCTCACCAAGCCATATTAAGATCTTTGATGCGTTGTTGTAGATAGCTTTCTGGGATTTCAGAGACTCGAGAGGATCCTGCGGTGCATGGGTCATGTCCAGGCAGATGAGATCTACCCACATCAAGAGGGCGTCAGCAGAATGGCGAAAGTGACGGAGGGCTGAGTGCAAAGTGTCGCTGACACCATACTTGACTCCATCGACAGTGATTGTGGACTTATGGCAGTCGTCGTCCGGTACAATATAAGAGAGGGCAGCATATTCCAGATCGCCAACATCGCCAGGTGAGGTTGTAGTTGTGCACACGATCTGGGAGAGTGCATCAGAGCTCGGCTTCAGCTCAACTAATCGCATCGCATTCGCTGTCGCGCAGTCTCAGAGAGAGTGAATCCCGCCGTGCTCTCAAAGCCCTGGGATATAGGATAGCTATGTCGCAGAAAAAGATAGGTATGTCAATTCTGGAAGATACGGAGGTCAGCAACTCAGTTTGGCCGGCTATCTAGATTTAGACTGCTGATCGCGCTGATGTGTCAGTAGATATGCACATGCAAGCAACACCTGATAGTGCTCAAACCAGACCTCCAAGCTGCGGCTGATATGCTGGGGCTGATGGGGCTGAAGTCAGATGATTGGCTATGGCCCCCGACAGACTAAGAAAGCTCGCTGCCTAGTCTGCATCGTGCATACGCCACAAGTCATGTCGTGTACGGAGGATGCTAGAACGTAGAGAAAGTGTTGACAGACTGTGTTATCGTGCTACTCTCTGATCCAGTCGAACAACCGTCGCCCGAACCACTTCGAAGGAAGCTCTATCACCCAATACAAAGCCTCCGCCGAGATAATAGTAACCAGCAAAGACACGATGAAAGCTACACCGGCTCCCTTCGAATAGCCAGAGAAGTCTTCGCCAGCTCTGTTGGTTGCGACCCTAATACCAAGGGTGTAGATCATTGTCGATTGCAAGAGAAAGTAGCCTGTGATACAGTCAGCGGTCTGGCGCGAGCATGCAATGGCGGCGAAGAACGTACTCAGTGATCGTTTACCTAGTAAGACAAGCACCTTGCTGCGGAAGAATGACTGCAGGAAGCTCGACGTCTCCAAGATCAGGGAGAATCCAACGATGATCAGGTAGCAGTCTGCTCGGATCTGCGCCGCGGTCACGTCGACGGCCGTGTTCAAGCCGCCAGTATTGTATATACCGGTATGGTAGAATAGCTCAGCGTTCTGCAAATCAGGCCGTGCAGCAGTCCAGACGAACTGCATTATAAAACCTGCCGCCATGCAGACGGCACCAAGTGACCAGAAAGGCACGCGAAAATTCCAGAGAGTGAAATATGAGCCAGAGCCGCCAGGCCGGAGTGACATGTTCATCGCCGCGTCAGCGACCAGGAGTCCGCTTATTGAGTACCACGCCCAGGAATACACCCACCAGGCGGTAAGTATGAATGCGAAAGCGCCCATGACCCGCCACCGAGGCCGGGTGTACGGAATGATCACCATGGCCATGTATACCGTATAACTCTGCTGGAAGACAGCAGATATCACCCATAGCATTTGTGTGGGAAATGCATAATTCGCTGCTTGAGCCTGGAACGTATGCGAAATCCAGAACGTCATGAAGATGGCGTTGAAATTGGCCAGAGAGTTCGGCAGAACATAAAGACCCGGCTCTGGCTCTAGCGACTCGTTGCCCGATGATGCGGCGAAATCGCTGACCTTGGAGACCATATCCTGGGTAAAGACGAAGTAGATGATTATCAGAGCAGCAGCTACAGGGAACCACAGACGGATTCCGCGGCGGAATACAGTGCTGGCAAGCACCGTCTTACTGGGCTCAAGAAGGAAAGGTAGGCAGATGGTTCGTGCCGAAAGGAAAATGATGCTGCCGTAGATGAGCGTGTCATTCCAGAGAAGGACTGAGAGCGACTTTCGGAGAGCCAGTTGGTAGCCAGGACCTTCCTCGTTGGCAGAGCCTTTGACAGCCGCTGGAGCGAACACATGTAGGAACGTCCAAAGAAAGGTCATGGGCACTAGAATGCCTCTGACACCAGTAAGGTATTCTTGGTCCTTGTCGTAAGGCCTTGGTGGTGTGCTGGGTGGCTGTTGCGGCCGTCTCTGCGTGAGCGACTGTGGTATGGCTGATGAAAGCCATGATGGGATGGATTTTCGCTCATGGTTGGCATCGACTTGTGCCGTGGGCGAGGCGTATGAATTGTCGTTCGCCATTGCGTCTGGTCTGTCTAATGTTGCCATCGCCGGCAGTTTCCAGATCTCAAAGGTTTAGTGCAGTCAGGTCTTCCATCAACCGACAGATTCTTGCAAGGTCTCTTTTCGTCGTATCACAGCGTCCAGTGTATGCAGAGCCGATACTGCTGACCAGCAAGTAGCGTATCTCTCCCAACGACCCAGTTGCTCCTCTGTCGTGATGGTATCGCATGTCTCAAAGAGTACAAGCGACGCGGCAAATGCGGTATACCAGCCCTATGCTATCCGTGCGCCATACAGGCCCCATTACAGTAGTGCGCGGCGCCCGCCTACAAGCTGCATAGCCGGCCGGGTGTTGTCGTCTGCGCGTATCTTGCGTGTGCCACAAAAGCAAGGTTGAGTGCCTCAGCCGACTTGGCGCTTCCAGATTGGCTGTCTCTCCACCTGTTCCTGTTTACATTGCGGCCCCTCAAACCCAACCCGTGCAAGCTCAAACCGCTGAGGCTTGGTATAAGGCGGTTTGCCAGTCAAGATGCAACGGCGTCAGTGAGACGGGCCCACCCTAGAGCTTGGAGTCTCCATGGGTCTAGCGTGCCGCGCCTGAAGGCGTATTCAGAGCACACCACCTGGCACCACATCCTCTTGCAGGCACTATTTTGACAGGCGTCCGGCGCCACCTCATCTCGATGGCGTGCACTGGTAAGTCTTGCGGCTCGCGCGCTGAAGATCCATCCGGTAGGGCAGGTCACACAGGCAGCTGTCGCTTGTCTGCAACATCACCGTGCATTCGAACAGGGCCGTGGATATGGACGCGGACAAGTCTGCTCCCTTGGTGGACGCTCGCGAAGCTGGTACTCAGAACCCACGACAATTTGAGCAGCCGACCGCTGGCTATACTTCGAACAGCATGCTAACGACACTGTGGCGCTGGTCGCCTGCGATTTTCATGGTATCCTACTTCGTGTTCTCCATATCGATCTACACGCTTTCACCAAGAGAGGCCATAAAAGTACTCTGGTTCTTGTACCTCTCTATCGGAACGATACTGGCTGGGATTACTCTGCTGGAGTCATACGATGGTCTGTCACTCTTGAGAGAAGCACGCAAGACAGTCGCGAAGACCGCTCAAGCCGGTTGGAAGCAAGATATCGAACTGCCATACGTTGAGCTAATATTCGACGACGCTCACAATGCTGGCTACGGACGACTTCACGCATTGCGTGAAAGCATTGTCTATCCTCAGGACAGGATGCGGATCACGCTGCTCCCTGATCAGGGCGACGACACGGCACTAGTCAACCACCTCTGCAACGCGCAAGACCGCCAATCTGGACCACTTCCCGAGTTCACAGCAGTATTCAGGGTATCAGACAAGCCCCACCCGCACGCTGTCAGGCATGCTGTTGAGCGACTCATGTCAGACAAGAAGAACGACATGATCCAGAGCCGGAGTGTTCTGGTTTGGCCTTCCGGCGTGTCTATTTTCCGAGCAATCTATTCGTCTCTGGCCGCCTTCCAACATGATGCGGCGTACGGGCTGGCTTTACCTGGGCGCACCGTGACCTGGGGACTCCCAATTGCATATGGGAGCGCAATATACGGCCGCACTTCTGCTCTTCAGACTGCTGCCAGGTCCTTGAAAGATCCGTCAAGTAGACACAACGGGCCCGCCATGGCCTTTTCCGCTTATGCGCAGAACCTGAGAGCTGCATATGATTTGAGCGTGATCACCTACACACAATGCCCGACCACTCTTGCCGGCTGCTCACGCCTCCACATACAGACAGCCACAGAGTGGATTGCAACTATGCTTTACATGAGCCTTGCATTCACCAAGCCTAAACAATCACCTACGACGAACGGAAAGTCTCCAGCAACACCGCCTGCCTCTCGTACTTTCAAGCAGCGCACAAGCATAATCTTTAAACTTCTTCTGGAGCGACTGGGCTCGCACGCTGTTTTGCAATATTTCAGCCTGGCGCTCGCGCTCCTCTTCAACGAAGCGCCCAAGACCACCGCCGAATTCTCGACACTGATTTTCTTCCCTTACACGATATCAATATGGCTTATCGTGTCGGGCTTGTTGTGCCTTGTCGGGGTGGTCGCCATGGCACATAGATCGGCTTCTGAATATGCGCCTCCAGGATGGGCTTTCCCGATGCTCCTCGTCATGTACCCATTAATGGTTTTGGGACAGGCAGTGGTAGACGTTTACGCACAGGCTGCGGTGTTCTTGGGAGCGCTGTAGATAGAGTGGCCTGCCACAATCATCTTGCTTGGAAATACTGATCTATAATCAAATATATCTTCTTTGATCTTACAGTACAAGATCAGTGACGACTTGCTTCACGTGCTAAATTTGGCGGTCTTGTGATGAGAGAAAAAAGAGTATGTCGTCGACTCGTGTATGGTTTGTTCAAATCCCGAAATCGTGGAAGATACTGCCTCGGCTCGATCATTGCTTTCCGAGTTGTGATCTAGAGCTGATTTAAGCAAGCCGTTGATAGCGCCATTATTCATATGATGAGTATCGACAACACGCTGCACTATTAGCTTGGTCCATGGGGCCGCGTCACCTTTCAGCACGTCGCGATCATGACCGATGCAATGCGGGAGGCTGCATGCAAACGCACATGGCTTCCGAGAGGCGAGCGCCACGCCGCCCAAATTGGGGCTGGTCGAGGAAAGGATGCAGACTCGGTAACCTTAGATTATTGTGAACGGCGCGTCGGTGGCTTTGAAGGCACATGTTCGCAAGTCGCAGCGTCGACAGCCAAATTTTCCATAAGCTTTGTGTGAGCAATATTATTATTGAAAGTGTCTACCATAAAGCAAGAGGTCAACTGTGTTCAAGCTGCATGACCAAGGGCTTGGAAGAAATGGTGTTGGCTTGATCCGGAGCCGCCAGGCACAAGCTTGCAAGGGTACGGCCCGACGCCACCAATTCGACAAGGATAACGTCCACGATCTCCCGCCCTCTGCTTTTCTTCTCCGCACCAACGGGCATAATTAGCTTTGATGGGCGAGCCAGGGCTGCTCGATAGCAGAGCTTCAACCATGCTAACCAAAAAGCGGATGGGAAGCTGGGCATGGCGATTAGCTGCATGGCCACTGGTGCCCGGTGTCTTGCCTTGTCTCGCCTTACGTGGAGTGGTCATGGACGGTACCAGGTAGGGACACTCTTCTTTTCAGCTCATTAGCCACGACCTGGTATCATTTCTTGCGAAAAGGGTGTGATGTGTGGTCTTGCCCGCCAGCCTTAGCTATGCTTCTGTCATGGATGCCGGCCACATGCTTGATCTACGCGTTGCTATTCCGCCTAGGGCACGGGCAGAATGAGACCAGTAATGGAAAAGTCGACAACTTCGACAACGGCGATGCTGGAGAAAACGAAGAGTTCGCCAACGATGACAACACAGAAGATCCGGACCAGGAGGCGAATCCACCTAGTCTTACTCCTGCGGACTGCCACTGTGGCTTCTTAGACCCACTGACCGGCCGGTCGTACACTGACTCTCTCATTGTCTACTTCAACGAGACGGGCGAGCTCGGTGATGCTTTCAACGTCTCGAGCTATGAACATGCCTATGAGAAAGGATGGGATAGGTACTACCGCGAGGGCGCCTTGGAGTCCAATGTGTACTACGAGAACGGATCGACCTGGAACATTTCCCCAGGATGGCTCAACCTCAACGTCTCTGCAAAGACATCGAAGCACCTTGTGAATGGCGCAGAGATCGAGACGAAGAGGCAAGACATGCTCTATGGCAGCTTCCGAAGTCTGATGCGTTCAGCGGCGCCTTATGCCGGTGGCGGAAGCGCCTTAGCCATGAGATTACTACATAACGACAGCATTTCGGCAGAACTCGATTTGCTAAGCATGGACGACTCTGGTGTGACAGCAAAGTACGCCACTACCACCAACGGAATAACTCCTCTCCCGGAGAACAGTATCAATTACACCACCCTCCTGAACAGTGACTACAACCAAAGCCCATGGGACTTCTGGGAGTACCGCATGGACTGGAGTGAAGAAAGCATTGAGTGGTATGCAGGTGCGAACAAGACTCGAACCATGGACGCGGCGAACTGGACCTTGCCCGTCAGTGTGTCATTCAAGCACTGGTCACTGGGCCTACCGACCTGGATGCAGGGCCCTCCACAAAACGACAGTGGAGCTGCAATTGGTTGGATGAGGCTCTTCTTCAACTCATCAATGACATCGCCTGAAAACCGGCCGTCCAACTGTTCGACCGAGCACTACTGTTCAACCGAAGACGAGACTTTGAGACTCAGCACGCCTTACACGCTTGATATGGAGCGTCTTCCCGCCGATCTCCTTGTCAAGGAGGACAAAATCAAAGAAGTACCAAGCACCGCTGCAATTGCTTTGGCTATCGTCAGCGTAGTAGTGACGTCTATCTTGATTGTATTTGGGCTTTCAAAAAAAGCGATCTCGAAAAAGCCAGCAGCACGACCACCTCTCAAATCACATCAATCGGACGTCGAACTTAGTCAAATGAAGACAGCGGGATACGCTCCGCGTGGTGAGTCTGGCAATCAATATCGACCGCAGGTGGACAAACACCAGTCTACCATCAGCCAGAAGCCTCTACTTCGCCCGCTGGACTCGCACGCTGGGAGCTCAGTAACCTTGGGCGCGGCCAGTACGCCTTTCGAGTCCCGAGACAGACTTGAAATATGCAATTCAAGCCAAGAAGGCCATGGTAGAGACCGGTTCGACACAGACTCTATCTCGCCAGCGCAAAGCAAGGACGCGTACGCCAGCGATATCAACCTTGGAGATGAAAACCTGCGTCAGTGTGAGATCTATTCCGGAAACAGCACACCAGGCTCCCGAACACTTCAAATCGACTCCCGAATCGACGGTGTTGCAGTAAGCGGCACTGCGTTCGCATCTCAAAGCAACGCCGGTCTTGCTGGCGCTGTGCCGGGTGCGCATGAGGCTGTGAAATCCCCGGCGGTCGCTGCAACCGCTGGAAACACTGCCCAAGTACCACAGCAGCGGACAAGAGTGGACTATCTGGCAGGGTTAGTGGCTCTTTGCTCTCTACTCGTTGCAAGTACTCACTTTGTTCTCACGTACGCCCCGTCCACTGTGATGGAGTATCTGGATCAGCACTACGTGAGCGAGTACTGGGCACGCCGCACAATCGAGCCTTTCTTCTTCAACAACATATGGACAGGCTTGTTCTTCACGACATCAACTCGCTTCTTGACGACCGGCTACCTCAGGAAAGGCGACCTCAAGTTCATTGCAGAGAAGACGGTCTGCCGAACGCCTAGATTTATGATTCCGATTGTTTCTGTTATTTTGCTGGAATATTTCTTAATGGATGTCGGTGCGACGACATATCTGGAATACCTTCCCAGCATTACTTGGTCTCCTTGGCCTTTGACATCAGTCTATCCAAATTTTGGTTGGTTCGTCAACGAGACTTTGCAGCTAATCTACCTCATTCCCAACGCCGCACCGCAATTGACGTGGAATTATTGTACAGGTGAGCACACTCTGCATTTCACCAAGGCACTTTTGTCGAACATCTTGACTAATCATGGCAGGCGTTCTCTGGACAATCCCAGTGCAGCTGCAAAACAGCTGGCTTGTCCTTCTCGGAGTGGTTGTTATCATGGAGATAAAGACTCCGTGGAAGCGCTTCGGCTACTACGCCTTCTGTATAATCAACCACTGGTACGCTCTCTCGTGGGGATCTTACTTCTGGTGCGGTCTCCTGCTCGCCGATCTGGACATTACTTTCAAATATCGAAAGTCCATCCAATCCCGCGCTTACCTCCTCTACCCACTCATCACGCTGGCATCACTCATGATCTTCTGCTCCTTGGGCAATGATCTCCTGTCCGTCTGGACAGGCTACTCTTTCTCTACCAACGAGAAAGGTATCCATCCCGACCCATTGACGGGCTTACGAATTCGCCAAACGCCGTCACACGGCTACCCAGAGTACACGCAACCCAAACTCAATGGTCTCGTGGGCTGTGTTGGCGCGCAATTCATTGTTGAGATCTCCGTCTGGGCTCAGAAGTTCTTCTCCACGAAGCCTTTCCTCTTTCTATTCCCGCATGTCTTCACGATCTACCTCATCCATGGACTCGTGTTCTGGTCCATCGGTAGTCTGGCATGCGTGTACTTCGCTTCTATCGGACTGGAGTACTGGGTCAACATCCTACTGGTGGCAATCATCAGCTTCTCGTCTCTTTTCCTGATCTTACCCGTTGTGACACCTGTGATGGAGATGCTGGGTAAGGAGATGACAAGGAATATTTGGCTCGCTGCCAGCGAAGAGCCCGTGGAGTGGAAGCCAACCACCTGGCCTCTGGAGAAAGAAGAAATAGAAGCACAGATGGAGAGACCCGTGGGACGAGGACAAGCTGTAGGACTGGAGTAATGTAACTAATCATAATTACCGAGCGTCATACGCTCTAAAGTATACAAGACTGCACCACAAAATTGAAGCCGAGCACAATCCGGCGTGTCGCCGCGCTCTTCTCGCCGAGGCATTGTCACAATACACATACAGCACAACTATGTCCTTCTGTATCACGGCTTTTCCATATGGCCCCACCCACGAGCCCTCTCTCTTACAGCGCCCATGTCATCCATGTTGATCAAGCCGACCTTAGCATCGACAAGAACGCGCCAGATGATATTCTGGAGATTTGGCGGCTCCGTTGGTGCGTCCCAATACCTTGTCAGGAGCCCACGGGCAGCAGCCTGCTCAATGTGCGATCCCAGAATATCTTTGCCCTGCGGCGTCGAAAGACCTGGATGTGATGCGTCTAGCGGATTCCGCAGGACTGCGTTGCGCCATTCTGTTGATGCGTAGTGGCAATTAGATTGATTGTACTTGAAGACTGGCGGCGACACAGTGAAGTCATCAAGAATGGAAGGTAGCCTCTCCAAGTGAGCGTCCCAGAAGATATCTCGATGGTCTTCAGCGAGAGCAGTGACTGATTCGAATGGAGCATTGCCGGTAGCGACGATTGTAAGAGGTCGCATAATTTTCTCCTTGCCGTTCCAGTAGGTGAGATAGTCGAGTTTGCGCAGCGGTTCGAGCTGCTTATTTAGTTCAGTGAAAGTTTCAGACCCAGAAGTCTTGTGGTCAACGAGGAGGACGACAGTCTGTTGTGGATCTCGATCGAATATACCGCGCCACAGGCCGTCTTGTCTGTCTATGTTTTGCCTCTCGAGCATGCGCTGTAAAGGGTCCAAATATATGGATCGAAGACTGTCGGCTTTGTCAAGGCTTTGGGATGAGTGACCGACAAGCAGATCGTCTTTTGCCAGATGAACGTCTACCTCGATGCTAACACAGCCTGAAGCGAGAGCTTCGAAGAGCGGAATCCTTCGCCACTCATCATTGTGCGAGTGAATCGGTACGGGGCTGGCATCATGTATAAAAGACTGGCGCGTGTCGTCCCAAATGTCCGGACTTGTTCTTATAATGTGCTTGCCAAATCTGATGTCGAACGGGTCGTTGGAGATGCGAGACAATCCTAGGTGGATCTTCTGTAGCCAGATGATCTGCCCAATGCATCTTACAGAGGTGTCAGCGGGACTCGTTGAGATGGCACTCGCTGACTTACCCTGACACTGCGAGGCAAAGAGCGATTTTGAGTGTGTCGGCAACTAGGTTGTTTCGTCTCAAGGGAAGCGGCAGCCTTCCAACATACATGAACTGCGAAGATTTAGCATTTTCCCGAGCCTGTGGAAAGCGCTGACTTTCGGTATCCATGACGATGGGCGTCCAGCTACTGTGATTGTAAAATTTAAGATGACCGACGGCGGTGACAGTGGAGATGCCAAATCATTACAAGTAGTATGGGTTTGTGGTATTAACAGCTGAGTCTGCAAAGCTTGGAAAACGTACTTGACGAGAACTCTGAGGTCAGGTGGTTTAAGGTGGCAGTGTACGATCTACATAAGCGAAGGATTCCCGATCTGCAATCCCAACGGACTGGCCAAACTCAATACTGGTCCGCTGTTGCCCAAACAATGGAATGCGGACATCGTACTTCTGAAATCGCATCTGGTGGGGTAAAGCGACCGTGAAATAAAAGTGAATGGCTTGAAGTCGAAGCTGGCTTCCAATTCACGATAAGACTGGTGAAGATTGGGATGTTTGAGAAACCGGATCCTGGGCAGGTTCCATCGGCTCGTCGAGGTCGTGCATCATGACGCTGTCCTGCCTGTCCTCCATCACAGCTATGGCGTTAAGCCACGGTTCGAGCAGTTCTCTTATCTCCTTTTTGCCGGGATGGGGTGATTTGTTTCCCATGTCGAACAGTTTGTGAAAGATCTCCCAGCACAGCTCTCTAAGTAGCCGCTGATTGTGGAGTTGTCGCTTGGTTGGCGCACTGTCCTGGCCTTTGTACATGTCCTTGTAAAGATCCAGCGTTTGTGCCGCAATGTATGGGAAGTCGATCATGTCTGAGTAGCACGAACAGGACACCCATATCTTCATAGCGGCTTCGCGAAATGGACCAAGATCTGATTGTCGGCGGCGAAGTTTCTTTAAGACGCGGAATGCCTGAGCGACAGTCAATATCGCAACTGACAGCAGAAGACATACGAAGGTCGCATTTACCTTTCGATGCTTTCCCTTGAGGAAAAGATCCCATGTGAGCTTGTAGAGGTCTTCTGACCTCTGGTCGATGTGTTTCAGGTCGAGGGTGGAGTGCATATTAGAGCCCATGGCGTTTGCACGGAGTTGTTGCGCAGCGAAGTATGCGAGTGCGAATCGGTCGATAATGTTGAGGATGCTCGACCTGTGCGTGTGGGAGACGGTATGCGAGCGATGAAGTTTGAGGCTGCCGGTGAATTGGGATAAAATCGATATGGGCGTGTGGCGTGAACGCAAGTGATGAGTTATGTCGGCTGAAGATGCAGATGAATCATCTGGTACGATATGATACTTTGCATGGAAGCGAAGAAAGAGCAACTACGCCGCAGAGCAGGCATGCTCTTGATCCCAACTTTCCGAGCAGGAGCACTCGGTGCTTCCAGATGTGGACGGCGCCAATGAACTATTCATGGTGCTCCATGGCTCACCGCTTCAATATAAGACAAGACGGCTATCTCGAGTAATATGTGAAACAACCGTCTCTCGAATTTGCCTCTGACGTCGCAAATAGTCGCCAATGATTTCCATTGCCTTCTCGTAATCCTCTTGCCAACGGACCAGTCGAACCACAACACGCCTTTCAATGAGGTAATCCAACTCGAATCGAGATTGCCCTTGAGTTTCCGCCAGTCGGCATTGTAGATCTGTAATGCCAGACCTGGAGAAGGCGGCATCGCCTCATTTTCTCGTGACTACGATGCGACACTGACCTTCGGAGCATCCTACCGCCAGCGGTATGAGGTATGCATCTTCATCGAGCTTGCCGCAAGGGAACTCCATTTCGAGTCCTTTGTTTGTCAAAGTATAAGGCTTCCTGTCGAACCGGGAATAGCCCTTTTTGCGAACGTCACCGGAGCCGAGAAAATACTGGACGCTAGGAGCCAGGATGCCAGATGTCATTTCGAATGTCGCCGCTGGGTCGCACCATGCAAATATGGATTCGTCATCAGACTGGTGAATGACTTCTTGCTGCAGCCTCTAAAAAGCTTTGCCACGCTCGCCATACAGCAATGACATGTTGACACCAAGCAGTCCGAGAAGGCAGTACGTCTGGTCCTCTTCGCGCGTTGTAGTCCTTGCCGCAGCCCAGCTGAGCTTTTGAGCAACGCATGCCAATCTCAAAGCGACATGCGAAGTCAGACAGATCTCCGGAATCGCAGTGATCTTTGAGATTTCCGCAGTAACCACCGCTTCGCGCTTGCGTCCGATAACTTTCCATTCCCAATCACAAAAGATCAAATGTCGAGGTGCCAGCAGCTCTTGCAAAGCCCATCCACGAAAGAACCATTCGCTTGGTCGATTCAGTCTTGTAGTGAAAACGTCAGCGCCGGATGAAATGTTCGAAGATCTATCCACGTCTACGAGGTAGGCAATGCACTCGGTTGCATCACGGTACCAGTCCCACATGGAATTGATCGCTTCCGAGAGCTCGGCGCTGCTTCTCTTGTCAATGCAGCAGGTGTCTATCCAAACCCATCCGTGCCCGCGGGCGTTTGCAAGATTGCAACTGTCGATGATCTTGTCATATCCTTGGCCTTCTGTCTTGGTCGAGGCCACATATTCGTCGTATGACACTTCGTCGGTGCCCCACCTGTGCGAGAGTATCGCGCACACAGGCGGCTTGAAGAATTCCTTGAGCTGGTAGGTTGTGGTGTTCAGAAGCCGCATGTTCGGGATTTGTTCGTTTGGCGGGGAGCTTTGCGCAAAGATGTTCGACTTGAACTATTGACACGTAGATCATGGGGATGTAGAGGCTGTGGCTGAAGTTGGAACTGCATCACGCCACCAAGCCGCAGTAATGCAGCTACTCAGGCGTCCAATCAGACGCCGCCACGGGCCATTGCTGATTTGAGGTATCAGACTCAATTACCCGGGAGCTCAGCAAGAGGGGCAGAGATAAGTCGCGAGTCCGCCTCAGACACCACAGAGCTTTGCCCAAGATCTGACCTCTCAATCTCCGAAGAAATCGGGGACCAGTGCCGCTTGTCTTCCTGACACTCAGAAGCAATGTCAAAATCTTGCATTCCGACAGCCTTATAGCGCTTGTTCCGACGTCGACGGGTCAAGACAGCCAGTGTAACGAGACCCAGCATAGCAAAGACACCGATGGAGGTGCCAACGCTGATGCCGACAATGACACTTGGCGGCATGCCCTGTAAACGCTGATCTTCAGTTGCAGAAGGAGCAGCAGGGGCGATTGCGTCCAACCCTGTCGAAGAGGTCACCGTTGGAAGTCGATTCTGGGTCGAAGACGCAGCATTTGCCTGGATAGATGCCGTTGCAAAGTCTTCATCTTTGACATGTGCGTCTCTAGTTGCCTCATTACCTTCTTCCGTTGCGCTCGCTAACGCCTCGGTCTTTGGCGAGTTACTACTAGAGCTTGATGTCGATGAGCCAGTCTTGCTTTGCGGTGATGGAATCGTCGTGGAGCGAAGTGTCGTTGAAGTTACCACTTGCTCAGGCGAGGTCAGGTCGTCCGGATTCCAGGCGATGTACACACCATGCATTGCAAGCAGAACATCTTGTACCCTAACAGCTCCCGTCGGCAAGACGAGTTCGATTTCCGTTTCGACATCAGTGTAGCATCCTAACTCACCACCATGCGCCGTCATGGACCTGTGTAATTTAGCCACCATACATGTTTCAGCATAGCAGTACCCACCTCGGACAACACAGCGCTGCCGTTGCCTCTCTGCCTCCAGAGTAGTCACTTTGGGTCACTACCGTGTACGATTTCGGACACACTGCTGGAGAGAACGGCTGCCCTTTCGACCAGACGGCGGGGTAGCCGGACGGATAGCACTGCAGCGACTCTACTTGGACATCTTTGACATACACCGAAGCGCCGTAAGATGTGTATCTGTTGTCCAGGCATGAAGCGGGTGGAGTGAAAACTGTTGTCAGCGCAATGTCAGTCATGTTGAAGGCTGGCGTGAGGAAATGGAGTGAAACGGCAGGCTAAGAAGGGGAATGGCGACCAAGGCAATCGAGGACAAATATATTCTCCGGCACTTCGTGGTACCTTGCGGGTAGCGGTGTACTCATGTGCCAGATGCGCCCCTCCCAAGCATTTGTCGAATGTGTGACATGGCTGGCGCGTCCATGGCCTGTCTTTCCTCGTTTACTTGACTTTGACTAGTCAGATGTGATGGTGAGAGGTAGTTATCCAGCTGAAGATGCTTACTTGGAGAAGATCGCTATCATACAACCTTGTAAAATTGACGCCGCGGCGTTCCACAACGGTGTTCGCATAACGTTGATCCTTGGGAGTGGCAACGAGGCAACTTGTGACACACATGCATGTGTGCGAAATGTAGTGTTGCGTAGCACGCTGCCGCTGTCACATAGCCTGCCGCGTCATCATTTAGTCCCCAGTTTTATCGCTTGCCATATGGCTCAAACAGGGCCTCATTGGGATGCATCGCGGTCGCCGATGGCGTGTTTCCAGTATCGATAGAGCCCATGCACGGGGATGGGAGCTTCGCGATGTTCCAAAAGCATGCGCATACGCGCTTCAAGATTCGTAATCGAGCGCGGCTGCCAGATGCGGTGTGTTCTATCGTATCCTTGGGCGCAGACCAGTTCTTTCATATACACATGAACTCATTCTTCCTAGCTCTTACACAGAACTCTCGTTCTTCTCCACGAGCTCACCGACACCCAATTGTCTGCCCACCTTGACCTTCCTCAGCTTCTCAGCGTCGCCCTTTTTTCCTGCACTTCCGACATCGTCACCTTCGTCTTTACCCACAGTGTCCTCCTCGTCCGACTCAGCGTCCTCTGCCAAAAAGTCCAGATCCATGCGCATGCTGTACGCATCCTCGCCGTCGGCGTAGTACTTGGCCTCGGTCCCAATGACCTTGAAACCGAGCGTGTTCTTATAGAGGCGCAGGGCGGCGACGTTGCTTTCGCGGACGTGGAGAGACACGTATTTGCCGTTGTAGGTTTCGTACATGGCTTTCTCTGTGGGCGCAAGTGGTCAGCTGGGCATGAGGCGCATTGGGCATTGTGGTGAACTTACGACTCTGGCGCATGAGCTTCTCTGCAAGCCCCAGTCGCCTGTGCGTACGCATTACACTGAGAGATGTGATGTGGCCGTGCTGGACGCCGTCTTGCGGGTCCTCCTCCATCTTAGCGAGAACATAGCCTACGATCTTCGGGGCGTCATAGGGCGTCTTCTTCGGTCTTGATACCTGCGCAAATTTCTCAGTCCCGAGTCGTCCAGAGCCGTTGAACAGCACATAAGACTTACGTCGACAGCAACGTAGCTCAACTGTGGCCAGCTAAGCTGGTGGTACATGTAGTACTTGCAAAAGTAGTTCTCGGGCAGGTTCGTGATGTTTGTGGTCTGGACATGCGGGATGTCAGACGGGTGCAGTAACCGGATGTCCATTTTGTGTATGCGTCGACGGATATGTGTCGATTGCAGGAAGAAGGAGGGCGATTGTTCAGAAGTTCGAGATGTTCAATGGAATTCAAGGTGACGTTCGACTCGACTCGCGCGTGCGCTTCATGGGAATATTAGGGTTAGGGTCCGGCTTGCGCTTTCTGCGATTGCACGACCTCAACACATACATGTATACTTCATCTTGTGCATTGCTAAAGTAGAGAACCACGGTGGACTGAAGCGGGTAGAGAGATGCTGCGACCTTTCCTCAAAGGTAGATAGATGAGGTATCGTGAACGGAAGACTCCAGTACATCCTTGAACCGTTTCTACGAGCAACATTACCACAGCGCGAAACTTGAAAGTTGTGTCAATTCCTCTGATGATGGTCTTCGAAGGTGAGCTCATTATAAATCAGTGTTGACAACAAACGACAAGGATACATGGTTACGCAAGCCAAGGCTTTCCTCGAAATTCGAGAGCAATTTTTCGTTCAGGATGTACATCAACGGATCGAATGTAAGGACAAGAGGCGTGTTCCTCTTGACAGGGGCTTGGAGAGAGCATAATGGATGATCAGAGTAGTCTTCGGAGGACTTATGGCCTGATACTTTGAGCTCATGTCTTGTATAGCAAGTCGTGGCTTCGTGTGGCCTTCGGGAAGTCAATGCCTTGGTGTCCCACATGTCCGTAGGGAGAACGATGTTATGTTTGTCCTTATGCCCAACGCCCACAACGAGGCGACATGTCAGTAGGAACCATAGCCATGATGCATAGTCATGTACAATATCCGTTCCTAGTCACATTGTCAATGATTGGTCTCCTCACCTTCTCTTAGCCTTCGACATCCAGTGATTGTCAAACCTCGCACACCTCACTTACACTCTTTGCCAAGTGAAAGTGCCCCACATGACACCACCAGACATAGCCCTTGCCAAGCGCGCACTTGCCTTCCAAATCAAGTCGCAGAAGCTGGAACGCCCACATCCACCGACACAACCTCTTACACCTTTTCCACAATGCGCGATCGTTGATCATTTACAGCCACTGCACACCAACCCTTCTCACTTAATTCTTACACACCCCACACACCAGCCGCATTGCGACGTCGCGCGTGCGAGATGGTCACCACATCGACGGCCCAGCAGCCACTGAAGAAGCGCAAGTTCTCAGAACTTTCGCCCAAGCCCATGAGTCTACGAGACCATCCAGATTCGCCTCCTCTGAAGCGGGCATGTCTGGCTGAAGAGCCTCTCTATCCCATGTCGGAGGAGAAAAAGCGGGCCGCGAGGCATGCCGAGGCCAGCGAGCAGAGAATGAAGGACAGATTCGTGAGAGCGCAGAAGATGAAGGAGCTCCAAGAGTCTTTGAAAGGGCGGACTTTGAGTACGCAGGAGCGCGATGGGCGCATCTACGTTAGTTCTCCGTCATCCTATCAGCCAATCTCGAAGCTCGAGTACTGATTTGTTCCACCAGAAATTGCTTAGTGACCTATACGAGGAGGAACAAGTGCTGAGCGAGAAGCTCATTGACCGTCAGTGCGATGAAGATTACCGCATACGCCTGAGATGTGGCGACCTCGCCCTCGATGCCAAGCACAATGAGTACGTGCAACAAGCCGAGGAAAAGCACAAATCTAATGCTCTTGCGCTTGAGACGGCAGAGAAGAAGCTCGCGGACGCCGAAGAAGGCCGTCAAGCCCTGCGAGAGAGTTCATCAGCCAAGATCAAGCAGCTCGAAGACCAGGTCACTGCTGAAGTCCAAGAACGCAAGAAGATGACTATCGAGGCCGAGAAGTTCAATGCGATGAGTGCCAGGCTCCAGCAGCTCGAGGAAGAGTTGGAAGCCAATCAACGCAAAGTCGAGGCGTTCGATGAGATGAATGGCAAGATTCAAGAGCTCGAGGATGAAGTGAAGGTTAAGCAAGACGCGCTCAAAGTCAAGTCTGAAGAGTGCGACGCACTCAAGAGCAATGGAGCTGGTGCAGCTGCTACTCTCAGCAATGCTCTTAAAGATGAGGAGACCCTCCATAGAGACGCTGAAGCGTGTGTGGAAGGCCTCATATCTGAAGCTCGCCGTGAGTTGGATAAGAAGGATACCAGCATTGAAGAGCTCAAGGGGCAGCTCGCGCGCTCCGAAGCACGCAACAAGGAGCTTCTCAGCGAGAAGCAGACCATCATTGCAAAGCTCGAGAGCGAAAACCAGGAGCTTCGTGCTAAAGCTGCGACCTGGCCTTCCACGCCGATAGCCGTGTTTTCCACTGAGATCGAAGAAGATCTCATGGAAACCACCCCAACGTCACAGAGTCAAGGATCTGTGACTAGCGACTTTGGCACTTCGACAAGCAGTAACGCCAGCACGATTGAAGCCAGCTTCCCTGTTGACAAGGAGTTCCTCACCGCGGATGCAATTGGCCTCAAAGCGGTCGACCGTATCGCCAGAGCCATCGAGATGAAGGATGCCGCCTCTCTGCCCATGGACATCCACACGGCGCCACTGGGATTGGGCACGAACCAAGCTGTCCTCGTACTACCGCCCAGACAGTCGGCACAAGGAGAGACGGGGACCCTCATTTGCACAGTCGAGCCAAATGACTTCAGGGAGCACGCTCTGTTGCCCTTATTTGATCCAGAGAACCCATCCGTCGAGCCTGCCAACGAAGATTATGCGGTTGAGTGCCTTCTTTCAAAGCACCCAGAAGTGATCAGGGCGGCTGTCGAGAGGTCCAGAATCTTCGGATCCTCCAAAGAGGACATGAGTCGCTTCAATGGACGCATGTTGCACGAGTACGGGCAGCCTGTCACTCTGACAGAGCCTCCTGTCCCTGAATGGATTTGGAACCACACCATTGCTCTCCTCGCAGGACACCCATCATTCTTGAATGCCGCACGCGACTTCATGATGCAGGTGGATGGTAACCAGACCTTCGGCCGCTGGGCGCCTGTCGTCTTGAGCAACCTGCCGCAAGGCGAGAGCATCTTTTTCCATACGCGTACTGCCACGGCCAATAGCCACAACAACGACGACGACGAGATCATGCCTGATGGCGACAACGACAGAGATTACAAGCCGCCTCAGCCGAAACAAGAACAGCCAGCTGTGTCTCACCAGCAGCATACTGCGCCTTACCAGCAAAACAGCGGCCGCGTTGAACACTCTCAGGCTCCGCAGGAGCACAAAAACTCTGCGTCTCTTGCGCCAGCACCTGTTTCGATGACTCCAGCTCCGTTCCAGCCACCCACAGCTCTTCGCCCCCAGGGGAGGTCGGCTACTCCAACATTGCCAACCATCCAAGAGGATGATTTGGAAGCTGATAACGAGCCGAATAGCACATCGACAACAAGGCCAGACAACATGAGCAGACGTAGTCTCCACTCGTCCTTCAACAGTATCATGCACTCTAGACCTCGCCGATCAGACCATTTCCTCTCCAACAAGATTAAACGCGAGGCAAACGAACAGGTCGGCGGCACTGACGATGCCTACGAGTTTGCATTGGCTCCTCCCACGCCTGACTCCCCGATGCAGTCGAAGCCACCGAGCCCCGCCGCTGTGCAGGATCTCAAGGATCAAGTGGCTGCTGCCGAACCAGATCTCAATTTCGACGCTGAGGTGAAGCACCTGAAGAGACACATATCAGGTATGAGCCCGAGGAAGAGAGACGACATCCAGCAAGCTCTCAAGAACGGCGACAAAGAGCTAGCCAAGTCGCTCATTTGCAATGACAACAAGAGAATGAACAGCAGCAGTAACAATGGCGAGGATAATAGGAACGCCGGCTTTTTCGTAGACCTGAAAGGCTCAGATCCTCGCCATGCAGACCAAACCCCCTCAAACGAGATCGAGCACCATGCCGACCAGCAGAATGACAGCGACGACGACTTTTACGGCAACGAGCGTGCTGCCAATGAGCGCAAGCGGATGAATAAGCACGGCGACAAGCGCTACGACGAAGATGCTGCTGTTGTAGCCGGACCGTCTCGAACTGCCAATGTAGGACGTGTTGATTGGGAAGCCCATCCCACTGCACCTGAGAAGCTCGATGACCCCGTTCGCCTGCCAGAGCCATACGACGACGGCAACTACGTTGGCAAAGGGAAGAAGCCGATGCGCGAGTCTGCAGGCAGGTTGTCTCTTGGTCGTGATGGTGTAGTTGGAGAGCCTGACGATGACGCAGACTGGGATCCTTATGACAAGTCCTACTTCAAGGACAAAGAGGACGAATATGGCCCGTCTCAAGAGCCATCAAACAGCTACACCCCCAAGGGTCTTGGCAAATTCCCAATGCACAAGCCTGCGGCTCGCTCGTCTCGTTACAGAGATGCCAACCCGTTGTCTACTATCGAAGAGGAGGGAGAAGACGGCAACGACGCAGGGCTTGCAGGTGGCTCGCCTCATGATAACGGTGGCGAGGTGTCGTCAAGCGACAGCCAATCGACCTTCGAACGCGATCCGATCGCAGCGAAATATGGCGATAGTTTCGGCTATGAGCCTGGGAGCAAACCGGACAGGAAACCCTTCCTTCCCTTCTGGAAGGACTGATCATCATTCCTGAGCGCAAACGCTGAGAAGCCGTGCACTGCCAGAACGAGCAAGATGTGAATGAAAGAGTCGAAGATTCCAGAGGCATATCGACAGTCGCCAAAGTCGCCCAGCAAATCCAGGAAGCCTCGACTGCATACCACTCCAGAGCCGGATCCGCATTACCCACATCCTCTTCCGGAGAACATCACACCAACACTTTACACCCACCACCATCACCCACTGTTCGCGCAGCAGGATAAACACAGCGCCAACGCCAAAGTCTCCAGCCAAGGGCCTGCATCCGAATCTCCCCGCGTCTTCCAAACGCAGGGAACGGACAGCAGGCAAAGCCTTAGTGTGCTAGGCCGCGTGCAAAACTCGGGTAAGAGGCGCAAAGGACGTCTCTTGGTCGCGAAGGGGAAACCCGGAGGGGCTTCACGCATCTCGATGGTGCGTGCTCGTCATTTTTGCCGCGTGAGTTGTTTGGCGTTGCGGCGCCGATTGATGCTGGCCCTCGGTATATCCGTATATATCGGGGCTCCCGGTCATTTGGTGTCGGGTCTCTATCGAATGCTGCCCCTAGGTGAAGCCTAGACGCATCCTGTTCGGTAGAGATGGGCCCATATAGGTTTGCAGCTGCGTACGAGGGTGTTGGGAGCACCTGAGGACTCGTGGTCGCGCAAGCCTGGGCTGAGATGGTGGTGGGTTGAGGGTGTTGGGGTGTTGTTTGATGGGATGGGGTGGAGGTTTTGCATTCGTGGTTTTGGGGAGGTGTTTGGGCCAGGTGATTGGTTTCTTGTTGGGCGACAATGGTATTATCGGCATGCCTCGAGTTTCTTCGGCTTGGACATTTGCATCTGTTCAGAAGGTGGTGCACGACTATCAGCTCATTCTTTCAACTGTTTACGACTCAGCCCGCCAGCGACGAACACGAGCATGTTAATGGTGTTGCCATCGTACACCGACTAAATGACTAAATGACGATGATAGTGCTCGAGAATGATGGTGGGCTTGCTTTGGCATGTGATTTTGATTTGCACGGCGTTTGGGGTGGGACAGAAATGAATGATGAATGAACGAATGGACGAATGAAGCATAAATACCCGAGGCAAAGACCTCATAGCATCTTTTAATAGCACCCGCAATGACTTTGAAACCAATGACTCCCCATTTAGTGCACAGTTGTAGTAATCTGATGTAGAACGATGTTGATGGTGTATGTGAAGAAGAAAAGAAGTCCAGTATGGAGATGGAGAAATAACCGATAGAGTTCAAGAGTTCAAGATGTAGTGCAACGGCCGCCAAGCACGATCCTCCCCCATATCGATCCCCTGTATAGACAGAACAGGGTTACTACGGATCTCGTGTTCAGTTGCCTCTCACGTCGCAACAGAATATCTGGGCCAGCCAGCCTTGCGCAGCTCTGCCGTGTTTGTGCCGCCACTTCAGCATCCCAGCACCCCAGCAGACTCTCCCGCAGTGCTGGTGGGGCCGAAGCTTGCTGAGGAGGGAGGAATGCCAAACAGCGTCTTTAGTCGTTTCAGGGAGCGGCGGCAGACCCAGGACCTCACCAACCTCGGAGTCCTGTCGCCGCCGCCGCCTTCGACTGCTGGAGCGGGAACGACGAGCCTGCCATCGTTCGTGCCAGAGGAGGGCGAGGACGTCTCCCCGACCAACACCACCGCCCACCCCGTCTACGGCATCTTCCCCGAAACCGCAAGGGACAGGGACGACAAGGACAAGGGCAAGCACTCGCACGGCCACAAGCGAGACAGCAGCATCTTGTCCTTGGGCTCCAACAGCGTCCAAGGCATAAGGCGATCTGTCTCTCTGCGCTCTCACAGATCGCACTCCAGCGCTTCGCCATACGGCCACCGATCTAGACAATCATCCCACCTCTCCACCCTTCCTACTCCTTCAGACGACACCTCTCCGCTTTCACCGCAGTCGACGACATCGCGCAAGAAGCCCTCCATCTCGACGTTTCCCTTCAAGCAAGCCAAATCCGCCGAGAACCTTTCCATCCTCAGTCCGACATTCGACGACGCCCCACCTGTTCCTTCCCTCTCCCGTCTCGATCTTCACGCGAAGAACTCAATCCCGATGCTCGCGAGCGCACCGACAAGTCTGAGGCGCCAGCCTTCCGAGCGTCCAAGTGTGAGCAGCCAAGGCATTGGAAGTACGAATGGCGCGCCATTACAGCCTGCGCCGACGCTGCAGTCAGTAAGTGTGGGAGGACAGAACCCCAGCGCAGTATACCAAAGCATACTAGAGACTTCGCAAAAGAGAATGGCTACGATCGAATACCTGAAAAGAGTACACGAAGGAGACGTCTACTATCTGACCACACTACACTACCCACCCGGCTCGGTCTCAGCTTTACCATCAATGCACCCTCACAAGCTCGGCCGACGCGCGACCAGCTACTTCCTACTAGGATACAGTCTTCCAGCAATGTTGGAGCTCAACTCTGGCTCGCCGATGGAATATCTCAAGGCATTGATTGCCCTTTTACAAGAGTTTGAAACATACCAGAACATCAGCGGCACAGACAGCGCGAGCAACAGTCTCGGCAGAGGTCGCATGGGCCAAATGTTCAAATCCGGCATAGGTCTGGGCAAAGGAACTGGCAAAGGACGTCGCTCTAGCGCAGCCACAGACAGCATAGCCATTGACCCTCAAAGCAGCGGCTTTCCAGGTTTCCCTTCAAGCGGTCTGGGGAGCCCGCAAGAAATCACCTCACCTGTGAACTCTGCAGGACACGACTTCCAGCACTTGCTGACGCCGTCTCTGCCTTTTGATCCCGACTTCAGCATGACCTTCGCAACGCTCTGCGACACCATGATCGACACATACAACAATCTGCTGAACCTGGTTTCAACACCAGATCTGTGCAGCCCAACCGTCGGCGAAGCTTTCGCAAAAGCAGACAAGAGCGTGCGCAAGATTCTAGTCGCGAACGTCATGCGCGAGTTCGAAGAGAGCACGCGCAACGGAATCAAAGGCGAGGTCGCTGGGCTTGGAAAGTTGGTTCTCGGAGGGCTCATGTAGGGTATGAGTGCTTGTGAGGCGAAAATGGAAGCTTTGGGCGTTTAAGAGACTGGGATTGCTACGACTTTTTATGGGATGGATGGATTATGATACCCAACGCATCGTGTTGCGGCGAGCCTGTTGTGCTCTTTCTTGGATTGGAATACTGGAGGCATTACATTGCATGGCATAGTACCTTATATTATTTAGTCTGTACGCGGTACTTGTACATAGAAACGAGCTCGACAATGCAATGACGACAACCATACATGTCATTGCCAAAGGCTTGAATGCCCTAGAATGGATCAAGACTACATGAATAATGCCTATATACTTTCTATACTCCCGCAGACCTGCCGCCGGCATTGGCAGCATTGGCACGCTTAAGTGACCCGAACCCACTCGAGCCACTCCGCATCCCACTCTGCGCCGAACGCCAGAGCCGCACGAGGTTCAATCGCGCTCTGCTATTCGCCACAGAAACATCTACACGTGAAAGTCACTACTGCTCTGCACGCGATAGCGTTCGCGTTGAGACGAGACGTTGCTGCTGCACTGCCCGACGCGGCTCCACGCGAATGCCTCTTCCTCTGCTGTCTCTGTCTCACATGCCCCGCCGTCGCAAGTGAGTTCTGTGCTAGTTATCGATAGACCCGACCCTTCGCCCGCACGTGTTGATGACCTAGCACCGCACCGCACAGCTTGTGACGCCGCCCGCCGTTTCTTTGCCCTGCGACATACACATTTTCTCCTTCTTGCTGTCATCCTGTCCCTCTCACTACACCGCTGTCACACTTCCCTCCCTGCCAATGGCCTGTACAGGCTCCGTCGTGTAGACCCCGCGCGCGTGTCTCGCCATGCCGCACCCGCTCAACACTCTTCCTGCTGCCAGCCGAACCGATCGCCAAAAGCCGAGCGCGTAGCACCGACTGTACAGCACAGCTGTTGTTAGGTTGAAAGTCACAGCACGAGAAGGCCACACGCTCCTGCTTAGTCGCCCAGCATGTACGTTGTCTTCTGACGCTGCTAATGAGGCTCCATGCGGTGGCGGCATTGCTAACTGCCAGCTTGACAGGAAGTTCGGCAAGCACATCCAAAAGCGCCAGCTCGATATCCCCGAGTATGCGGCTAGCTTTGTCGACTACAAGGCTCTCAAGAAGGTATGGCTAGGACTTGCGCTTCCAATTGCTTGCAAGACCTCTATTAATACAAAAGCAGCTCATCAAACACCTGAGCAAAACACCCATCCTCGCGGCCCAACAACCGCAAGCCAACGGAGTCACCCTCCAAGATTCGCAAACCTCCCTTCAATCCAACAAGGCTGCTTTCTTCTTTCGCCTCGAGCGCGAGCTGGAGAAGGTTAACGAACTCTACCTCCAAAAGGAAGCCGAAGTGCGTAAAGGCGAGTACCCGATTCGACAAGCCATGTCTCTGACGGTTCTGCGAAGCTCAAACTCCGATTACGCACGCTACTCGACAAGAAGCGCTCACTGCAATCTCGCGCTACGCCGGCCTCAAAGCTGTCTTCAAGTTATGTGACTCTGGACGAAGGGTTCCGGCTGTTCAGCAATGATCTCGATAAGCTACAGCAATTTGTTGAGGTCAACCAGACGGCATTTTCGAAGATCTTGAAAAAGGTTTGGATGTTCTGATGCCCTTTTGGAAGAAATGGATCGTAGCTAACAATTTCCAGTGGGACAAAACATCCAAGGTACTTAGAACATTCGCCGCACCAAGATTCTCATGTAGCTAACGAATCAACCGCTAGTCCCGAGAAAAGGAGATTTATCTTTCTCGCGCCGTCGAAGTCCAGCCATGTTTCAATCGCGATGTGATTAGCGATCTATCGGATCAAGCTACAACAGGCTTGCTCGAATTGCAAGCATGGGCAGAGGGAGAGAAGATTGCATACACCCCGGCTGTGGAATTGGAGAACCGAGCACCGCAAGCTGAGCAAGACGATTTGGAGCTCGAAGTACAGATTCTACAGGCCATCAATACCGGAGACACTGGCCTTGTAAAAGAGTGGGCGGCAAGAACGGTCACCCATGAGGAGGCCAAGGAACGAATCAGTCGGGTGTTCCTGAACACAGTCAATACCGCCGCACAATCAACCCAGCAGGTCCTGTACGACACTGGGTTGATTAACTTCAACTTCGCCGATCCGATCAACGAGCGCAACTGCATCCATGAGGCTGCAGTGACCGGAAAGAAGGACGTTTTGAATGCCGCTCTGACGAGTGGGGCCAACATCCGCGCACCGGACGTCTACGGTCGTATACCGCTGCACTATGCCTCTATGCACGGTCAGGCAGAGATGATGCAGATCTTGGTGACGGCAGCGCCTGATACTGTGGATGCTAAGGATCTGGACAACTTCACTGGCCTGGTTCACGGAATCGTGCATTCTCGAGCTGCGAGTGTGCAGGAGATGCTCAGATTCGGCGCGACTGTCAATCCATCTGGAAGCAACGATCACATCCCGCTGAATCTGGCCTGTCAGTACGGCTCGGTGGCCATCGTGGAGCAGATATTGCAATACAAGCCCCAGATGCTGCCAGATGCCGAGGGTTTGTATCCCCAACATATTGTTGCTCGCTTTGGGAGAAATCAACAAATTCTATGCCTATTGAAAGATTACGGTATGGATATGGATCAGGCCGACAAGCTCTACCAGTGGACGCCAATTTTCCATGCTGCTAGCGAGGGTCATTTGCATTGCTTACAGCAGCTGCTTGAGTTCGACGTCGATGTTGTGGTGAACGACGAGAAAGACTTCTCAGCGATGTACTACGCTGCATGGGAGGGCCATTTGGATTGTATGCAGCTGCTCGCACACGCAGGCCAAACAGCTACTCAGCGGAAACAACAGCAGATGGACGTGAGCATGGGCACAATTAGCCAGCTGCCTCGCACGGGTGAAACGCCGTCATTCCCACAATTCGATTCAGAGAACATTCCCGATCTTACTCTCCCGCCACCCATCATCCCGCTACGCCGCTATGGCCACAACTTCCTCGACACGACAAAAACTTTCATCTTGCTATCGTTCGACGACCTCGGCTGTGAAGCAATCGAATTTTACGGCGATAGCAAATACCCTGCCGCTCGTCTCACTATTTCATCGAAATCATCCGACCTAATTCCACGCAACGTACCTCTACCAGTCCAAGACGACTTCAAGAACATCAGCTTCCAGATCGAGAATCTGGATACTTTCAGCATTGACTTCGACATCTTCCCTACATTCGGCAGTAAAGTAATCGCGCGGTCAGCGGCCTCGAGCAGAGTGTTCACCGGCAACCGCAGCAGCTCTGGCAGATGGCACCTTGAGCTGTTCGACCCGCGCTTGCGAGCTATTGGACGTATCAACTTCCGCTACCAGGTCATCACGCCATTCCGTGGAAGTCCACTTGAGATCACACACTTTGCCACGTACTGGAAGTCCACAAGTCAATTCGACAACCACCCGAGTAATCTCATCACCGGAAGCAGTCTGAGCGGCGACTTCCTGCGTTTGTTTGTGCAAGTTACGAAGGATGGTGTGCCGGTGCTCTTCCCCGAATGGGCTCTTCCTGGCAGCAAGAACGATCTTATCGGCAGGCTCACGTACGAGGAGTTTTCAGAGGCAGCACAGAATGGTGGCATGAGCAATACCGCTTTTGAAAGCCTCGTAGACGCTGGCATCAACTCTGACGACTTGCCAACTGCCCAGCGACAGATTGCGCGCTCGTACGCGTCTCTTAAAGAAGCTCTTGCAGTGCTTCCCGCGGACCTCAATTTGGAGCTCCACGTTTGTTACCCAACGCGGCACATGGAGGAGAAGCTGCAGCTGGGGCCTACGCAGAACATCAATTTCGTCGTCGACGCTGTGCTGATGGCAGTCTTTGATCACGCCAGACAGCTCCGCGAGTCTAAGGACAATCCACTCAGGAACTTCGTCTTCTCGAGCTACAACGCGGACGTCTGCGCTGCCCTCAACTGGAAGCAGCCAAACTGTAAGTTGTGGTGATTGAAATACCAGCAAAAGGTTCAGACACTAATACTTCCCAGACCCCGTCCTCCTCTGCAACGAACTCGGCGTCGCCCCTCGCACTGCCGCTAATTCCAACAAGCTCGATCCCAACATGATCGCCAGCTGTGGCCGCACAGACATGTCCATCAAGGAAGCCGTTCGAATTGCGCAGTCAAATAACTTCATGGGCTTGATCTGCACTTCGAGACTTCTGGAACTTGTTCCTGCACTTGTGGACTCCATTAAGGAAGCTGGCCTTGTGCTGATCTCGGACTACTCGCACGACGTCGCGAATTCGAGACCAAGCGTACTGGATTTGCAGAAGGGCGTTGATGGAATGGTGACGGATAATGCTGTCATGAGGTTCAAGGAGGCGGTCGATTAAGAGCTTTGTTGACGAGCGCACCAATCGCGATCATAGCCGGCATTCAGAAGAGAAACGCCGTCGCTGAACATTGCAGCCCAATCTATGCCGTCCAAAGTTGAGCATCACATTGTTGGCATAGAGACACTTCACAGTCACGCATTTGTAGATGTATAGCTTTGACCGAACAACCAGAACCAAATAGAAAATGCCATCATCAAACATTGAAATTCGTATAGGTGCCCTTAACCGAGCACATCACGCGCCTTTAAGCTCATATCGCGCTTTGCGTAGCTCCTCGAAATCCACCGGCGCAAGCTGTTTTCTCACGAAGATGGTGAGGAAGAAGACGACTGTTTAGTTCAACGTTAGCACTTCATCGAATGCGAAAAGAAGAATAAAGGCACTTCTCTCAGAAAACTCACCACCAGGCAACGCCACCCACGCAACATCCTCCCCATTTCCCTCAAACCACTTCACCACACTCTGCAAAAGCAACATCCCCGCCAGACTCGCCCCAAAAACAATCAAATGCCTCTCGTAAGGCTTCACACCTCCCGCCACCTCACTCCGCCCCGAACTCACGTACAACGATTGCAGCCCATGCTTCCCTGGAACTTGGATCGGATGGAAGTAGAGCACGTAGGCTCCTACTGCAGGTGCCACGATGCTGAGCAGAGCAAGGAAGGCTTGGGTGGCGTTTGTTGAAGTGACGAGACTCGGAATGTAGGCTAGGGTTGTGATGATGGGTAGGAAGAGAAAGGCGTGGCGGTAGCGCGTGTTTGTTGCTTCGTCTTGGGCTTGCAGGGTGGCGAGGAGGGTTTCTTGGTGCTCTTCGTCGAGGTCGGGAGGGTCGTCTGAGTCGGAGTCAGAGGGGTATTTGAAGGTACGGCGGAGGCGAGCTGTTGCCATGGTTTGATGCTGTAGTGGTTTTGCTGAGGCTTCTACGCTGTTTTCATCCGATTGCCTTCCTTTGATTTTTGTTGTTGTATATATGTGTTTTAGGCTCGGTTGGTGAAGTGCAAGTGAATGCCTAGCGCGTTACTCGATGCCAAAGGTCGTGTTCCGCTGGCTTGGATTTTGACCGGGGGCAAACGGCGACCGCGACAAAAGCATCGCGACCCATCAAAGTCACGCGCAATCCGGCCTGGAAAATCGCCAAATTACATCGGAAGCATCATCGGCACGCGCGCTCTATTGCTTGACTGGAAGCAATCTGCAGGATGGCGGCGACGGAGAGGCGCACATCCGCGGCGCCTGTGCGATCTTTCAAGCGCGCCCGCGTCTCGCGCCCACCCTCTCACTGGGAGCAGACCGCGACCGGCAACAGATCGGATCTGCCTTTGCTCAAACATTGGCAAAAGGCTGCCACCGAGACGCCTTCATTCACAAAATACAACGTCGAGCCCGAGGTGCCCAACTTCGATGATGCACAGTACGAGGAGCACCTCAAGAACCCTGACTGGAGTCTGGAGGAAACCCGGTATCTTGTCGACACTTACAAGGAGTGCAACGGCAAATGGACCGTCATCAGCGACCGCTACGACAAGCCCAACCGCTCTATGGAGGATCTGAAGGCTCGCTATTACTCGATCTCGGCTATCATGCTGCAGCTTGAAACGCCCATCCAGTCCATGACCGCGCCACAGTACAAAATGTACGAAACCCTCAAGGATTTTAACCCTAACCAGGAGAAGTCAAGAAAACGCCTGGCCGAAGGTCACCTCCACCGCAAGAAGGACGAAGTCGACGAAGAGGCGGTCCTACTCGCCGAGCTGCAGCGCATCATGGCCAACCAGGAATCTCTCGACAACCTGCGCGAGGACCTTCGCAAGCGCCTGGATTACCCCAAGGCATCCACCAACAGCAATCAGTACTCGACCTCGGCCGCCCTGCATGGTCTCTGGCAGCAGCTCGTCAACGCCGACCGCCAGCGTAAGACGCAACGGCTTCGCGGTGGCCCCGGCCAGTCCACTGCTTCTATCGAAACTCCAACCGCTGGCCAAACACCCGCCAACGCAGCAGGCCGCCCTCGCGAGTCAAATGCCGGCACAGCAACTCAACACGAGCCCTCGCCCTCGACAGCCAGCAACGTCAAGCTCTCTGCTAAGGACAAACTCCGCTACGGTGTCACAGAAATGGGCCCTGGCGAGAAGCTGCCCAGCGGCGTCTCGTTCGCATCCGACAAGCTGTCTAAGCCGCGCATCGCCAAAAGTACCGTGCAGACGGAGAAGATCGCCGCCATTCTTACGCACATTGGTGTGCCTGATCTGATCCCTTTGCCTACTCCGCCGGTCATTGCGGCTTTCGATTCGGTCATGAGCAAGCTGCACACACTGCTCGATATGCGCAAGGTGGCGGAGAAGGAAGAGCAGGAGCTCAAGGTCAGGGAGGCCGAGTTGGCGAAGGCTTCCGAGTGAGAGTATCCTATGCTTTTTGTTTGATGTCTTGGGCTTTAGCGTGGCGTTCCGGAGCTGTAAGAATACCTAGTACCCTCGTAGCACTTGTGAATCACATGATGTCCTACCTATTTAAGCTTCTCTGTTACTTCACAGACTACAACAGGCGATAGCATGTTTGTCAAACGGCTCCTGACCCTCATATTGACTGCCATGCTCCCTTTCCCGCTCACGTTACAACCCAGCAAACCAAAACAATACTCTACCTTGACCCGATGTTTGTCAAGCATTTCCCATCTCCCGTTCCTAGCCACACGCGATCAAGCATAGATAGATTGCCATTCTCCCTGAATTCTTCTCTATCCCTTAACAGACTGAGAATTTACAGGACCAGATGGGCTGGTCAACTGGATGGTACGACCAGCCTAATTGGTCCTGTAAATTCTCAGACAACTACTAGGAGGCTAGTACCAGGCCTACCTTATGGTGTGTTTGGGGTGGCCATGGTAGTAGCACGGAATGAGATGCATCTTTTCTGAGTTGGTTAGATGATTTGAGGTTGGCGAGCAAGCGGTTTGGCAGGAGCGGTATGCTGTCTTAGCAGGCAGGATGTACACTCAGGAAAAAAAAAAAAGAAACCATATGGCTCAAACCTAGCTGATCTATCTGTATAAGTTGCGTATTTAGTAGTACATGACGCTCTTACGCTCGACGTAGCCTTACCCAATGCTGAACACCAACATGAAAACTTCCTTGCTCTTTCGCGCCTCTTCATCCAAAACGGAAATCAGAAATCAGACAGACAGACAACGATGCCCTTCATAGCTCGCATCTATATCTTCCTCACCTCCCGTCCTCTCTCCCTCATCCTCTCCTCCTCCGCCTCAACCATATCCATCCACTGATCCGCATCCGTCAACCTCCTCTTCTGCTTGATGGCAGCCGTAACCTGCCCGTCCCCACTCTTCGAAGCCTTCATGTCCGCACCCTCCAGCGCCAAGCTTGCAATCACAACCGCCATCGTCAAGCCCTGCGCATACACACGCGCCTGCACCAGTTTCTGCGCAGTATTCATCGGACTCCTGCTAACCATCGCAAACGCCGCGCCCATACTCGCTGCCCATGATCCGAAGATTATGCTGTAGCGGTTCTCGTGCGCCCAGACGAGGGCGCGCTCGCTTTGTGTGCGCTCGGCGTCGAGTTGGTCTTGTAGGGATTGGCGGGCGTCGTGGTATTCGCGATCGGGGTGCTGGGTCTTCTCATAGGCCCTGCCAGCACGATCTGCGCATATGATGGCTGCGAAAGAACCGGTCGAGGCGGCGAGGAAGACTTTGAAGGGGAGCGTGAGGTTGCGGATCAGAGGGTAGCGCTTTGCGGCGCCGTAGACGCCTGCGCTACCGGCGGCGAGGCCGACGAGGCCGCCTATTGTGCCGCCTTTTACTGTTGCGCTGGGACGAAGGGTTAGCTTTTGTTGGTCTTGTGAGGGTTGCGAGGGAGCTTACTTGTAGAACTTGGCTTCATCTTCGGGCGTGAGGAGCTTCATGGCTGATTATGTGGACTGGACGGGCGTTCGTTGCAACCGTTGTATCGATCGTTGACCGGTGGTTGGTGGTCTGCCGTGTGACACTGAGGCTGTGTTGTTCGGCTAGAGATGTCTGAAGGTGGATGCTAGACTGAGAGTGGGTTCGCGACAGGGGTATAAGTATTGATGTTGGCGATTATAGACAAGGCGAGAGTTGCGTATGAGTGGAAGAACAGTCCCACTCGACCTACCTAAAGGGCATGTATACTTATTTGGGATGCACGGAGCAATGGCGGAAGATAATCTGCGTACGGGTGCAATCGCAGCGAGGAGCAGATTGCTGGGAGGCGCCTGGCTGTGTCAAGCTCTCGCTGAGGTCCGATCGCAAGGGGTCTCAAAATACGCTCACGACTCAATAGAATGATGAATGGTCATAGAATTGATCGCAGGCATTGTCGAGGCGACTCTTTGAAGCTACATACGTTTAATATATCGTTCAAGGTCACATTGGGATTGAAACATTTGATACAGCGAACACACGTCAAGTCTTCTGCCAACAATCGTGCACTCGTTCTTCTCGCCATTTCTGAGAGTCTCTGGGGGCTCATCGAAGCCGAATATCCGCCGTTTGCGCAAACGCCGTTTGAGAACAGACTTCGACTGATGCAGTTCTCGCTGAGCGAGATGCAGAGACATGATTCCGTAGTGCAGTCGCCGTCCATGAAACACCAGTTCAGTCGATGGTCAACTTACTTGCTGGAAGCTCAGCGAGCGACATGCGATGCATGCAAATCGATCTTGACGATACATCCATTTGCTAATTGTTCTCCAAGGTCCTCAGCTGACCGTCCATACGGGTGAAGTCAGAAGGCAGGCCATTCTATATCTTCTCATTATGGATTGAAGTGTGAAACATGCCTGTACGAAAACGCACGATGAGGTAGGGCAGATCAGTTATCGCACGATAGCAGCATTACGACGAACACATCCCTGCGTCGTCAAAGGCCGTCTGCATATGCATCTCGAGAATGGCTCGATCACGGCGTTTGGACATCAGATGCTTCTCGGAGACGCAGCATGTAATCAACGCAGATGGTCCATCGAGGCATATATATACCGCTGCTTGATCCAGTGAGCAGTGCCTTCTCTATCCATAAGCAACAGACATCTTCCCAGCATACCTTCAATACTCATCCCATCTATCAACTACACCAATCTCGAAATGGCACCCACCATCCGCAAGTACAAGGCCGCTGCCGTCAACGCTGAGCCTGGCTGGCTCGACCTCGAGCTTTCAGTCGAGAAAACGATCCATTGGATCAATGAAGCCGGTAGCAATGGTTGCAAGCTCATTGCATTTCCCGAGCTGTGGATTCCGGGCTATCCGTATTGGATGTGGCGCGTCAACTACCAAGAGAGCCTTCCTCTGTTGAAGAAATATCGCGAGAACAGTCTACCTTCGGACTCAGTCCAGATGAACCGCATTCGCGCAGCTGCAAAGGCGAACTCCATCTTCGTCTCCCTTGGTTACTCCGAGGTCGATCTCAACAGCCTATACACCACCCAAGTCATGATCGATCCCACCGGTAACATCATCAACCACCGCCGCAAGATCCGCGCCACGCATGTCGAACGCCTCGTTTTCGGCGACGGCACCGGCGACACCACCAACATGGTCATGGACACCGAGATCGGCCGCATCGGCCACCTCAACTGCTGGGAGAACATGAACCCATTCCTCAAGTCCTACGCCGTTTCGCAGGGCGAACAAGTCCACGTCGCCGCTTGGCCTCTGTACCCGCATGCTTCGACCTTGAAGTACCCGGACCCGTACACCAACATCAGCGATGCCAACTCCGACATCGTCACCCCGGCGTACGCCATCGAAACCGCATCTTTCACCCTGGCGCCGTTCCAGACTATCTCACCGGCTGGTGTTGCTCTCCAGACTCCGCCGGGCAAGGAGCCGGAAGACAACAAGATCTACAATGGCAACACTCGCATCTACGGCCCTGATGGCCAACACTTGATCGAGAAGCCCGCCGAGGACTTCGAGGGTCTTGTCTACGTTGACATTGACCTCGATGAGACTCACCTTAGCAAGGCTCTCAACGATTTCGGCGGCCACTACATGCGTCCTGATTTGCTTCGCCTTGTGGTTGATACTGACCGCAAGAGCGCTGTTAGCAAGGTCAATGGCTCGGGCTCTCACGAGGTTGTGAAGACGATTGATCGTGTTGGTCTCAGCAAGCCATTCAGTGAGCTTGACTTCGGCAATGAGGCCGAGTAAGAGCTCTTTCGTGATCCAAATTATATGAGGTCTTTGTGTGTATCATAGAATTGCCATTCCACTCTTTTACTACTCAAATAAAATATAATCGATCCTCGAGCTTTGTCAATAAATGCCGCTCAGTGTATACTGTCAACTCGTACTAGATGTTTCTATCATCTGTCTCGACCATGCCGCCGATCAGAGTTCTTATAGACAGCAACATAAAAAGTCGTCATGACAATGCAAAATGTCAATAGTCGATCTTACTTTTTTGGCTGTAAGTGTATTGAACGTGTCTGTTCCGTAATATGCAGAATATGCTAAAACATGCCAAAAGACCTCGCTGAAAAGTTTCTGGCGACCCCTGAAAGAATATGCATACGAACAGACCGCATAAGTAAATTGAGTGTGGCGGCATGTGTCGTCAGACTACCTAATGTTTGACGATCGAGTGGTGTCCGCCTCCCCGCGCCAACGGCAGACAGGGCTTTTGCACGGCCCATGGTCTACCTCACATTGTTATCAAGCCTCCTCTTCCACCATCATTATCGCCCGGACCAACGATTGCATCCGCCAAGCTGCCTGAATCGACAACAGAGCTCGTTACAGGTCCAACATGGCAACCAAAATAGCCAAAGCTACTCCGAACGCACGCCCAGTCAAACTTGCATGCACTGGATGGTATGCCATAGCCCGGGGGTTCGATTTCCATGGTATGCGCTGACCGTTCATACAGTCGGTCGCTCCGTGTAAAATGCGACGGAAACGAGCCTTGTAATAGAGTAGGTCCATGCAAGTTATTGTCCGCCGCATACCGTTTTCTTACCAACGCCACATGCAGTGCGTCGAACGGCAGTGCGAGTGTGTATACGTCAAGAGTAGACGAGGAGGCGCCCGATATCCTCGCTCCAAACAAGCTACTTCTACAATATCTCAGCAACGACGCAGCCCCAGTGATCACAGCTTTCAGTCTGATGTGGACCGGGACTGGGAGAGTAAGTGCCACGATGCTGCGTGGCCACGAGACGAAGGGCTTCGTTGACAGGTAAACAGCGCACCTATCGTCTTTGTCGACTCCAGGGGCAGGTCTCTTCCATGTTGACGAGCCTGTGGCTGCCATAAGTCCCGGCTGCTGCTCGTTACCAACGCAGCCCATCGAAATGACTCGACCGACTACCGAAATTACACCTCTCACCTTCGAGTCAACATCTACTTCCGATTTTGACCTGGGAAGGCTAGATGACTCAATACGAACCTACAGCTCGGATCAATCATTGTAAGCTGAGTGCCATGACTTCGAAAGAGGGAGGATAGACACTCACGTCTCCCAGACTTGATGCGTACTACCGATGGATACATATCTACATGCCTCTGTTACCACCTATGCCTCAACAGATGAGTGCTCCTGAAAACTCGCAGCCCAATCATCTAGGCACCAACAACTCTGTGGCAGGGTCATCATCGCCTCTTCGACTGGCGATATCGGCTGTTCTGGCTCTAATCCCACTTGCATCCGTGACAAATCCTTCGCGACCTTCGCATGTTGCCTTGCGCCGAAAAACCGCGCATCAGCTTGCACAAAGAAGTCTCGCGCTGATAGAAGACGAGACTGAAATGCCGCAAGATCGGTCACCTTCTTCAGCATTAGCTCACAGTATGACGGCACCACATCGACAACCCTTGCATCCTCAAGTACCGATTGAGCTTGAGAGTGTGTTGTCGTTGTGCCTGTTAGCCATCTATGAGTATTCACAGAGAGGCAACATTCGAAAAATGCAGGATCGAGCAGGGCAGGCACTCGTTTCGGCAATGAACCTGTCTCTGCATAATCAGACCAACGATGCGTCCGCCCACGCCGAAGCTAGGAGACGAGCTTGGTGGATGACTGTAAGTGTTCATCCATTCTCTTCAATGCATTTAGCTCATGGGATATTTCGTACTGACGAGCAACTAGTACGTCTGCTCTTGTCAAGCTTCCATAGCGAGCTGCACCGTATGTCTACCCTTCACTTCTTTGGAAAATCAGCCGCAGAATGTTGACACGGCTTAGCCTCCTACATTGTTGCCCAATGATCCTAGGTTCACCACTAGTTACCCACAAATGGCCAATGACACTGAAGTAAGCCGCTGATTCCTCCCTGTCGGTTAACCGCAGTCACTCATTCGCCTCACAGGTCTGGCCATTGTACATCGAATCCCAACAAGCAATACTATCAGCTACCCAGTTCGTCATTGAGATGAACCGCTTTGTCAAGGAACCTCGCACGCACAGTTTACCCTATTTGGAAATGCAAGAGCTCCATGGAAGTATTGATCGTCTCATCGGCCGTGCTAATGGCATACCGTACGATGTCATCAACCAAGCCAACGATCCAGAAGCAACAGCGGCTCAAGCGCTCAGGTGCATGTCGATCGTGAAGCTCAACAGGTAAGCTCAAGCCAAGTAGAAGAACATACTTGCACGTGTGACTGACACGGACTACTCTGCAGCGCCAGGATTAAGCTGCATAGATACAGTGCTTTCTCCGACCTACCAGTCTTCACCAAGCCTTATTGCGATCTCAAACAGGCTCCCACGAACTTTGACGTGGGCTTTGTCGAAGACCTCGCAGAATGGCTCACTTCTTGTGCATGCGACCAGTCCGAATCGACCATATCCAGCAACCCGGCAAACCATTCCCCGTCGGACCCTTCATCATGCTGCACACAATCTACCCAAGAGACTCCAATGCTTCCCTTCAGCAAACACGAATCCTCCCGAATCTGCCTAGCATCAGCCCTCAACATCGCGCAAGCATTCGAGACTCTGCCGTATCCCGCGGCGGAAGACACACCTTTCCCCAGAGCTTTAAATACTGTCCCGCGAACCCTGCCTTCGTTCGCCTGCTGCGCGATGCAAGGCGCCTACGCTCTTCTCATGGTCTGCAACCAGGCTTGGGCAATGCAGACCGGCGCGATGCCGGCAACGCAGCATCCGCAGAAGTTACTGGCGCAGTGCGAGCAAGGCCTGTACAGTATCTTATCGACTTTGGACAATTATGCGGTGGCGTTTGAGGCTATACGTGGTATGCGAGGTGAGTTGGCAACAAACTCTGAAGCTAATTGAGGACGCTGCTCAATGCTGACATACTTTGCTCGCTTGCAGATCAGGTCCGAGAATCGATTGATGGATTCGCCAATCTGTTTGCTGGTAACATTTGACGGTGTGGAAAATGTTTGCATCGCCATTGCTGGTGAGCAGCGCCGCATTTCTTGTCAGTGTGAAGCTCGCATTAGGTTTTAAATGAACGATTCCGGCACTGGTTGAAATTCATTCGACCAGACAATTCTATACTCAGGATCAATGAAATTCTTGGGAGAAGAATAGTAAATACGTCTCGAAGGCACATACATTCCGCGGCCTCAACGCAGGTGCATTCAGGCAGCCACAACGCTTTGCAACACTGTTTTATTGCCCACCACAATCACATGCGATGACAGGATGGACTCAAAGACGACTGTATGCACGAGAGTTGACCACCACCGGGCCCCCATCTGTACGGAAAAGATGATCACTAGCATCGGCAATTTTCACCCACGTTCAAGCCTGAGAGTTCCAGGCTTCCAACAGCATGAAGCAGCGCACAAATTTTGCCCCAAAACCATAGCACAGCATACGAGGCAAACAATTAAGTGCTGACGCCGGCATCCGCGCGGTGGTGACACCAGGCGCAACGCGCTTCTCGCGCTCTCGCGATAAGCGCTATCAGCCCGCTCCGTCGAGCCGACGTACGATGCACGATCATGTAATGTCCTCATACATGCCCTCATCACCACATGTTTGGCTTGGGTCAGCCTAGCGCACACCAATACATTGGCTTGGGCCTGTGTAACGATGCGGGTGCTGGGATTGAGACTTCCGTTGGGTCGTCGGGCGTGGGGGTAATGCGATATCGTGGGATAACTTTTCGTATGGATCGTTGCTGATAGTCTGTGTTTGAGGTTTGAAATTCTGGCAAAGTCGAGATATAGCGGTCCGGTTATACGTGCAGCCCGCGGTGTCCGTCGGCCTGGTCAAAGGACCAGTGGTATTGACAAGTATTCTTCTGAGGTTAGTCAAAGCAGCCTACAAAGTGTTAGCTGCAGCAACGATAAGCCACGCACCCAATGGCTCGGATCATGCGGCGCCGAGGCCCTGAATGTTGTTGCGATCGAGCTTCGGAGTTGCGCTGCAGCCGCGAGATATCTCTACTATGCGGCACGGCATCCCGTTCTTGCCGTCGGCGGGCGCAGTCTGTCACCAACGGTGCATATCCGCGGCGGCGGCTCGGGTTGCGCCCTCATTTTGTGCTACCATTTGGCACATCGTTCGTGCTGTCAGTGTGACGCAGCAAAACAATGACGATAGTGTCTAGCGGCAGCGGCGATAAATCTTGAGCCAGCAATGTTGGTACTTCCTGTCATAGCGTTACGCCGTGAAACCCAGATGTGTTGAAGTCGTGCTTTCGCAAGTAAGAAGTGGTGAGTTCTTGATATTGGTGCCGGACATTGGTCCGAATGTATTGCTTGCGCTCGAGAGCCTCGTTTTGGGAGTCATGGCATTCAACCGCTGTACTGCAAACACCTAGGAGGGCATACAGAAGCAAGCGTTGCCGCCATGGCGTTCAACCTCCCATGCGTAACAAGGAGCGAGCATATTGTAAGAGCTATTAGCCATTGGAGAGCTGTACAGAAGCAAGCATGCCCAAGTTGAGGTCTCGTAAGCTGCTCGCATGAAGTGTATTTTCCGTAAATGGATCAAATCAATGTTTCGCAGAGCCTGTGATGCACGAATTAGCGCGGCTTTGCCTGGGATTGGCCTGAAATCCCATCCTGTATATTGCTATACGTTACACAACATTGCAAGCGTGTAAGCCACCACACGCGTGCAAGAGACCGGCAGGCTGGGACGTGGGATGTGAGCGCTCGCATTCATATTGTCCTGGAGACAAGATGCGGCTCACACTTCGTCTCGTCTAGACAGGGATCTGATTCAATTGATGTTTGATGATGTTGGAAAGAAATCAAGGCGGAATGTGGCACAGATGTCAAAGGCGGATGGCTGCGTCTGAGGATACTCCAGAAAAGGCATTTGCAAATGGAATGGACATTGACTTCTGGAAAGAATGTTTAGGCCGCGGTCTCGTGGGAGTCCGTGGCCATTGACGTCGGGCTTGGGTCCGGTTTGTGAGTAGTTGAACATGCCCTTGCTTGGAAGTAGACTACCTCTGGGTAGTACAGGCCGTATAGCGCGAGGCGAGGTGCAAGGGTTCCGCCGTGCTGGGTGACCCGAGCAGCAAGGCGAATTCCGCGCGACTTGCCGTCCCGTCGCGCATACATATTGGGTAAGGGTGTCCTTTACAGTAGTCTGCGCATGGATATAGCGAGATCGCGAAAGCCCATATAGAGACATCGAAGATATGTGTCGAGGCAGCGCGAATGGCATAGGAAAGCAAGAAGTACCATGGATGACCAAATGTCTGTGCCGTAATATCTCGTATGTCGCATAAGCGCCATGGTCTCGGACTGCCAGAAAAACCGCCGTGTATTGTGAGCATTCAGCGTATCACTGCGGTGTACAAAACATTACCATTCGTCGAATAACCGAAGGGTTCTCGCTTAGATGCATGGATGTCACAAACAAGCCTGCCGGTAGCGGCGTTCCGCCAGGCCGCCCCGGACCGTCGATTGGAAGGGTGTGGGATGGGAACACCGAGAGAGTGGTAATGCTGAGTTTGCTGGACTGGATGCGAGTGATACAAGATGCATGGCGCCTTAACGAGACGGATTTACAGGGTGAGCTGGTGTCGCGAGGGTGCTGTTGAGAAACATGGCAAACTAAGGCAGCGGATGAGTTGCCGCGAAGGCATAAAATGCGGCTGGACGGACGGAACGTTGCGCTCCTGGCGAACCTTAATAGCCATGCGTTATCGAGTCCGAGCGCGACGATTGAGGAGCAGAAAGATGTTGGGTGTTCCCACTTGGGCCCTGACCCTGCCTCGCCTGCCTCTGCAGTCTGCGCCGGATGCGAGGCCGAGACATGGTGCATGCATATGCGTTGAGAAGAGTGGGAGGGAGGCTCGAGAGAGGCCAGAAGACGCTAACTTCCATCAAACTGTGCATCATAGTTATCGATTGATTGATCGGCCTTGATCTGACTCGCGACAGCTGAAGTGTGTTGTCGGCAGCGCTATCGCCAACTAATCCTAGGCGATAGGCGAGCAATCAAAGACCCTTGGCCCTTGGAGCCATTCGGGATGTCAGATGCTGCCAGCGCAGGTCGCGCGTGTAGAAGAAGCGCGGTGCTGAGACGACCCACGCCCGGCAGGTGGCCGCGGTTTGCTTGCGTATCACGCCAGCGCCAAAACAGGCGCGCCAACCGATGGGCTATGCAAGGCGAGTGTCTGCTGCCACCTCCATTGGCCGCTGCCACGACCCGCGCTCACTCCTCAGTCAGTCATTCACCGTCGCCCATCAGCCGCATCAAGCCCTCACGCGTCTGCTCATCACCCGCCTGGCCCATTGCGGTGGTCCGTTGGGCGGCGCAGTCGTCAAGACGGCACCAGCTGGGTGCATGTCTAGCTACCGATTCACACGGGGCATATAAACACCGGGCCTCGAATAAGGCCGGGTGGGTCGAGGGTTTCCACCTCGTGGCTCGGTGGAGGGCGCCAGGGGCTATGGGGCTGCCCGGCGACGTGACGACGACTGGGATGGTGGCATGGCGCGACAGGGCGCTTGTGCGTGGAAGCGCATGCTTTGTCCAACTGCTGTATGCGTGTGTCCAGTGCGCCGGCGTCGAAGATGTGTCCCGTGGTGCTGGCCTGGTAAATGCTTGAGGAGCTGCAGATGCATTCGTCTCTTCGCACACCTCCAAGACTCCATCACCACTTGGGTGACAACGAAGACCACCAGCTCCCATTACTCGAGCGGTCCAGCTGCCACCTACGCCACACCTCTTCACTCCACCTCGATCTGCAAGACCCTCGCCGGGCGGTCCATTCCCCGCGCCAGTGTGCGCACGTCACAACGGTCGTCCCGTTGTCTCCGCCCGAGGGAGTCCACTCCCCGTCTAGGATCGTCACCAGAAGCGAACCCAAAGTCCCAAACTAGCCGCCCTGCCTTGAATATCAATCCTCCCGCAGCTCTTGCGCACTTCGCGCCGCTTGCTGCTTACATCCGCCGTCTCGCTGCATGCTTACGTTCATTTGTGCGTTGCGTTTCTTGATCTTTGCAGCTCTGCCCGTTGCCGCTCAGCGTCTATCCTAGCCGACCTTAAGCGCCACACATGCGCAGCTCCGCTTCCCACTTCGAGCACTACAGCTGCAGCCCAAACGCTCTTCCTCCCTGAGACCTTTGCCACTTCTTCTTGAAAGCTATCGCGAGGCGCAGTATTGTCTAGGTTCATCAACGTTCTATTGATCGATCAGCGTTCATCACACGTTCAGCCATCATCGACTCAATGAGGTCGATGGTCGAGCTGCTGAATCGATCTCCCGCGGAACATGAACACTCTTCTGGACCAAGGATCTCGATCGAAGGAGCAATGTCTGCCCAAGGCTTCACTGCTGTCAATGGAATAGACCGAAGGCAGCCTCCTTCGCCCTCCAGGACTTCACAGGAAAAGACGACAGAGTCGCGGTCCAACAGCGACTCCGTTGCCACAGCTGGTCAGTCGACCGTCGAAGGAGCTCGACCATCCGGACAATCTTCATCTAGAAATGATTCGGTACTGAACACCGAACCTGTGATGAAACAAAGCCCCGATACTTCCAAGCGCAAACGCTTGGTCGCCGATTCAATGGAGCGGCCATACCGGTCCAGGTCCCGGTCGGACGAAGCGTTGTCACCTAAGAGGCGCATGACTGATTCAGGCACTATAGTTCACTCCAACACTTCCAATGGACCGACTTTGAGCTTGCTGAATACGCGTGTTTCGATCGAGGCTTCTAATCGCGAAACATGCTCCAGGGAGCGATCTCCAGTTCCGACTCGCAACCAAAGGGTCGCTCCGGCTCAAGTGCGACCAGAGACAGCAGCACACCTTGCCGAGTCATTGGCCACCCATCTCCAGGATGCATACAAACACATGCCCATGAATGATGGCCCGGACCCACCGGTCTTGGGGTCATACAACGACTCCCCAGCAGAAGCTTACAGTCCCGAAGACACAGGCGATGCACCCGGGAAACGCAAGCGCGTCTTCAGTAATAGGACCAAGAGTGGATGCCACACTTGCAGAGGACGGAAGAAAAAATGTGACGAGGCCAAGCCGGTGTGCAATAATTGTGCCCGTGGTGGTTTCGACTGCACAGGCTATGGGCCCAAACCTTTGGGCTACAAAGGACCAAGTGCAGCCAGTCGCACTCATATACCGCTGCAGTCGAAGGTGCAGGATGCGTCTCGACAGCCATCGGTGCCACAGTCGGACGGTCCGCGGTACGATCATTGGGGTCGAGTGCCGCCAACACCGACAACGCAAGAACATCAGCACAATCATTATCAGGGACAGAGCTCCCACGACGGCAGACGTCCGCACAGTCGCGATATCTTGCAAAGCTCGCCATATCCATACCGAGCGAGTGACCCATATTCCTTGAGCGCACTTCCTCCAGTTGAATACCCACATACAATGCCGCCCGATCCATATTACGCACCACGTCCGCCTCACGAACACTGGGCGTATCCAGCACACTCGTCTCATAACTCAATCTCAGGGCATATAAGCTCTCGCGAAAGCATCAGCACCCATTCTTCTCGAAACCCGCCATTCACCCACCTCACATCAAGCGAGGTCTCGGAAAAGCACAAGATGATGATAGGCGAGCCTTACAAGGCTCACATCGACGACGCCCTAATCAAAGATCGTAAATTCTGTAAAATAGCCGTCGATCGATGGAATCGAGCCCACGAACCTTTACAAGCCACCAGCGACGACGAGAAAACCCGCTTGTTCCAAGCCATCCTCGACCCACTTCAAAGGCGAGATCTCGACTATCAGTACCGCGAGGAACTCGCTGCGTATGCTCAATCTGGCACTATTGGTTCCCGCGTCATTATCAACCCGCCGTTCAACGCTCAATATGGATACAACATCCATATTGCTGACGACGTCTATATTGGCGAAAATTGCATTTTGGAAGACCCGTCGCACATTTCGATCGGAAAGCGTTCTCATATCGGCAGAAATGTTCTCTTCTGCGGCAGCACTATCAGCGACGACCCAGCTTCCCGGCAGGGCAGCATGTCTTCCCTCACCGGCGGTGCCATCATCGTGGAAGACGACGTCAACATTGGAGCCGGGACCATCATCATGCCTCATCGTGTCATCGGCAAGGGAGCGTCGATCGCTGCTGGCTCTGTGGTGACAAGGGTATGTTAACTAGAAGCACACCAATTCTTGCTCTATCACTGACATCAACATCGTAGAACATCCCATGTTATACCATCGCAGCCGGTAATCCCTGCCGAGTCATCAAATCGATCCCGCGGCCCGAGAGCCCGGAGACTAAGCGTCGTTCGCGCGAACTGACGACATTTACTACCGTCAGCAGCGGCAGTCACAACAGTGAACAAGACGACCTGGTGGGCGATAAACAGCTTGCGTTGGAGAACGAGCAGAGCTTGCGCGAGATGAGGCTCAGGCGTGGGTATCGCGATCAGACCAAGTGATGCCAATTCATTCGACATTTGGGAGGGAAGAGAAGAAAGGGAAGGCGTGGGAAAATACAGGACCAAAAGCGGCGACTTTCCTAGCTTAATGTGTAAATGAAGCAAATGTATGCGGCGATGATAGACGAATCAAAGAAGTACAAAATCATTCGTTTGGATCTCGTTAGGTATACACAACCGCAGAATCACAAGCGTCGATCGTGAAATATTCACATCGAAGGCAGAGCGATCAAGCAATCCCATCACTGCCTCAAAGCCTCGCCAATCGAGCTTAAATACGCACATCTCTCGCGCTGCGCACTAGGCACATCCTCCATGACCGTCTGATTCGTCTCAAATCTCAACGACCTGAACTCGTTGTCTCCCGTCCAAGCCTCCCACTCAGGCGTTCCCTGCTTGCGGAAAGTGTTCGGATCTTTTGAGCGGATGAAGCTTGTCCAGTAACCTTGCACAATCGGCACAACGCCTGCATTCACGCCACCCTGCAAGTAGCTCTCAGGAGGATCATCGAGGTACTCAGGTCCCCAGATGGCATTGAGCTCTACCGTATGGGTCACTCCCAAACCAGAGGCCTCGGCTTCGGGGTCCTTGACGTTCCAGTGGTAGTTCCATGCTGGCACGCCAAGGCGAGCGTAGACTTCGTTGATGAAGAAGCCGGGGCAGTTGTATCTCATCTCGCCATAGGCCGTAGCGGCTTGACGCCAGAAGCGGCCAGTGTCGGGGAATTGAGGGTAGTCTTCGACAGGGTAGTAAGAGTCAATTTCGCGGAGCTGCTCCAGAGTGATGTAAGGGAACTGGTCTTTGATGAACGTGTTGGTTTCAGCGTAGGAGTCGGTATCGTTGGGCGTGAAGACTGTGCCTTCGTTGGTATCGTCGCCGTAGATGGCGGGGAGTTGGACGAAGTTACCGTTGGCGTAGGCAGGGTAGGTAAGCTCCTTGATAAAGTCGTCGTCCAGAGTAGGTCCGTACATGTACAGAGGAGGGTTCTGTGCTCCGGGGAACGGTGTGTTGAAGTTCACGCGCTGGAGGTCGTCGGCCGTCAGATTGCGGAGGCAGGCCAATGTTTCTTCGGAGGAAGCACATCCAGCACGGATGCTGAGGTTGTCGTACATGAACTGACTCTCGGAGACAGTGTTGATGGTGGCGAAAGACTGAGACTCTGCCGCACTGGCGTGGAAGAGATGGTCATCGCGGCCACCATACGCGGTCAGCTGAAGATTGATGCTTGCTGCTCCGGCACTATCTCCTGACAGCACTACATGGCCTGGATCGCCACCAAAGTGCTCAATGTGTTGCTGTACCCACTCTAGGGCCTTTCGCTGATCCTTCAGACCGTTGTTGATACTGCCGCCCTCAAGGACTTCCTTGCTGGCGAGGAATCCGTATGGTCCAACACGATAGTTGAACGTAACAACCACAATATTCATCTCGCTTGCCAATACAAGTCCTGAGCCATTGAAGTTCTTGTTGGCGTTGGTGTTAAAGCCTCCGCCCTGCAAGAAGAACATCACAGGTAGCTTCGACTTGTGCGTAGCATCGGTTGGTGCATAGATGTCCATGAACAGGCAATCTTCGTTCGATTCAGGTGTAGACAATGGCGCAGGATCTCCATTGGACTGTGTACCTAGACAGTATGGACCGTGGGAATCTGCTTCTACAATTCCTTCCACCGTCGGGGGATCCTGGGGCGCGGCAAACCGGAGGTCTCCCAAAGGTGGTGCAGCGTAACGAATTCCAAGCCATTGTGTTACACCGTTAGAAAGAGCTGCTCCGTTGTATGACGAGTAGCCCAGACGAGCGCAGGTATCAGTGGCCGAGACAGCCTGCCATAGCGCAGCCACGGCAGCGGAGGTGGGAAGAATGGTCTTCATAATGATGAATGTACCCAAATGTGCAGCAAGAGACCAGATGTCGAGGAGGCAGGAAATCGAGGAAATACCAGACTCACCTAAGACAACGGGACAACGCTCTTATAGCCATCTGAAGCCACGCCTGCCTCCCATCGGCAACGGCGAACAAGCACCCAAGCGCCTGCCTCCTCCAGGGACAAAAAGTGACATACCGGCTGCTTGTGCCGGACAAGCTCCACGATCTAGCAACTTGTGACTACCCACACGTCAATTTCCCACACTGCCGTGGTGGAGGAAGATGACGGGAGGCAGGACGAACGTGGCCAGGTGACCGAAATAGTGTGGCAGGGGAGGCGGGAAAGAAAGAAACTGGAGATTTGCGGGGCTCCACTTGGGGACTCGATGACGATCCTTACACTGCGTCACAGCGGTGTGCGATACATGTATACAAACAGCGTTTCCGGGTTTGCAAGATGGCTGTTGGCACATGATCTCTGCAGAGGAGATCTACTGGTCAGCCATCATAGTCAAGATACTGAACGGCAAGAAGGGCCGACCCAAAGGCGACAGCGTGTTTGGGCAAAATTTTGTCGACCATCAAGATCAAGAAGTTGTGTATGGATCCGCGAGGATCATACCGGAATTGGACTTTTCTTTTCGGGGTTGCTACTATGTTCGAAAACGGTGTATTTCTTCGGCGAAAGATATCGAGTAAAGGCGTGAAATCTTCTATCTTCTCGCGAGAGTAGTTCGAACGGTAGCTCCGCAGATATCATCATCATCGGCCAATGCCTTGTATCTTACTAGGTAGGACGTCACCATTCGAAATCGAAGAGTCGCGTATTGCAAACACTCAGCTAGAGAAACGAATCTTGTCGGCAGATCGGATGAGAATGTGTATGCAAGTAGAACCACTCTCTAGGATACCTCCTCTAAGGACTTGAGTTGATACACGATGCTATCCCGCTCAATCAATTAACGCCCACAACGCCGTCGCAAAGCTCGCAGAATTGTGAATGCAGCATCAAAAAAGCAAGGAAACAGGCTCACTCCTCCAGCTGGAACTCCAAAGTGTGGTCTTCGCTGCATTCGTTGCAGTAGAACCTGCTAATCCCGGCAAAGTCTACGACTTGCTTCTGGCACATGTCGTTTGATGAAACTTCAACAGAGTAGCCCGAGAAAGTACGATTGCTGCAGAACTCGATACTGTCTGATAGCACATAGTAGTCGCAGCCGCAGTGGTACTGAATGTATGTGTAGGAGCACATGATGCCAAGGCAGGGATGTTCGGTGAACGAGAGTGGAGGATGGGTCTTTCGTCGACGGTTTTTGCGGCTGATTGACGAATCCAGATGTACTGCCAAAGGTGTCAGTGGACGCGTGTCTGTGATCCGAGCCTACTAAAGAAGGATGCTCACCGCGTGTTGACGGACTGTCAGCTTTAAGGCATGGTGCTGGCAGGTTGGTATCGAGATATTTCGAAGAATTGAGGAACCTACCACTCCACCAGGCGTGCTGAGGACAAGGGACTCTTATATACTTGCCTGACAATGACTCCAACAAAGTCGCCTCGTTGGGGCAATCTCTTCCGCCGCATAATACGGTCGCCTTCGCTGACCGAACGATGCCCTGCAGCACGCCAAACCTCTACCACGGCGCGATAGATCCGGGCGTCTCGGCGAAGATATCAGCATCCATTTCTTCTTACGTACCGAAGTCACTCGGTAGACAACATGACGTGAGATAAGGATCCGCCTGTCAAAGGGCGACAAGCCAGCAATTCTTGCGAGACATGAAGAACTCAGAGATGCCTTCCCCTTCCGCGTTCCGAGGGAAACGCTGTGAAGAAGCGAGAGAAGGTTACAAGTCGGTACAAAACATGAGGCTCTGCCGGGTCTTTCGAGACGGAGCCGTGTTTGAACCTAGATCGTGTGTCGTATGCAGGGACTGCATAAGGCGATGGACCCTGTGTTTGCCTGCGTTCTTACACGGATTGTAGATGATGTGAGATACGCCTGCTGTTGTTCTTTTCAGCCTTGCAGGCAGGCAAAGAGCGTACGTCCTAGTACTGCAGGTGCTTGACTGATACATGTCTTTCTTCCGGCATCATAGATCGAGTCTGTTAAGCCCTTTTGGTGGTCTGTAAAGTTGGCGACGGTCATGCGCAAGACGAATACAAAGTTTAGGATCGTCTTCAGCGCCTGTGCCAAGGATCAACGCTCAGAAAGCCTTATAGTAGCAAGGCCAAACAAAACATCGAGATACCAGAACAATTCAAACAGCTATTCTGGACAGGCTTGCAAAAGCAAAAAGAACTATCCGTTTCCGACGCGGGGAATTGAACCCCGGCCTTGTCGGCACTGATCTTCTATTCGAAGAGTGAGAGCGACAAATCCTAGCCACTAGACCACATCGGATTGATGAATGACACTTTGCATAAACACAATATGTACACTGCTGTTGACAGTCGTTCTCCATCTCCACCACGTTACAGCCCACCTCATCTTCGCCATCCAAGTCCAGCTTGAACAACTTCATGACATTCGAGAATGGCACATCAACTTTCTTCGACCCCAGCCGCCTACGCTTCCATTCAGCCGCCACTCCTCTCCATCACCCACCACGTCCCAAGCACTCCATTCCTCCTTGCCAACACTCTAGTAGAACGTGTGGTCGAGGTCCTTGGGGACCTGGTTCTTCTGCAGGCCGGCCACGAACTCCCTGCGTTCCTGCAAGCCTTTCCAAAGCTTTCCCACAACGTCTTCGTGGCCTCCTGAGAGTAGATGCTCCCGGAGGTCTGCAGGCTTCGGCAAGTGCGTGTCGCAAGCATGGCACTTCCAAGTCTTGCGATGCTTCAGAACCTCACCTGTGAGCTTCGTGTAGTGTTTTCCGGGTTTCTCCTTGCCGGGCTCGATGGCATCCTTGAAATCTTGGAGGAAGGTAATGGCTTGCTGATGAGGGCGTCCTTCGAAGTGACGAGAAAGTTCCGGTTGGACATGCTCAGTCCCGCAAATCACACATTTGGAGTGCTTCTGAGGGAGAGGACTCTTCGGGCAGGGGCTGGGAGGAGCCTGGTCAGTGTTGTTGGCGTTGGGCTTCAGGCCGGAAGGCTTCGACTTTTCGTCGTTCAGGTTGGCGAGGTCGTCATTGCTAACGTTTGCAGCGATTATGCTGTTGCGAATGGCCTCGATGCTCCTGGTCCTGGGGCTCTTCTTGCGACGGTTCTCCTTGCTGATGGTCTTCTCAATGACGCCCTTCTGCTGGCGGACGTCGGGGAATTTCTTGCAGGAATCGTTCTTCTTAGAGTCGTTCTTGCCAGATTTGTTGCTGCTGCGGGAGTTCTTCTTGTTGGCCATGATGTTCAGGTGGAGTCACGGCCGGCGTGACTGTTGATGATTAGGAATGTTGTGTATTGGATGTGATTGCTGCTTGATCTGGCTTCCTTACTGGCGAGTTATCCGGCACATCTTATACCTTTTGCCCATCGATGAGCCTTGAGTGATCCTCAGCTGCGCCTCCGCCAGGTCTTGTATCGCACAAAGGATAGTGTTACGAATGATTTACCGAGCATGTGTCTTTCAATATTTCGCCTCTCATCTCATGATGAAACGCTTGGGACATTTATACTTGGGATTTGACGATACTTCTTTGTCTGCGAAGGGATCTTCCAAGACATCCTGCAGCACACGGGTCATCTTGGCGATTCGAGACTGTTCGTCTCACCAATGAGAGCTCTGCGTATTGTCTCGACCACCATGCATAGCAGCACTGATCGGCCAGACTCAGCAGGTCCGTCGACCATGTTTTGATGGAGAAGTGTGACATGTCAGATCATAGTCAAAGTCGTTTCGCATTTCATTCTCTCCATTGGATCAAAGTCCCTGCCTAATGGCGCTCTTGAATGGGAAGATCTGGACCTGTTGGTTTCGTCAGTCAATCTGTCATCAACATCATCCCAGCCCTGCGAGGCCAACCCAAGCCCCAACTTCACAAGACATTCTCCAGTGTCGCGTGTCAACAGCACTCACCTTCTCCTTATCCCACACATCACTAGTATAGTACACGTCCTTCTTAACCCTCTCCAGCACCTCCTCCTTCGTATCGGCAACACACATCAAAATGCTGCCGGTCATCTTAGGCGGCACGCCCTCTTTGATCGGCTCCTCGAGCATTGCGCCGCCCAGAACGATGAGGCCGGATTCGACATCAGGAGCAGTGTCCTTCAGGTGATCACTAGTAATTAAATCAGCAAAAACTCGGACCTGGGAGGAGTTTGAAGGGCTGTGTTCGACGCACGCTCGCACTTGATTCCTCTCAGCCAGCTTGCCGGTGTAATCGGGAAGGATGACCATCCATTCTTGCTTGGGCGCCATGATGCGGGTAGTGGTTGTGAAGGTCCGGGTAGCAAGGAGAAATTTGGAAGCTGTGTTTCGGAGGAGGAAGGACATGTGGTGTAACTGGTTGTCAAGTGTCAAGGTGGAGCCCTTCGAAGGTTCGCGAGTTACCTGACTGTTGCGTGCGTGCGATATCGGCAATTGAACGCGATTCTGTGGAGAGCTGCATTGGGAAGCCGAGAAGGAGCTTCATTTGACCGAGGCAGTAAGATCTCTATGTACGCTTTTGAGTACAAAACAAATGCGTTCGCGGGAGGTAGGTGCGATCTTTTGAAGAATTTGTATAATGTATAGTCAATCTCTAAGTCTAATATATATCTACATCTATCCAGCTCTAGCGGGTATATCTCACAAAACCAGAGCCACCAGGGCATCTGGTGGGAAGTCTCTACAACTTCGCCTTCGGCTTCTCCTGCGCAAGCATAGCTTCTCCCACATTCTTCCTCTGGATCTTGCCCGTAGCCGTCTTGGGCATCAGATTCGTGAAGAACACCTTCTTCGGCACCTTGAACTTGGCAACCTTCTCACGCATCCAATCCTTCAGCTCATCGGCACTCAGCTTGCTGCCCTCCTTGAGCACAAGCGCCACGCCGATGTCTTGCCCGTATAGTTCGTCCGCCATGGCAAAGGAAACAGCTTCCGAGACGGCGGGGTGCTGAGCGAGGACGTTGTCGAGCTCAATGGGAGAGATCTTCTCTCCACCCTTGTTGATGAGCTCCTTGATGCGACCGGTGATGATCACGTAGCCGTCGGCGTCCTGCTTGCCCTGGTCGCCCGTGCGGAAGAAGCCATCCTGAGTGAATGACTCCTTGTTGGCCTTCTCATTGTTTAAGTAGCCCTTGGTGACATTCTCGCCGCGAATGCAAATCTCGGCTTCCTTGCCACGAGCGACCTCCTTACCTTCACCGTCCAAGATCTTGATCTCGACATCTTGGCCAATGCCTACTGACCCGGGCTGGCGCTTAGCCGGTGGAAGTGGGTTAGAAGTCATCTGGTGAGAAGCCTCAGTCATTGCGTAAGCCTCCAAGACGGGTGCTCCGAAAGCAGCCTCCAAGTCGTGGAAGACCTTTGGTGAGAGCGGAGAGCTGCAGGACCTGATAAAGCGAATGTTGGGAATCGGGCTCGGTTTGGGTGACTTCAGCAGAATGGTGTGGATGGTCGGCACAGCCGTGTACCAGTTGGCCTTGTGGGTGGTGAAGTGCTCCCAGAACTTGCTAGCACTGAATGCGCCAGGAACTACGACCGAGCCGCCAGAGGCCAGCGGTGCGAGGAAACCGGCCAGCAGGCCGTGAACGTGGAACAACGGCATGACGAGCATAGTCCGGTCTGCAGCTGTGAGGTTGTACGTATCCCGAACGTTCTTCATCGTCCTCGTGAGATTGCGGTGCGTCAGAGGCACAGCCTTTGGCCTGCCTGTTGTGCCCGAAGTATGCAATACCAAAGCAGTATCCTCTGGCTGTGCGGTTTCGACCTTCCTGTTGCCTTGCCCGGCCAGCTTTCCTTGCTCTTTGACATCCAAGACTACTTCGTTCGTCCTCGGGTCGAGATAGCACTCTGCGGCTGCAGCGTTGTATTTCCTTGCAGCCTGCACCGCCAAACCCTCGGCCTGACCTTGAGGCACAAGCACCAGGGCGGACGAGAGATCATCGATGTAGAACTCGAACTCGGACTGCTTGTAGGCCGGGTTGAGCGGCGCAGCGATGGCACGCTGCCAGGATGCTGCGAGGAAGGCGACAATGAATGGGTAGCTGTTGGGCAGCGCTATCGAGACAGCAGCTTGAGGCGAGACTCCGAGTGCAGCGAGCTTTTGTTGGAAAGCGTAGACATCGTTGCGCAGTTTGGTGAAGGAGATGGTAAGGGTTGGAGGGCCGGGAACAATGATTGCGGTTGAGTCGCCCAGCTGGAGGGCGTTTTCGAGCGTACTCATCGTGAGCGAGGGTGTTTGGTGTCACGGAAAGGACAGGCTGGTAGGTGAGTCGAGATGGGGCGGGAGAAAGAGGCCATACCTACCTACTGTGTTCGTTATTCGTGGCACACTACTGCCATGCCAACTCTCGACCCTGGCTGGGCTGCGATGATGACAGACGGGCGAGCTCGGATCGGCATGTGAGAGAATTAAAGACGCTGATAACATTTCCTTTTGCGGCTGCAGCGGCCCGTCACAGCAATCGACACTGCAGCACTTGAACCTTGCCTACCTTAGCTTGCCTTCTCACATGTAGCCGCGCGCGTTCCTTTGATCGTGAACATTGGCACAAACGATAAACGAGAATAAATCATCATCCGCTTCTTTCACGAGCACTCGAGCTCCCTGATGTAAATCAATACCTACCAATATGTAGCCCAAGATGATGAGCAGCCAGAACTCCGATGTAGACTCCTGACCACTCACTTTCCATCTCCTCGGTGCTTGCTGCCAGATGCTCTGTCTGCTATGCGAAGATCTCGCTTCTTGCCATGATATCGAGTCTTCCACCACCAAAACAAGGATGCCCTCAATCCTCCTCCCGACCAAAGAATTCTTCAAGCAAGCGGCGCAACCCATACACATCGTCGAGCAGCAAGCGATTCTTCCCTTCCTCGCGTTTCTGAATCTTCTCAGCAAAATCAACCACAAGACCCTCGAGCTCTCTCAACTGCCCAGCATCGAAAGCCTTACCGCCCCAAGGAGCAAAAGAATCATCGACAACAGCTCGCGACACAGTATCTCGAACAATCGCTCTCGCCGAAGCCTCCTTGCTCCCTTTTCTCGGAACGCAAACCCTCACTTCCAACCTGCGGAAGCTGAGCTGTGCAGACCACCCTCTCTCAAACACGAGCTCTAGCTTCTGAATGCAAGCCAAGCGCTCCGGCTTCAACGAGCGGAAGAAGAGTGTGGTGTCCCGCTGCATGCGCAGCTTGCGAGGCACCCGCAGGTGATTCCATGCGCTTTCGGTTGTTAAAGCGACGCCGAAGGTACATTCACCGTAGAAGACCTCCATCACTTCCTCGGCGAGCAACTTGCTAGCGCGAGCCAACGGAGGCCACGTCGGCATGAACAGCGCCTCTTCGTTGAACTCGGAGCAATACAATCTGTAGACCCACGTACGCAACTCAACAGGCAGTTCCAAGAACCGAGTGAACCGCGGCTCGTCGTCCGCGCGGCGCAGGGCTGCCACCATATCTTTGCGCGCGTTGTTCTCGAATTTGATACCACGTTGCTGAGCAAAAGTCCGGAGCTCAGCGATTTTGCACTTCTCGTAGGCAGGCAGAGAGCGAGCGAGGCGGCGCAAGAGGTTTTCGAACTCTGAGGCGGGCCCGCTTGGGTAGTTGTGGTCTTTGAGCAGAGCTCGGGTGTCGGCGACGGATTGCTGGAGGGCGATTACGTACTGCGGCGTTCGCCAGTAGCGGTCAGATGGGTCGCCTTGTCTTGCGGCCTCTAGCTGTTGGGGTGAGAAGCGAAGAGCCGGTGGCATGGCTGTTGATGGGGGTGTTGGCTCAATAGTCTGTGGTGCATGGCAATGATGGTTATATGTATGGGTCGTGGCCCTGCTGTTCTGTTTGGGCGATGGCGCCGATCTGGCGATCGAACAGACGGCTTTGAGGAAGAAAGCCTGGTAGCTGCGCAAACATACTTGTGTGTCCATCGTATAGGATCGCTTGAAGGGGCGTTTGTCCGGTTGAGCTTGAACGGCTGGGAAGTGGTAAGCTCACAAGCGATCGAAACGTGATTACCAATGACGGCCCAGATCTTGATCAACAAGATGATAGAACGGACTCTTTGTCACTGACCGGTTCCCTGACGACCGGACCAAGGAATTCAACGATGGGTCAAAGGCGTCCTTGGGCTTGATTGCGTATCTCCCACGTTATTGTTGCGTGCTAACGGTACAATGAAGAAGCGTTTCTAGATATGTGGTTTGAAGACAGCATCGACCAAGCTGATCAGCGAGAGTGAATGGGACATGAGCGATGAATGATGAGTAGTAGGAATAATAATAATAATCATAATAATAGGTTTAGCACAGGCTTACATATGATACATCAAGCATTTCCCATAATCCCTGCGTTTCCTTTTCGTTGTCTTCCCAAAATCCCAAACAGCGCTCAACTCGATCCAGATGCAAAAAATCACACGCAGCAGGGTATATTTGTTCGTCGCGAACACGCTGCCGCCTTTAACGCTACGCTCCCTAAACACCGTTAATAAACAATCGTTTTTGCCGCACTGATCTTTCCAGTGGCTCTGAAGCCGTAGAGTGCTGTATCCCGTCAATTCGTCGACTCATGCGGCGATGACATGCTCTTGCGCTTGCTGCCCGATCCCCATCGCGCATACATGCCAGGTCTCGTCAGGCCGAGCGACTCCTAGTACCCCGGTTTAGGCGGCATGAACTTCGCACGCGTCACAGCCATGAGCTCCTCGACAAAGGTGTCTTCTTGCTTTGCGGTAGTGACTGCAGTTTGAAGACCCATGCCGCCAGTCGCGGCGCCAGTGGAGCCGAACTCGCGATTGTTGCTGCATGAGGAGTCGGCGCGCGCTTCGGTCTGGACTGTCATGTCGCTGTTCACCATGATGCCGCCCCAGAAGTTCTCGCGGCGGGCATTGTCTGCTTCGGATTCGAGATCGTGCATCGGCGCTGCGTGGATGGCGATTGGCTCGACCTTATCAACCAGGCCATTCTCCGACGAGGTGTCGGTGTCGGTGTAGCTTGACTTGCGCTCCTTGCAGACTACTACTCCGTTTTGGTTTGAATCAAGACGCTTGAGCTTGCTGCTGAGACCTGATGCGCGAAGCTTCGAGCTTGGCTGTGGCTTGACAATCTTACGTCCAAGAAGTGGACCAAACTCGGCGTGGATGTCGCGTGCCAGGTTTTGATGATCCGGAGAACCAGCATAGCAGCGTTGACGGGTACTGAAGAAGGATATCGGCACGCGGGCGACGGAATCGAATGCATCGATCGCGACGTGCATATCAGCCATGACCACGAAAGAATATATCACTGAAGGCATCGCTTCGCCACCCGTCACCGTCGAGTATTGTGCGTGATGGGCTTTGGCATAGAAGTGGGCTTGGCTGAACCACTCTGCTGGCAAGCTACGATCAAGCGCTTGAATAGCCGCGATGATCGTGGAAGCGAATGTTTTCTCACGAATCACCTGTGGTGTTTGGTCGTCCTCTTGAGCGCCAAGTCGCTTCTCCATGAGACGAAGGCACGCATGTGGGCGTAGGCCATCCATAGCCACCAAAAAGTCATGCTGCCAAGGTTGAGGAGGATTTTTCAGCAACTTCACGTCGGGTAGCTGGTTCTGAGCATGCTTGTTGACGGCGATGTCGAAACCACCATGCGCTTTAGCGATAGGAGCGAATAGACTGAGCCAGGTACCAGATTTGTCGAGCTTTTCGAGATTCTGCACATAGCGCTGGAGCTCGACGCAATGCGACTCAAGCACGGTCACGGGAACCTGCAGAGACTCGGCAATTGTGCGCGCTACATTCGGCACCGCTGCGAACCGGAAACCAGCATTGAGCAATTTGTCGGCTTCATCAGTGTCCACCTGGCGCACGACGAACAAGATTTGCCCTTTGCCAAAGACAAGTTTGCGAAGGTCGGTACCCATCTCAATGTCTTGGCTCTTGTTCACAGGTTTAGCGCTGCGTAGAATCGGGTGTGAATCCGGCAGAGTCGCAGTCTCGATGATCCGATCGTAAAGCACACCCAGCTGCTCCAGAGGAACGTGCAGACTGGATGCGAGGTTTGCAGCGGCCACGCAGAAGCGTTCGCGGAAGATGACTGAATAGTCGCTGTAGGTAGATGGGTGGTAGATGGTGCTAGAGGCAGGACTATCAGGTCGAGAGTCGATATCGTGGTTCTCCCTTTGAGCGATCAAGTGGCTCTTCATCTTCGGCACAAGATCACTGACACCCGCCCAGTTGTAGGTCACGCGGAACATCCAGTGCATGACCGAGTGCGCGGTGTTAAAGTCGTCGGTGAAACCGGTAGAGTTGTATCTGTCTGTGATCTCGCGTGCCGGGAGAGTGCCATCCGTGTTGACAAGGATCCTGCCTTCGGGGTCGAAGACAGCGCATGTCAGTACAACCTTCGAGGCTCGCTTCTTGTTGCTGTTCGCTTTATGGCGAGTGACAAAGAGGTAAGTGAGAAAGGTAAGTGCTGCTGCGCCACACAAGACGCCAGCAATCAAGACTTGCACGTCTCGCATGCGGCCGGCGGCAGCATAGTGTTGGAACACGTACTGACAGCCCACAGAGGCTGTGAAGTGCATTGCAGAGACACCAGCTGCCAGGAAAGCAGCGCAGAAAGTTCTTTTCCACCACGAATTGATCCATGCCTCGCGCCAGGTGTAGAAGAGAGCCAGAACCAGCAGACAGTCGCCTTCTGCGATGATAAAAGCTGCAGCCAAGAACTTGGGGTTGTATCTGAGTTTGTAGTTCGAGGTGCCGAGGTTGCCGATGTAGTGCATGCCAACAATAGATAGGCCAGCGATAATACCAGTGACCGAAAGGGCAAGCCAGTGGTGTAGGGCCTTTGCCGTCCGGTACTCAGCTGCTGCGAACGCTGCTGTAAGACCTATCACAGGCAGGAAGACAGAAAGCGTGGTAAATCCGGGAGCATAGACAAGTTGTAATGAATCTCGCCCATCGCCGAGTGTGATGGCACGGTTGCTGTTGGAAAGTCAGAGCGGTTCGCTGAAGAAGAGGTGAATGCTACTCACCCAATGAAGTGCATACACCAGATACCAACCACGCCCATTGATGTAGCACATGTTATGGTCTCGAGCCTGAAGATTATTAGTGGAAGGAAGTTGGCAACAAACTGACCGCGTACACTCACCAACTTCTCCAGCTGCCAAGCGCCGTGCCACGGCGGTGGAGCAATTCAATAGTAAGTAGGCATCCGCTGAAACTCGCAAAATACGACCCAACAACAATGGCAGGATTAAAGAAACTGTTGACGAAGTCGCCCGGCTGGAGATTGTCGTAGGACATCGCGGCGGAGTCCGTGGGGGTCGTACGTTAATAAAGGCAGTCCAGCAAGTGATTGTATAGTGGCGAACGCCCAGTGAGCAAATGCAGCCTCCCAAGATCCAGATCCCGCCCAATTATCCAAGAGTACCGAGAGCGTTAGGAGGTTGCTGTGAAGGTCATCCAAAGGCGGTGACCCTATCAAAGGGACGCCGCGAAGCAGTAATGCGCGTGTGAAAGATGGGACTAGTGAGCCACTTATGCGCGGCGGAATGAGGTGAGGAGGTGAGCAGCAGCCGAGCCAAGCTGAGTGAGGACGTCCAGGTTGCCAATGAGATAGATTACGAGACTCGAGAGATGCTGGGGCTGTTCCGCCAGGTAAGTGACACAAAGCAGGGCCGACGTCCAAGCTTGCTTCCTCTTGAGGGTCGTTGATCAGTCCAAAGATGGAAACCGGCGGATTATTGCATGGTCGTTATCGCGTTGGATTATGCAAGGAATGGCAGCCAACACCCGATGGCCAGACGAAGCGAAGAGCTGCGGTGCCGGGGTGAAAGCGTTGTTGATGGTGTGTCTCGTCCGTAAGGCGCGAGAAACACCGAGATAGATCAGTGACGGAGGAGGGTATATGAAGACAGATGCGCACCGGGCATCCTCTCAGGGCATGGGCAGGACGGGTAGATCGCTTGGGTGCTCGGAGGGGCGAAACGCAGCATAGGCGGCGCAAACGGTAGGGACTCGAACGAGAGCAACCCCGGTCTGCGACTTACCAGATACCACCGGCCTGGAATGCGTGGCGTTTCGTTCGACGCGGATGGGGCAAGCCTCCCGTCCTTGGCCGCTACTGCGTACAGCCGCTGTGGGCGTGGTTACCTGAGTGGCCGCTTGCCTGCGCTGCGACGCAAGGTCCGCCCTGGATGCAGCGAGGCCCTAAGGCAATTGCGCATCTCTATGCCGTGTGCAAGGCTGGCCGATGCCGAGCCGAGTCAGTGATTGCATGGTGGTTCTAGTACAGAGCGATGGTGAAAGAAGCGATGAGCGCAGTCATGGAGCATGCCCATGCAAGGGAGAAGGCAAAGCGTAGTGCAGTCGCGGTCAGCCCTCGAGTGTTACCATTCTGGGCAGCGCCTCTGATGCTGATGCGCTGGACCAGACCCCGCTGATCGCTTGGAGTTGTGTGACGCTCGTTTAGCGCCTGCGCGTTGGCCAGCAGCACCCGTCGGCTCCGAGCACAGATCCAACAGCGATGAGATGGGCCCTCAAACGTCTCTCCATAAGCAGCCGTTCCTGCAGCCGCCGGTAGATCCTCTTTGCCCACTGCCGGCGCAGCGCTGTGTTTGCGCACGCCTCTGACTCGGTCTGCACGTAGACGTGTTGAAGCGAGGCTCTCGGAAACAACGGACGCGCAGAGGCCTGGCCTGGCACGCTCGGGTGGGCTCATTTGCCATCAGCGGCATTGGCGGTTGGCGCAATTGTGGATGGCGGGAAGATGCATCCGCGCTGGGATCCTGCGACTGGAGGCACTAAGGTGCTAAGACAGATCGCAAACATCCCCGTCACAAATCCTCGCGCACGCCCGCAGGGTCTGAACGGGCATCCGGCACATCTTCCCCAATGCCCAATGCCTCCCTCAGACTGAGACAGAGACATGTCGGGTCGAGGGGAGATGCACATCTCGACGGAGTGTCGACGTTTGACACCTCTTCGCTGATTGTCTGTCTACCTGCGGATGTTGGACGTTTGTGGCATGTCTCTCCGTACCGAGTCCGCGGGCCCGTCTGAACCCACTTCGGTGATCTGGAGCCAGCTGTCGCAATTCTCATCGATTTTGCCCATGACTGGTGCAAATAGACTCCACGGTCAACTCCGCCCAAGCGTGATGCACACCTCAGGGAACTTTTCATCAACACATGGCCGCTGCTGGGATAACAACCGCATCAGCAAGGGCTCGAGCAAGGATGATCGCCTCTGCAGACCAGGCCCAAGAACATGCAATTTGACTCAAGCCGTCCATCCGCGCAAACAACCATGTTCGTCCCGCATCTTCACCCAAACAGCCCTGATGAATCTCCAAGCCGAACTAGCGCTTCGCAATTCCCATCCTGCGGCTAGGCGGCAATAATAATCTGGCACGAGGACACCATACCACTACGCGGTTAGTCGTCTCCTCCCTCAAGGCTACTATCGACCGTCGCGGTCGTGCCATGTTCAAGTCTCTGCGTTGGCGGTCTGAGCTTGCCCGCGACGCAGTTCCGTGCAAACGCTCGAAGGAGCAATCTTCAAATCGGGAATAGCGAACGTGCTTTCTCAGTAGTCGAGATCTACCAGCCGCGCTGACCGAGGATTCAACCGCCCCGTGGAGACTGGCCAAAGCATGGCCAAGATTTCCACTCGTAGGGCAGAAAACGGTCCTCGTCGCATGTATCGAATTGGCCCATAGCGGGACGGTGGGAGTTATGTCCGAGAGGGTTCGACATCTTCTCCCGTTCAGCATGACCATCACCGGAGATTAGGCAGTAGTAGTCTGACACCTGTTGACGTCTGTCTAGAGTTCCACCTTCGGTCAAAGTCTGGCTCCGACCACGTTGTCTTCACGTGGCGAGCCATGGTGAGCAATCTTCACTAAAACCTTATATCGGGTGTTGGCAAACCTTAAACCCGAGGGTTTTCTTTGTTGCAACTTCTATATGGAGACGAGCAAGCGAGCGAGAGATTGCAGATTGTCAGGCGAAGTTTCCATCCGTATCGTGACAAAGTCAAATCAACCGTACCCGAAACAGCATTTGCAGCCACACTAGATCTTCATTTATAGTCTTCTGTGTCGAGCAAGTCGTCCTCTTCTACTGTGCCTTCTACGTGCCGAGTTTTGCACATGCCTTCATAGTTACCTCGGTCATCCAGCGCGCTATGAAATTGCACACGGTCGCCAATTGTAGGGTCACCTCTCCCGTTGGAAGGAGTTGCACCGACTTCATCGGGTGGAAACGATGGTCGCAACGTTTCAGGTCCGCCTTGCCCGCTACCAAAGTCCAGCAACAGGAACCCTGAGTTGATCGAGTCATGGGCAGAATACCAGCCGTCCCAGCATAAACCGTCCGTACGGAGACTACCGGCCATCCGTCCGTCCCCAGTTTCTATGGATCCCTCAACGTCTGTCAGATCGCGATCACAGAGCTCGAGACTACTGTTGTTGACCATGTCAGAGTCATGGTCAACATCTGACGGATGTTGCAAATTCCAACGGCCAGGTAAGCGATCTCCCAGTTCCTCGGTCCAGCATGAATGCAAGCTGCAGAGCTCGCTGGCGAAGTCATCCACTTCGTCCCAATCACAAGTCTCGTCCTCGTCGTCGGGGTCACTGAAAGCCTCGATGCAATCTCCGAGCTCACTCTCTTCGTACGGTTGGGCAAATTGTGAGCCGGTCGAATGGTCATCAAGCATGCCTTCTGGGCCGTCAGGGGCTTCTAAGTCGTCCGTAGGCGGCGCACTGTCAGAAATGATTTGTATTCGTTTTACAGTTGATGTGTCGTGAAGCGTCGCCGACATTACTTGCCAGAGTTGCGCAGACACAGCTTTTTGCGCATCGTGTGAGCCTTCATACATGTCGGCCGGCGATGTTGCAACACTGCCATGAGAATGCTGACGAACTAATTGGTGAAGTTTCTCATGGAGTGAGATGGTTGTACAGCTGTGGGCGGAGACGTTTGCGATTGCCTGGCTGATGGTCGGCAAGAAGACAGCGCGTTCAGACATCGATCGATGATAGTCCTGCATCCAGAGTGCAGGTGCAAGGCTCGACAAGCACTTTAGGTCTTCGTTGCCGATCAACGTAGTAGACCTGGAGTTTCGAGTCGGGTATCTCGATATCACATATCTCAAGCCGGTCTTAACAGCTGAGAGCAATACATCTGTGCTCAAGCACTGAGGCTGAGAAACGTGCTGGTCGTGAATGTCATCATGGTGCTCGTGTTCAGCCAGCTCTTGGGACAATGGCGGAGTCAAGTAAGCACATTCTCGTGTCAACGAAGGTCTTTCGCAATCATCTCGCCTCTGTGCAGCAGAGTCATTGGATCTCCTTTCCACTCTACTGCTACACTGGCTCCATGCGCTGACAACCCCTCGATCTTCCAGTTCATCGTGTTGGTAAAGCTGGCTGTCATCGGCGTAATCGCCGTCGTAGATTTCATGGAGTAGCATCTCCGAGTCCGATGCAGAGAGCTGATCATATTCCGCGCGAACAACGGTCTCGCGCAGGCTAGAGGCGTGAGTTGTCAGGCTCGGTGATGGTGACAAAACGAGTTTCGCGCGAACAGTTTCGAGCTTAACCGTATTCACGCCGGGTGGTGGTTTTGTGTCATGAAAAGGCAGGTCAGGCGACAGCTTGTGTAGTCTCGGTCTAGCTGGCAAGCATGCTTGCTCATTGTAGTCGAGGGAGATGGTCCACGCGCTGACTTTGTCGTCAGTGGACCGAGCCTCGATGGACGTCACCGCAAGCCCGAGGCTTTTCCAACACTGTCGGCGTATTAGCAAGCTCAAGACTTATCACACGCTCTTTCCCTTGCCTTAGATTGCTTCAGCTTGGTTGCGATGTCCTGCAAGATCTGGTCCTTCCCAAAGCTCAGCTCAGGTGCAACATGAAGCTCGAGCACGAGGCGATAGTCGTGGCTTTTCAAGACCCATGGTTTTCGGTTGCCGTAACCGTAGAGCAAGTTCCCGATTAGCTCGCGCGTCTGCGCAATATTGCACTCTGCATCCTTCCCGGATGGGACAAATTTGGCCTCGCTCGAAAGCCGGAGACTGAGGTTCGCATCGGCCAGCAGCAACTCCAGTGCTCCCAGATCATAGACGCCGTTATCGCCCATGTTGAATGCGCGGGCAGCGTCGGTATTGTGCGAGGATCATGTTCTGCGAAGAGGAGTCACTGCGATGGCTGTTCCAATGAGAGAGGAAGAATGAAGTCGAGACGAGGTAAAACCGGAAGGCACGAAAGCAAAAGGTCTGTGCGCCGTTCGTGAGCTGCGACTTCCCCGTGGGCCGGAACGGCAAAGACGCAGAGATGATGTATTGTTTCTGGCCATATCAAACCTATTCTTGTAGTTTACACTTGTGACTGGTGATCAGTCGCCTACATACTCACACAATGGCCACGAGATCACCGCGACTGCGCTACTTTGCACGCGCAAAGCCGAGCCAATTCGTCTCTGGTTCAGCGCCTTCAAGACGCCAATTCGCGGCATCTGCAACGCGTTCTACAGATGGCGTCTTCCGTGCCTTGACAGAGAACAGAGTTCGCACGCCATGGGTTGAAGCCTTGAGGCAGCAGAGGCAAGAAGGCAAGGATCCCACCAAGGCATCTGGAAAGCCTGAAACCCCAACTGATCGGGACCTTTCTCCTCGGTCGATGAACGATAGCTATCACAGCGTGGTATGTGGAATTAGGTAGCCTCACACCGGACGTGATGAAACTGACACATCGTCCTAGATACTCCCACTTGCTCAGGATCCATGGCTACTTGATACATATCTCAACTCGTCCGGTCACATTCGCTTCGGTACACTGCTGATGGATCTGGATGCTTTATCCGGTGTCGTAGCTTACAAACACACCGGTGATGGCGTCACTACTGTGACTGCTGCTTGTGATCGTATCACAATTCAGCATCCACTGACTGAAATTTGTGACCTTGAGCTCAGTGGACGCGTCACATACGCCACCGGCCGCAGTAGTATGGAGATCACATTACAAGTCGCCAAAGCTCCCCAGGAGGGAAGGCAAGCATCGCCCGAGGACGTGATGATGACCTGTCAGTTCACGATGGTCTCTTTGGACCCCGGAACCAAGAAGCCCGTGAATCTTCCGCCTATTCGCATTGAGAACGAAGACGAGAAACGCATCTACGATCAGGGCGAGCAGAATAGCAAGCACCGAAAAGACTTGTCGAAGCGTTCACTCCTCAAACAGACTCCCAATGACGAAGAGAGTGACCTGATCCACGCCATGTGGCAACGCCAATTACAATACCACGACCCAAACGATCCACTTCGGAAACCTGCCAATGTACATTCCATGGATTCAACGCAGCTGAGCACCGCTAGCATCATGCAGCCTCAGTATCGCAACAGGTAAGGCCCTTTTCTGTCAAGCTTCGCCCCCACACTTACTGACTCCAGCGACCAGACATCACTTCATGATCTTTGGTGGGTTCCTGCTCAAACAGACGTTCGAGCTCGCCTTCTGCTGCGCCGCATCATTTGCCCACAGCCGACCAACATTCGTGTCACTCGATCCCTCCACATTCCAGAACCCCGTGCCTGTTGGCAGCGTTCTCTACCTCACCGCAACCGTCGTGTACACCGATCCGCCTCTTGTCTCGGGACAGTCCGATGAGGATCTCAGCTCTGCACAGTCTGGCAAGACTCGCGTCCAGGTACGTGTGGACAGTAAGGTACGCGATGTCGAGCATGGCGAGACAAAGCCGACTGGACAGTTCAACTACACATTCACTGTCGATCAGGATGTGAAGGTGATGCCTAAGACCTACACAGAGTTCATGATGTACACAGATGCGCGCCGCAGAGCTAGAAGGGTGCTTGAGACCGTGAAAGAGGGCAAGGCGGATGGTGGCGGAAAAGAACGTGTGACTGAGTAGGGCGCCGAGGCGGCTAAATGATGGGAATGGATCTGGTTAACTGCAACGTTTTGTATATAATATAGGGCTAAGCATCTACATTTTCGAATCCGACAAACGAGCTTATTGTGTTCAAGTAATAACAATTGATCATGATTTGTTGTGCTTCACTCGTATGTCAAGATGTATTGATTGGTTGTCACTGCGGGCCAACTTCATCGCGTACTACCGAGCAACCCCATTGTCCACGTTCCGCAAAGCATTTCCTTGTAGAGCATACTTGAAACCATAAATAAGCAACTCTCCAAGCATAGCACTTTCGATGTGGTGTGTAATACGCTGCAACACCATTATCGGGCCTGACTTTTGCATTTGAACAGGGTTAGGGTTGGGGTAGATCAGCCTCTGAATAACATGCTCCAGAAAGCTCGAATTCGCGCTCGATTCGCCAGCAACATCTTCTCTTACGCTGCACAATCCACAAACCAAGACGATGGCCAAATCAAAGAACATGAAAGGCAAACATGCCGGTAAAGGCTCTCTCCGGAAAACACCATACGACAAGCCAGAGGCCTCGAAGCCCAAAGATGAACGACACCAACCAGCAAAGAAAGAAGCAAAGAAGCCCCAGCGACCGACAATTCCATTCATCCCCGAAGAAGATCGCATACTACTAGTCGGCGAGGGAGACTTCTCTTTCGCGAGATCCATCGTCGAGCACCACGGCTGCTGCGATGTCACGGCGACATGCTACGACGGCAAGACAGATCTCTTCGAAAAGTACAAGCCGCAAGCTGAAGAGCACATCAACTACCTCGAGGAAGAAGGCCAGACCGTGCTCTACAACATTGACGCGACGAAACTCAATGAAAACAAGACTTTGAGTAAAGCCGGCCTCTTCAATCACATTCTCTTCAACTTCCCACATGTCGGTGGCAAAAGCACAGACGTCAACCGCCAGGTTCGCTTCAACCAAGAGCTACTGGTCAAATTCTTCGCCGCCGCGAAGAAGTTGCTTGCTCTCGACGGAACAATAGTGGTGACATTGTTTGAGGGTGAACCTTATACGCTCTGGAACATCCGCGACTTGGCCCGACATAGCGAGCTGGACGTCCAGCGTAGCTTCAAGTTCCAGGCCAGTGCGTATCCGGGCTACAGCCATGCGCGTACCCTCGGCAACATCGAGGGTGGCGGAGGCTGGAAGGGCGAGGATCGGGAGTCGAGAAGCTACGTTTTCCAGAAGCAGAAGGAGTACAAGGGAAGCAAGTCTCCGTTTGCGGCTAAGATGGCCGCTGAGCAGAAGCGTAAGAAGGCCGAGGAGACCGACAGCAGCGACGATGATTGAGCACGGTACTGATCGATAGCTCTAAAGGTGGCCTGCCAGACTGAGCTACAATACTCAGAAAGCACCATATTGACCTGGTGTAACTCGGTTGATTGCGCCTTGGCCAACTACTACGCAAGAAATGCGATGCCCAAAGAAATGTCCCAAGTGCGCAACAGCCCGCTCCAGGACACCGCCACGCCCATGGCATCAATGCCTGGTCAAGTGCAGGGAATGCAGGGTATTACATCTCTCACGGTAATTGCACCGGCAGATATGAAGAAGTCGGGCTGGGGCGAGGAAAGACAAGACAGCTCATTTCAAGATTTGAAGAATTCTCCATCAGCGTTACGCGACTCGAGAAGCAATCTGTTAACAGCAAGGTGCTGATACATCTTCCGTTCAGCTTTTCATTGCGCCTGCGATTCTACACAATCTATGTATCCTGCTAGCTTGGCCATTCTAAAGCGTATACCTGAAGCCAGGGTGCCTGTACCCAAGCTCATTCTCTTTCGATTCCTGCAGCCTGTGATCTCTCTTTCCGCTCGCTCTCGCAGCGTTCTCCCACCGGATGTACAAGATATTACCCACCGTCAAGATAAGGCTAATGCCAATGGCGCCAATATTGATCGCATGGCCAGTAATGTACAGCGGCGCATCTTCGCTGAGGTAAGTGAAAGTGGCCACAAAAGCGCCACAATTGCCGACCGCAACGATAAAGCCTAGCCCAGTGGCTTTGACGTAGTGCGGTGCGAGGTTGTTGCTTAGCCATGCCAGGATGAGTGGCGAGCAGGGGAAGATGCCGGCTGCAACGAAGAATGTGCCGCCGTATCTAACGCTGGGAGTCTTGGCTGCGAGTTGCATGATGTAGCCGATCGCAGCGAGAAGGAGGCCGACTGCGATGATTGGGCCACGCATTTTGACGCGGTCGCTGATCCAAGATGCCAGGAGTACAACTAGGAAGGCAACGAAATTTGGCGGAACGGTGAAGAGCTGAGCTGTAATGCGTTGGTAGCCCAGACCAGTGATAATACTTGGGAGGAAGAGCGAGAAAGAGTAAATGGGCACCAAGATGAGGAAGAAATTGATGCTCATCACAATGGTGTTGATGTTGAGGATGGCCATGCGGACCTACAGGGTGTTAGCCAGATCACTCAGACGATTCTTCTCCTAGTGGAAAAACTAACAGCAGCCCAACTGAACTTCTCGTCGTCAATTTTGTCCGTTTTGGCGGCGCCTTGCAGGTCGGCACGGAGCACGTGGACGATGTACCATTGCTCTTCTTCGCTGAGGAACTTCGCTTTGCCAGGTGTGTCTGGGAGGAAGAAGAATGCTGCGATAGCGACGACGATGGTGATAGACCCCTCGACGAAGAAGATCCACGGCCACCTGTTGTAACCGCCAAATCTGATCTCAGCCAGACCGGTGGCGAGGAGGCCACCGAATGCACCGCTCAGAGGAGCAGCGCAGTAGAACACCTGTCATCGGGTTAGTCGCGCGTACATACAGTGGCTCTTTCGAACAACTCACTCCGAGTCTGAACATGAGCTGATGTCTCTTGTAGAACATGCTCAGGTACAGGATGATACCTCCGAACATACCACCCTCGCATGCTCCTAGAAGCAAACGACATGCGATAAGACCGCCATAGGTCTTGACGGCACCCATACATGTTCCCACGATTCCCCAAGCCAAGGCGAGTAGAGGAAGATATCTACCACCTCCGACAATCTTGAGGAGCCAGTTTGAAGGTATGTCGATGAGGACGTAGAGGATGTAGAACACGGTAAGCGAGACGTTGAATTGATTTCCTGTGAGATTCAGGTCGTCGATGAGGCCATCGATTTTGGCGTTGCCGATCTAAACATTGTCAGTACGATGCGGCGACAATGTGGACCGTTTTCACTTACATTGCTTCGGTCAATGAACGCCAGAAGCCATAATGCAAAGATCCATGGCAAGATGCGGCGGTCAAGATGTCGCACGATCTTCTTCTCGAGCACTGGGTCTTCAACGTGCGTGTAGCCTGTGCCGGATGTATCTTTCTCGTCAATCTCCTCAGCATGATCAGGTTTCTCCTCGTTGACGCTCATGATGGGCAAAGACGATTGACAATGTCAAGCGCGCAAATCAGTTGGAAGTGGCAGAAAAAGACGTCAGGCGATCGGAGCAGGTTAAGAGCTTCAACCTTTTGCCGCACAGGTGCAGGTCAACGGTACCACCAATGATCTCTTACCGAGGAAGTACAAACCCTTTAGGAGTGCTAGGAGCTACTACTACTACCATCGGACTTTCACAAGGCCCATCTCTCGCAGTTCGGCACTGAGTTCAGCCACTGACATCGCTCGAAGATGAGACGAAGGAGTGTTAGAATGACACGATGACACGTAGGAAAGGCCAAGCCGGCACCGTAGCTTGTCGGGCGGACAAGCATGGGCGGCTGACAGTGCTGTGAGCTTGAACCACCCCCGGTCTTACTCAATCATCATCCTTGCCGTGAGGGGTGAATGTCGGCATCGGTGTGTCTTTCTTCCGCAATGAATCTCGAAGGGAATGTCTGGCGTTTGAGGTTGCGAGTAGGGGAAGCATATAGAGGTCTAGACGTTCAATCGTAAGCATCGTCTTCAATACTGTCCTACGCCGGTCATCCACATGAGTTTTCGAGTTGATGGTCGAGTCGCTGAGTCGACGATAGACGTGGACAAGCCTTGCTGCCAAGTTCCGGGGTGTGGAGGGGGCGTGGAGTTGAGGAGTCGATCGAGGAAGGGCTTTCGACTGGAACCAATGGTCAATGCTTTGCTCACCGACTCATCACTTGCCAATCGCACAATTCTATGTCATAAAAGAGGAATCGCCTGGCGCAATTGTGTAAGTGTGCCAGCTCAGCCCTCATTCTCGCCCAGATTTCAGTATATACACCAAAAAAGTGGCAAAGATTGCAAAAGAATGGAGAGGTAGGTGATCGAAACCTAGACCTTCCGCAATCTGCTAGATGCAAAGCGGACGCTCTACCACTGAGCTACATCCCCTGGATTCGCTGTCTAGATGCTTTTCACTTCAATTATGTAGCATTCATTTGACAATATGCCCCTCGAGGCTCGGCCCTCGAAAACGAACCCTTGACGGTGGGAATTGGCCATCAAGGTCTTGTCAGATCTAAATCATTCCTGGCAAAGGCTCATCATCCTCATTCATTTACGACACGGAAGATTCATAACCAATGCATCACTATCTATCGATTTTTCGTCCTGTTCCGCATACGACTCGATGCTTGGCCAACGCTTTGGACAACGCACTCAGACCGCCAACGGTAATTATTTGTCCAGACAAAGAAATACTGACCACTTCAGCAGACAACATCAATACCCTGGGAAAGGGACTGATAACACACCTACGAGGACCACCATGGGACGAAACTTGCATGTGGCTGCCGGAGACTCTTGCTCTTTTAAGCAGCGGACTTCGCCCGGACTTGCCTTTGGTGGCGGAATGGGAACGCTTGTCCTCGGACCAAGTCGCTCTTCCATCGTCGCAAAAACATTTGTCGAAATACAGTAGCTCCGCCAATGTAGATACCCCCGATTGGCGAGACTGCACCAATAGCCAAGACGCGTTCATCAATCGCAGAGCTTACAAGTAGGTCCGCATCCCATCTCTGTAGGTCGAGGTCCTTAATCTCTTGCCTTCCGTCCCAACCATCGTCCAATGCACTACACGACTGCCTCTGATTCCGCCTCAACTTCAAATACTTGCACAATGTCATCCCCCAACAACAACAACATCAGTACCTCAATCTGGCATGTTCCTCAATTCAAATACCGCGCCGACGTCTCTTGGCTCGACCTCCAAAACCACTTCGACCACCTACGCTCTCTGCAACAAAAATGTCTCCACCCAGCCACAGGAAAACCCTACATGCGTAGCATGCGCTTCGGCAAGAACAACTCCTGGGAAGGACTAGGGAAAGGCATCACTCATGTTGCGATTCTGGAATTTGCCTGCCAGGAAGATCTGGATTATTACCTTCTGGAAGATAAAGTGCACGCGGAGTTTTCGAGGAAAGCCGTACCGCTTGTTGAGGATGTGACTGTGATTGACATTCAAGATGGGGTTCTCTTTGGTCCAACGCCGCAGAGGCCTGTTGGGTTGGGTGGGAACTACAAGGGCTCTTGCCATTGTCAGGGCTGCGAATGGGAAGTGCAGACTCCAGAAGGCGAGGCATTGAAGCATGTGCTTTGCCACTGCGATACTTGCAAACGACTAGGCGGCGGGCCGTATTCGTGCAACTACATTGTGCCGCATGGAAGCTTGAGGGTTACGAAAGGGTCGCCGAGCGTGTACACGTACAAGGGAGCAAGTGGTGAGTGCCGATGAGAACCAAAGGAACTGCACTTTTCAAGTCAAAGCTAATTATTCCACCAGGCAAAGACGTTCGCTGCTTCTTCTGTCCGACTTGTACAAGCCATATTTACCACCACCAGGACGCAATGCCTGACAAGATCATCGTACGAACGCTTTTACTTGAAGGTGGTAACGATCTCCCAGCTGGTGGCGAGATCTTCCCCGAAGGCAAGCTAGCATGGGCAGAAGATTTAAGAAGGAGTCTCAAAGCAGCAGCATAGGCTGAGTAGAGTTGTAGCTACGTAAAACTTCGTCTTTCCGTGAATCATGACCAGGAGGCAACGACTTTTACTAAGCCCTCGTCTTTACATCCTCCAGCAGCACCTCCGCCGCCATCTTCCCCAACCCATTCGACGCCAACGGCGAGTCTCCCGTAAGAACATACCGATCCCGATGCGTCTCGCCCGTCATCTTTGGGTTCACAATCTCAACGCCATTCTTGCGGAGCTGCTCGCCCACAAGCCACGGCATCTTGCCCGGAATATACCCAATGTCGATATTGGCTCCCGTATCCAGTGAATCGGGGAAAACGCAAATCTTGTACCCCTCGTAGATGAACTTGCTGCCTTCCGGCTTACCCACATTTGCAGCGAGCATGCTGGCTGGGCCGTGGCAGAGGGTGATGAAGTAGCGCTTCTGCTCATCTGCCCAGCGCAGGATGTTGCCGACGGTCTTGGAGAATGGAACGCCGTTCATGACGCCGTGGCCGCCTGGGATGAAGACGCCGAGGTATGGCGTATCCTTTGTGAAGCCATTACCCCAGACCTCTTGCAGGTTCAAGGGTTTGCGAAGCTTCTGCTTGTACTTGTCATGGATACCCTTGACCGCTTCATCGTCTTTGGGGAACGCCCACATCTCGAATTTGACCGGGTCGCCTGAGACCGTGGCGATATCGACTTCGAAGCCTGCGGCGTCTAGGTGCAGAACAGGTAGCAGCATTTCGACTGGGTGGTTACCGGTGGAGAAGAACTCGCCTCCGGCCATTTGCAGGTAGCGCTCTTGCGTCGCGATGAGGAGGATCTTCCACTTCCCGCCCTTGTAAACATTGGGGTAGTTGGCTCCATCGAAGTCTGTCTTTGGCGGAACGTATTGCGTGAGAGAGTAGGGCGATGGGAACCAGGCGTTGTCTTCGGCCTGGTCGGCAGCTGGGGCGCGATCCGACGATTGGGACATTGTGATCCTGTGTTGCGATGTTGGATTACCTGTGTCGAGCTGTAGAGAATGGTGGTGAAGTCGAAAAGACCAAAATGGCCACAGCAGCTCAAACGTATAGCTCTGGAGCTCTGGAGCTCTTGAAAGGTTTAGGCTTAGGCGCAAAGTTACCTTAAGCTCGTTCCACTATACTTCAGGTCCGCCATGTTCCGGGGAGCTTTGGAAAAGCACATATAATGTAGTTCTGCGCCATGTTTACCTTATCAACCACGTCCAAGCTTTGCGTTCAAAGCCTTGTGCATATCGACTCTACTTTTATCAATCGCAGCAAATTATCAAAAGTAGCTTGCGGCGGGCTCAATCAATCTACAGAATGTTCGACCATGTCTACTCACGTATGAGAAGAGGTTCGACGACGTGTGGTTTTGGTGGGGATGGAGCTGCAGCCAAGCGACCTCTGGGACCGTTACTAACAGTGACGTACATGTACCCTTTCTACGTGTACATACGTGCAATTGCTTCATTCGGCACATTTCTGGGTTGCTGTTTCGACATGTCAAGTTGAAGTTCTCATTGTAACCATGCAAATACAAGACGGACTGCGAGAACTCGAATGTATACAACGTCCTCAAAGCCTACAACCCACCGCTTTGACTTTCTTTCCTCTTGACTTCGGGGCTTTGGCCTCTTGACCGTCCCTCAGTCGGAATCAATACACTGCCACTGCGTACACTCTGTGCGGTGCTTCCTCGTCTGCTCGTAGCACCGCCAGATTCTGCTTCTCTCTCGAGGAAGTCGCTCCAAAGCTCTGCAAGCGTCTCCCTGCTGGCGCCTCCAGGGCTGTCGGGACTGAACTCGCCGAGAGCAGGCGTTGAAGGCGTCCGTCTGAAAGGACTGACTGGTACGCGAAGAGAGCCGACGCCAGCGCCTTGTCGGAGAAGACCTGCTTGCTCTTTCTGTTGCTCGGTCCAACCCAGTAATGCGGAAATTAGGCCAAGGACCTGGAATTTCTTTGGGTCGCTGCGGTCGAGAGCGAGGAAGTGTAGGAAGTGGTTTGTCACCAGCTGGCGGTCGACGTTGTCTTCAGGTTTGCCACGCTTCAGGAAGCGCAGCGCTTTTGTGAGATGGTCGTTGAGAATCACCGCTTCGTGCCTCAATTTGCCGATGAGCAGGTTCTTTTCTTTCACCTCCTTCTCGAACGGTAGTGCGCGCTCTAGTTCTTTCTGCGTGGTCTCCAGCTGTGACTTCAGCTCCGCAGAGCTGTCCTCGGCACCCTTGACTGACTTCCGTAATTCTTCAAGCTGGGATTGCGATTGTTCCACCAGCTCGCGAAGTTCTCTTTTACGCTCTTCCTGCACGTCGCGCAAAGCTCGTTGCAAACCATCCACGGTGGACCCTTGTGTCTCTGCCTCGTTCCGCACACGTTCCAATGCCTCTTTTTGTGAATGTAGCTGCTCTTCAAGCTCCTGTGCCCGCTCGTCTGCTCCTTCACGTCTTGAGCGCTCTTCCGTAGCCAGAATCTCCCAATCCTGCATTGCCTGTCGCGCAACTTCGTATTCTTCGCGGACATAGGCTTCCCGAGAAATAAGATCGTCGCGCTCCTTGGCCCAGTTTGTGCTGGACAGATTTGTTCGCGATCGAAGCGATTCAATCTCGGAAGCCTGCGACTCGAGCTGGCTGTTCAAGTTGGCAATAGATGATTGCAGCCTTTCATTGTCCTCGGTCGTAGTGGACTGTTCCTGCTCCAGCTCCTCGATGCGCCCACGAGCCAGTTCCAGCTCTTCTGCGTCTGCTTTCAGGCGCTCGCCCAACTGTGATCGGATGGTGTTAACCTTGCTCAGCAGATTGCGGTACTGAGTCTCGGCCTCTTCTTTCTCTTCTTGCGTTCTCTCGAGCTCTTCCCGAACATTTGATAGCTCATCGCCGTTGTTGCCTGCTTGTAGCTTCTCGAGCGACTCTCGCAATTGTGTCACTTCAGCGCGTAGGTTGTCTCGTTCCTGCTGCATCATGTCTAATCGAGATGCGGCGTCCGAGTTGCTCGTAGATTGTGGAGGTGGCGCTTCGTTCTTCATAGCTTTGTTCGCGGACATTTGTCCATCCTGTTCATCTTTTGGCTGCTGGGCCCCATTCCGAGCTGGTTGTTCGTTGGCTTGTTCGACGGGCGACGAAGGTTCTGGTGGTGACGACGGCATATGGAGGGTGTCCTCGGTCTTTAACTGCTGCAATCCCCGTGCGACCTGGCCATGTGTTAGTTGTGATCATCTCGTCGTGGGCAAAGTCGCGTACAGCTGGTGTTTCCGGACCCTCGTCCTCATCGTCATCCTCCTCATCCTCGCCTACCGGCTGCTCCTTGACACCATTTGCTTCCGCTCCATCATTCTCGGCCTGAGCCTTCTTATTCGCCTTCTTCTTGTTGTTCTTCTTCTTACTCTTTGCCGCTACAAGAATGCCGCGTCAGCCGAGTGCTTTGAAGGTCGAGGTTTGAGGTTGCAATGGATGCATTGGGTGCGCTGCGACGCGATCTTACCTGACTTGCTTATCGAGTCCGAGGCATTGGCAGCTGACATGTTCGAGATGTTCCAACAGGCATGTCATGGGAGGGACTTTCTGCTCCTCGAGTTGAACACGATGCCATTCTGAAACTCGTATCGGCCTCAGGCACACACGCTAAGCGGAACTCTATCCGGATGCCATCGACGGCGAGTGAATGTCCGGTGCGACTCAGACACGCTTTTCCTCTCTTCTTCCGCCTCCTCGCGGACCATGGTAATACTAGAAGACGGCGGAATCATATACGTGACAAGCGTATTGGCCGGAAATGGTGCTGGGAAGGGTTGTCGCAGCACCGCCAGCCCGGTCGCCTAACGTTGAACAGGAACACTAGAAGAAGTAAGTTATCGGCCCGTGAGGAAACATGTTATAATCCGCTTGCTCGCTTTGAGGTCTTCAGTCCGTTTCATCTACCTGTCCTGAATACCCTTTAGCGAAGCCTTATACATTGCCGAAAAGTCTCGCCAAATCCCGCAACACACCTTGTTAACAGAGTAAGAACCAGTAATGGACGACCCAACTCCCACGCCACCTCCACAGCGAGCTACAAATCACGAATCGAACGGGCCAAGAGATCTCCTCTGTACGGTAGCCATCGCCTTCGTCACGCAATGTACCACCTACTACCTCGAGGTAGACTACGCCTTGCAAACCGGTATCCTCATCTTGACATGCTGCTCCGCCGCATTGGCAATCAGCAGATGCGGACACGGCCGAACAGAGAGCTTCATCGTCAATCTCTCTCTCGGCTTCCTCGCGCAGTCAGTCTGCTACCACCTCGACCTCAGCTCGACAATCCGGGGAATCAACATTGCCATCACGGCCTTGGCCATGTTTTTAGCCTCGTACAGAAGCGGTTCAGATGTTGAGGATCTACCTCATGGAGACTCCGCCAAAGGGCAAAGGGGAGCAACAGCCTTAACAATCCAAGACCTCAATGCATCGAATATCTGGCCCGCCTGCGCCGCCTTAGTGCTTGGAATCACACTAGCAACGATCTTCTTCACCACAAAATCCAACTCCAAAACCTGCCCAGTCACCTCTTACCAACTGGACAAAACCCACTGGACAGTGTTCCCGTCTGGCCAAGCAGAATGTGATGTCCCAACGCAGCTACGTACAATCGAGAGCGAAATAGATACCTACATGCATCACATATGGGAGGAGGTCTGCCGTGTGAGCTGCATCAAGGAGACTTCTCGCGGTCAGTGGGCCGGATACGTGTCGGTAGCTTCTCTCGGCGTCCCCGTGGATGGAACGTATTGCGGCAAAGTGCCCAGCTACGGTGATTGTGGAGATGGCATTGCCCGATACAGGAATCCTCTACACTGATCGACTGTTTGGAGACTTATCCAGCTGTTGTAAGCTTTGAAGCTGAAGACCAAAAGATCAATGGAGACTGAAGTATGCATTCGCGACATATGTAATACTTCAATAATACATCCCCAAAAAAAGAAAAGAAAAATATGAGGGTTTGTGTCTTTGCGAATGTTGATTGATTGATTGATTGATTGATTGATTGATTGATTGATTGATTGATTGATTGATTGATTGATTGATTGATTGATTGGTTGGTTGATTGCCCCTTGAAGTCCCACTCGGTCTAATAAACGATTGTAAGGTCTCGCAAGAGAAGCGCGAGCATTGACGCGACAACCAAAGGCCGGTGATGATGACAATATAAGGATAGTAGTGATTGAGATACAGTTGCCTCCATTTTTCTTTTCCATCCTATTCAGTTCTTCGTTACGTCTCGGGATCCGAGCAGCTGTTTCCTGCGTTACGTACATGCGTGTCTTTTAAGACAAAAACGATATCAACAACAATAGCGGCCGGCATCGACCCTCGAGCAAGACTGCTGCTTTCTACTCCTGCCCGAAACCAACAGTCTCCTCGACGGCCCATGTGAGCTTCTGCTGGAGTGTGTCGTAGCTCTTGTAGGGAGGCATGTCCAGGCGGTTGAAGCACGTATGCGACTTGGGCAGTTGCGATTCCTCGCCGGACTTCTCGATGGTGAAGCGGCGAGGTCCGTCGGATCCCTGCAGGTCCTTGAAACCGTTGACGGGGATACGCGAGGTACCTGTGGCGAATTGGAGGAGACGGGACTTCTGCTCGGCGTCCCAGCTGCGGATGACCTGTAGTTTGAAGTCGTTAGCTTTGTGTTCGAGATATGCTGTTCAAGTGGAGTATTGCGTACCTTCCAGAAGTTCTGGACCACAGTGTCACTTTCAGTGTAACCGCGGTAGTCGGTATGCTTCTTCCAGTCATCGACATCGATGTCTGCAATGCCACCAATGAGGAGCTCGAGCTCACGCTCGTCGAAAACGTTGACCAAGTCGGCTGGGATGAGCTCGTGGAAGCCCTGCACAAAGGCATTGAACTGCTCGTCAACACGCTTCTGGATGCGCCACTCTGTGATAAGCCTGCGAATAAAGTTAGCACCGTTGGCCAGCCACGTTCGAATGTCGTTGCAACTTACTCAACGTATTCCTTCTTGTTCTCGTTCGTCACTTCGATGTCTCTGCCGCCCTCCTTCAGGTCCACCACGACCTTTTCACCGAATCGCTCATCGTCGACCGAGAAGGTTGAGTAGATAACATCAGTTATATCGTTCTCCATCGTCCAAGTAAGTGTACGATGGAATTCTGCATCAACACCCTCCATGTCGGCCAACGTCACTCTCTTCTTCAAGATCATCTTGTAGAATGCACCGATGAAGAAAGCGTCCAAGAAGCGCCTGTGGAAGATAGCCAAACCGACAACGCGACCAATGAACTTGAAGTAGCCAAGATGCTCAGGGTTGATGCCGGAATGCGGGTTAATCTGGAGTGTGTAGTTGTCGTGCGCCGAGTATTCGAACAAGCAGTAGAAAGGATTGAACATCTCGTGCGAGAGTAAGAAGAAGAACTCTCTGTAATGTGGTTAGTACTGGTCTTCATTCATATGCAGTTTGGAGCGCCAACTTACCGAGAAAGACCACCATAGTCTAGACCGTCTTCGCCGTCGAACTTGATCATCAATCTCTTCTTCAAGTCGTTCGGACTTTGACGCATGACCTCTGCATATGAGTCCTCGAAAATATGAGATCTCCGAACCTTGACGTGACATTGGCCAGACAAGATTCGCAAAGCTGGTTGCGAGCGGAAGTAAATCAGCTTCCTCCTGAAGTCACGCTTGTATTGTGGCACGTTCTGATCCAGGGAGGACGGCAGACGTGGGTCGTCCCAAGTGGTCGTTTTCGTGTTATGGTCGACGAAGTATACTCGGGCAGTGTTGGTAAGACGCATTTCCCAGCCGCTAGGAAGAGGTCCGAGTTGTGACACAGGCTGCTGTTGAATCGTGGTGTTGTTACCGCCAGCGTTCTGTCCACCGTACATCCTAATGTACTGTTGCCGTCTGGGATCGACCCATGTGGTTGTGCGCGTGTTATGGTCGACAAAGTATGCTCGTCCTTCGGGTGTGTGCCTCTGCTCCCAGCCTGCTGGGAGTTCGCCGGTTCCTGCAGTAGTCGCACCCGTAGCCACCATCTGGGCGGCAGTAGCCTGGTTCACTGGGTTTGGTGTCTGGGAGGGCGAGTTGCGGTCAGACGTCGGTGAGTTGGCGCCTGTCCTATCTTCTGGCAACACACGCGCTTGATGCCTCTGTCTCTCCACATTCTGCTGCTGCTGCATCTGGTTTCGTTGCTCACCAGCATCGTAGTTGGCAGTTGGTCTGATCCAAGTAGTCTGCCGTGAGTTGTGGTCGACGTAGTATGTCCTTCCAAGGTTGTCCTCTCGTCTCTCCCAGCCACCAGGAAGCCTTCCTTGAGCGTCCTCAAACGCACTGAAGCCACCAGACGCCGCCGGTCTGCCTGGGGTGCCATTAGCAGCCGGAGCGCCAGCAGCGTTGGTGGGCGGTCTGGATGCGTTGGGTGCGGGCGGGTTCAATGATGCTTGAGACTGAGCTCCTGCTGGTGTGGAGGACCCAGTGTGTGCGCCATTTGTAGATGCCCCAGGTGTCGCCAGAGGAGGTCGAGTCGTGGTGTTGCCTGAGTTGTTGATCGGAGCCCGGAGGTTAGTCGACAAGTTGAGAATGAGCTTGCCGTTTACGACGAGGTTATCGTTCGATTTTCGTAGATCCCGAGTGAGCATCTCTGGGAAGAGGGTCAGTGTACATTCGCGGGCAGTGTACGCTCGTCGACTTACCATCTCCGCCAACATCCAGGTCAAGAACGCTGCCAATGCGTACGTTCACCACACCAAGGAAGCCCTGGTCCTTTTTCTTGAACTTCTTCTGGTCAAAGATCTGAACTGCAAGTATGCTTTCGTCCGTCGCCCGCCTGTGATCTCATCATCAGTATTCTCCCGCGAATGCTTGTGTGTTTCTGCGCAAAGACGTACATGTCGAAGCTTTCGTTCCAGTAGGGGTTCAACGTCTTCTTGATCACGCCGGTTGTCCTAGTCTGCTCGCCGCCGATCGTCGCGACCGCAAAAGGGTCAGGGAAGCCTGTCCGCGACCATTGTGAGTACGTGCCATGCCTACACCTGGTGTTGCTGTGCTCGCCACTTACGGAAGACATCTCTTTTGTACAGACCATCAGCAGCGATGACTGCGGTATATGTTAGCTGGGCCGTGTTGCGTGCTCTGCTTGCTCTTGCGTACTGGTCACCCGCAGGTTGGGCTGTTGCGGCAGCTCCATGGCTGCGTGCTTATGCGACTCCGCGCTCTCGGGGTGGTGTGAGGTGTGAGGTCCGGCGTCGGCTATATGGGCAGGCGGCAGCCGGGGTCGTCGGCCGGGCGCAACGAGTGTCGGTGGTCACGGCGGGGCGAGGTATAGGGTGTCTGTCGCCGGTAGGTGGGTGGTGTTTGGGCACGGCGCGTGCCTGGGTGGGTGGTGGAAGGATGGGTTGCAGTCCGCTCGAAGCGGTTACGACGAGTGGCTGTGTCGAAGGCGAAGCGGGCTGAGGGGTGGGTCCGCAGGCTTGCTGCCAACAACGGGAGGCGGATAGGGCGGTGATGCCTGCCCTGCTATAGGTAGAGTGCTATGCGACACTCTCACGGTGATTCGGTCGCTGGCTCGTACTGCTGCTGGGGCATGGATGTCGGCGGGGACAGACAGAGACAGACAGTCAGCCCTGCGCAGAGGTGGAGAGCAGACGGCGGTGATGCAGTCGCGAGGCTCACGTGTGCCCCACCATGTAGAGCCCAGCCCAAGCGTTCGTCTCGCCTTTGCCGAAGACTGCGCTGCCCAGGCGGCCTTGCTTGCCGAGAACAAAACAATAACGATTGACGACATGTTATTTATTTATATCCTTATTCAATGATAAGCAGTACTCTCGATTGACTGAGTGAAATTGCATTACCAAGCCTTCAAGGCTCCCGTCTATTCCGTTGACCATTCCCATCCCATCTCCAGAGTATCGTACATCCATATCTACACATTGTATCGAGTGGCGAGAAGAGCGGCCCATCTCATCGCAGAAACACACACAACCAAGGGAAATCGCGTCAAGCCAACATACTAGTATCCAGCGAAACACCCGGGCTCAACGAAGCCTGATGCATCTGCTTCATCAACACCGTCTGCACCGGCCATTCAATCCAGCTCTTCCACTCGTCACCCAAACAATTCACCACATCTCGTAGTACTCTCCTCCCCCAGCCGTGCACCCACCATCTTGTGTCTAGCAAGTCCAACAGCACGGTGTAGTATGCGAGGATGATCAAAGCCTGCGGATGCCGCCGCTTCAGCAGCATCGAGAAGTGTGTGGGATCTTGCCTCGGGAAGCACATCACCATGGACATGCCACAGCTTGCTTGCGAGCTCAGCATTTGAGCGTAGAGCTGTTTCAGCTCCGTAAGGACCAGGACGCACGTCCGTCGCTCGTCGGGAATCATGCTGTGCATCCCGATCATGAAGTCGAGATGGTTGAGGCCGAAATCCATGCCTTCGGGCAGTTCGTCGTTGGGCATGCAGTCGCTTCCACCTGCGTGCGATGTGCTCGCTTGGAACGCGAATGCCATTGAGAGCGCCGACTTGTCGTCCGCTAGCCCTCTGTTCTCGATGAAGGCGCGTGTGAGTATTGGTGCGAAGGGACCTTGGATGATCCAGATAAGAGACTCCTGGAGTACTACCTCGATACCTCTCACAAGCGAGAAAAGCTCGACCATCGCATCGATCGGCGGGACTGAAGATGGTATTGCGAAAGCAAACATCGCTACCAACCATGTAAATGTGAATCTCGCATCTGCATTCTCAGCTGTCGCAGGTCCGCTGTCCTGTCTGTAAAACACCAGCGCTTGATCTAGATGATTTGTCGCGCTGGCTCGCAACACTAGAGCTCGTTCGGGCTGCAAGGTGGCCAGATGTAAGGCAGAGAATCCGAGCAAGCCGTGCATTACGTATTGCGAGCCGAAAGCAATGCGAGGCATCTCGTGCTGCCACATCGTCTCCATCATGTCAAAGTGTTCCGTCATGATGTCGCTGTTGAACGCTGTAAAGTGATGCATGAGCTCGAGATCGAGCATCCAGGCTTGGTTTGTGAACGCCGCATTTCGATCGATGCTGCCCGTGAGGATTTGTATTGAGTTGTACTCATTTGAGTCTGCCGGGCTTGCTCCCAAGCTCGTCCCGGCTGTGCTCGATGCAAAAGCTGTGGCAGTCGAGTTTGTGGCGGTCGTATCGTGTGAAGAATTTCTCGTCGAATGGCTCGATATCGACGTCGCGGGACTTCGTTGTTTCGGCTTCGCATCGTCTCTGGGAACATTTGGTCCTCCCGCGAGGGAGCACGCGACACTGTGTCTTACGCAATTCGAGCACGGTGCCTCCTCATTACACTGCGAATGCGAATACTGGTCAGCATCATCCGCTCCTTCCGCGACGAACGCGAAAGCATATATATGGAGAGGATGGGACCCACCTTGACATGTCTTCTCTTGCATTGTGCACATCCTTTTCTCGACTTCTTGTGTCCGACTCGCGGCGCTCTACTGACGTTACTACCGTCCATGGTCAACCAAATTGGCGCAATAGCTAACATTGTCGAGCCATGCGAAGACGAGATGACATATGAAATGAGATCGCCGACGACAATTAGTAACCCAACAGTAACAACGACAGCAAGGGTCAATGATAGTAAGGTTGAGCAACGACCAACAACAAAACACACCGTGGTCAGAATGAGAAAGAGATAACAAAAGCCAGCCGTCAGGCACTCAGGATGAGCAATGTAATAAATGGGGACCTACTGACTTCAAGTTCAGATGATGACTGCCTGTCAAGACCTTAAAGCCTCCCTCTAACTCCGACGGTGCTCTGGCGCGTCGCACGCCGTTGGTGAGTCGTTCCAGCGCATGCAGCTTTGACGACGACGATGGAGGCTGTGTCGCGGCAGCTCGAGACTCGATAGCACCACCGTCATCGCCCTCGCCGACAATAGGGACAGGGCCGGAGAGAGACGTGATAATTGCTGCCTGGCCAAAGTCGGAGGAAGAGCCAGTGACAGGCACAGTATGCCCGGCCGCTCGGTCGGCGGGTTTCGACCGGCCGACAGCCATGGGTGGAATCGTGAGCCGAATGTGACCGGAGTTGGCTAGCGAGCCGGGGAAGCGTAGCGAGATAGGTTAGAGTATGAGTCGACTGAGCAAGAAAAGGACAAGGTTGATCAGGTTCGATACGGGAGGAAATGGGAGGATGGGAACGTCATGTGCTGAGGGTGCTGTCGGCGGTGTTCGTGGAGTTTATGATCCTACGGCACTTCGTTGCGCCCGTTGCGCGTGGCTCTGCTGCTACCTCGACGGCGGTACATTACTATTAGTTTAGCCCTCGATGCAGGGCTCGCATGTGCGGCTGGAACGAAGGATTGTACGGTACGAGGAACAGTAGGGCGGAGGAAGGAAGTTTGGCTATGCTCCTTCTGGCGTTCTTTGCGAGTCCGAGCGCTTGGCAGCACTTTTTGTACCTGAATGTTCAACCGTCGCTATTCTGCGGTATCTCATGATCCTGGCTAATTCGCCTATGACAGCCATCTTCGGCAGCCTATGCGATTGACGCCTCATTGAAATCAATCAAATTAGTCATGCCATACTTGCGCGTAAAGCTGCTGGCTAAAGTGTCGTTTCCATTGAAACACAGCACCATGCATTCGAGCCTTCTGATTGGCCAAATATCGAGACCATCGGGGCTTTATCAACGTCCGTCCCCGAAGCGAGCGGACGAAAAGGCGTCCGACACTAAGGTACAGAGAGCAGATCCAAAGCATGACAAACCCAGCTATGATTCCATTATCACGTACGTAAGCCATGCCATCCCCACCCAGCCAAATCAGAGCCAATTCGCAGACCCATTGGCGAGCAGCATCGAACATCGCATCAACTGCTGACCACACCGATGGCGCAACATCGTGGCTTCTCGAAAACCATAAACGTGCCTCGGCTCTTCGGGGGCGCTGCGTATTACCAAGATAGGGTATCAGTCTGGAGTATCAATACCATGGATCTAATAAGATTATCTTCTGACCGCATATCCAAGACTTGTCGAGCTGAGAATATGACTCCATCGAGAGGTACAGTAGCTGTATCTTGAGACATCGGTACTACTGTGGCCCACGTGCCTCGAACACGGAGACATTCGGGCTGCGACAGAGTTACGATTTCTGCCTTGCTCTCAGGTGACTGTTTTTCGCTTTTCGCCTTTTGTCGGAAAGATGCCGGCGTAGCATCGATTTAAGATAGTATCGTTCCACCAGTGTTTGTCACTATGCGTCAGTCTTCCTTTGGAAGCAAAGGTACTTCCTCGCCAGACTGCTTCATCAGTCCCCACCTCGCAAAAACTCAAGGCATGTCAGATGTGCATCAAAACGATAAACGAAAGCCAAGGAGGCTCCGCCACGACGGACCTTCGAGAAACCGAAGAACACCACCACTTGACACAGCCCTGACTGATACATGATACACCGCAGTAGTGTGCATTGCAGCCTTACTCACTCGGCACTTTTGAGTCCTTCGACAGTGATTCGAGAAGTCGTATGATCCCTTCTCTTGCAGTGCAGATCACTTATGCTATCGCTTGTGAGGTATCGCAGACCTCGGCACGTCCGAATTGTTGCCTAGGTCAAAGCACCACTATTTCAGTCCCTGTGAGGCCACCGTGTTCTTTCTGCAAGACAGTCGTCTCATGTCTGCCTGGTGTCGCTCGCAAGCGCTTATGTGACACCACCATTGCTCTTCCTGACGACAGGCGGTTCTTTCTACTCGACCTTCTGCAGGCACTTAGGTATTCAAGCTGCTCAGCCTCCATCACTCTTCGGAATACTCAACATCCGAACGGCGTTGTTACCTCACTCTTGACTCTTTCAATGGGATGGCTCTTGCTCCACCGGGACACTGTGCTTTTTGTGGCTTCTTCCTGGTTCCCATTTCTTATCTTTTTTCATCTCGTATGAGCTAATAACACACGCATGTAATCAGTCAAAAAGCAAGCACCACCTTTCCCCGCCTGCGCAGTCTATTCCTGGTCTTCGAGGCCAACAGCTGCCTCTTTGTCTAGTGTAGCTTCTTCGGGTCGTCCGTGTCCGCGCCGTGTCGCTCTTGTGCTGGCAACGACGCTCGAGCACGGAGTCTCGTCGTGAAAGTCGATCTCGTGGGGTGTCGTTCAGTAAGGGTTGTAGCCGCCGCGGGCACCACGACCACCACGGTATCCGCCACGGTATCCGCCTCCTCTGGGAGCGTAGCCTCCAGGAGGGCCGCCGTAGCCTCCGCGCATGGGTGGAGCGCCGTAGCCTCCTCCGTAGCCACCACGGCCGCGAGGGCCGCCGCGACCACGTCCGCGTGCGTTCATACCTGGAAGGTTGGTCCTCTTGGGAACGACCTATACTGTTTGTCAGTGACATTGCTCTCCATTCCTCTCGCACCTCTCACCGCGCAAATCATACCTTCAAGTTCCTGTTCCTGAACACACTCTCGTTAAGCACCAAAGCCTGTGTCACCAAGCTCGGCTCCGCGAACTCAACATAAGCATAGCCCTTGGGCTGCCCAGTGAACTTGTCCAAAAGAATCGTGACGCGGTTGATGCTGCCACAAGTCTGGAAATGCGCCTGGATCTCTTCAGGGCTGGCGCCGTAATCCACATTGCCGACGAAGATGCTGCGGTTGTCGATATCCTCTTTGCTTTCGCGCAAGTTCTCAGACTGAGAATCCAGCTGCGATTGCATCTCGCGGAGGCGCGCAGCCTCGGCTTCCATCTCTTGCACGCGCTTCTTCATGGCCTCGATCTCCTCTTCATCGTCGCCTTCGCCCGTGGGCTCGTCTTTGGGTTCTTGGTCGGCTGTGCGGTCATCTTCGGCGGGGCGTGACTCAAGGGGTTCAGCATCGCGTTTCTCGGTGTCGGCCATGGTGGAGGGAGTTGCTCGGGAGGATTGTTGTTCTGTCAAGATTCATGTTAGCAATGCGCGCGCGCGTGTGTGATGGATGCTCCTGAGCTCGCCGATCTAAGTACGTACCAGTAGATGAGTCACTCGTAAGGTGTTTGAATGGTTTGTATAAGGAGTGCGATTCTAATTGGAATGGCAGTGGTGAAGTGGTGGATTAATGATGTAGAAGGGGACTGGGGACAAATGACTGCACGCGAAGGAGCTCATTGCATTAGTGCGGCTGGGGCCGGAAGTTTAAGCTTGTGAACGGATGACAGCAGTAAGTGGAAGTGGAAGTGGAAGTGGAACACGCATGTGAGTGTGGAAAGACACGGCCTGGTACTTTGACGTGACATGTTTGCTATATCATATTATTTATATCGTGCCGTGAATGGCACGCCCGCATGAAGGTATCACAAGCTTCACATGAAACAGCTCATTCAACATTAGAGATTACATGTACCTGACAACATCCATATCAACCCCATGCTTCACCCCAGTCGTCGTCCTCATCTTCTTGTACTGGCTGCTGTTTCTTCTCTGTCTCGGCTTTCTTCGCAGCTACGCCTTTGTTGGTGCCTACGCCCGCAGAGCTCACTTTCGTGCTGACAGCGGGCTTGGCCTGTGTCTGCGACGCTTTTGCCACTGGTGCCGCCTTCTTCGTGAGTCCCTTCGGCAGAGCTTTGTTGCTCTTCGTCTTCGCCGCAGCTTGTGCGCTCAACCAACCTTCGAAATCAGGCTCTCCGCCATCATCGTATGGCATGCCGGGCTTCGTGCTCTGGGTTGACGTTGCTGGAGGCGAAGCTGGTTCAGCACCCCAAGCGTCTGCCACAGATGTATCGTTGTCGTCCATATCTCCCCAGCCGTCGCCGAAGTCTTCGTCTTCCACTTCTGGTGCAGATGTCGAAGAGAAGTTCCGAAGGTTGGACGGTGCACGAGGTACAGCAGGTGCCGAAGGCGCCGTGTGATTTTGTGGCCGTGAAGGTGCGCCGTTGGCAGGTGGCGTCGACGAAGAGCGTTCCAACGGCGTGGGCTGGGTTCCGTCGCTGTTGGGCTCGATGTTTCCGCTTGCCGAACCGAGTTTGTTCGTGAAGGAAGAGATGGCCCAGCCCATCCACTGGTTGCCAGGCTGTGGCGAGCTCATACGTGTAGGTCCTGCTGATTGTGATTGTGGCGGCGGCAACACGCTGTCGGGAAGCGTGGTCGCGTACTTCCGTATCCTGTCAAGGTAGATGTTCAAGGTCTTGTTCGCTTGATCGCGGATCATTTTCTCCTTATCAACCAAGCAAGGGCAGATTGCAGGCAGCATTTTCGAGGCGCAATCCTCTTCGGGATAGATGTCAGCTGTGGCCGCCAGGGCCATAAGTGCTGCGTTACGTCCATGCACAAAGGGGTCTCTGAGGGCTCGGGAAAAGGCTGCAGTCAACACCTTTCCTCTGGAGCTTGGGCTAAGGTTGCGTGCAATCTTACCCAAGCAAATAGTGGTATTCGTTCTGATACCGGGTTGTTCGTCGTTCGCTGTCTTGGCCAGGTGTCTTAGCAGCTCGCCATTTACCACCCGATCTGAGAGCTTGGGTACAACGACCAGCACCGCCTTGACGGTCTGCTCTCGCACTAGAGGTGCAAGATCTCCAAAGCCTGTTACCATTTGGGGGAAGATTTTATCACTAACAATCTTCTGACTGAGGTGATCGATCATGTGTGGCAAATTGTCCAGTAGACAGACTCGTAGTGCGCGGTCAGGACTGCTGAACAGACGGATTATGACTGGTGTGATCTGGCTGTCGTATTCGTCTTCGCTCATTTTCGTGGCAATGCGCATGACGATTCCAAAGGGTTTGGGGCCGCCGCCACCAAATTCGACTGATTTGAGGAGTTCTGGCAATACCTTGACGCGGAAGAACTCCTCTGGGAAGTCGTCAGACTCAGCTACTGTCTCAAGCTCGCTAGTAGGTGTTAGTGAACGTTAATTTTTGAAGGTAGGATTTTGGTTACCTCAAAAATGTCTCCCTCTCGCTCTCGGATTTCAAGCCGAGATTCTCAATGCCGTTAGTCAGGTCTATCAGAGGTGTGTCGAAGAACCCTCCACTTCTGCAGCCTTGCTCCAAGAAATGGCCAATACTCAAACGCATCTTTGGTAGCGCGTGCGTCAAGCGCTTGTAGCTAGTTTGCATGGGAAGTGGCACATTCTTGGTGTTGCCGATTTGGTCACTTCCTGAGAAGCCACCATTGAAGACCTCAGTGACCAGAATGCCGTAGCCGTAGGAGTCTATCGCGTGGATAGGGTTGCCTCGTACAGCTTCCCAGCCGCCTTTGGCGATCTCAGGTGGTGTGTATCGACCGATGTCTGGGACCAAGCTGCCTTGGGTGAAGATGATCGCATCGTCTTCTTTCATTGAAGAAAGGATCTCGAGCCCTGCGAGCTTCCATTCTCCGCTGTCGGATGTGAAGATCGAAGCTGCTCGTACATTTCCATGTACTGAGGCTGCTTCATCGTTGATGAATTTGAGTGTTTTCTGCTGTAATCAGCATGGCATTTCCACTTGCATGGACCAACGTTCTCCCACTTACAGCAATATTGTGCAGGCCCCACTTGAGGCTCTCTTCCGACAATGCTTTACGCTTAGTTGACCATCCGAGGGGAGTCACACGCTCCGTGGCAATATAGATCAATTGGTCTGTCTGGCTTGTCCTCCAATCAGCGGGGTGCTCTTGTGCTCTTCCGCCTTGCTGCAACCCACCTCGACTGTGTCCAACACTCTTACAACACCGGGATGACGCAGTGTCTTGAGTTTCCTAAGTGCGTTCTTTGCCAGAGGTAGCCTGGAGCGGTTGGCGTTGATGTCGAAGGAGAAGATGCTACATTTCGAGTTGTCTTCCTGGCGAGGTGTCAGCGCTGGTCTTGTAGGGTGTGCGCTTGCTCAGATTCCCTACCCTCCGAGTGCCGTTATGCAGCGTCCAAATAGACTGATCAATGTCGACTCGCTCGCCAAAGGTGTAGGGAAACGCTGGGCCCTTCGCAATCGAGGCGACTGCCGACTTGAGGAAATCCATGGTGTTGTTGCCCTTGCTGGCGCCTCGAGAGTAGAGAGTAAGGAGCCCTTCCACGGGAAACTTGTTATTAGTGAAGGGGCTCTCCGGCGTGGTATCGGTGCTAGACAACGGCAGCAATAGCAAAGTATCAATATCACTGACTGCCTCGAAACATGACACCCCTCCACATGGCGTAACGTCGCTTGGTGGGAGCGCCGCTGGCCAATTGGGAGGAAGCAGCGCGATCCCTGCGCTTCTGCTGTGCGACTTCAACTTGCGAGCGTTTGCTTGCGCGCGCGCTCCTTCCCAGACTGCAGCATTTAAACGATGCAACCCGTCCGCCACTTGCTCTCTGCAGCAACACCCACACTCAAGGAGGCGGACGGCACCAACCATTGTCAACTGCATTCTCGACCCGGCATATACACGCCGAATCGCGTGTGCATTCCTACATCCATCCTACTGCCGTGCCATCTCGACCGGTGAGAGACGCCAGAACGACATTTCAGGTGAACTTCTACCCGGCTTCTGTACACTCGGTGTACAGCATTAGCCCTGCCCAGTGTCACTCGATCATGTCGACACGTTCCCCTTACGACCACCCAGCTTGACCAATGTATGCGCAACATCCGAGCGTTCGCCCATCCAACATGGGTCAGGAGCAGTCTGCACTCGCACAGCAGAGCATCAACCTCTCTGCAGGCAAGCCTCGTACGACATCGACCGACGTAAGTACTTGCGCGCCCATCTCAATGTCTGCCAAAAAATGTGATGAGTCCATTTGGTAAAAGGTCCGACGCCTCACGATGAGTTTTGGCTTAGCATTCGCAAGCACATAACCTCTGAGGACAGGCTGAGGACAACCTGCTTGTCTGAACGTACACAATCAAAACGATGCCTCGAACTTCACCAAGTTACATGAAAGCCGTCAAGACTGACCGTCTCAAACAGGGCATGCGGCCTCCGGCCATCCCGGACAACACACGAATCAAGGGCGCAGCATTGAATCAACGCAACCGTGGCCGGTCGCCAGTGAATGAGAGGCTTTCTGTATCGTCTCCGACCAGATCACGATACCCACAGTCTCCGCCCAGCCATCGTCGGCCGCGTAGTCCACCACAGCCCAGTTATGGCGGCGGTCGCATTCCGTCGCCCGGCAGCGTGCGCCACAAGTTCGTTCGTGAGCCTCACGAAGGGCGACGATCTATGGACTATCATCATCCGGCCCATGGCACATCCCCTCGTTCACCAGATGAGAGGTACCGCGTGCATGAAAGCGCCTTTCATCACCAGTCACCACCATCAAGGCGGTTTTCAGAGAACTTCCCAAGCCGCACTTATGCCCCAGGCTCACCAGAGATGTTTCAGCAAAGAAGCTCGAATCGACCCTACCGCTTCATGCCTGACAGGTCACACAGTATCGGAGGAAGGATTGATCACGAAGGTCTCAAAAATGTGCCAGTAGGACCTAGCCGCGATATGCGCGATGTCCGCTTACTCAAACCTCAGAGAGAATTCCCTTCACCATTCATTTTCATCCCTTCGATATACATGCCGAACAACGTGGCATTGCGAAGGCATCTCTTCGGGCTGCTCAGAGATCTCAGGCCGTTGGATTCCATCGTCAATGAGGACGGTTGGCATCTGATCTACGAAGACTCGGCCGCTGGTCGAAAAAAATTACGACAGTGTTACGACAGATTCCACCAGGAGAAGTTGTTCAATCAATATGAACTCATTATGCAATGCTTCCCAGATGGCACTGAAGCCGTCGATCAGCAAGACAGAGGCGCACGAAGCGACGCTCGACCTGGCCTGGCTGAACAGCATAGTCCGCCTCCACAGCGCCCTGTCAACGTGTCACCGAGACACACTCGTTTCGAGGGCCGCAAGATTACATATCCAGATCCGTTTAACGGTGAAAGACCGACTGGCAATCACACATCACCACCACAAGCGCCTCTTCCAGCTTGCATTGATGGAGCAGGCGACGAATCGCCGCAAGACGCTCTCAGAAATGTACGCAAAGAAATCGATACACCTCCCGTGGCACCAACCGCTGTGGACAATTTCAACCAATCGCTCCGCTCTGATCGTGATGATTCGATGTCTGTGACAAGCGGCGTCACACGCTCGGACACCTCACGCTCCAAGAAGGACAAGTGCCATGTGTGTAACGGTGACAGTGGAATTCGTCCACTTGAACATTGCTCTGCATGCCGGAGAGCTTACCATAGACGCTGTCATTTGGACCCTCCGATCCCGCCCGAACTGTCTGACGACCATGCATGGAGGTGCCGCACCTGTGTTAGGAAGGGCAAGATGCGGAAAGAGTCACAGCAAGGCAACATGGTCCGGCCGCCTTCCAGTCTTGGGACAGACCCGTCAGGCCCAACGCTTCAACCCGTTTGTCCCGTCGTTGCGTCGGTAGTAAGAAGCGACGATCCTGTGTCTGCCCCTGTTGAAGCCCATGCAAAGGCCAGCACGCAACCTGAGAAAGCGCAATTTGACTTGAAGCAGTCCCAAACACAAGCGACTAAGGGACAGAGCGGAAAGGTCACGTCGCGCGCCGTAGATGACAGCAAGTCGCTCTCCGACGCTGATGACCTAGTTGAGCGAAGCTTTGCGGCGATAGAGACACCTGCAAAAACTCAATTACCAAAGACAGGCAAGCCTTGGAAAAGAACAAAGATCGCACCATCCTCTGAACAGCCAAAGGCTCATCTTTTCCAAAGTGAGGGTTTTCCAGCTCAGTCTACGCTGGTAACAACGCACGCGCATCCTCAGTCCTCGCCAAAGGTCGCACCACCTGTGGAGCAGCCAAAGACTCACATGATAGAGCAAGAGCGATCACGATACCAACTCACGCCAACAACAAAACATGCACATCCTCAGTCCTCATCAAAGCATGCCATGAATCAAACAGGTCCTAAGGAAGCCGCCGCCAGGAATTCCGCCCTGGATCTGCGAGCACTGGCTCATGAAAGACATCAGTCAGCCACTAAGAGCGGCGCTGAAGACCAGCTCGCTATCGAGGGAAGACAGCCGTCGCTGAACATTGTAATGAGCTCCATACCTCCTCCGCGGCCTGTCGGTGACTCGGGGACCCATCGGCTTCCGGCAAAGCCAACGAATGCAGCCGCAGCATCACGCCTGGAGATACCAGAATCTCCCGATCAGGTCCGCCACAATAGTCCACACCAACCCATACCCACACCGGGTCCAGGACTACCAGCAAAAGAAAGCCCTGTGGCCACCCAAGCTCGTTTTGCACCGCAAGCAGACATGGGTGCGGTTCAGCCCGGGAGACTCATCGCTTCAAAGGGGCCGCGAGGAGAGTCCACAGCCACATGCGAGAGGTGCGAGCGGAAGATTTTCCAAGGACCATCTGGAAGGAACCGATTCTGTGTTCAATGCAAGCGAGCGATTGCTGCGGAGGCTGGAAGAGATGGCAACATGGACACAAAGCCGCACAATCAAAACGGTAGCCCACCGAACAACGCGATCATACCGCCGCCTGCTCCCGGGTCAGACGCGTCGCACAAGAATGCACAGCAGACATCGCCGGGCATTGTTGACGGTTTAGGTGGCGATAGTCAACCACTGCATGCGCAGGCACAACCAAATGGCCTGGTAGACACGTCCCTGGACAGAGCTCGCCTTGAGAAGCAGGCTCAACATACAGGAAACCCCATGGATACGGTCGCAGACGGCATTCTTGACAAAAGCAGTGGCCCGGTGTTGAGGCCGAACGCAGTCGCGGATCGCAGAGAGCAGCCTGCCGCTGTCCCAGAGGCTGGGCTCGGGAAAACAACGCTTGCCGGCCGATCGCAGAGACCCGACTCAGCACCCAGGCCCAACGCTGAAGATGATCAATCGGCTCACTTTGGTGCTGACGCTAATGCTCAGGAGATTGAAGCAGATGCATCTGCGATTACGGCGGTCAATGCAGCAGCTGTATCCCCATCGTCAGCACACATTGCCCAGGTCAGAGCACTCGTAGGAGATTCGTTTCAGCGCCCCAAGGGTTCTAGAGCGATCATGGTTGGCATGGCGCTGATGAGTGTCCCCAGCCGCCGCATGCAGCGAAAGGACATATTCGAGTGGATCGACAGTAATCTCCCTACGTACAAGCTTGGAGAAGGCGGTTGGAAGAGTACGATAAGTTCGCAACTTTGTCAAGGGAAGGTAGAAGAAGCGAACAAGAAGTCTCAGGGCAAAGACTACTGGCGCGAGTATAACTGGCAGCAAGGCGATGAAGGACAACCCGACGAACCTTGGTATCATTTGCTGAAGGAGGTGGAGGACGACATGTGGACATGGGATTCGACACTCAAAGTGCCTGTGGAGCCAAAGCGCGGTTGCGAGCCAAAGACTGGAGTCGTTGGAAAAAGACGCCGGGCGACTGCGCCCAAAAAGGCTGTTCCGTCGACTTCTGGGACGTTGTCAATGAATGCAGCGCCTAGCACACCAACGCCAAGTGTGACCGGACAGCACAGCGAGCACAGAGGGCCTGGCAGATTGAGCGGCAGCAAGCGATCATCCACACCAGGCGTGGAGCCAACTATAGAGGATGAGATGGATGTCGACGACGCGCAAGCTGAAGTTTCGGCACAAGGCCACCACAAAAAGAAAGAGAAGCAGCGAGCTTCCCCTCTGGCAGCAAATTCGTCAATGCCAGTCAACAACGGGTCATCTTCCGACGATGAGCCACTTGCGAAACGACGACGCCAGAGCCAATTGAAATCGGCTCTGCCGAATAATGCTGGACAAGACGCCCGGGACAACCAAACGCCTGCGAATACTGAATTGGGAGAGTTGCCGGACGCTCATCGGGACACTGGCACAGCTGCAACACGTCAGGGCAGCACTGATGGCGAAGACTCTGATGAAGCGCCTCTTGCGGCAGCACGTCGACGCAAGGGCGGCAAATCGAAAATTGTGACCTTGCACGTCAAGAATTCTCGCCAGTCACAGACTATGCCAGCGCCCCCCAAAGCTCCAAGGAACGATGAAGATCTCGCCGCGTCGCTATATGAAGAATGGCCCGAGTACCGCGAGAGCGCATTCGACGAAGAGCAAAAGCTCGCTGAGATACACCAGCGTACATCGAGGAAGAAGATGTTTGGCAAGTCTGCGGCGCAGTCACGCCTAGGCCCTGTCGTCCCAATGTTCGAATCTGTCGTTGCTTCGATGAATGCGTCTCCGATGAAGCGGTCCAGGATGCCGATGGGGAATGGGTTCACAGGCACCAACCCTTATCCGTGGGGGAATCCGGACGCTGATCCCACGCGCAAAGACTACAGCTCTCTCGAGGAGTTTTTCGATTTCCCTGACAACATGATTCCGATAGTGTCGGACGGCCAGCTGGCCTACCGCGATGGGACGAGGACTGACGATGGAAGGTTGACAAGGGCTAGGGAATTTTATAAGCCTTCACTTTGAGGAGTGGAGGCGTTCAAGTAGTTAGCTTCTTAGTATCACAGAGCGGATTCGTTAGACAGCACGCTCGAGCTCGGCATTTTGCGCATGGAATCAAGGCGTCAAGGGTAGAGATTGAGAGGCTTGAGATTGGAGGCGTGGGAGAGTGGCTATGCGAGTCCTGTCGTACCCAATACTTATAAAACATTACTTCCTCATTCAAGACGGTATCAAAAACCTTGCTTGATCGTGACCTCCTCTCGAAAGACGACGGGTTCAATGAATCGATCAACCCGATAAGGCTGGCTCCGATGTATGCACACTGCCCAGATCTTTCCCTTCTCTTGATGTGTACCCTGTTCCATCGGCCTTGGAATAATTACGAAACTGAAAGATTAAAAGAGAAAGAGGTTCAACACCCAAGATCATCCGTCTAAAGCGCAACAGCAAGACCGAAAACGGCGGCGAGGATGCCGCCGGCGGGCAGAACCATGCTGGCGGCACTGCCGCTGTCAGTGGCCTCGGACGCAGCGTCGCTGGCGGAAGATGCTGCCGACGAGCGAGTGGCGGAGGCGGAAGACTCGGTCTCGGAGTCGGTCTCGGAAGCCTCAGAGTCGGTGGCAGTTGCAGTGGAAGAGCCGGAGGTCTGGGTGGAGCTGCCGGAGGCGGTGGAAGAGCCAGAGCGCGAGGAGCTGGAGCTCGAGCCGTAGGCTTTGGCGGCGTTGCAATTGGCGACGTTGGTTTGCTCGACGCCGAAGCGGTTGGGGTCTGGAGGGGATGTGAGTTAGTATGCGTGGAGTTGTAAGTGTTTGATGATGGTTGACTTACCAGTCGGGCAGTTGTCGTAGCAGGTCAAGACGGCTCTGGAGTTGTCGCAGAGGCAGTCCCAGTCTTGGGAGTCGCAGCTTTCGACTCTCAGGCTTGTGGAGGCGACGCAGTTCTCGATGATGCTGTGGAATTTGGTTAGACGATTGGCCATTGAGGAGGTAGTAGATCAGGGCATCATACGCATCAACGGCAGCACCGCAGCCAGAAGAGCCACCGCTGGTGGCAGAGGAAGTGGCTGCACTGGCGGTGGTAGAGGACTGGGCGGCAGCAAGGCCAGCAACGGCCAGGAAGAGGGCGGTAGTGTACTGCATCTTGTTTGGTTGTTTCAATGTGCTAGAAGAGTATGCTTGAAGGATGTGTGGCTATAGTCTCTTCTCTTGTCGAATGCAAATGGGGTATATGAGTATCGAGAAAAACGGTCGAAGAGCGGGAAAAGCAGCGTAATATGAAGCGAGTGACACAGAAGGGCAAGGACCAACGAAGAAGCAATACAAGGCGAGGAGCAAAGGGTATACCGCGAGAATAAATAAGAAGGCAAGAGCCGCGCCCATACCCTTGCGCCAGCATAGTTCCTAACAGAGCAAGCACCAGATAAACACGGACTCCGGGGAAAGGGCAAGCACCACAGACCACTCTGCAGGAATGGGCGCCCGGCATGCGGCGTGATTGGGTGTGCCTCATGCAAGCAGCATGCCGCTAGTCTGAGAAAGAGGAGGCAATAGGTCGACGGCTATAGATCGAGAAGTGAGCTGCGGCTCTGAGCTTCCCTGGTGTGCTGATGGCTTGATGCATGCATGCGGGAAGAGCTCAGGATGAGCTTCACCAGTGCAAGGTCCAGCATGCTAGGCCAGTGAGAGGATGGCAAGCGGCGGTGGCGAGTCGCCACCGCGGTGTTTATAACATTGTTAAACGGCTGCTTGAGCGTTTCCGGCGAGGTGAGGTCGCTTGGGGGAAAGTCTGGAGATCTGGCCGCCGTTGGATTATGAGATTGAAAGGGTCCGTTCAGTGCCGAGCACGCGCTAGGCATTGGAGAAGCCGTGCCCTGCCTCCTGGTATGCTTGGACAAACAATAGGCTCTCAAGCGTTCGTGATTGTTGGCTGCTCACGTGGTGATAGCATGAGTACAGTACATGAATGTAACGTATAACAAAAACGTGCTCTTTTGCTCTCGAGTGTCTTGGCAACGTGCTGTTCATGTTACACGACCTTAATTCGACCCGAAGCTCACGAGATTCAATGTGGTCAAATTGTTTCAGCTTAAAGTAGTTCATTAGTTCGTGATGTCTGTGACTAAAAGCTACCCCTCGGGCTGTCTTTCAGCCATTCAAACATTCATATCCATCACTTCGCGCATATAATCATTTTCCAAAGTCCATCAGTGTACTTGCACTGCTCTCTGGCTATGGATTGACTGAGGCGCCATCTAGAGCGGCGGGGTGTCAGCGTACAGGCTCGAGGCGAAGGCCTCCGGGTACCTGTGGCCGGCCGGCTCTGCGTCCTCGCACGCCTTCCTGATTTCGGCTTCTTCCTCCTTGCTCAGCTTGATACTCAAGGAGCCGACGTTCTCCTCAATCCTGGCAGTGGAGGTGGTACCGGGGATTGGGAAGAAGTCGTCGCCTTGGGCCAGAATCCACGCGAGAGTAAGCTGGCTAGCGGTGCAGTTCTTCTTCTTCGCAATCTCAGTGATGCGGTCGACGAGCTTGAGGTTCTTGGGGAAGTTCTCAGCAGAGAAGCGCGGAGCGAATTTGCGGAAGTCACCCTCCTCGAAATCGTCCGGGCTGCGAATCTGGCCACCGAGCATACCGCGACCGATGGGGGAGTAGGCGACGATGGCAACGCCGAGCTCGCGCGCGGTCTTCAGGAGGCCGATTTGGTCGGACTCGATGTCGAGCGAGAAGGGAGAGTACCTAAGGTGCTGTTAGCGAGGGTTTCTGATCGCGATCATGAAGGTATTACGCACTCAATCTGGATGGCGTCGATGTGCTCAACCTTGCAAGCACGGCGGAGTGAGTCTGAGCTGCACTCGGAAAGACCAAGATACTTGATCTTGCCCTCGGCCTTGAGCTTCTTCATCTCCTCAACGGTCTTCTCGATCGGGGTCACCTTGTCCAAGCGGTGGCAGTAGTAGAGATCGATGTCCTTGACACCGAGACGGCGCAGGGACTTCTCGCATGCGGAGCGGGTGTACTCAGGGCTCGAGTCAACGTAGCGGGTGCCATCCTCCTTCATGGCGTTGGCGAATTTGGTGGCAAGGAAGATGTGCTCGCGCTTGCCTGGGTTCTGCTTGAACCAGTTGCCTGCATCTCTATCAGTAAGTGCATCGCAGGATAAGGGTCTGCTTCGTACTCACCGAGAAGATCCTCGCTGTCCTGGTACATGTCCGCCGTGTCCCAGAAGAGGTCGCCCTCTGCGTAGACCTTGTCAAGGACCTTGAAGCGCTCCTCGTCTGGCTTGGGTGTGCCATAGAAGGCGCTCTGGTGGCAAACGTTAGCAAACCTTCTCTGACGCCCTCTGTATAAAAGTTCACTCACCAGACCCATGGTGCCGTAGCCAATCCTGTTGACCTGCGGTCCGTTCTTGCCCAGCTTGGCGGTGGGCAGCTTGCTCTGGCCGGTGATCTTGCCGATGACCTCTTGAACCTTGTCCATTGTGGTGGTGTTCTCGTTGGGTTGAACTGTATGTGGGATTTTGGTGGCGATGTTAAGCAGACGTCGTGAGGTGGAGATGTGATCGTGAGAAGAAGAAGGTTGAGCTCGTGGGATTTCCTTTATAATCATACGTTGGAAGGCAAACGCGGCGCCCTCGCCGTTGATAATCGCTCCTTCCTTCAACACACATGACGGAACCACGGATATGACGTTTACGGAGTTAAGCGTGGCATACCTCCACTTCACTGATTGAAGCCGAACAAACACTCACATCAAAGTGGGGTAACATAGCCATCTATCCTTCCGACGTGGGCAATGGCACAGCTAACCTAGGCAAAATCGCTCAATGGTGCAGGAAGAAGTGAGGTGAGATGCTTGGTATGTGTGCAAGCGAGCGGGAGGATTTCAATCCAGCCACTCACAGCGATAGGGCATGAATCCTGCCGCCCTGAAAACAGCATTGGCATCGATCACAGCTTCACTTACACGTCCACGTAAGCAGTGCTTCGAACGAGCTTCTCTGTGCGGCGCTTAATACTCAAATTATGTATGCATGACACGTCCTCCGAGCTGAAGCCTTCATGCACCCTTTACGCCACCGCTATGCCATTCCATCGAAGATCGTTTCAGAGCGTGAAAGGTGGGCAATTGAAGCAACAGAATGATGATTAATCAATATTTGAACTCGTGGTTCGCATATGTACAAAGTATACAGGCGCTCATAATAACTCGCAAGCCGTGCAAGTGCTTTTTTGCCATCATCCAACCAGCGCCGTGCTTTCCAAAATCTCAAGTAGTGCCGACCCAAGTCGTAGCAACATCGTGGTATCATCCAAAGAAAATCCAGACCAAGAATCCCAATGCCAAAAGTGAAAGAAAAATAACAACCATTGAACGCCCTTCTGTACAGGTGATGTGAGATCTGAATGTCTCTTACGTCGTGCCGCCGTTGCTCGACCGTTCTCTGAACTCGACGGCGCCGTTCTCTTTGCTCGGGCGTTTAACCATCATGACAATACTCAACGCACGGCTGGCGACGCTGCTGGTGGAGCTGGGTCGACCGTCGCTGGCAGCTTCGGACCAAGACATTGGATCAACTACGCGTCTGACTTTGCCAAGAACGCTGATTCCTATAGGCATGATGGATCCAGCGCCGAAAGCCACCGCAGCGACTATCATTGCAAATCGAGGTCCTTGACCCTGGTAGAGAATGTGGCTGCTAATCGGTGAGAAGCAGGCGCCTCCTGAGATTGCCGAGGTAATGACTACGCTAGCGAACTTGGTATGTTTGCCCATGCCGCGGAGCGATTGCGCGAAGATAAGTGGGAAGAGCGGGCCTTCCATGAGGAAAACCATTAGTACCATCGCTAGTCCGGCACGGCCATCGAGATGAATAGTCAAAGCCTGGAAGATGATAGCGCCGAAAAAAAAGACAAGGAGCAGATGGCGAGGACGAATGACACAACAGAGTCCGGCCGATATGAATCGAGAGACGGCGAAGCAAGTGTGTGCCACCGCCATGTAGTTTGAAACGTTCCAGTCTGTTCCTACTACAGCAGCCAAATACTGGTCGAAAGCGGTGCCGTTGACCTCTTGCGCGCCGACATAGCAGAACTGGCTGAATGCACCTAGACCCAGAAGAATCCAGATGACAGGTACTGATTTGATCTTTGCTTTGTTGGCGCCATCCATCCGTTCCGAGGCGTCCTCCAGCTCGGCAGTGGTGGCTTCCGGGAGAGGGACATAGTGGTACACCACGGCCAGTAAGACGGTGAACAGCGCGATTCCTAGGTATGCGTACTGGGTATCGACCAGTGACGGCACGTCATTGCTCTTATTGAAGAAGGCTCTGTTGGCGATGAGCGGTGCTATGACCGTGCCAACGGCCTGAATAGCTTGGCTGAGGAGTAGTCGCACCTCAGCATATTGAGGCGGGCCGCACAGCGCAATGAAAGGATTTGCCGCAACTTCCAGGATTGAGAGACCGAAACCTACCATGATATTGGTGAGGAGGTATGCCGGATAGGAAGTCAGGACCGCAGATGGCCAGAATATCAGAGTGCCGCATGCGTAGATACTCAGTCCGACCGAGTAGCACGCCTTGAAACCCCAGTGGTTAAGCACCCATCGGCCAACGAGCCATGGTCCAAGCAGGTAGCCGGCGAAGTATGCGCTGTGGATGCTCGTAGTCTGGCCGGGCGTCATGCGTGCAACGTCCTGGAACTGCGAGTTGAGAACATCAAGGAGGCCGTATTCGAAACCCCAGATGAAGAAGAGCAGGGAAACCATGGTAAACGGGAAGACTGATTCGCGGCCGGTCATCTGAACCATGCTCTTCTTCTGATTCATGTTGACGAAGTCGAAGAACGTGGGAGACTCGGGGCCGGTGTTCCTTGTGGTGTTGGTCAGCATGGTCGTCGTGCGGTCGAGTCTGGCACCTCCCGGATATTCGGAGCCATTCATGTCCGGTGTCGTGAGGAAGTCCATCATGCCCATTGGACCTTCTTCTTCGTGGGGTTCCACGTGCGACTGCGACTGCTGGCTTGGCGGTTGCTCGACGAGAGACGGCACGCGGTGTACATTCGCCATTTCAGACGTGTACGTATATCTTGGAGCTGATACTGATGATGAGTCTTTCTCGGTAACATCTCCAGCATCTCGAAGCATGCGAGGCAGGAATCTCGAGACAAGTGGCTTAAGTGCAGGCACGCAAGCGCACATAATTCCGATGTTGACCTCGACCACAGACCACATGAAGCTCAACGACGCGTACCAGTTAAAATCGGTGCTCTCGGCAGTGAGGTTGTTGTCTTCATTTGCGTTGCTGTGTATGTTGGCAAGGCGTGTTTCTGCCGCAGACTGCAAGTACGCAATGCGCACGACATCGACAGCAGCAACAAATACACCAAAGCTGAAGGTGACGATGAGGATGATCTTTTGCTTTCTCGGCAGTCGCATGCTCGTAAGAATAGGCATTGGTAGGAATAGCATGGCCAGATCCGTGATGATGTTGAGTGGTGCTGATGAGAGATAGATTGTGACGATATCTGTGCAGCTCGCCGAGTCGGGTATGGGCGATTTAAATACTGCTTGTACAGGAGTGCATTGCCAGATGTTGAGGAAGGTCAAGGCGATTCCTCCGGCGTTGACCACGAAGAGTGTTGCAAGAGTCGCCCATCGGAAGGTGTGGTTGCTTTTCGAAAGTGTTAAGTAGAATACGAGGATCGATGTTTTGGACATCATCAGTGCCGGATTGTAAAGGACGCTGAAGACGTAATTGCACTTTTTGAGTGTGGAAACCCATTGGGGCGGTATATTTTCCTCATGGCGTCCTAGGCCATAGCGCGTGCCCCATATCACTGACATTGTCAAGCCGAATGCGATTATCCATGCGACCAGCATGAAGTAATCGTCCATGGCAACTTTCTTGACGATTGCGGCGCGCGAGACCATGCGGAAGAAGACGAATACGGTCGCCAGCACCAGGAGCGCGATGCTAACGGCCAGCACCGGCGCTGCGCGACCTTGAAAGTCTTCATGGTCCGCGTTCATGCCCGCCATGTGTGGTGTAACGATTTCTGGGTTGCCGATTGCACCCGCCGGTTATGCGCAGTTTCACCCTGCCGAAATCCCAGGCGGTCTTCGCGACAACGCCATACCTCACTCGAAGCTGCAATAGGTGGCGTGTATGTTGCTGAAAACCAGCTTGGTGCGGTGTCGCTATTCTCGATGTCGTTTGCGTCCAGTAGTAGGCTCGGGCGTGGAGGATGGTATGCAGGGAAGCGGATAAGGAGGACGAAGACGATATCAATCAGAGAGCAGAGACAGAGGCAACACGACAGGTGGGTCCACCACGAGGCGGGAAGGCCAGCATCGCTCTGCAGAACGGATTGCGGGCGCTGGTGCTGGACCTGGGGCAAGCAAAGTCAAAGAGTAACGAAAGACGCTGATTTGCCGCAGCCAGGAAGATACCGGAGTACGAGTCACCAAAGAGGCGAGGATCGAGTGCACGACAAACTTAGGCCGCGCACCGACCGCGACGAGTGCGCCTGCTGACGTGCCGCCATGCTGCTCGTCCCCGCAGTTTGGCGGAGCTTTTCTTTTGCAGACTCTGGTTGTCTGGTTGTCTGAAAGCGGTGCAATGGCAGGCCGATCTTATAGGCATTGAGCAGGTGTTGCCGTGATATTATTGTGAGGTTATCTGATGTATAGATCTGCTGCGTTGTGCAACTGTTAGGCTTCCATGAGCTCGTGCTGCAAAATGCATCCCCCGGTACAAAGACCAATACATGAGATGCTCCTCGCTGACTTCTCGGATATTCAACTTCCGCTTACTCGCAGCGAGTCGCACGTCTGGGCCAAGACATGACCCTCGCTTCGCGGCCTCGACCGCTTCTCTCAGCCAACGCCGACTGAGACCGGAGTGCAGCCGGCGCCTGTCGTCTGTCTTAGATCCAGATCCCGAGCAAACGCATTAAACGCCGTTCCGCCGATCTGCTGCTCTGAAGGCCTGTCGAGTCAGTCGAAAGGCTTCCTTCGCGTCTATTCCTGCCTTCAGGCGAATCAGCATCGGCTACCCCGTGGGGTGACTTCTCCGCCAAACGCTGCGCCGCGCAGCAAGTCGAGTCTCGTGACCGCCTTTCTCAATAGTTCGATTTGTGGCGCGCGGTCTCCAGCTTCGTCGTCGTAATGTGATGTGCAAGTCATGTCTATAACCTCGACCCAACTATTGGAATCCTTCTCTGTTCTGGAGAAATCCCTCTCCCGGTTCCTGGCAATGTACTCGTGCACTTCGGTGCCTTTGGCGATATCTTCGGGGCGTTCCTTCCACTGAGTGGACAACCTCTTGATTTCGTCCTCGGCGTCGCAGCCCAGAACGTCGTTGCGCATTGAGGCATCAAAGTTGTGAATATCGAGGTAGTACCGTTTCTTCTCGCTGCGAGCGTAGATAAACAGGTTCTCAAGGTCACGGGCAACCTCCAAGCCTTCTTTGATACCTAGGTAGTCCGTTCGCCGCCTCGCAGTGCTGTGCCGCGCAAGCACATACTTACTATTACGTTTGGCTTGCTGGCAGGATTCCTCTGGGTGGGTACTTTCGACAAACTGTTCCAAGAAGACAGGCCACATGTTGTGCTGATCGCACTGTGGATGGCGATTTGGTTCTTTATCAGCTTCGGACCGAGCACGCTCACGTTCGTAGTAAGCTCACACATCTTCGACTGCATACTAGTGCATAAGGTTAACAGCTCTCAGACTCCCGCCGAAATCTTCCCTACCAGGTATCGCTGTTCGTTCTACGGCATTGCAGCAGCCTCTGGCATATTCGGTGCTGTCCTTGTGTAACTAGCCAACCTCACTGTGGACGACTTCGGCGACCCGAACTCATCTAGAATCCGGCGATTACTGCTGAGCTTCGCAGTTTGTATGGATATGGGTGCACTATGCTCGCACTACTTCGTGCCCAACGTACAACGGCGATCAACACCAACCGACAGGAGGAGAGATCGGCACGGCAAGATTCGCGAAGACCTTACTCCGCCGCCATACATGAACATCGCTCTGCAAGATCTTCCGTCACAGTCGCGCTTTGGAAGCAAGCGCACGGAAAATTTACTGCTCAGCGTGGTGCGTCCGAGGAAAGTAGCCGTGGAGGAACATGAGATGGACACAACACCGTCACCAGTATGACCTCTTGCATTCAGATGCTTGAATCTACGAGGAATACAAAGGCATTGTGATTGAAATGGCTTTGGAACCTTGCATATCAGCAATTGTCGTCTCAGCCGGGCTTCAATGGTACAAACTAACCACGGATCATCGCCAGGTCCACTTCCGTCGACTATCCAATCAATTAAATTTGGGTCCTGCGCTCAATATCTCGCAGGCTGTCTCATATTGATATGCACAGGTTGGTCTGAGAGCTCTCGTTTGCTTGTCTGCGACTTAGAGTTCGTTCTTTGTTGGCTGCGACGAGCACTCCTTTGTTCGTGGCCGGCCTTTCCAAAGTTACACAGCCTTCTCCATTCGCTTCAGCAGGATTTTTCCTCGGTGCTTTCAGCCTTCCAGTCTCTTCCATTGTCATAAATACATTGCTATCTCCTATTTCGATCCCATATATAAGCAACTAAACACAGACCTATACTAATTCGAGTGCCGATGCCGATGTCATAAAGACATGCTGTCCTGCCCTCGAACCGAGCAATGCCGGATATGTTGTCAGCAATACTTTGTCGGAATACTCAGGCAAGTACAATGCGACATGGACCCGGCGAGCCTGTCCAGACAGGTGAAAGTTGACGCAACGGAGGCCCGCCTAAGCATGTGAACAGTCCACCGCCATGCTGTCGACGAGCACTCAGCAATGCTATTGTGATGAGCCTTGAACATCGGACTTACTTTGCGCGGCGAGCCACAACGCCGTTATGTACGACACATCAACGTTCTACGCTTGAATCACAATTCACATACGTAGCTACAAATAGGCTCCGTCCATCGCTCTCGTCGCTTTCGTTTCGAACCCTCCAACCACGCAGACAAGAAGCATTTGCAAGTTTCGACTCCGACAGCCGGGATCAACTAAGCAAATAAGCCCAACCAAGAGTCTCTCGAGTCATGGTTCAACTCAAGAGCAACCTCCCGGTGCCCTTCACGGACAGGCCGGACAACACGTACTGGGCCATAGGGGAAGAGGCGTTGCAGGTCAAACACAAGAAGAAGCATTTCGTCGACTACAGCCCCAACAATCCGATCAGCGGCGATGAAATGATCAACCGAGCCAACCGCAAGGAGCGCGGTCTACTCGCGTACGAAAAGTGTAAAGTGGCAGAGTTGAAGGCTTTCATCGAGGCTAGGAAGCTTACAGTACCAAAGATCAAACGCGCAAAGAAAGCGGACCTGATCGCCGCTCTACAGAAGGCAGACAATGAGGTCGTCTTCAGTAAGATGCTTGACTTACCACCGGAGCTCAGAAAGATGATCTACGAAGAGTACGTCAGCGACCTTCCAAGGCCTCTGCCGGAAATCCCTCATCAGCCACCACTCACCATGGCTTCATCCAAGATCCGCAAGGAGTCTCGCCCGACGTATCTTCGCGACTCAACATTCGTCTTCACCTTCAAGACAACCGCCGGCATGCCTTGGGTAGTGGCAGGCATCGCGCGGCTGCATACTACGTGTGTTGACAAGACGTTGACCATGCTCAAACTCCTCAGCGACCAGGACGTGGCTCGTATCAGACACATCCACCTGAGACTGATCAAACCTAGCGTCATGGGTGGGGAGAAGTTGATTGCATCCTGGAACATCGACCTCAACAGCTACGGTGGGCCAAAGTTTGTTCCTACGAATGCTCTGAACGGTTGGGTGTCACACTGGTACTGGGACCCTCTACGTGTGAGGATCAACGCAGCCATTCCTGAGGTATTGTCAGAGATCTGGCAGCGTGCCGGTGTCCACAAGCTTCAGCGAACTGACATCGAAGCACTGCGTCAGGCCTTGCACAACGCGCTACTTTGATCAAAGACTACTCAAGGCGAGATATCCAATAGTACTGGAGCATCGGCACTTGCGACACGATCAGAGGACTTTGAGGAGTATGGTTTCTTTCATCAATGGAGATCATATCGGAAACGTCGTTTCGAGAAGGAGCTAAACAGCATTGTCACTTATTGGAGATTAGATTGGTTTTAAGCGTTACGGAATTCGCATCGGGGACGGCGTTTGGAGAGAGAGAGAGCGAACATCTTTACAAGGAGAGCATCTTTTGTTGTTAGCAGTGATACAACGAGCATATCTTAGTCAGCACGGGAATTTCAAATGGTTTCGAACAATACAACACGCGCTTCAAGTTTCTTTTTCGTTAATGACCCACCCGAGTGACCCGAAACCTTTTACTTCCGCTCTGCTGATCCAGGCGCACAGGTCCTATGAACCAAAGTCCTGACTCCTCGGCTCACAACCCTTTTATATCGTGTTCGATGTCGAGCATGGTGTTGGGAAGTGATTGCGAATGTGAAGACTGCGATGCCGCAGCAGAATGTCATCGAAACCATCTTGCGATCCAAGGACGAAACCCTCCATGGTCTGCATCATGCTTGTAGTGTGAATGTCTTCACAGCACTCTCAACTGCTCTCACCTTGTAGGCTCTTTTCAACTTCAGAATGCCTTGCAAATCGCGTTGTGCAAGGAGATGATATCGTCCTTGCACAGCTTCTTCGTCTCTTCACGAGCAGCAACACTCTTCGCCAGTTCCAGCACCTCACGAAACCTCTCTCTCTGCGCCTGCTCAGAACTTTGCAGCCATCTCTCAAAACTCTCACAACGAACCACCGTATCGCTGCTGTTGTCCGCGCTCAGGTCGAAAATGATAGTTTCGAGCATTTCGTTGGGATATCCGTCTGCGACCATGCAGATCTTGAAGTACCTGATTCGACTGAAATTCTCATCGGATGTGGAAAGAATGAAAGCCTTGGTCCCGTGTGTGAAGCAGCTTTCGAGAAGATCGAAGGGCTTTGATTCGTTAGGCAAGGCCCATCTTCTGATGTAGAATGTGAAGGTGCAGCGGTCGTAGAAGAGTGGCAGAGCCTCTTTGCGTGTCATGCGGGACGCAAGCGTGATTGGCGGCTGCCAGTTGGTGCACAAGCAAGACTCGTCAAGGGCATAGGTCCACTGATCCGAATTCTCGGACGAATCAGCAAAAGAATCCAGGTGGAAGTTGTAGATGCGGGTACGGAGCTCTGGAGGCAGGGATGAGAAGCCAGCGAACACATCAGAGTCGTCGGCTGCCTCTAACTGATACGTCAAATGCCTAGCAGCGGTCTTGTCATTGATCGGTAGCATCGGTAAGCCTCTTTGCTGAAGCAGATACGTAAGCTCTTGCGTCGTGAGACGTTCGTAGGAGATCAGGCCGCGCTGATTCCGAATGTAGAGAACTCTGAGGCGATGCCGGGTCGTTGCCCGTTGGCAAGAAATGTTCACAGACTCCAAGAACTCACGTAGCTCCTCGATAGTGTAGTCGCCGGAGTCGAGTTTCCAGTAGTTCTTCGGACGGCCTTCCAAGTAGTGGATGCCATGGTCGCTCCGCAGCTGCTTGAGCTGGACCATCCTGCTTGTTGAGAGCCTAGTCTGTGTGAGGGCCGTTTGGAGAGGTCGGAGCTGTTGGGTCTGTCGGCCATCGACCGATGGCTAACTTATAGCTGCGTAGGGGCCGTGCGGGTACTTGTTTCGTCCCTTCACTGACTTTGCTATCGTTTTATTCATTGATGAGACGGCCGGGACGCGCACGTAAGCACGTCATGACAAAAGCCTATAGAAGCATTCACTGTGATTGTGGCTGGAAACTGTAATATCGATTCAGTGAACAAACAATAATCTAACACACGTTCCGAGTAGGCGGCAAGGAACAGTGAACACCTCCCAATGGCTCCCTCTTTTGTTTTTGTTTTCCAATCTTTGGCGGTACCATCAATTTCCCCTTTCCCCTTTCCGTTTTCGATGCAATCGAACTGTCCGTAACATGACATGCAAGACGAGATTATTCTCCTTGCGCTGCTTCATCTGCGATTGACGCTCAACAACACCTTTCGTCCACTTCGCCATCTCAAGTCTCGTCGCGGAATAGCCAATCGAAGTGGCATTGCAAGGTGGGTACCCGCGCCACCACCGCCGCCAATGCTCGTGACGAGGCCCTCCACCTCGTTACAAGACGCCCAGTATGTCATGCAAAGCAGCGACGTCGTCCTTGCGCAAATCCATCGGCTTTCAGGCGAAGTAACGCTCCCCGCCCACCGAAGCACGATTAATTTGGCAACTGTTCACTTTTGCCGACAGGAAACTGCTGGAAAGTGATTGCGAGGTGAAGACCGTGATGCCGCAGCAGATTGTTGCAGATATGCCCACATAGAGGGCAAAAACCCACATCTCTGCAGCAATGTATCTTCTCATAGAGCTTGATCCCACGGCAAACGGCCCCTCGGTCCATTACAATACACAGCACGCAAGATGCCATGCAATGTCAGGATATCCTCCTTGCGCAACTTATTTGGTGCTGGGCACGCAGCAATATCGTCCGCCCAGTTCACGATTTCGACCATCCTTGCTCTCACAGAACTCACATCGACGTGACGCCACAGTCTCTCCGCGAAATTGAACTGGGCCCTTGAGTCCGAGCTCTTTATGTCACCTAGGTCGAAAGTGATGGATGGCTTTTGGTCACAGTCCATGCTATCACCATAGCAGATGCCAATGTTCAAGAATCGAATGCGCGCGAAGTCCTGGGCGGGGATGCCCTCGATGAATTTACCGGTCCCTTCCGCGAAGCACCTTTTGTTGAACTGGATGCGTTCTAACGAGCGCAAGGACATCGTATTGATGACGATAGTAAAGTGACATTGGCTGTAGAAGAGTGGCAACGCTTCTTGGCGTATCGAGGGGGTGACAGTGATTGGCGGTTGGCGGTTGGTGATAACAGAACGGTCGGCAAGGAAGGCGAAATGCAGCTTGTAAATGCGGTTCCGTAGCTCTGGTGGCAGTTCCGAGAAACGGTCAAAGGTGGCTTCCTCATCAGCTGCCTCTAGTTGCGCTTTCAGCTTTTTGACATTCTTACTGCGCGGCGCTGCCAGCCCTCTGTCGACGATGAAACGTTCAAGTTCAGCCGCAGAGAGTCCTTCGTACGAGATAAACCCACGTTGACAGCGAAAGTAGAGCTCCTTCATGCGATCCAGTCCTCTGGCGTGTTTGCAGGGAAAACCCTTCGATTTGAGGAAGTCGCGCAGCCACTTCGTCCCGCGTTCGAGCACGTGGCCTTTGCCAACGTCGATTTTCCAGTACTCGTTCGGCCGCTGGAGTGCTGCTCTTCTGTGAATTGAACCATTGTGAGGATAACTTCTTGTGCAGGATGGAGGATGGAAGAAATCTGAAGTCGCGGCGCTGGTCAAGACCATGTATATGAGAATTTGTTGAAGATGAGCTTCCAAAACATCAAGCTTTTGTCGAAAGCATTTACCTTTCACAGTAATCCGAGTCACGTCGCACACCATACGTCAGGTCAGCATAGGAAAGGTCAGTATTAAAGGTGATACGATGGTCTTTCGTGATTCACTCCACTTACTTATTCGCCTACGCATCATGATCTCGCGTCGCCGTATGAACATGCTTAGACCACCGTGTTACTTTTCTCTCGTGGAATGGCCCTTTCCAGTTCCCGTGACTCCGTGATGCCCCACCAGCTCTCTTCCTTCTGTGTGCAGCTTCAAAGCGAAGTGCACATCATGCAGGAAGATGATATCGTCCTTCTACAGCTTCTTCATCCCTAACAGCCCGCTTTGGCACCTCGTGAACCTTCTCTCTCGGCTCTCGTTTCAGACGTTCCTATCTCCAAATTCGAGTCATCAGTGGTCCCTTTGCCATCGCTTGGGTTGAGTGAGGTCTCGCGGAATTTCAGCGACGCCGGAAAGCGGCGCGCAGAATGTCCGGCAACTCATCAAGATCCTCTTTCAAAAGTTTCAAAGGCCCTGCGGAAGCAGCAACAGTTTCCGCCCACTCTCTCAGCCCATCTAGTCTCGCTCTCGTGTCGTCACCCTCCAAGTACTCGGAATCAACCTGGAACCTGCTGTCCGTACTCGGCTTGTCGCTGAGGTCGATGGTGATACTGGCGCCGAACTAACAAGCACTTGTAAGAATCTGATGCGACCGAGATTCTCGGCAGTGGACTTCTGAATGAACTTTCTGGTCCGGGAGTTAAAGCGGCACTGAGGATAGTAGGGCCAAATAGAACTGGGGGGGCCCCAATCGATGGCAACAAATTCAAACTGGCAGCGGCTGTAGAAGAGCGGAAGTGCTTCAGAGCGCGTCATACGAGACGCGAGGGTGATCGGGGGCTGGCGGTGCAGGCTGGAGATAATCATCGAGCGAGGCAAAGTAGAAGTCGTAGATGTTGATTCGAAGTTCCGGCGGGAGATCTGCGAAGCGATCGAATGTAGCGTTCTCGTCCATCTCTTCCAATTGCAGCTTCAGTGGATAAGCAGCAAGCTTCTTGTCGGCCGGTAAGCCTCTCTGTTCCAAGAACTGTAGAAGCTCGGCCGCAGTGACTCCTTCGTATGAGGGTAGCCCACGTTGGCAGCGAACGTAGAGATCTTGGAAACGGCTCAATGACCGTGTACGCCAGCAGGAGAAGTTGTTGGCTTTGAGGAAGTCACGCAACCAACCGATCTCGGTGACGGTGTTGCCGCGATTCAACTTCCAGTAGCTATTCGAGTTCGTGTCAGACTTGTAAGGTGTTTTGAACTGCACCATGTTGGCCTTCTGGGCGATGTGGAAGTGGGATATGTCGTCAGCGTTAAGACTGGGTTGTGTTGGGACCTTGCGGAATATCGTGGCAAAGTTCGAAGGAAAAGAAAGGCGCTGAAGATTTGGGTGACCAGTTCTTGATGGTGCGAGCGGAGGGCGTATTTTATAGAGCTGCCATTGGTCTGTGCACTTTCCTGTGTAACTTGGTCGCTCAGCAGCATGCAAATTCCATTCACTAACTGGCGCAGATGGAAAGTGCAGTCACTTGGAAACTGAAAGTGCTCGCTGGTGCGTCATGTTGAATGAGTGGACTTCAAGCCAACGCCTTCCTTCTTCTTTTCACTTCACTCACTCACGCCTCATCCTCCAACGCCGCCGTATCAACATCTTCAATTCTCCACATATACCACATAAACAGACTGCGATATGGCCTGAACTTCTCCGCGGTCTCCAGCATATCCCTCTCGCTCATATACTTCCACTTGCCACCGCCCTTGGCCTTCAGCTTCTTCACATCTCGTCCCACATAAGCAGCCATGCCTCTTTGCACGCCCAAGTCGCCCGTCGAGAAAACGTCCATACGCTTGAGAGCGAAACACATGAACATCTCAACAGACCATGCGCCCAGCCCTCGAACAGCAACGAGCTTCTTCATCACCTCTTCGTCCGAGGCATCAAGAAGGAAGCTAGCTGTGAGATCACCGCTGGCGAATTGAGATGCGAGGCCTTGAATATACTCAGCTTTTCGTTGGCTAAGTCCGGCTTCGCGGAGTTTCGGGATGGTCTGCTGCGCGACCAGTGCTGGAGGCGGAAAGCCTGTTGGGCAAGCTTCAGGCGGGAACAGGGCAATGAACTTGTTCTTAATAGACTTTGCCGCCGCGCCGGAGACTTGCTGTGCCATGATGCCGCTGCTCAGCGAGCGGAAAGGATCAATCTCTTCGCTGAGTCCTTGTGGTGAGAAGACGCGGCAGTAGTGCTTCTCGATGACTGGTTTCAATTTAGGGTCGACTGTGGTCAGATGTTTACATGCAATCTCCAATAGAGAGCCAGTGGTCGCCCCGTTCGTTGTGGGTTTCGATGGTGAAGGCTCTTCGAAGTTGCTGAACGCTGGCTGGACCTGAGTTCCACCAGGCGTGACCAAATTAGCATTGCCATGGTCAGCTTCAACGCGGCGCTCGGGTGGTGGCGAGGCATCGTCGATATCGCCACTACTGTAAGTTGGAGTCCTAGTATTGACCATGAGCCCAATGGCCGATGGCGTCGGCGTGAAAGGAGGAGGCTTCTCAGCGCTCTTCGGTGCTCGTGGCCGCTTGTTATTCGGTGTTGCGGGAGGAGGCATGGCATCACTGTCGATTACATCCCGAGAAACGGCAGCTATTGCAGCGTCCTCTGTTGGGTTGGATTTCTTCTGGCGTTTGCGAGCTGGTGGTTTGGTGTCGGATGCATTGACTTTGGGAGCTTCCGGGACAGCTGATGGCTTGACACGGGTAGAGCGTCGTAAGGACATGGTGATGGTACGTGATCGAAGATCGAAAGGACTTGCACGGATAATGGTCTTCGCACAGTTCGCGGCGCGTACAGACTGTAAGCTGCCGAGAAGAAACCAATGTGTTGCTGTTAGCGACGCTTGTAAGGCAGCCAGCTTTCTGGCGAGGTGCGAGCTGGATGGCGGCAAGATTTGATCACACTTAGTTGAGCATTTGAGAACACTTAGAGCGGGTGGTCTTTACGAGTAGAAGAGATGTTGTCTTGATTACAAAGATGGGAACATAAGATCAAGGCAGCAGCGGAGCATGTCGATCGGCCACTGAGATGTCAGGGTTTGGAGATGACGAGTTGGAAGCGCCGCTTGGACCACGACGGATCACATGACCTCGATATATATGGACAACTCCAATGTGACAGCAGCATAATGCTCTGCAAATGGAGACTCCTAGACAAATTGTTGGGCTTTCTTCAAGTACGCTTGCATTGGTATGGTACACTGCTTTCCTTGCTCTCGCCGTGCCCTTGCACCCGCGTGAGCGTGCCGCCACCATCCCACGGATATTTACAAAAATCGGCATTGGCTCTCCTCTGTATCTGGTAATCTTGCCACACATCATTTGTCCAGTATCTATTTCTTGGTGTTGGGCTTGTTGATGGTCATGGCCTCCAGGTCCTGCCTCTCGGTGACCTCAGCCTCGAGCTCGGCGATGATGGGCGAGATGTAGACCTTGTCCTGTAGGCATACGCGTTAGTGGTTGTCTATTTGAAGGTGTTGTGGTATCGCAAATCAAAGGGTGTGTATATCGGAGCAAGTGGCGTCTCGGGATTTTGTATGGGCAAACGTACATCCTCAGGCTTGGTCCACTCCTCCTTGGGAAGAAGCTGGTGAGCAAGCGAGCACTGCGTATGCTGTTAGAAATGTCCTGGCTCTTCTCTTTTTTCATTTGCAATGATATACCTGGAACGCCCTGCGCATGCGGAAGACGCGGTCGTAGGACTCCTTGGGTGTCAGGCGCTTCATGGCGCGCTGCATGATCTCGCTCTCCTCGGGAATAAGGTCATCGGACCTGATGGTCTCGTCAGTCCAACGTTCCATGCTCGTGTATCTCCCAGCCATCAATGGCATCCTCGTGGGTATCCAAATCTTCCGTACCTCAGACCGAGCTTCCTGTATCCGGCGTTGTCGAAGTACCACTTGCTGAGCGGCTGGGCCCAGCGCATCAGCCAGGGGCGCTTCATGATGTAGGGAGCGAGCGAGGGTTGCGACATGGTTGCGGTGGTGTGTGTGGGTGGCGGTAGGGTGGGCGCTGGGTAGTTTTGCTCCTTGAAGCTGTCGCTCTTCGCAAGACAGACAGACGCTGGACTTCAACAGGAGCGGCTGATCCCGCGCTCCGGCTTCGAGGTAAGCGGACTTGGCGCCTCTGAGAGAGCGCTGCGATCAACGGCGGGCCATACATACAGCCACACCATACTTGCCTCCGAGAAGAAGCGAGCGCCCGAGAGCGAGCTCGAGATTATCTCCACCGATTCCCATGCTACGTCAGCTCCTGCAGGCAAAGCAACCAACCTCCGGCACCGCACTGTGACTGAGCTTGGCCGAGTACCTCGACAGACCTGAGCTACACCTCACCCTATCGCACCTCACCGCTGCTGCCGAGGACTTTACTTTCCTGTCCGCCACCAGACGACGCTCACTTCACCGTCCGCCACTATCTCCCCTTCCGCTCCCATTCCGCCCTATCTCGGCTTATGGTCCGTTGAATTCGCAAGGCCGGCGTGTTGCGGGGCCCGAGAATCTCCAGCTTGACGAGGCACGAGCACGACTCTCTACTTTCCGGGGAGGCTCCCATACTTTTGCGACAACACACCAGACAGCTCTCTCCCACGCATGGCCGGCGCTACCCTCCCCGCTTGAGCATGAGGTCGTCATACGCGTGCCACAGGTAGCCTAGCGAGGGCCATGCAAAACATGTCCTCCGACACCCACGACCATGGCCCACCTAACACAATAGCCGCCCAAGCCAAGTCGACTCTGCGTCACAACACACCATACCCTCAGCTCGCGCGATGGAGCCTCAGCATCCCTCCCGGCTACATCAACTCCATCTCCGGTGCCGTGGCTGGTGCCGCGAGTGGAATTGTCACCTGCCCACTTGATGTGATCAAGACGAAGCTCCAGGCGCAGGGCGCATTTAGAACTTCCGATCCTGCACTGGGTGGACCGAGTGGCCGAGAAATGTACCGTGGCATGTTCGGTACAGCAAGGACGATCATACGGCAGGATGGACTGGTTGGAATGTACCGTGGCCTGGGTCCAATGCTGCTGGGATATCTACCGACATGGGCGGTCTACATGACCGTTTACGACAACACGAAGGAATACTTCAACGAACGCGGATGGCACACAACCAACAGGGATATTTACTTGTCACGGATCTTTGCTTCCGTGACTGCAGGCGCATGCTCCACGATCGCCACCAATCCCATATGGGTCATCAAAACGCGATTGATGTCCCAGGTTTCGAGATCTGCCTCCCACACTGCTCGCACACCATGGCATTATAACAACACGCTCGATGCTGCGCGCAAGATGTATCGTTCGGAAGGAATTGGCGCTTTCTACTCTGGTCTGGCGCCGGCTTTGTTGGGTCTGACTCACGTCGCCATACAATTCCCACTCTACGAGTATTTCAAGCAAGAATTCACCGGCCTCGAAATGGGAGAAACTTCCGAAAAGACCGGTGACGCTGCCCAAAACACCTTTGGTATCCTCGCCGCTACCTTGATCAGCAAAGTCTGCGCCACGTCCGCAACGTACCCTCACGAAGTCTTACGAACACGACTCCAAACCCAGCAACGACAGTTCAACCCCGAAGGTAGTCACGATGGCGTATCCAGTATGCATCACACTTCTAGTGTCTCTACATCCAAGCGAGTAGGCAACTCGGACGGAGCAGCCTATCGTCCACGCTACCAGGGCGTCTTGCAAACATTCAAAGTCATCCTCAGAGATGAAGGATGGCGGGCCTTCTACAGCGGCATGGGCACGAACATGATTAGAGCCGTCCCAGCGGCAATGACGACAATGCTTACGTACGAAAGCGTCAAGGGCATCCTGTGGCGATTACAGGAAGAAGGAAGAGAAATGAAAGACGAAGGGCTATGAAGTGAGCATTGATCCGGTCTGTGACGCACCCCGAATTGGGACCGTTCACGACGTGGAGCGGCGGAAACCGACTACATTTGGCAGCAAGGCGTTCGGGCGCTATGCAAGGCAAAGACGGTGTTAAGATCAGGCATTTTGTTTGCGTGTACGTATTCTCAATTTCCCAGCTGCTTCACAATATTGTTTGGCATGGCCAATTCACCTTAGTCGAGTTTTCTCAAAGTATAGTATTCACTCACAGCTTTCACATGCGTTCCACGTGCGACCCCTATATGCAACATTGCATATAGGCTGCAGATAGTAAGGGGTATGGTCGAAGGCATACTTGAACTGTTGAGACCTGGGCTCATTCGGTTCCATCGTCAGTGGGCGAACTGAACGGACGGTAAGCAAGACCTTCTCAAGTGCAACGCGGACCAGTCTAACATTCTTGCAGTACTGAAGGCCACAGAGAACGATTGTTACGTCGGATTCCGGACAGTCAAGTGCCATTCATCGACTAATCAGTGCCTCTCACGTCTCCGACACCTGGCGCATTAAGTCTAGTCCCCAATCCCGTCTTCGAACGCGTTGTCGGCAACCTCGCTCCGATGAGCGCCACTCCATCTATTCCTCAGTTGCTACACATCGTCAAGATCAAGCCGAATTAAGCGCACCTTCACTTCCTCCGTGTAAGTGAAGTTGCTGGTCACTAACGATACGTACTTGTTATACATAAGCAAAAACATCATGGTCACTAACGAGCATTCACTTCTACTTCTTTTTCGTCGAGTCTTAAGGCTCACTGAAGTGCTAGCGTTTGCACGCAAAATGGTGTGCTCCACTGACGCACAAACAGTAAATTCACGTTGACGCCAGTCACATGCAAATTCGCGCGCATTCGTTGCGTGTGCCTCATAAGAACTCGGAACCTCTGAAGGAACCTTGATAAAAGACTTGCACCTCCCAGTCGTACCCTCCGTCCTTTCGCCGTCGCCTGGACTCCGCCCTGATCAGTTTCGCCCAGTGCACGCTCATTAAATTGATCTTTGTTGGTTTTTCCAACGTCACTTTTATCGCTCATTAACGCATCATTACACACCAAGCCATGGAGCACGACACCAGCACCTCACCTCATCTTCATCAGATGAGCTCACACGCTACCTTGGAGGCTGTAGCAGTTCGCGACTCTCCCTTGTTTACACTGTCGCCCGAGCTAAGAAATGCCATCTACGAATACGCCGTCAGCGAGCAAAATCGAGCCACCATCACGGCACAGGGCGGCATTCCAGAGCCAACACTGCTCCTCACGTGTAAAGCGATTCGAAGAGAAGCCATTGGGATGTTCTACCGGCACGACAACCTTCGCATCCAGATTGGGTCTTACTCACCAACAGTCTGCCAACTATGGCGGCGTAAAGGCCATGACTTGCACCAACAATACGGAATTGAGATTTCCAAGCCCTTCACTATCAGGTCAGGACCTCGAAATTGGGATAACTTGATGTCTTGGCTGAAACTGAGGCACGTTAATCAGATTGGTGGTCTGGCCAGTAAGCCGTTGGGAAGTCACGACTACCGTGAGGAAGATCACTTCATTCAAGGGATGATGGAAATTGTGTTCGAGCTGGGCGATAGGCCGTGGGAGAGGGTAGAAGGCATGCTCCATATGTTGCGGCTTGGACTCATCAAGTTTCACCAACAATGGGCTGTCTGAAAAGGCGTCTTCGCCCCTGGGTACAGGCAACGTTCATTGATGTTGCGCACAATGCAGGCAGGCCAGACCAACATGCCTACATGAACAAGTGCTACAGAGCACATGCATACCAGTCTTTTGACTGACGTTAACCACTCATTGGCCGACTGACACCTCTACCTCTTACCATTGCTGGCCGATCAATTGACATCCTCAAATCGGATATGGTATTCGTTGCAGTGGATGGCAGTGCTGCACAAAGGATGTAAAGGAGTACCCAAGCCGCCAGATGTCAGTAGGCGCATACGACGCTACGACGAAGTCAAGAGATATGTCTTTCATGGAACAAACGCGACAGGACTTCCAGACCCAAAAAACCCTCACCGCCCATTCCCCGGCTGCTCATACACCACACCATCCAACACCGTCTTCAGCGTCCCATTGGCTTCAAATACATTCTTCATCGCATCGATGCTCAGCCTGAACGCATCTTCACTCGTATATTGCCGCCCAGTGTACTCACCACTCCATGTTAAATTCGCCCACCACTCAAGCTTATCCAGCGTCAGCCTTTCAATGTCCTCCGTAACACTCTGCGTACCATCGAGAAAACTACGGCCGTCGTCCGAATAAGCGTGATAGGCAACTTCAACCGTGCGAAGATGCGTTCTAGCTTTGTGCTCGTATAGCGTGATGTTGGCATAGCCAGAGTCGCGGCCTTTGAGAGTATATTTCCCTTCCTTTGGATATTTCCTCGCAGCGCTAGGAGTACCTGGCACATATGGTACCGCCCATTGAATAGCGTCCGACATAGGCTCGATGAACTGAGGCTTTATCGGTCGGCGGCTTGTGAGGTGCGCGATCATGACACGCTCTGTGCGGCCACCAGGCTCGGTAGAGTTGTAGCATGGCAGAGGATTGTGACCGCCACAAGCAGGCGCTACGGCCTTCGCTTGCCAGTAAACGATACGAGTGCCGTCCGACGAGAACCAAGGATCGGCTCGGCCGTTCCACTCTGGATCGCTCACCTCACCACTGCCAGCAACTCCAGTAGACGCTGCATTGATTTCCTGGCCGTAGTATCCATCACGGTCACCATCTCTTCCCAGTAAATATGGCTGAAAGAAGCGTCGCTGGCCATTGTTGCGTACTGATGAACAAGCCATAGTCGTTACTAAATCAACAATAGGCGGCACTCCGCGAAGACCGGCCATGAAGGTCGTTCGTTCGGTACTGCGCGTGTCCATGATTACGATGGACTGGTCGTCCGGCGACATCTGCACCGGGTCGACATAGCCAGGATGGCTAGTCAATCGTCGAACTTTGCCAGTGATCAGATGGACAGCGAAGACATCGATATTGCAGGACTCATGTGGATAGCCTAAGTAAAGAATTTCTTGCCCAGTTCCACTGAAGCCTCGTAGCTCGCCTATAACAATAGCGTCAGGGTTGAAGACCAATTCATCACCGTGGGTGGAAACGGGTTGCAAAGCTTCCGGGTCGTAGAGCTGGTTGACCTGCACCAAATCGTAACGAGGGCCGAGGACAAACCCGGTAGAGGGCGAAGCATTGAACCGCAAACGTCCAGTATAAGCGATCTGGCCCAGTCGTCCGTCTCCAAAGTCGAACACATTGAAGCCAATATGGACGCCATCAGGATGCAATCGCACTTCCCGGATACTAGCACCAGGACCCGAGCCATCTGCCTTATCTTCCAAGCGAATAGGATAGATGAATGCTTTCTCCGGCCGGCACTCTTCGCTAGCCAGCAACGCCGCACCGCAATCAACAATCACAGAACCAGCGAGAGCACGTTTGCCATCCGGAAAAGCTTGTGGGTACGGATGCTCCATGGATTCCACGCCGACCGCGTGGTCATCAGCAACGCCACAAGTAATGCATTTCCATGAATCGCCATTGAGGAAGACCGTGCCGTCCACTTTGAGGACCACAAGCTGCTGGCCCTCATACACGCTCCTAGGATCAGGAGCGGCAGGCGCTCCATTGAACCTCAACGTCGCCAGAACATGGTTTCCATCCGGTAGGAAATTACCAACCTGCAGACCAGTCGACTGGCCAATGCACCCCGTGCCGTGAGCGTTGATAGAGTCCGAACATGAACCTGGTGCCAGCTCGCTGACTACAGGTGGCAGAGGGATCGATGAGATTTCGATCGGTTCTGGACGACGCTGGGATCCAGGTACAATGGGTTGTTGGAGAGGATCCGAGAAGGCTGTCGCAGCGATGGTCAAGACGGATAGAATGGCGAGAGGAGAATGCATTGCAGCGACAAAGGCAGTCTGCTAGCAATGGCAGAAGGCATCTTCGCAGAGCTATTTGAAGTACATTGTAGTGAAGATGTAGAGTTCCGCCCGTGTCTCGCTTGAAACGCAGGTTGAATGCGAGGCTCGGGCTGATCGCGAACATGGGGAGAGCACAACAAGGCTGATGAGCGAAGGAGCTATACGCTCGACGCGTCTAGATAGTCGTCAGATCGCCGTCTGGTAATTTAGGTGAGTATACACAGCCTGAGGTGCTCGTTTCAACCAATCCACTACTCTGTGTTTTCGTAGCAGCGGACTAGGTATCGCTCTTTCTTTAAAGGTCGAAGTCGACTGTAATTTACATTGCACACCACACACTGAAACGAAGACAACGGTCAATAGCCACAATAATCCCATTTCGGTGTCGACACCCTTTCTTGCCTCTCTGAAGATATTACAAGTAGCGAGCCTCCGGGCCCAGACCTTTTGAAAAGAAGGAAAGAATGAAAGGAAACAACGAAAAACGCCATGCCTAAGATTCACATACAGTTGTTCTTTTGCCAGCCGGCCGCGCACCGTGTGAAATGTGTGCACAACAGGCCAGTCCCATTCAATCCCGACCCAGCATGATATCCAACCCTAACGACCAACGGACGCCTCTTTCGTTTCGGCGGCCAATTGCTCGCTGGGCGCGTCTCTGGTCATCTCAACGTCGACATCCGCTTGAGGGCGGCCTCTCCTGCCTCTGGCGGTTTGCTCGACGGGGCTCTTGGCCTCCGGGGTGTCGTCCTCGCCGCTGTTAGACGGACTGGGCGCACGGCTGTCGGACAAGTTGCGGCGGTTGCTGCCTTGCATCCAGCCCTTGACACCGCCGATCAAGCCCATAGCGTAGCCGGCGGCGAAGTCCTTGTTGCTCTGCTTGTTGCCGCCGGGTGTAGCGGCGTCCAAGGGGTTCAGGCGGTCCACGGCGAGCGGGCTCTTAGCGCCACTGGCGCGGCCGGGAGTCATGCTACGGAGGGAGGGCGCAGGGCTGTTTTGCCTGCTAGGCTGCCAGAACTGCTTGAGTTCGCGGCTCAGCTCCTGGCCGGTGGTGGTCCAGTTTTGGCGGATGTTATCGCGGAGCTCGCCAACGTGGCGCTTGATGTCGAGCTCGTTCTTCTTGAGCCACGAGACGTTGAGCTCTTGTCTAGAGGTGCCGCGCTTGAACTGGCGCGAGATGTACTTCTCGTAGTCGCGGACGACCTTGGTGATGATGCCCGTTGTGCTGACGCCTTCTGTTCGCTGTGTGACGAGGAATTTGCCCTGCTCCTTGATCGGCTTGTAGATGTCGTCGCCCTCGCTGGCGCCGTAGGGAATGTCGTCGTGCGCAACGTAGTCGATGTTGTGCTTGCTCAAGAAATCCACGTCAATGACCCATGGGCAATCCTCGACTACCTCATCGACCCATTTGCAATGCCTGACCGATTCCGCGCGCTCTTTGGCAGAGAGCACGGTAAGACCCTTGCGCTTGTGCGTCTCTTCGTCGCCTGTGACACCAACAATGAGGTATGTGCCGGGAAAAGCTTCCTTGGCCTGCTGGAGCTGGCGCATGTGTCTAATATAAAAAGTCAGCCACGTGTTCGTACCAATCACCTCAAACCGTCTGCAGAAACATACCCAAGATGGAACAAATCGAAAACACCGTCAGCGTAGACCCTCACAGGTCTGTCTGTGGGAGGCTTGTTGGTCTTGTATCCGCCCTCAGGATCCACAGCACCAGCCTTGGGAGGCGGTGCCATCCTCATCTTGCCTGCCTCTCCATGCTCGCCAGCCTCGTTCACAGTGCCGTTCAAGCTGACGTTGTCGGAATCGCCATTGGCGTCGGCGACCTTGCTGGCGCGCGTACGCTTCGCAGGCTTAGTGCTCTCAGCATCAGCGCCAGCATCCTCGCCGGCAAGAGATGCTTTGGCAGGCGATGTGGTAGCTGAGCCATCTTCGGGCGCGTCGTCCTTAGTGAGGGTACCCGCGCGCTTGCGTTTGGGAGCCATTGCGGTGGTATGTGTTTGCGTTGGGAGAAAGCGGAGGACAAGCTTCAAGTTTGGATGGTGCTGTTTTGCGGAGGTGGAGATGTGATGATTAAGTTGGAGTAGCGTGCGAGAAAGGGTGCAGGTGGGAGAGAGAGTGAGGTTGCTTTCTCAGGAGAAGAGGGAGGGCGAGAAGGATTGCAGGCCCAAGCGGAGAAGGTGGTCGTGTGTCGCAGGAGATGAGAGATGGCCTCACGATTAGCGAAATCAATGGAGGCTTGGAGAGCTGGACCCGTCCGCGCCGCGCTGTGGAGTGACACGTTGGTCTTCTTTAGCGGCGAGCACAGATGCTGCTTCACCTTCTAGGCAGGTCAGATGGCCATGGATTGAGTGATAAAAGTGACTGTGAATAAAACGAGCAACACGCGATTATTGCAGTGCCAACACCGAAGGCAACAGCACACTCTGCCAACTCGCGACCAGAAAGTTGGTATTTTCCGTCCAACAAGCAACTTGGCACCGCGGCTGGCCACATGCAGGTATACAAAACTTTACGTCACCTGCATAAAGTCTCAGGGCCTTGGAAGCACGATCAGTATCCTGAGACGTGTAAATAACCTTAACCGTTAGCTTGACTTCACCTTGCACCTCAAACAGACGTCACACAGTTGTATCGAAAAGAGAAACATTTTAATCGCAAGATGGGTATCATTCATGCTTCATTTCCATGCTTCTGTCAAAAGAGTAAGACCATTTGGGGGGGATGTGAACAACGAGAACCGTAGAGGCTTGCCTAGCAGCTTACTTGGCAGCGCCGTCGGTGGCAGCCTTCATCTTGGGCTCTTCCGGTGTCGAAGAAGAGTCGGTCGTGGAGGCGGAAGAAGACTCCTGTTTGGGCTCCTCGCTCTTGGGCCCAGGAGTTCCCTCCCGCTGCACGCGCGAAGAGTCGGTCTCACCGCTGCTGCTCTCCGCCTGACCCTTCTTGATCTGCTCCTCGACGTCCGAGTCCACTTCCTCCGCCTCGCCCATGTCTACATCATCGTCGTCACCAGTGCCGGTGATGATTTCCGTTCCGTCGCCCAGTAGGATTACACGTCCGCCGCGGCCGCCGATCAGGCGTGTGCGCTGGTCCATGTCCATGTATTCATCCTCGTCTGAGGCGTCGAAACGGTGGTGTGCACCGGGTCCCCTAAATTCCGCTTCACAGATAGTCAGCATGATGCTCTATCTTTCCGCGCCAACTCCACTCCTGTACGGGCACAACGAAGCGAGCGACGAGTTGGCACGCACATAAGGAAGTGTGCGGATGGATCAAGACTTGCCGTACTCTGGAGGCGCGCAAGGCCCATCTCCGTTCGCGACCCGCTTGGCGATCATGTTGTACCACTCCTCCTGAGTCTTGCCGTTGAGAAGCGCAATAACGCTCATAGTCATGTTGTCGCAGCCGACGCCACCGGTTTCGCTGTTGGATGCAAGGCAGTTGTCCATCATGTTCTCGCAAATAGCGGCCAGGTCCTGCTTTGCAGCAATGCCTCTTCTGACGAACTCGATGACGGCTTGGGAAGATTGGCAATCCCAGATACCTGCACATTGTTATTAGCCGTGCCTGCGATTCAGTGGGGTAAGATCCGACGAACCGTCACATGCAATGACCAAGAACTCATCATCCTCTCCAATCTCGTGGATAGTCACATCGGGGAATGCTGTGACGATCTGCTGCTCAGGCGGGAGATCCGCGCTCTTCTTGAACTCAAAGTCGCCAATGGCTCTGCTGAGGGCAAGGTTGCCGTTCACTCTGCCAAAGTCGACGAAACCACCTGCTGCGCAAATACGAGCCTTCTCGCCTTCATTTTGAGGCTTGTGATCGAACGAGAGTGGCTTTGCGCGGCCCTTGATGCCGAGTACTGATCGTGAATCGCCGGAGTTACCCTAGAAGACTTAGTGTCTGCTCACTGCTGCCCATTGTTGCCCGCTGCTGCCTGCTGCCGCCCGATTGTATATGGATCGCGCACTTTAGGGTACTTACCACGTAGATTTTGTCCTTTGTGATGATGCCCACGGACGCGGTACATCCAGACACCTCGTCCTCGTATTTGGGGTCTGTTCGCTCATCAGTCAGCATACATTTTCGCCGACGATATCACACCACCCTTGTTCCGACGTACCAGAGAGAATGGCACGGTCGATGGCCAAGAAGCCATCCTTGAGCGCCTGCTCAAAGTTCTTATCCTTGAACGCCGCTTGCTTCGCAATGATCTTGTGCAGGTTCTCGCCCGTGTAGATAGCCACCTTGTCTCCACCGTGTCCGTCGTATACACCGAAGAAAGATATGCGCACGTCGGATGCGGCGGGCTTGAGTTCCTCGTCGCCCTCGAGTGGCTGAAGGTCGAGAACGCAGGCGTGCGCGTCCTCCATGCTTATCCGCCAGCCTTGCATGGCGCTGATTCCGAACGCGACGCGGTCATCCTGACCCTTGTCCGAGTGCTGTGAGAGGGCACGTGGTCAGTTTCTGTGAGGTTGTTGCACCGCGGAAGCGGCGATATTGTGACCAGCTGCGGTGCGCAGGCGGCCGACGAGCTTTGAGGCTCACGGCGGCGAGGCGGTCAGGGAGGCATACCTTCTCAGTCACCGGCTCCGACAGCGTTTGACCCATGATTGCGAGATTGTTTGTTTTGTGTAGTGGTGTTGTATGGCGGGAAACGGCAAAGTTGAAATGTGGTGGTGATGTGGGGTCGTGCGGGTTCTGCTGAGGAGGACGCGATAGCGCCTAGTGCGGTGGCAACGACAGAGACGGGGTATTGTGAGGGCGATGTCGCGTGTGCTTGCGTAGAGAGCTATATAGCAAACGGTGGCAGCGAGAGGCTTGACTTCAGGTGTGTACGCGGTTGTATGTTGTTGTGCTGTTCTGTCTCGTGATCTGATCTGGATGAACAGACAGCAAATGCAGAGGTGGATGACTGGAGCTGGAGTCTGACGTCGGCGCTTTGCAATCCAAAATTGTCTAAGCGCCAGCCCGGATCTGTCTCTCCTCTTCGAGGCTCAATTCTAGACCGATCTCAAGGATTCACTTCAATCAAACTGTGGAAGCGCCTCTTCTGATTGTTCTGACTTGGTCTATGATGAGTTGATGCTGTGGCTCTTCTCTGCCATACCACATCCACGCTTGCTGGAAAATGCTTGCTACACTGTTGGCAGGAACAGGGTCCGTGTTTCAAGGCGGGCAGGTGCAGCATGGACCATATACATTGAATCGTTCCTTCCTTCACGGTGAGATGTGAAGTCGCCAAGTAAAGTGCTAGCGCTCACATATCAAGCTTTGGGACAGGGCTACGCAATTGTATGAAACCTCTCATCACAATGAAAGAGGCCACCTACCGCTGGAAGGTGTCAACCCAGGTGTGGGCAGCACCGCGGGGTCGATTTCCATCACATGAATCGACTATCACGGACCAAGTGAACAGACAGCATCGATCCTTCCAACATGCCATGTGAGTATCACTTCCAGGTCCGTGAAAAGAGACTCTTGGTTTTTCTAGCGACTCGGGCATCGACAATGATTGACCTCGTGTTCCGGTTCAATATTTCCCTTCGGGAATGTGGTCCACATCTTCCGTTGTATGAGCATCATCAACGGTGTAGCTTGACATTGAATCGACATACAAGGTGGAAGCGACGTTCTATCTATGCACAGCGTAACTATATCTAACATCCTTGTGGGCATGTGCTTTGTCTGCTTTGATAGAACGTACATTCACTTCACTCAGTTCCATTCAGTCAGATGGCAACATCGATTTCGGTTTCTGGAGGGTTAGGGTTGGGGTAAGCACCACAGCGTTCCCACACGAGATACTTCATAATATATTCATTCTTCGGCTTCGTCTATCTGTGTGTTGATTGATGCTACTCTGTCTTATCATTCACCATTATGTGGTGCCCGTCAGATTCGTTGGGCGGCCGTATCGCGATCTGTCACAGTAGGACACCGAAATCGCTTTATAGACTGATGTGAGATCGGTCACCTCCTCGCGGTGGTCGTTCAAACTCGGCACGTCTCACTGGCAAAGATACGGCCATCTTCGATTGCAGCATCTGGTGATACCACTGCACTTCCTGAGATAGCTACGATTCGTACTCTGCATCTCAGTGGTAATGTATTGATTTCAATGCGACGAAAGCATCAGATTCCGCCGTGAGTGCAGAAAAGAACCAAATTCGAATCCATCCCGCGAGACCTCCTACACCATAGCATGATTAGAATCACAGACTAAGGTTCTTGGAAAAAGAGCCGGACAGCTACACACGTAGCGTCAGACACCTCGATTACTGAGTGCTCACGGAGTATCATGACGTTGTAGACCAGATACTAGGAGGTAGTACAGTGTCGATTCGATCGATGGCCTTGACAGCAGTATTGTCTTGAGAACAGCAGATCTCAATGGCGACTGTACCTGTAATTCATAACAGTGAGTAAAGCCATACCCATAGCTAAACGACGAACGACGAGACGTATATATATCTCATGGCTACAGGTACTCCGTCGGCAATAACACAAATCGATCGTCCGGTTGGTAAAGTTGAAATCTGCGGTCGGCCCTAGCACGCCACGCATGCGTCGCGATGATGCCCGCATCGGCCCTTTGTGGGGGTTTCATTTGACCGAGGGGACAATTTCAACGTGCTTGCGATAAGAACGACCACAGTGTAGGGCACTGGATATATAGCAGAAACATCTCCATGGCGAGAGTAAGGCAAGCAATGAAGCCTTATACATCAAAATGAAGTGACGGGTATGGCGGGAATTATTTGAAGGAAGACAAGCATTATCACCTACAAGGGTGAAGGGAAGGAGAAACAGGGTCCCAGGCTTCACGATGGCATGACACAGCTCGCGCAGTCATCGGCCGGCCGAAATCGCAGGAAGGGGAAGTTGGTTCCTCGGTGGGGCATGCTGTGATTATGAATCGCCGCCCGCTTTCAACCGGCCGCTTTCACACCCGCACCTCAGAAGCGCAGGTCCCACTCACTACCCACTCAGCACTCCAGACAGACAGAACCCCCAGCCGCTCCATCCCCCGACGACCACGACCTCGACCTCACTGATATTGGTATTGCACCATCCGCCGCGCCCACCCAGCACACTACATCACCCAGCGACCCCGCCGTCGTCCTTGTCTTTGTCGCGCGGCCATTCCCGCCTATTGCCCACGCCACCTCGAAAGAGCAGACAAAGCGACGACGACTCCTCTTCATTTCACCGCCGCCCTCGAACCCGAAGCTGCGCAGATTGCTCCGCCAGTCTGCGTCGCACCCAAGCACCGCCGATTGCGACACCGACCATGTCCAATTTCACCGGCCGAAGGGCGCCCAACGTGTCCGCGTACCTCGCCAACCTGAACACCATTCCCTCGCACGACGAGCAGCAGGCCGACTTCAGCCTCGACGACGGCAACCTCGACTACCTCTCCACTGCCGAGTTCTTCGACTTCGACTTGAGTGCCCCCGCGCCCGTCGACTTCCCGCAGCATGCGCCTCAGCCTGCTCAGCAGCACCAACAGAACAGCGTCGCAATGACCGGTACGTCTACCAATGGCATGTCCATACCCGCTACATACAAACGTGATCGCTAACACAACACACAGGTCCCGGCTACCAGTTCTCCGAGTTCCAGACTTTCCCTCATTCTCTCGCCGAGTCGCCCACCAACATTGCGCCGAGTCCGCCCAATGGCCTTCAAGGCCCGTACCCGCCTCAGCCCAACCACTTCCAGCCTGGTGAGAAGCGCAAGGCATCTGCCGCCAATGTCGCACCCGTCGCCGACCTGGAGGATCAATCGCGCTTTGCTGCCGAGGAGGACAAGCGTCGTCGCAACACAGCCGCCTCTGCCCGCTTCCGCGTCAAGAAGAAGCAGCGTGAGGCCGCCCTCGAGAAGCAGTCTAAGGAAATGAGCGACAAGGTCACCACCCTCGAGAACAGGATCAACCAGCTTGAGATGGAGAACAAGTGGCTCAAGGGTTTGATCACCGAGAAGAGCGACGTCAAGGGCATGGAGGAGCAGTTCAAGAAGTTCGCGGCCGAGCGCAAGTCACAGGAGAAGGAGGGCGAGTCAAGTCCCGACCTCAAGACTGACGGTGTTGGTACGGAGGAGGTTGCGGCCTAATCGCCATGGCATGCTGCCTTATGCATTGAATTTGCTCATGTTTGATGCCATGTTTTTGGAATTTTTCCCCTGTTTTTAATCACTTCATCTGGTCTTTTTTGGACAGATAGGAGGAAGAAAAACTGGCCTAAGGCTGCGACTGTGTTTTGTTTTGATTCGCGAATACCATCTAGAACACCAGAAGCAAAACCACAGAGATGAAATGTTCTACAGATACAGCAAAGACCCTCACGCTCATGCATATTTCCACGATGGTACTCGCTTACGGGATAGGTATCGTTCCAGCTTGGGTTGCACGACGATTCTGATAATCGCCACCCAAAACTTGAAGAACATGGCAGACAGGCGCCTCCCTCTGCCTCCCTGACTCCAGACCAAGCACACACCAACCCACCAGAACGCAAAAAACCCACCCACACCTTTGAGTAGTGCCAACATGCCCATCTCAACAGTCCCCAGCTCCCAGGGCTCGCAAAGCGAAGACGCCACCGCACTACTACCCGGCACCTGATGATCAACGCGGCGAGCAATGCACTAACTACCACCTGCTGCCCTGCATACGACCTCTCTCAGGCAAGCAGAACAGAAAACCCACCGGAATCAGCATATAGCACCGACCCGACTCGACGAGAAGAGGGTTCTCTCGCTAAAGAGCAAAGGAAGGGTTCGTTTCGTGTCTCTCGCGGCCTCACCGAGACCAAAACCCACCCCACTCAGCCAGTCCAGCCACGAAGCAGAAGTCCCTCCCACGTCCCTGCGCCGATTGCGCCATCCGCGCCAGAAAACCGTGGTGAATCGTACAGACGAGCTGCTCCGAAGAAAGGAACGAACGGGTAAACGAACGAAACGATCGGCGGTGGGATGTGTGAGTGAGGTGGCTTGCGCGGGTCACGGTGCTGCGGTCGCAAGCGAGTGCTCTGCATTCATGTTTGGTGTATACCGGCCTGTCAGCAGAGCTCGGTAGTACTATTTCTCAGTGGGAGGGCACCCGAAGAGGCCCACGGCTGTCGCTTAAGGGAGCAGCACATCCGAGACGATCAACCGGGCTTCTTTAGACCGCGTCTACGCAGCAGGGAAGCACTAAGAGGGAATCTAGCATGACCTGTCTCTAGCCTCCGGTCTCGATCGTTGTTGCTTCAATCTACTACGTTCACCGCAGGGCTCTAGGAATGGACAAGTCGTCCGAGCCCAAGGCCTTTGTACTAAAATCCGCCATTAATCATTATACACAGAAGAAGCACTGAATCCTTCCCTTTCGGTCCGCGGACATTTAATTTACTTCCTCCCACGTCTCTTAACCGGCAAAAGGAGGATGAGGAGTGGGACAGAGATTTTCTCGGGCCCGATCCCACGCTATACAGCACGCCATTTCACGTGACCTCGACTTGACCTGACCAAAGCTTGAGATGAGGGAGGAGAAGAGAACACCGAGCGGCGAATGGAGAATGGGGTATACGGGGCGGTTCGTCGGGCCTATTTCGTTGCGTAGTATCGTCGCTCGGCTCTGCTACCAATTTCACGCCCGACTATAATCTCATTGCCAGGTTGGTCTTTGAAAGGAAGTGATCCATATCAAGCAAAAATGACACTCGCCGGTGTTACCTTATTGTTCCTGAACTACCTTAGCTACAATCGAAAAGTGATACCTTCTCAGCCTTGCCGGGTTTTACTTTCAATGTACATCTCGTTGGGCAGACTTGTGAAAGGCCTCGCAGCCTGCGGATATCAGCAGTGGAGCTTCTGAGACAAGACATGTGAATGCCCATTGTGGAGCCTTGCTTCGCGAACATCCGGGGCAATTCTGCAGAGCCCAGCGATCACGGCATTCATAGAAGCAGACTGTTAAGCCTTTGCTTCCTCGCACGGTAGCATGCATGACGCGAACCGCTGCTAACCAGCGCATGCTTGGTAAACTTAACAAGAGCAGTATGTGCGCAATATGCAGGCCCCACACAACATATCCAGTCCTTGAACATTTCCGAAGGTTGTAATAAAACATGCATGAATCTCTATTCCTTTTTGGTATCCCTAACGCTTGCGTATTACCCACACGTACAGAAACCCTTACTACAAGTACAACGACTGCGCGGCGACGATGTCGCGGCGCACCTTGCCGAGAGCGGTCTCGAACTTCTGCTCCAGCTCCTCGCTACCCATGACCTTAGCGGCCTGAGCGATTTGGCGAAGCAATTCTTCCAAACGTCTGAAGAGACGGATCAAGCTGCCTTCGTAGACGTCTGTCATTTTGCTGTTGAGAGAGTATTGTTAGAAGAGGTTCTTACCAAAAAAGAATCAAAGTGAACTTACCAGATAGTAGCGAAGCTTGCACCGTTAGTCCAAGCGTACACGACCTCCATCAATTCCTTCTTGAACGTCTGAACATATTCTTCCTCGTTGAGCGGCACCTTGCTCTCCATGCTGATCTTGGCGATCTTCCTCGCCTGCTGCTGGATGTCCTTGAAAGGCTTAGCCAGCTCACCCTTGAGTGACACTTCCTCCTTGGTCTTCTCCTCGAAGATAAAGCAAGACAATGCTGCGGCGCAAAGTTCAGGCGTGAGTTCATTGAAGAAGCGGTTGAAGAGCAATTCACTGAGCACAAGTTCGTCGCCAGTGCTGATCTCACAAGCAACGCGAGCCTTGAGCTGCACGACATCGGCGTCGTTAACGAAGTCCAGACGACGGAGCACACGCTTGCGGTTCTTGAGCTCGTCAAGCTGGAGCACGGAAAGTGCATCTTGTATCTGCTTCTTGAGACCCTTAATCTCGTTTCCAAGCTCGACCTTGGCGGCGTATTGGTCGTACAGAGTGGGTAGTTGCTCGGACTCGTGCATCGGGTGGTTGAGCAATCTGTGTTCCAGCACCTCGATCTTGCGCAGCAACTTCTTAAAGCTGTCGTCCTCGATGTGCATGTTCTCGATGGGATCCAGCACTGCAATGCCGTCAGGGAAGCGGACCTTGACCTCCTCCATCTGTTTGCGGACAGTATTTCTCTGCTCAGCGGTTCGCAGGTCCTTGGGCAGATGCAGACGCAGATGTCCAATGGACTCAATCGTACCGTTCAGAATCGGTACGACCTCCATCTTGCCTTTCTCGCCGTTTGTCGGCGGGCGGACACCAGGCGGCAAGGTTTCGCTAGGCTTAGAGCCTCTGGGCGGTGCAATGGAATCGCTGGCGACAAGCATCAAGACATCGATTCTGTACTGTTGTCCGGCAGGGATGTCCTCCTTCTTCTGGCCCTTCTGGGGTTTCTCCTCGAGGTAGTTGATTACAACGCACCAACCAAAGTCGTGATCTTGGTATTTGACCTTGACCAGGCGGCCGCTTTGCAGGAATCTGAGCAGATATTGCGGGTGTGTGATGACGGCTCGCATATCCTGAGTGTAGCCGGTGATATTTTGGCGAAGTTCGTAGTACTCCTTGATCTCAGCCTCGTTCTGGATGCGCAAAGATGCACGTTTCTGCTCCTTCTCCACCAATTGCTTCTCCAAACCAGAAACAGACGCTGCGTTCTGGAACTGGAAGAAACAACGCTCGAGCATGAATTCAGGGCTGATAGCCTCGACACGCATCAAGTTGAGAATCATGTTGTAACCGAGGTAGAAGGCACTGTTGAGCTTGTCTTGTTCGCCACGCACGATCTCCTTTGCAGCACCAGGCTCCATAGCCTCGTCAATCATCATGATCACAATACCACGTTCATCCAAACCTCTACGACCAGCGCGACCTGACATCTGGATGAACTCGGACGGTGTGACCCACCTCATACCTGAACCATCAAACTTGCGAACAGATGTAAAGACAACGGTCTTGGCGGGCATGTTGAGACCAATTGAGAATGTCTCTGTCGCGAAGAGAACCTTGATCAGTCCCTCCTGGAATAGAATCTCGATCGTCTCTTTGAGAATAGGGAGTAGTCCAGAGTGGTGAATACCGATACCTCTGCGAAGAAGTGGCAAAACGTGCTGGATCTGAGGCAGCTCCTTGTCTTCGTCTGACAGCATCTCAATGGCAGAGCTGAACACTTTCGAAACCATCGCCTTCTCAGACTCGTCGTTGAAAGCCAGCTGACTCATCTGCAGAGCGTTTGTCTCGCACTCACGTTTCGCGAACGAGAAAACGATCACAGGATTGTAGTTCTTCATCATAATCATCTTGACGATCTTGTAGATGTCGGAAGGACCGTCCTGCTTTCCACCCTTGTTCGTCTTCTTGTCCTTGCCCTTGCCTCTGCGTTTCGCCATAGGATCTGTGCCATCGTCGCCAGCTTTGGCGCTGACGGCAGACATGGCCTTGTCGAAGTTCTCGTCTCTGAACACACCTTTTTCATCGACTACTAGGTGAATACCATCTGCGCCTGCTGGGAAGAGGTAGTGCTGGAGAGGAGTTGGTCGGAAGTCCGTGTAGACCACGTGGCAAGGCTGATTGTGTGTTTTTGTGATCCATTCGGCAAATTGCATAGCGTTGGGAATCGTAGCTGACAAGAAGACATATCTGACCTTGTCCGGGAGCAAGATGATGGTCTCTTCCCACACGACACCTCGTGACTTGTCACGCATGTAGTGAACCTCGTCAAAGACGACCCACGCCACTTCGCGCATGATCTCAGAGCCGCGGTAAAGCATAGAACGCAGAATCTCTGTTGTCATGACCAAGCAGGTGGCCGTGGGGTTGATGGTGACATCGCCTGTCATCAGACCAACATCGCCAAATTCGGCTTGGAACTCACGGTACTTCTGGTTACTCAGCGCCTTGATGGGACTGGTGTAGATGACTCTCTGGTTGTTCTTCAAACACTGCGCAACCGCATATTCGGCAACGACAGTTTTACCAGCACTGGTATGCGCGGACACGAGCACACTCTCATTACGCTCAATCGAGACAATGGAAACCTCCTGGAAAGGATCGAGCGTGAAAGGCCATGTGCGCGCGGGCTTCTCCGGACGCTTGTGCTGGGAAATAGGCACATATTCGTAGTCTGGCGGCAGGGAAACTTGATGGCGAACTTGATGTTGGAGTACGACCGCAGCGTCGTCCTTTTGTGCTTGCAGGCCGGCGGAGGCTGCGACCTCGCGCGACTGCTGTGTCTCGAAAGTATCCGTCACCAACGGCTCTGGTTCATCGTCTTTCCGTTGACGCTTCTGGTCGCGCGCCTCATCGTCTTCCGTTTCCGCTACGCCGCCCATCGGCTGGTCCTCGACGGTCTTGATTTCGCCATTCTGCGCGGGCTCGGGCGACTTGATATCGCCGTTCAGCGACCGCTTCTTGTTCCTCTTCTCTTTCCTGCCAGGCTTGGCTCCGGTCTCGTTGAAGACGTCGAACAATTCGTCATCCATGGTCAGGTGACCGATCGGGTGGTGGTGTTATCGTCGTCGGCTGATCAGTCCAGTGTACGCTCGGAAGGATTGCGATCGCCCAGATTGCAAAGGCGTTGGCGAAAGATGAGAGCGTTGCTATAAAATCCCAAGTTAAAGATCCGTAGGCGGGAGCAGCCGCCTGCCGTGCAAGATCGGGGCAAGAGCGCGGCGATCGCAAGCCAGCACGCAGCCAGCAAGCAGCCAACAGCCACAACAAGCCTCCGCAGACGTTGCGCTTCCTCCAGTCTCTACGGCTCTTCATCTCACCCACGCCAAATGAATATAGCCCCCATTAAGCACGCCTGTCTCTCTTCATGCCTGCATCGTCGTCATCCTCCAACGCACCCATTTGCAGTGTGCTCACTTGGTCAACGCTCCCATTCACGTTGTACTCACCTGGTCAACGCTCCCATTTGCGCCGTACTCACTTCGCCAACGCTCCCACTCATTGCGTACTCGCTGTCTCGTGGCTCTTCACCGTTCCCACCTGGCAGGCGCAAGACAAGCGGCAAGACATCGTTGGCTCGTCATTAGACATCTCATTCTACAACGCAAACTGCCCGCTCGACATTGCGTTGTGAGATTGCACCGCGATGCCTTGCCCTCCCATCAGTAGGTAGGCCAGAGGTGGGCATCCTCGACTTCAAATAGGCCATTCCCTCGCTGTTTCATTACTGTCTCTCTCATTCATCACACTCTCTAATCACTCATCTCTGCTTGTTCATTTGTGTCTTCACTCTCTCAGACACCTTTTGCTCTTGTTGTCCACTCACTCAGACACTCTTTACTATCCTTGTCTCTACTCACCTCAGACAGTCTTTACTACACACGAAATCACCATGGCTACCAACTGGGGTCTTCTTCTCGGTCTAATCTTCGCCGTATTGGCATGCTCCATCGCTATCGCCTTCCTAATTGCGTACTGCTACAACCGCTTCATCCGTCCTGCCGAAGAGGTCGAAGAGCTCAACGAGAAACACCTGTCTCTGCCTCGACCAGCAACTGCGCCTACAGTCCCAGACACACCAATTACTGGCACTGCTATCCAGTTCAACTTCTCTCGCCCTGTATGGACCAGCCGTCTCTCTCTTCCCAAGAGGCTGTCGCAGTTCACCATTCCTGAGCACATGGCCGCAGGTGCCATCCCAGAGCACTCGGCTGCTGATAGTGTGACGACGCCTGCACGCACACACTACAGGAACCACTCTGGCTGGACACCGCAGCACAGGCGTAACCAGTCTCGTGCCTTGCACTCACGCGGTCGTTCCAGGCAAATTGGCGACTTCATCATGCCGCCTGCTTACATCCAGAAGCACCAGAGGAACCGCCCTAGCATGCACTCCCGCACTACCTCTGGCCACACCAGACTCGGCAGCGGTTGAACATTGTCAGCAAGCCGGCAAGCTTTGTCGACCATGAACACCCACATTCATTCTTTATTACGACTTTATTCATAATATTAATACTATTTGCGAGCATATCGCACCACTGGCGCTACGGCTCGGTCACCTTGCCATTTTGCAAGCCAGCCCATACCAGCCACCATACAACTCGGTGTACGGTCTTCCACATCAAGGGTAAACCTATCACACTAGGGTTTAGTCTCACAAGACGGCACATTCATGCCGTCGAGACCGATTCAGGGCGTCACGTCGGAGGACGGAGTATTGGGTAGCGTAGCTTCGCGCCGAGGGAAGCAGGTTCGAGTCACCACCATGTAATGACCAGCAACTTCAGAGCGGTCTTGGAGAAAGCAAGACACGCCGATGCTAGGAAGTCAGACTTGAGGAAGAGGTGGTTGGTCGAAAGACCACTCGATTAATGTCACATAATGCCTAGTCTAATCAGGAACACACAATTTCAGAAATCAATATATCAACAAGTCTTTTGTCTGGATTCAACTTTCATTCCTTAGAGCTTTCCTTTCTTATATGTTGACCGCGGGGACCAGCAGCCATCAACAACATTAATATACGATAACTTAGTTTATGGCAGTATACATGTAGTCACCGGACCACGTCTCGACCCAGCCAAGCATACCTTGACTTCGCAGAGACACCTCCACCCAAGCCATGCCAGGACCCAGCCACCACCCACATTTGCTGGCACTCTTCCACCCCTACCGCCCATCAGCTCTTGCAATCGGAAGAACATTAGACTCCAATCCTTGCCCGTCGTGAAAGGTAAACATCGCACATCGCCATCAAAGCAAACATGCGCAAAATTGAAGTATCCCCTGACTCTCACATCGTGCATTCTCAAAAGCAGCACAATCCGGTACCTCCAACGAGATCGAATTTCAATGCAAAACGGCGGCAAGAAGCAGGCCGAAGAAGCAATAATCGTCCTTCGTTTAATCTCCGCGCACGTGGGCTCTGATCTGCGCAACTGCCGGCCGTCGCGTCCGGATATAGAAAGTCAAGCACAGTAAACAATGTTCCTTCGGGACGCGCGCGGCAGCACTAGGTACTCATGCGAGGGCGGTATCTCCAAGCTTCGATAACTATTCCGTCCTCTCCCCTTTGTTGCCGCAAATATTGTCTGCAAAGAATCAATAGCGCAGCCATCCCGCCTTCTTCTCTGCACTCCTTCGGTCCTCGGCCGGTCGCGTCGTTCGTCTGTGTGCTGAAACAAAAGCGGCCACCGCGAAGTGCCGACTCGCCGGCTGGCTCCTGGGCATTCTCTCTTCCCGACCTCGTCCCAAGCACTCTCTCTGCTTTGCGATCGTCTTGTGAGCAGCAACGCCTTGAAGATCGCAAGAGAAGAAGGCTGGTATGCATGCTGCTGTCGGCGTCATGCTGATCATTCGTCCGATCAAAGCCTCCAGTGGGCATAGGTATATAGGTCTACCATTTCTAGCTGTAAGTTGAGTGGCGTTTTCTGTAGGACAGCCGTGGGCTGGATTACGAGACGAGCTCTTCTTCTTGCTTGCTGCCCCTACTCTACCCAATATTTGTTACTGTCGATTTTCACGAGATATACGAACTTCACGAGCACGACTACTTCCATCTTATCCGTCCCCCTGGAGTTATCTTCAGACCCATTATCCTTCTTTCAATACTTTTACCCAGCGAGAGAGCGCAAAGCTAGCCCTTTTCTGCGGCATCCGCGGCTTATACATACGATTCCGGCGCCCTGACTCGCTCTCCACAAGCCAGCCAGCCGTCTAGAAGCCGAAGCCTCGAAACTATCGACGGACGTGCTTCGGCGGAGGAGGCCGGGTGAAGCAGCTAACGCAGCAGCTACTTGTGGACTCAAGGCGAGAAGCGCTATTCTTGTACGGCAAAGGCAGGGAGCGAGCAAGTAGGTAGGTTGGACAGACTGCTTAAAGGGAGGCCGGAACTCCCTGAGAAGGAAAGTTGCAAGCAATTCCCTCGCCGGACTGAAAGGAAACGACAGACGACACTTTGAACACAAGCGTTACGACTTCAGGAAAGCCATCAAGGCCGAATTTGCTCTTCCGACATACCTTATCCTAAGCAATATCTGAAGACTTTCCAACGACTTTTCACGACATCCAACGCCATAATGCCAACGATCAGCATGCCCTTTTTCCCTTTCGCATCACCCGACGTCAACATCAACGACTCTGACCTCGGCAGCATGGATCTCAAGCACCTGGTGCAAATACACCCAGAGAATCTGATTTCGGGTCTAGTGCTGATCGCATTGTTGACCTACTTCTACACGGCTTTCAGCAAGATCTACCAGCCTGGTGGCATCCAGCATGGCGACAAGCAGGCGGATTCCAAGCTGGGGAGCCGCATATACTATTCGTCGCCTGCTGCTGTTTAGATCGTGATCTTTTGCCTAGATGGCGCGAGGGTTGAGCTGGTTCTTGAGATTGAGAGGTGTTTCGTTGGCAAGCTCGCAAGATTGAAATGGCTCAACGAGCATGCCTTGCTACATGGTTGGACTCTGGCCGTCGAGACCGAAGCTTCCGCAAGGAATGTGGCCATTCTCGGCTTGAATGGAGGGCGTTGTTGCCTGCAACGACTATACACCAGAACTTGGATCGAACATCTTCGACGAAGCACTCAATGCTTTCCGTGGCCAAGCTCCTCTTTCGCCAGGAGCGCGAATGCCACGATGATCAGACTGCCGCCGGCGTATGTTGCGAGCGAAGGATCCAGATCGAACAGGAACCAGTCTGCAACGGCTACGAAGAAAACGCTCAACCTGCTAGATGTTAGCATCCTGGTGAAGCAGAGCGGCGGAGGTCTGAACTTACACTGAGGCGACCGAAGCGAAGACAGGGCTAGTCCAGGTGACGAGAACGAGGAGCGCGGTGATGGAGACTGGAAACGGCGTTAACGTTGAATATGTGATGAATGATGATTGTTTCTTTCTCGTTATGAGTGACTTACTCGATCCTGCTGTTACGGATAGAAGCACGTATGCTAAAACGTTGAGGCTAGGCAATACAAATGGCTCGACGCCAGTGACGTGCATAATCACCAGCACAATCCAGAAAAAGGAAAACGTGTATATCCCAGTCAAGGCCGAAGCAGCAAGAGTCAAATTAAGGCTTGACGATGGACGGACCGACTGAGATGGACATGCCCACTTCTTGAAGAGGACCTCGTAGAGACCGAAGGCGATGGCACCGATGAGAGCAATAACGTTTCCAAAAAGACGTGAAGCTCCCACAGCAGGAGGATCGTCTGCGCTGTCTGCAGAATGGGCAGTTGTATCGCCATAAGCAATGGTGAAGGTGCCCATGATAGAAAGTGCAACGGCCACGATGCCTATCCAGCCGACTTTTTGGCGTAAGATTGGCACACTGAAGGCAGCAGCGAAGAAGGTCGAACAGTTGTAAATGGCGGTGAGATCACTAGGCGTCGTGAATACCAAGGAGAGGAACCAAGAAACACCGCTTACGGTCAGAACCACGGTGACAATGCCCATGGTGGTGGCAAGGTAATCGAGCGGGCCTCCCAGAGAACCAGAGCGCTTCAGGACGATAGATGGGCCACTGATGGCAAAGGCTTCAACAGTCGACACAGAAGCTCGTAGTTCGTTGTTGTAGTCCCTGACCCAGAGCGTGTAAGGTTTGTTTGAGTCCTTGAACCGGAGATATATGAGGTGGAGGAGCCAGGGCAAAGACAGCGAGCTGTGCATAATGTACAGACTGCAAAAGGGCTTCTTCCAGCCGAGGACGTCTTCATAATAAGCAGTAGATTCCGTCTGGGTAACGAGACCAGCGATGGCGATAATTAGGGCGCCAGCTATGTATATCTTTGGTGTGCCTTTCTTGGGTGCTCCTGCTTCTGGCAGAAGTGAAGGCCGTTCATTGTTGTGGGATAGATAGGAGAGCTCGATATCGTGGCTGGAGCGGCCGCTGTCCAGCAGTGGCTCTTGGTGCTCAGTAGATGGCTCCCGATGCTGCATGGTTGGTAGTATAATATACAGTTAGGCCGGGAGCGCTGGTCCGGAGACCTTGATGAGGTGTGGATGCGTGGCTTGTTTGGCCGCGAGGTAGAAGGAAGCGAGACGCTTTGTTCACGTTGCCATGCTGCTGAGGTGGGACCAGCCAAGGACGTAGGCGCTGGGAGCCTTGCTGCCTAAGGGCGGCGAGTATTGGGAGTGAACATAATTGAGTCTATACAGCTGTGACGTTCTGTCTCGATGGAGGCTAAGGTATATCCGGGATGTCGATGGCATGGAAAACAGCAGTGACAGCAGGCGACTTCCATTGTCTTCGGCCATTGACTTGGGCGTGGTGCACGGCCCGCAAAAGCTTAAGCGTGGGTGGTCAGGCTCACATCCAGTCACGGGCTTTGCAGCTCAGAGCGCCACTACATCTGCACACAAGCAGTCTCCAGTCCTTGCTGCGACTCTTCACAACAACAATCCGCACGCCCGCCGCAAACACCACCGCCCCTTCACTGCCGAGCCAGCCAGTTGTCGCGATGAGCACACTATTCAACAACAACTTGCTGGCCGCTCCCCATCAACTCCAAGACCCTCGCCTGCAACCCTCCCGCGCCGGTACGTCAGCGAAGAGCAGCTCCGCACTCACCTCCCATAGCTACATGCACACGCACATGGACACCACCTTTGCACGCACTAACACCCATGCGACAGACCACCTCCACCAGCTCAACATGTCCGGCCGGAAGAGGAAGGCCGACGAGGAACTTGACAATGAACGCATGTCCACCTCGCCCTCGCCCAGCATCCAGCACCGAGGCCTCCCTTCCGCCCACCCACAGCGCACCATCAAGCGCACTCGCACACACACGTCCGCCGGCCGACCTCTGCCACTTCCACGACTCCTTCAGACCCTCTCCGCCGACGAGCTGCGCAACCTGGTGCAGAACATCTGCAATGAGCGCCCCGACATCCGCGAGACCATCGTGACAAAGGCACCCAGGCCCTCAGTCGAGTCCACCCTCACGGTCCTTGCAAAATACGAGCAAGACCTCTGCGACTCCTTCCCGCTCGGCAACCGCCCTACTTCAGACTACGCCTACAACAGAGTCCGCCAAAATCTTCTTCAGCTCATCGAAGCTCTCCGCGACTTCACACCATACTACCTTCCGCCGCAAGAGACACAGACCGGCCTCTCTCTCACATATCTAGACTCCGTCACGAACATGATCCACAGACTCCCGGATTGGGACACATACCAGCACCAACGACACAAGAACGAAGCATACGACGAGATCGGAAGGGCATGGGCGCTTGTTATCAGAGAAGCGGCAAAGACCGCTGGAGGATTCAGGCTGCAACTCGGAAACTGGGACCAGAAGCTGGTCGAGCACAGCCAGAAGAGTGGCAACAGGATGGGCGAAGCCGTGGCCGAGCTGCAAGCTGCAACAGGCTACGTGCAGGCTGGTGCAGGCGTCCAAAATCCCTCACAACCTCCGAGCGCCATGGATCAGCGTGCCGCCATCCGCCAGCAGCTTCTTTCTGGAACATATGGAGTTCCGGAGCTGGGTGTCGGTCCCGGACAGTGGTAGAAGCATTCCTACTGGCACCGCTAAAACAGCTGGAACCCTACGACTTTGCTTGGAAGCACACTATCACCATTGCTTGGAATTTTTTTTTTAATTGTTTGACTGTGATTTTTTTGCGAGCATTGGGCGGGATTTTAGGCATTGCTGGGTTTGGTACGGCGTTCTCGCTATTTTGCTTGGATCCCGCATTTGGGGAGGACCACAACGACTACAAACATCGCCCCATAGAGAGGCTGTCCGCATTGAAAAGGACTTGGAGTATTAGTACAGGGAAGGAAAGATTGATGAAATTGCGCTGGTGTTGAGGGCGCTGATGCCGCTATACCGCGCACACAACAACTATAGATCGAGACTGAGCACAAGGCTCCATATACCCGAATTGGAACGTTTCTTTTGTAAAATATGTCTTGCGCTCGTATTGCGTGATGTTCACTTGTTTATACGTGCGTCTCCTTAGCTACCAACATTCGCATCATAATACCCTCTCAGCACAGCATGCCTTACTTGCTCACTTGCATTCCCAGCTCTCCAGGCTCCCTCAACCCGCCTCGCCTCCATTACCCTCCTCCCCGCCTCCCCGTGCGTCAAAGCCCAAAGGCTCTTCGCAATCCCCTGCCCAGGATACGCCACAAGCCCCAAACTGCCACTGACAGTCTTACTCAACAAACTCCCACTCCCCTTCGCCACGCCCTTCACAGCTCCCCATGCGCCCTCCTTCGCCATCCCTTCGGCCGGCTGGCGCGCCAGGTCTCTAAACCCATCGCCTATGCCTAGTGTGAGAGATTTTGCTGCTACGAGGAACCCGGAAGAAACGTCGGTCACTTTGCCGTAGTCTTTTACTTCACCGCCCCAGAGGCGGGGCAGGGAGCGGAAGCCTTCGGCTGTGGAGAGGGGAAGGTCGACGAAGAAGCCTTGCGAGTAGGTTGTGAAGAATTTCCCGAGTGATTTTCCTGATGCGAGTGCCATGGAGCCCGCGAGGTTGGGGTGAGGCTGTTCTGGATTTGCCGTTTGGTTCGTGGGCGTGGAGGAGCGGGAGGATGTCGTTGGGTTGGAGGCTGGTGCTGCGCCTTTGGTGTCTGGTGTGGTGCTGCTGGCTAGGTCGCTGCTGGATCTGGAAGAATGTGTGTGCGGGCTGTCGTTGCTGCTTCTTCCATCGGGTTTGGCGCTGCGGCTGCGGCCTCGTCGGTACTCTTCGGCGGGCTTGAGGAATATGCCAGTCCCTGCTCCTACCATGTCTGTACCAATGCCTAGGAGCGAGGATGCTGTGCCGGTCACGGGATCCCAGCGGCGGTTTTCGATTATGATTGGATTGGAGCGGTATCTGTGGCGAGGCAGTATTGTCAGTTTAGAGCCGGAAGACAATGGCAAGGAAGTAGGCAAGATCTTACACTTTCAAATTCTTTGGATTGAGGCCCTCATCGCGCGCAAGGATTTCGGCAGCGACACGAGAGATCTTGAGCATCTTCTTGTTGACTTTGAGACCCCAGGAGGCAGCTTGATCCGGCAGGAGGTCGCATTGCATCTTATCAACAGGCAGATTGTTGAGAAAGGACATTACAGCAGTCTGCACGCCGTGTTCATCTTTCATCTTATCTGCAATTTCTGCTGCAGCGGCTTGAGCTGCGGGCTCATGACAGAAGCGGAGCGCATCGGCCAGATTTTGGGCATTCAAAGACTTGTGTGGAATTGGTTTGGGTCCTGAGCCTGCGGCTGCAACCATGTCTCCCCAGAAAGGTTGATCTCCGAAGAATGGGACAATCGTAGTAGGTCGTGCGTTCCGAAGGCCGCACGCGGTCGTACCGGCGCCGCCATGATGCACCACTGCCGAGACATGTTGAAACAGCCATTCGTGAGGACAGTCCTCCAACCAGAACACATCTGGCCGCTCTGGTCCGTCGAGATGGCTCCAACCGCGGGAGACGATAGCTCGTAGCCCACACGCACTAATGGCCTCAAGTATCAGAGATGACATTTCGGCTGCGCTGTCCAAGACTATGGAGCCAAAGCCGATGTACACAGGAGGTGGACCAGCGTCCAAAAAATCCTGCAAGAGCTTCGGCGGACTGTATTTGGGAGTGCCGCGAAAGAAGAAGCCTGAGACGTCGATGTGAGCGGGCCAGTCTTGTGGTTTGGGCACCAAGGCAGGCGACCAGCAATATGTGTAAGGGACAGACAGTGTCGATGCCAGAGTCGGACCTTCGGTGTTGGGGACTGGCTCAAGGCCGATGCGTCTGCGCCAGTTGTTGATTACATCACCGAGGCCTTGCCAGGTCATGACCTCGACGAGAATGTAGGACAAGTAATTGGCGTGCTTCGGGTTCTTCGTTTTGTTGGTGATGTTAGCGAGAGGGTGAGGGAAAGCTGACGTTGCCGACCACGGCATTGTGAACATTAGATGCAGAGGGATTCCCAACGCCTCTGCGCAATGCATATGCGCGAAACTGGGTGGGTTGGCAATGATTGCGTCTGCGACAAAAGGTTCGTTTGTGACGGGATCTGCCATGATGCAGCTGTTCCAGCAACCCTCCAGCATCTCCTCGATCATAGCTCGCTTGCGGGAGATGTCGCCAGCTCGTAATGATTTCATGCTAGGCATAAGACCCGGATTCTTGACCATGTAAGACATCAAGTCCTCCGGGTCACCGCCGATAGAATAGTGCTCTAAGCCAGCATCACGCACGAAGCTCTTGAAGTTCCCGTGTGTGGCAATGCGCACCCGATGACCATGTTTCTGTAGGCCATTGCCTAGGGCAACGAAAGGCTGGACATCACCGCGGCTACCAACTACTTGGATGACGATATTCAATCGCAGAGGAAATTGGTCTGGCGTGGCGAAGCGTTTATATTGTGGAGGTGGTGGTACGGTATGCTCGTCAGATAATGGTACTTTGACGAGCTTCGAAAGCGTTCTGCTGAGGCCGGAGTCGAGGTCGACATCGATGCGTCCATCGCCTGCGTTTGATGTCAATAGAACTGACCGCGGCGATAAAGCTGAGCTTGTCATTGACTTGATCGTCACGTACTTCTTAAGGTAGCGTTCTCAGAGACTTCCTCCGCGACAGCCGCCTCAGAATATCCCTCCTGGTACTGTGGTGGCTGCTGTTGCTGCTCCTGTGTGGTGTTGGGCTCATGTTTGGCCATTGCGATTGGATGGAAAAAAGGCGAGTTGGATCGTGATAAGCAAGAATGGCCGAAGGAGCTTGAGGTACTGTACCTATCTTTATGTCAGATCCAAGGCTGAATCAGCCATGTTGAATTCTATTATGTAGCTCCACGCAGGCACCATCTTTAGACACAGCCATGACATAGTAGCTCAACATAGTCGCGGATGGTGCGGTCCAAGAGCTGCGGCGACGACTACGACGACAGTAGTGCATTTAAGGCTGCGAGTTTCTCGGTCTCGTTCTCGTCTCGCTTTCTCCCTGGTGCGGAATCCGAAGCCCTCGCGAAAGTCCGAGGTGAGGCGCAGAGGTGTACGTATGGACGACCGTTCAAGACCCACATTAACCAGTGAGTTGAAGAACGCGAGGAAACCCGAGCAGCTCGAGAAGGGTGAACGGTGAGGCAACGACAATTATAAACAATTATAACGAATATATAGATTCAGACAATCCGCAATAAGGCTGCTCCCAAAGCAAAAGACCTACCTCCTTCCATCGAGCTGCCCAGATTGCCCATCGGCAGCCAAGCAAACGACCGCAAGATCGACTGCTTCTATATTACACGCAAAATGCTACCCTCCGTCCTCTCCTTTGACGAAAGGCTAAAGTTCCGCGTCCACATCGCCCAAATCACATGCATCGCCCTCGCTATTGCCTTTTCAATCGGTCGTTTCACAATCAAGAGCCCTCCGGCAACAAGAGCGAACATGGTCGCCATCACCTTGGTATGCAGGCTACGGAGCTTAGAAAGCTTTCGTGTATATATACGCAGCTTCGAACCGGACTGCTAATCTCACGTCTCGCAGGGCATCAAATCGCTCATCGTCATTGGCTACCAATTGCTGACCGAGCACACATACCGCTTCACCAAGTGGGCAAGCACGAAAGCCAATGCGATCCTCAACGTGTTGGAGACCGTATTCTGGCTTGCTGTGCTTGTGGTAACAGGAAAGGCGATTGGTAGGGACTTCGGTGCAGCAGCAGCGCTGAGTGCTCTTGTCCTCATATTGGCGATCGTGCTAGAGTAAGTTCGATGAGGCGCGATAGGCAGGAGCTCAAGAATGAAAGCTGACGAGTATCCGCGATAGGATCATGAGCATCTGGATGGCTGGGTGTTCGGTCAAAGCGCACCGTCGTGCAAAGGCAAGCACCAAGAACTATTATGTCGGGAACGTCTCGCCGCCAATGTACACGCAGAGCACCCCGAAGAGCCACGCTTATCCGGCTCCTGTGATGCAAGAGAGGAGACAGGAGGTCTAGGTCTGCATGTGTCGGCATCTGCAGGTTTGAGGACTTGCGGTTGGAAAAGGTGGTTCGATGTCTGATAGACGGTCAACTTGAGGCAGACTAAGCTTCGTACACCAGGTCCATACGACCTTCTTGAGTATCGGCAATGTACTTCTGTGTCACCTTAGCGTGTTATTTTCCTTCTGAGTGACGGAACCCGTCACCACAGGTAATACAAACCCTTAACCCGTCGCCTGTCACATATGAAGCCACCCGCCGTGTAAGCATACCCTGCTATGACCACTCGCTCTTCCATCCGCCATTTTGTAGCACAGAGCAGCGACGGGAGCAAACAAAAATTGTGCTTCGGAGCCAGCATCCTGTACAGTCACCATACGCACTTCGACGCGAATGATGTGAAGGCGACGTTGCCAGAAGCCACCGAAGTGTGTTCCTGTGTGAATCACCACAGTGTCTCGTTCGCGATCGAGGAATAAGCGGAGACACGTGTTAGCCAAGATTTACGGGAATCGTGGCATGAAGCTGCGATGTTGTGGGCTCATTCAAGTCCATCCGAAATGCATAGCGTTCTGTGCAGCCACGATCGGCGACCGTAGCACACGCATTTTGTTGAGGTGCCAACATCAGCACGCTTATGGGCGGACCGCGGTTACAAGCTTTCAGACAGGTTGCCTGTGTTTCGAAGCCACCGGGTGACGGCATGCATGAATGAGATATGCGTGCTTCCATACGCTGTTGCAGGCGAGCAGGCTGGGACAAGGCAAGTGAGGCGTAGAAGTAAAGTGAGGCTGGAGACCCTAGCGTCGATCATGCCACGTGCGCGGTATCCACCTGTTTGTTTACGATGATGAGAGACAAACTTCAGCCTCGGTGTCAGCATATGTAGAAGTACAACTCTTGCAAAGCGATGCAGTAATCCTGTCAGACCAGTGGCAAACATATTCGATGTTGGCGAGGTGATCAGTAGCTAGCCGGGTGATGCTTGTCTCCTACCTGGAAGCCCGGTCGAGTGCAGATGCGGTGAGGCGATCATCTGTGCTTTATGAGAGATTGCGCTTTGCGGAGCGGATGCCGGCCTTGTGTTGTCGAGTCGAGTCACAAGCAGCGGGAGTCGCATGCAGACGCCCTGCTGTCGTGGAGTATAGCGCAGCAACCCGATATTGAGCCCGATAAGTTACTGCACCAGCAGCGAGAAGGCGAGTTGCAGGCGCTGCATTCTTTATATGCTGTCACTTTCTCGCCTCAGCTGATGTGAATGTATTGCAGACGGGCTCGCCGGCCGGGTGGCAGTGCATGTGAGGTTCATGCTGGTGGGTTGGCTGCCGGCACATTTCGACGCCCCATGCAAGCGAGTGGGTGGCAATGGCATGGGAAAAATTTGGCGACATGCATATCTCGCCAACACGCATATGTAGGAGCGTTTGAGGCGTGGCGAAGAAATGAGGAGCCGAAATTGGGTCGGGGCGCTGGCATGTACGATAGTATAACCTAGACGGGCTGTAGTGCGATATGTGCCTTGGCCTTTGCGCGTGGCCGCGTAAATGTAGGTTTGAGACGTTCATATAGTGCGGCAGGCATGGGGTTTCCTCGCGCCAACACATGGACTTATATATACTAGAGTGCACTAGGAACATACCTCCTACATATGCAGTGCGATCGCAGCGACGGTCGGGATCAGGCCTGGAGCAGCGAGGAGTGCTCAGCGTGCTCAGCGTGTTCCCTGAAAGTAGGGCTGCCGATAAGTTCTTCATGCATCATGCATCATGCATCTCGGATATGCCCTGTGCCTTGCTCGGCTAATAGTCGGGGCTCCGAAAGTCAGGCGCTTTGAATTGTTTTCACCGCGCGCTTCCATGGCTCACCTTGCAGCGAACACCGGCCGCTATATTCGTTCCTGCAGGAGTTCCGAAATCATAATATCCATCGTAATCTTCGCCTGCACCGCGACCGCACGACACGGCTGATCTGATCTGATCGACTCACCCTTGGCGCCATCCGTCATCCCGCCGCCGCCACTCTGCTGGTCGCCAGAACGCTGTCTCACAGCAGCCCGCGCCCCCTGAGTATTGCGCACCATCCTCGCAAGGGAGTTCCGAGCGGCGCGCACATCCAACATCTGCCTCTGCTGGGACATCCGAACCTTGCCTTGCGTCTGCTCTGCTCGTCGTCCGCCGCCTTAACCCAGGTGACGTCTAGACTGGGTGCTCTCTCCTTCCTCCGCCTGCCCCTCCGCTGGCCTTGCACTTCTCTTTGCACACCTTTCCTGCCCTCTGTTTAACCCAGCCCCGATCCATCTGCCTTTTCTTAGTCTACCTCACTTTCCTCGCACTAGTCTTCACCTTCACTCGCCAGCGGCTCACAGCGCACATTCTGTGTCTTCCACTCGTTTCATAATTCTGCACTCTCTCTTTGTGCCTTAACACCGCCCGGTTACGTCGGCTGCCTCGGACGCTTGCGGATACCAAACACTTTCCAGAACACAGCAGTTTCGTTCACGCCGACTCCGGCGCACAGGTATGCTTCGAATCTTCCATTTCCCGGTTTCCATATCACACTGTGGCGACATCGTGGCCTCTGGACGACACTAGCATGCTCCATGCGCCTACCCGCTGCCCATAATATGCTGTGCCTGTGTAACAAAGTACGACTTCGGCGCTTCTTGCTAACTGAAACCACTCAGGTCTCTGATCCACAACTTCATATTGGGCGGCTTTTTGCATTGCGATTAGTTTCCTTTGATCGACTTCTCCAGGACAAGGTCTTGCCTTCCGTTCGACACAGTCCTTTGGTGTGCAGGAGGCGATCTCTCTGCCACTGCAGGAAGCGATCAGTTCCACGACGCCGTTGCCGTCGAAAACAACAACATCAGCTTTTGAAAGCGCGAAGAGCGCTCTCACACCCAACAAACATGGCGCCCGCTGCCAACACAAACAGCTTGCCCAACCGTGAAAAGGCGCCCGCTGCCTCACACTCCCGCCACGGCAGCAAATCCATGGAGGGCCAGAGCCGCGCAGTCGCGGCTAGAAGTAGGACGGGCTCGGATGCTCGTGAATGGAGCCACGTCACCGACCCTGTGAAGCAATCGCCATTCGACACTGGAAATGTTCTCGCCGACCCGAAATCAACTACAACAACCACAATGACCACCCTGCCAGAGCACGATGTCGCGGCCGAAATCGAGAAGCACCTACGCCTGAGCGGACCTCGAGGCGTCGAAATATATCCGGCTTTCCGCGATGCGTCAACACAACCGCCCATTACACCCGACTCGCTCGCTGAGCTCGACATGCCACGGATAATCAACAACCCCAAATTGCGCCACGACGTCAATTTCGACCGCGAACTGCATTTCAGACCCAATCTTGACGGAGCACGAGGAAAGCAAAAGATCAAGTCTGCTGACGACTATTGGAAGGCTCTAGAAGCCGAGCTGTACATGCTGGATCTTTCACAAAGAGCGAGGGCACAACCCGATGGCACTGCCAGCCCAGGCTACTGGGAGAGCCTCATGCGGGAAAGCAGGAAGAGACTGCCCAGTGTCTTCGAAGTGGTGCGCGACATCCTCACGACACTTGTACCAGATCAAGACCAGGCAAAGATTACCGAGCGCTTGGACGTTGATTTGCTTATCCAGCAGATTGACAATGGCGTTTGCGATCTCGTGGACCTGGCGAACTGGCTGGGAAAGGTCCTGAAGAACCACTGCGCGCCCATGAGGGATGGCCTTGTTGACAAGATGCGTAAGAGCATTACCAAAGGAGCGACCCAGGCCGACCAGAAGATGATGGTGAGCGGACTGCGACAACTACTCAACCTCCTGGAAGCGATGAAGCTGGATGTAGCAAACCACCAGATCAGACACATGCGTCCACTATTGATCGCCGATACCATCAACTTCCAAAAGAGGTACAATGACCACCGCATCGGTCTCGGCAAGCTCAATCCTGATGTCTCGAGACTGTGGTTGGAGCAGGAGCGCGACAACCTTAGCATGATCGAAGGAACTTTCCTCACTCACCTCGATGCTCTCACGCAAGCAATCTTGCGCGATCTGTTGTTCTGCTCAAGTACCACCAGTCTGACTTCCACATTCTACCTCGACCTTGACCGCCTGCGCACGATCCGTGTCGACATGCACAACATGATCTGTCAACGGGTCTGTGGCGACATTCTCACAGAGCTGCTCGGTACTGCAGCCCCAAGGTCTGACGTGCTCAAGGCGCTGTCGGCATTGCGTACTTCACTCACCGCAATTGTCGGAACTCAAAGTCTCTGGACCGACCGCATCGAAAACATTGCTGTGGAGGTCGTTCGCATTGCGCTCTCCCTTGAAGGCCGCTCGCACTCCTACGACGCAAGCCTCATCGCCTTGGCAGAGCGCAAACTGCGCTCGGATCTGGAACCCACATCGTCCGCATTTTGCATGCATGCCCAGGAAATGCTTGACCGCCTTCTCCCGAAAGCGAAGGAATGTATCAACACACACTGCAAGCTTCCTGCGATTGAGCTGCAGGAGGCGCTGGTGCCGCCGTTGCCTGCCACAACATCTCACTCTCTTGGCATGGGTGCTGTCTGCGAACCGGTCACCGCAGCGAGGCCCACCGATCCCGACACTGAGCTTGTTCGCCGATTCTCGCATGTCGTTATCCTGCACTGGCAAGTCTGGTCCGACCTGGTTTACCTTGTAGAGCCTGAGCCTGATTACGGCCTGTCTTCCCCAGCCCCTTCAGTATCTCCTGAGCCCGTGACACGCGCAATCTTTGACCCGGGTCACAAGTTCATTCCAAAGGCTGTCACCACCGAATCGGACGAAAATGGCATGCCTACTCCTGCGCAGTCTCCTAGCCCCGAGTCAGACATGGCGGACAACGAACAGGCAGAACCTTGCGAAGGCACGCTGCCGTTCTTCTCCGAAGATGGAAGCCACTGAACGAACCACAGTTTCATTAAACCGTTAACTACCCTCAGCTCCAAAGCTGTAGCGGAGCCTATTCGGTATACGAACGATCACAAGTGCTAAAGTGCACTTGATCCACATCACAGGGGCATCGCTGTGTCCCTGAGCTAATAACTTTCCACCCTACCGCCCATCGATACCGCGAATAAATCTTGCGGCGATTATCGGCACAACTACAAAGACGATACTACTTTTCCTTTTGGTCCTTGCTTTAGCATCGGAGTTTCTCAGACGGGCATCCCTGCGATCGGCACTTCTGCTGCCCGACTTGGCTTTCTCCTCTCTTGGAGCTGGCACATTTGCTTCCACTGCGTTTTCCGGTTTTCATTATGTCACAAGAACATGATACCCCATTTCCGACTTTTGGTTGGCTTTTGCTACTTTCTTGGAAGAGACTTTAGTCCTTCCCCTTCTACTCTACTGGCTGGCTCACTCTGATTTTCTTTTTCTGTCATGCGTCGGGATCGAGCAAGGCTGTACATATGCTAAGATTGCTCTTGGATGGGAGGGAGTTTGAACTTTTTTGGGAGGGTGGGCCGACTAAAGGCCTTTGGTAATTCTGGTGTGCTGTGTGATGGGATTGGAGTCATCAATAACCTACCTTTTACTTGGTAGTGTTATGAGAATGGTTCTTGGTTTCGATAATGGGGTTTCTGACAGATTGGAGAATCGATTCGTGTTGGTTGCCTTATTTCGATCGTGTGTTTGACCGTGATTCCCCATCTCATCTGTGTGCTATGTGCTCCGATGAATGCTTGCACAGCCCACTTGTTCGCTAGGGCGTGAGCTAAGGTTCGGTCTCGCTACAACGGGCCGCCTTCCTTATGACTACAGCAAGATCTACACTCTGTGGTTGTTCTGTTCCTACGCGACTTGGCATCGAGTTGAAGATCAGTTTGTATGTGCACGAGTTTAAAATGTGGCGCCGCCCACGAAAGCAGAGAAGACCACAAATGGAAGTGAGGTTGACGAGTGCGGCTTCCCCGGAAGTGTGTGGTCCAATGGGAAGCGTTTCTTTGACATCGCGTCAGTGCGTCAATGGAACATGAACATCAGAAATGTACCATCCTTGACACACTCCTGTAGACATCACTGCCGCTCTTGTGCTTCAGTCATGCATGGCTCTGCGGTACGGCGCGCTCTCAATGCGACCGTGAAGTCTTTCAGTCGGAAAGCTGCTTCTGCAGGTAAGGACACACGCGTTTCCTTACCAAAGTCTGCCACGCGTGCTCTCACGACACGCTCTACAAAGACCTTCGATGGCACTGGGTCGTTCCAGACCAAGCTAGCAGTGGGTATTGCCTTTGGTGTGGCCGGATGCATCACGCTCGCGCAACTTGGCCGCAATGTCGCAGCAGAAGCGCCACCACAAGCAAGCGCCAATGATCAAGATCCTGAACATCGTCTCTTCAGGTTAGACGAGATCAACCACCACAACCGTGAAACCAAAGGATACTGGGTCTATCGCGGCGATCGGGTCTACGACATCACGGACTGGGTACCAAACCATCCTGGTGGCGATGTCATCCTGCGTGCCGTCGGTGGCAGTGTTGAACCCTACTGGAATATCTTCACCATCCATCGGAACAAGGACGTCTACGAAATTTTGGAGCAGTACTTCATTGGTAGAATCGACCCTCGGGACCTGGTCGATGGACACGCACCTCAAGACAAGATAGAAGACCCATTCAAATTGGATCCGGTGCGAGACCCTGCCCTTATAGTCCACACCCCAAAGCCATGCAATGCCGAAACGCCTGATCAGGACCTCAGCCCCTATGTGACATCAACGGAGAAGTTCTACGTCCGAAACCATCTCTGGGTGCCCAACGTCGAGGATCTCAGTGGCTATCGTCTCACAATCGAGCTTCCAGATGGCGAGGAAGCGTCGTACAGCTTGGAAGACCTCCGCACAAAGTTCAAACAGCACACCATCAACGCTACACTTCAATGCTCCGGCAACCGTCGCAAGCACATGACCGAAGGCTCCCGCTCCACCAACGGCCTGCAATGGGGCGTCGGCGCCATCAGCAATGCAGAATGGACGGGAGTAAAACTCCGCGACGTCCTCGCCGCCAGCGGCTTCGCCATCAGCGACATCCCAGAAGACGTCAAGCACGCCCAATTCGTCGGCATGGAAGCCTACGGCGCCTCCATCCCGATCGACAAAGCCTGCGACAAGAACGGCGACGTCCTGCTCGTCCACACTATGAACGGCAAAGACCTCCCACGAGACCACGGCTACCCTCTCCGCGTCCTTGTCCCCGGCACCGTCGCCGCCCGCAGCGTCAAATGGATCAACAAAGTGATCCTGTCCGAAGACGAATCGACATCCCAATGGCAGCGCCGCGATTACAAGTGCTTCGGCCCAAACGAAGGTGATAAACCCAACTGGGACGCCGCGCCCGCAATCCAAGAAACACCAGTCCAATCCGCCATAACCTCCGTCCGCCACCTGACCGCCTCCCGCCTTCACGACAAAAACAACAGCAACAGCAGTTTAGCGCGGGCCTACGGCCTCGAGGAAGAATCCATCATCCTCTCCGGCTACGCCTTCTCCGGCGGTGGGCGTGGGATCGTGCGCGTAGACGTGAGCACCGACGACGGCCACACGTGGACGCAGGCGCAGCTGAAGCCGCACGAGAGCAAAGGGAGCAAAGCATGGAGCTGGCAGCAGTGGGAGCTGGCGATCCCGGCGCGGAAAGCGAGGGGCCACTTTTGTGTGAAAGCTGTGGACGAGGCGTACAACTCGCAGCCAGAAGGGTTCGAGCCGTACTATAATTTCAGAGGCAATCTGGCGAATGGCTGGCATCGGGTGCCGGTCGGGAGGTCGGATTGAAGGAAGATTTGTACGTTGTTGACTTGTAGGTTGATAGGTCTTTTTGCTCTTTGCTGTACATTAGATTCGGACGCAGCTGCACTCATCGCACGCTGCACTTACTGCGAGATGTTCCAATCGGGTTGCCATTTGGGAAGCGGATCACTTGAAAAGGAAGGGAAGTTGCACAGCAAACAGATACAAATTAAAAAACAATGCCAATGCATTTCTTTCCAGTACACTACTATAAATCTTACACACCCAAGAAAAAGGGAAAGCAGACCCTAGGAGGGTATTGTTTAGTCGTACACGATGCCGCTGGGCATACTCAAAGCGGCCAAGTGTTCTGATCCAAACTTTTGTTTCTCCCTTCCATAGTCGGATCCGGAAAGCCTCGCTAAAGGTGGTGTATCACGCTCTGTACAAATTTCAAAGAGCCTTAAAAACAAAGTCATGAGGAGATAGATGGTTGGAGGGAAATCTATTTGTTGACGGGCGAGTCCTTGGCGATCTGGGGGTTGCTGTTCGAGACGTCCTCCTTGGGGATGGGAGGGTTGCGGCCGGAGATCATGCGGGCGTCGGTCTCGAGAGTCTCGTTGGGGCCGTCGTGGCGGGCATAGAGGCCCTCGTCATCGTAGCCACCGACCTTGCCGCTCTCGACCTCAGCGCGAGTGAGGCTGAGCTTGTGCTTGGCAAGACCCATGGTCTCGAGGAACTTAACTGCGTCAGTCCACTCGTAGGCCTGGCGCTCCTTGGACCACTTGAACTCCTCGGTCATGAGGTCGATGACTCTGGGGAGAGCCTCAAGGGCGGCCTGGGAGTCGAGGAAGGAAAGGCGGACACGGCGGGCGATGGCGTCGACAGCAGACACGGCGTACTCGTGGCGGCAGGCGTAGCGGATCTCACCGTCGACGAAGGGGTACAGAGGTGAGAGACGCTCGCCGCGGACGGGGAAGCCCTTCTCGGTAGGAGCGCAGAGAGCGGCGACCATCCAGGCGCGGTCACCGTAAGCCTCAGTCAAGTGCTTGGCAACATCGGTCTCCACGCCGTAGTGCTGGATCAGGTTGATGAAAAGAGTGTTGGACCAGCCGTGAGCACCGACAAGCTTGAGCTTGGAAGTGGGGCAAGAGCCATCGAGCTTGACGTTCTCCATGAAGCCCTCGACACCACTGACAAGCGGGGGGTTCGAGATGCCCTTGGGCTGGAGACCGAAGTGAGCAATAGCCTCGTCGACGGCCTCCTCGGCCATCTGGCGGTAGGTGGTCCACTTGCCACCAGAGATGGTGAGGAGACCAGAGTCGGAGATAGTGGTAAGGTGGTTACGGACAAGACCTTCGGAAGCGCTCTTCTTGGGGTCGCGGACAAGGGGACGGATACCAGTCCAGGCGGCGAGGACATCGCCACGGCGGACGTTGATCTCATCCTGCAGGTAGCCCTGGACCTCGTTGAGGATCCAGTTGATCTCGTTCTCAGAAGGAACCGGGTTGTGCTCGACAGCGCAGGCGGAGTCAGTGGTACCAGCGATGGTGTTACCCTGCCACGGCAAGAAGAAGATCACACGACCGTCAGATGTGTTAGGGTCGATGAGACCCATGTCACGGGGAGCGTAGTAGCCAGGGAGGATAACGTGGGTGCCGGAAGAGGGAGCAACAATCTCCTCGACCTTCTGGTCATCGAGCTTGCGGATAGAGTCGGTGAAGGGACCGGTAGCGTTGATGACACCCTTGGCCCTGATGTTGAAAGACTCGGCGGTCTTGCCATCGCGTTCGAGAGCGAGATCCTTAACAGTAGCACCGCAGAGCTGGCCGTTGGCGTCCTTCTCGAGGCTGGTGACCTCGCAGTGGTTGACGATGGTGGCACCGTACAGAGCAGCAGTGGCAGCGAGAGACATGTTCATGCGAGAGTCGTTGTGAGCACCGTCGTAGTAGACCAGAGCGCCGAAAAGACCCTCCTTCTGAAGCATAGGGAATGCATCAAGGGCCTTGCTGCGGGTCAAGAAGTAGGAGCTTTCAATGTTCTCAGAGCCAGCGAGGAAGTCATAGAACTTGGTGCCGGCCCAGAAGTAGGGAGCCTGCCACCACTTCTGGACGGGAATCATGATCGGGAGCCAAGACGAGAGATGAGGAGCGGTATCCAAGAAGTAGCGGCGCTCGCGGAGAGCCTCCACGACAAGCTTGTACTGATTGTAGTCGAGTTGCCAGACAGCCTTTTCCAAGTAACGAACACCACCGTGCACGAGCTTGGTGGACTTTGAAGATGTACCAGATGCGAAATCGTCTCTTTCAACGAGGGCGACCTTGAGACCTCTGCTGGCAGCGTCGAGCGCAACACCAGTACCGGTGGCACCGCCACCAATGACCAGAAGATCGTAGGGGTCCTCGTTCTTAACCTGCTGGTGGCTTGTTACAGCTCCAACAATCTTGTCCTTGGCGGCCTTGAAAGCGTCGGTGATGACGCCGGCGCTGGCCTTGAGGTCGGCGATCTGCTCCTCACGAGACTTGACGCGAGGGAACTGAGGAGGGCGGAAGATGCCACCCTCGCCGTAGGTGGGCGGAGGGACCTGGGCAGATTCGAGACCGGGGACATCGCGAGGGCGGTAGATGAAGTAGAGACCGCTACCGGCGACGACAGAGCCACCGGCTGCGTAGCCGAGGCCACGCAGGATGCGTGAAGACGCTCGACCAGAAGCCATTGAGAGAGTGAGATGGTAGTGGTGAGGAAGAGTCGAGAGGTCGGAGTCGGCTCGAAAGTCACATTCAATGCCCAGCCAGAAATGTCAATGCACGCCGCGGCTCCACCAGATGCGACCAGTATGATGCCGATCCTGCGCAATGCGTGATCTTGCGGCGGTGGAGGCGCTTCCGGAGGCGATGATCGGGAGGCCGTTGGGGCTTGCTACGACGAAATGTGGGTATGCGGCCTTGGATTGCCACGGGGTGTCTGGTGAGTATGCTTGCTGTAGCTGCTGACGGCGAGGCTGACGTTCTTTCAGTGGCATACTTCCACCCATTCCCTTTGGCGCAATAATTATTCCGGCGGCAAGCCACCCGCCTGCAGTACGCCGCCCGTTGCTTGATCGCTTAAGCCAACCGCCTTCAGCCTTACCCTGCATACTCCCACGCAAGCACCAAGCAAGCCCTCTCGCTGTCGATCACCGCAAAAATTTGTTGGTGGTCCCTTGATGTGCTCGTGACTCCCTCTTCCGAGCCTCCGCCTCCTTATCACCACACATCTCAACGACATGACCCGTTTTCCTTCGCGCTACGCCATAACGTAACGACTGTCTCTGCACATGTCATGCCTTGATGCCTCATTTGTTGCTCTCATGTCTACATACAATTGCAGTATCCAATTCCATGTTCCTACCCCATAGCTTTCACAATGCCGCACACCCGTGGCCATTGATCATTGACATTGACATTGACATACTGCTGGCCCGACCGCAATCCTCTTCTTGGCTGCCTTGAATCCGAACTCGTGTGGCTCCACCGCAAATCTGGCATCTCAAATAGACAACGCACTCATGACGTGGCCCTAACACTCCCAAAACCGGCACACAACTGGCACTTATTCGGCCCTACTCCCAATTCTTGCACCAACTCGCTGTGCCTCCTCCACACACTCCACAGTGAAAGTGGCCTCGTCGTCCCTTTGCCCCATGGGGCCTCGAAAAACTAATGCTTTCGTGGGTGACATTCTAGACTCGGTACACGATGCTGACCACCGTTGCTGAATTTCACATTTAGGGCCATCGCAGGGAGTGTAGTGGAGACGTGAATTTGAGACCTGGTTCGAGTCGCATATGCTAATCTTCTTACTCGCGCAAACCACCCGAACTCCGCGAGATTGGAGTAATGGCAGAGAGCTCCATCCTCCTGAAGCGACCCGACCTCACCTGGCTAGCCACGCATCGATCTATCCGAATTCGCTCGTACCAATGGGCACAGCCATTCATCCCACGCCCAGGAAACATGGAAACCTGTCGACTTTTCTTAATCCTCAGCTCACTTGTCGACCACCTTCCTGCGTCTCTGGTAGATCCCCTGGCTGCGCTCTAACATCCCCACTACCCACCACCTTCCTCTCCTTAATGGACCCCATCGAACCCGCCGAAAAGCGTTTACTCGACGCTTGAGATCTTCGCTTCCCATAATACCTCTCCTTCTTCCCTCCAAACTCCTCCGCCGGCGCGCGATACGCATCGCTCTCCTGCACAACCCCCAACCCATAATACAGCGCCTCACACCTCAACTCATGCCTCTTCACCAACCCCTGAAACTTCTTCCTCACCTCCTTCAAACTCTTCTGCTGCCGGCTCAGAAACAGCGAAGGAATGTGGGGTAAGCTCTCATTCGCTGACAGCCCTAGCGCAGATTCCAAGTCGAGCACTTGCTTGTAGACGTCCGCTTGGTCTTCGAGGCAGCAGACGAATTTGCAGCAGAAGTTGCGGTACTCGTCTTCGGTCGGGCCGGAGGGTGTCAGGCCATGTTTCGCAACGAAGGCTTCGCAGGGTTGTTTAGCCAGTTCAGCGCTCGGCGTTCGCGAGGGTGCTGTGGCGTCGCGGCAGTATTCCCAAATGTTTTGGGTGTGCTTGCAGCGCCACTCGACGTGGAGGATTCTGCACATTGCGAAGCGCACGAAGGCTGTGATGGTTGAACGATCGTATGATGGCTTGTCTTCAATGATTAATGTTGCAAGGCCTACATGTAGGTCAAACATTGGGTTTGATGCTTGCTTTGTTCTCAATGCACGCCAAGTCCGGACATGTGAACAAAGAGGAACGCAGTGAATGGCCTATTGCCGACAACATCTCTTTGTGAGATCACGCAATCTTGTGAAATTACTGACTGGCAGGGTAGCATCGAAGTAACTTTCACCTCAACTCCAAAGATCTGACATGACAGAAGTACTCTCGAGTTGCTGCATCCACGCAGGTTCGAGGAATGACCGCTGATTAAAGGACATCTGTCCAATTCATTATAGACCTGTCGATACATGGCCGGCATCATTCGACTGCCTGTACACAAGACTTTCGGTGTGAAACAAAACATTTGCGCTCCCTATATCGTAGTATTCATATGTACAGTTGCAAGAGAAGTGAAGCATATTGGATCGTTAATAAACAGTATTCGACAAAGAACTGTAGAATTTCGCCAAGAAGCTACCAGTTACAAAGCAGCCGTCGAACATTGTAGTGCGTCTGGTTCGTGAATGACGACTAGCGTAGACCGTGTCGTTTGGAAACATAATTCATACTCTACGCTATCCGAAGTCTCCTCGGCTGCAGACCGCCACCGAAACTAGCCTGGCTCAAAAGAGGCAAAAAGACAGAGATGCCAAAGCACGAACACCGTTTCCAAAGGTTGGGCATTGTTCAGTCTTTAACCAATCGCAGCATATACCAAGCATCGCAGCACGTGACTCCAGCAGCAAGTAGCATCAGTTCAACCACCTCGGATCCCCCATCCCCAACAACCCTCTATGCGCCATCAGCACCTCCAACACCCTCCTCCAAGCCTGCTCTCTGTCCCCGTACGACGTGCTCTTCGCCTTCCTGACAATCAAAAACATCGCTCCCACAGTCTTCCTCTCCAGACTCCTCTCCTTGTCCACACACTCCGAAATCTTCCCAGCCCTGCCCTCGAAGAAAGCCTTCATCCAAGAAATCAAATTCTCCCAGTGTGGACCGCCGCTGAAATGGTGGTTGATGTCGGGTGATTTCTTGAGGTTATGCGCAGCGAGGAGGCGGTTCAGGCGCTCTTTGACAAGCGGGCTCCAGTCGTGGATGCAGGCGGAGATTCTGTTTTCGAGGTAGAAGATGGGCAAGGCTTCGGAGCGGATTTGCCGGTTGGTTTTGAGGAATGAGGGTTGGTGGCGGGTGTAGTTGAGGCTCGTGACTTCGAGGGATTTTTCTTTGAGGAGCGTGTAGCGGTAGATGCGGTTACGAAGCTCGCCGGGGAGGGCGAGGAAGAGGCATTGCTGGTCGGTGGGCGGGTTTGAAGGGTCTGATGGGTTGCTTTCTTCTTGGGTAAGGTCGATGATGGTGGGAGGATGGTCAAGAGTGGTCGTTTGATCAAGGTCGATAATCACGGGAGGATCTTGAGGAGGCCGTTTGGTGGTGACTGTGACAGGGATAACGGTTCTCTCGATAATCTGGTGGGTACGAATCCGATTGAAGACGGGCCCGAGTGGAGGAGGTGATCCATTTCTGAAACGCTTTTTCGGAGCACCTGGAGGTGACCATGTACTCTCCGTCTGCGGGAAGGCAGGAGTCGAGTACGTACTCTGCGTCTGGGGAAAAGAGAAGGTGGTCAGTGATTTGCTGAATCTTCGGGTGCCTGGTAGGATGGTGGTCTTTGGAAGCGGCGTTGGGAAGAAGTTATTCTCGTCTCGAAGCTGTCCGGTGAACATGGGAGCGCCTGGCGTAGAAAGTGCTTTCGACTGAGGCGTCTTGTTGAAGATGCTCCTGCCTAAAGAGGGTATCCTGACGCTGGGCGACGGTATCTCCAATCCTGGCGATGAGGTGGAAGCAGCGAGCGGCATTGTCTGGCGGACACCTTGCAGTATGACTTTGATTTGATGTTCAGTGTAGTCTCCTGACCGTTCGAGCGATTGGCGTACCTCGCTGCGGTCGATGGTGGACCACAGCGCTTTTTGATTGTTGGCTGATGAGCGCTTGTCGATAGCGCGGACGCTAAAAGAGGACGCAGCAGGTGCTTGACGCGTTGCGGAAGAAGTGAATGGTGATTTTGACTTTGCCTGCTTGAGGCCTTCGGTTATGATTTTGATCTGGTGCTCACTGAAGTCTCCTGACTTCTCTAGAGATTTACGTGCTTCGTTGATTTGGGATGTAGGGCGTGCTTTAGAGTTGCCCAATGAGGCGGGCTTTTTGATAGGCTTCCTGAGTGGTGTTGGCTGCTTCATGAGGCTTTCGAGGATTACACTGATTTGGTTCTCACTGAAGTCTCCTGACTTCTTCAGCGATTCACGCGCTTCGTTGACTCGTGTCGTGAGGCGTGTTTTGGCATCGGCGAATGATGATGGCTGGATAGTGAGGTTGCCTTTGTCAACATGCCCTGCAAAGACATGTGATGCAACAATGTCCGACGTGGGTGGCTGAATATTGAAGTGGCCGTGGTCACCGTCACCCGCAAAATCCTGCGACGATGATGGGAAGTAGAAGGTGAGGTCACTGTCGTCAATATTGTCCGCATGTCCGGGCGGCGGTGCGATGTTATCGTCCGCCATGGTAGCAAGTCTAGTTATGATGGGCTGTGTATATTGTCCAGAACGAGTGCGAGTGCGAGCGCATTTGCGTGTGGGTGAGAGGGTAAGAGCGTAGTAGGTGAGCAAGCTTTATGGTGGATGGTTTGTTGTAGTTATCGAGGCCGGGTCGCGTCGAATAAGGTTCCGCGTGGCGCGTGACGGCGAACAATTGAAGTGAAAGAGTGTTTGCTTGGTAGTGTCGATGTTAGCAGCGGTAGGACCGTCACTGTCTTCACTTGTGCTCGTCTGAGGCTTTAAGTGGTGAAGGCGTGCAAAGTCTGGCATCAAACGTCCAGCTAAAGCGCGTCGCAAACCGGGGAAAGTAGAAGCAGGAGAAATTGGATACTGTAGTCATACTCATGCAACGTTTTGCATGCCCAGGAATCTTGGACTATCACACATTCCATACTTCATCTTCTCATACAGCACAGGCGCAATTTCACAAGCAAATCACTTCACAAAGCTCTTACCATGATGAGGAATCCTTGGCGGGTTCTCTTGCATCCATGCTCGTCGTGGATATCGGAGGTAGAAGCGCAACGCAACTGGGTCTACAACCGCGTGGATAGCGTAAGCCAAGCAATCAAGGCACACTTATGCCAAAGACTGCAAAAAAGCATTTTCTGCTTGAAGCCGCTCGTATTAAGGCGCGATCAGGTTGTACAAAGCCTTGTGAAATCAGTACGCTACGCCCTTTCACGTGACAGTACTCACATCAAATTCGATCAACTGAGATAGCTTGAGGAGAGCGCGTGGAACTGGAGGTTTCCTATGTTCGAAAGTGTTCAATTGTAGATAGGACGAGCTCTCGCCTTAGTCTTCCATACGAACCGGTAGCGTTAACGTCAGGGCACGTGTCAAACAGACGCTCAATGGGAGTGGAGCAGGTCTTGCCGTTTTCCATTCGTATGCTGTCCGTAACAATTCTGCCGAGCCCAAAGGTGGTGGGAACTTCAAGGCGTCGTTACATGCCGGGAGGAGGCGGGACCTGTGGAAACTTAGCACGGATCAATAGATATCGAAAAAAAGTCTCACTTACACTGCTGTAGCCACCGGCGCCCGGAGGTCCAGGTGGCGGAGGAGGTGGAGCAGAGCTGTCATCAGGCGGTGGAGGCGGCGGTGCACCACCACCATTCTGCTGCGACGGAGTACCCGCCTGTGCCATCTGACCCTGGTAGTACTGAGCGTACTGCTGCCCCGATTGCGCTTGAGGCTGCTGTGCGTAGGCCGCGGCCACAGCTGCATATCCACCGTACTGAATGTAAGGATCCTCGGTAGGGTTCTGCGCCCAGTAAGTTGCCCAGGCTGCAGAGACTTGCTGCTGTTGCTCGGGTGTCATCTCAGGCTGCCCAGCGGCGGCAGGTTGGACTGCAGCAGCTGCTGGCGGGGATTGTGCACCGCCATATCCTCCTGGAGTCTGCGAGCCGTAGCCACCACCGTACGAGCTTCCACCACCACCGTATCCGGAGTGTCCACCGCGATCGCCACCGTAGCTAGAGCCTCCACCTCCGCCATAGGAGTCGCGATCGCGCCCACGACCTCCATAGCCGCCACGCTCGTCGCCACCGTAACCTCCTCCGTAGCCACCGCCACCGCCACGAGGAGGACGCTCCTTGAAGTCGGCGTAAGATTGTTTGACAGAGTCGAGCAGGGAAATACACATGTTCTTTGCATTTTCCACTTCGGCAGGATCAGGGCCACTGTAACTTGTTAGTACGATGGTTCAGATGATAATTCCGGTCCAGGTGCCTTCACTTACGCAACGTGCAGATACATCTGCTCATCGCTTTCCATCTGGGTATCATGCTCTTTGAAGCCACTTCCTCTGCCCTTGATCTGAACCCTGCAGCGTGTCTCTTGTTGAATGTGTTTCACGTAGGATCCGCCAGCTCCAACAACTTGAGCGCGCAAGTTGAATCCGGGAATAGGTTCAAGATCGATCGGGATGCGCTCTTCGGGCCACTTGCGGCGTCCCAGGTGATCGCGCTCAACTTGAGGTTGCTCTTCTCTCGGGCGTCGGAAACGACGTTCATCGATCAGGTTCGGAAGCTCCTGCTTCATCATCTCTTCGATCTTCTGGACAGCCAGTTCCAGGCCGTCCTTGGAGGTGCTGGTAACGTGAAGGTAAAGCGGCGGGTTCTAGGAACAATCAGCGCATATTCGGTTTCACTTCGAAGTCCTTTCTCCACTCACAGCAGCGGTAGCCATGCGCTTATCCGGGTAATAGTTTCCTCTCGTGGTGACATCTTAGAACATGTGAGCTCGCTGGTTCCTAAACAAGTTAAACAATCGGTGATGGACGGAAGCGTACCGGCGCCAGTTTCTTCTTTGATCTAAATGGGCACGAGGTCAGCTTATGCAAATGGAGCGCGCTGGCGGCGGCTGTGGCTTCCGGACTAGAGGTGAGCAATTATGGCATTTCTCCTCAAACGTTTTGGCACAAACCCATTGGGAAACTGTGGGTGAGTGCGTGTAGCGTGTGGAAGGGGGAGGGGTGCTGGAAGCATCAGTGGGTCAAGGTGCAAGAGTGTGTATTTACCATCTTCTGTGTGCTGCCTTTGGTCAGGGTATAGCGATTACGCAGGTCATTGACCTCGATGTCCTTGATGTAGTCACCGTCTTGCTGGTAGATCTCGACATTGAGAGTACCACTATCGGCGGCCGCAGAGGGCGACTTTGCAGAGCCCGGAGCGGCACTGGGAGAGTTGGTCTGCGCGAGAGTGTCAGTGAGCGAGTCGCGTGGGACTTTTTTTACAGCTGGCAGGCCATACTGCACGAATGGGCGGGACGTCGACATGCTGCGGGGCCTTCTTCTGGCTCAGCTGGGCATTGATGCGAGCAGCAGCCTCGGCGGCTGCAGCAGCGGCGTCCCTTTTGGGTCCAGCACCCTCGACGCTCTTAGCGACGGGGCTGCGACTACGGACGGCGGCATCATTGTCGCCTTGGGGAGAGCGAGAGCGGCGGTCGAACTTGCTACGACGCGGTGGATCGGGCTCGGCCTGGTCGAAGCGCGAGCGTTTGCGCGGCTCGTCGCCCATGTTGGATGGCGAGTGAGTGAGTGAGTGGGAGAGTTGGAGGTGCTGTTTGGGTAGTGCTGTGGTCGCAGATGTACAGAAGCAAAAGCTGTCGCGCGCCGCTGGTCAAGTCACACTTCGAGGCGGCTTCTTGCTTCACTCTTTGAGATTAGCTTGCGCCGGCTGCAAGGCTCGTGGCGTTCCGTCTGCCGTCTGGGGAAGCCGGCCAATGCGCAGCCCTGGAGCGAGGTCGGAGGCGTGGAAAAGAAGCTCGCAGCACTCATACCATTGAGCTGGTGCGTCTCGCTGCTTACCACAGCCCGCCTCTCACACATCCCCAATGGCTTCAAAACGATCTCTGCGCGCCCTCAGCGGCCTGCAGCAGGCTGACGCCTCGCTCTGTCGCCAGGCCACACGACAGCCCTTCCTCCGCCAGACCCGCCAGTCGTCCTCGACCTCGGCCATTGCCTACAAGGCCCTGCACCGCCGCATCCAACCTCTGCCCGCCGCCTCGCAGCCCTCGAGCGTCTCGCCCGCCGCAGCTGTGAGCAGCATCCTCTACGAAACCCCTCTGCCCTCGCAGTCGCCGCGCAACCGCCACATCCTCAACTGCCTCGTGCAAAACGAGCCTGGTGTCCTGTCGCGCGTCTCTGGAATTCTCGCCGCGCGCGGCTTCAACATCGACTCCCTCGTCGTCTGCTCCACCGAAGTCGCCGACCTCTCGCGCATGACCATTGTCCTGCAAGGTCAAGATGGCGTAGTCGAGCAAGCCCGCCGCCAGCTCGAGGACCTTGTCCCCGTCTGGGCTGTGCTGGACTACACCACCGCACCACTCGTGCAGCGTGAGCTCCTGCTCGCAAAGATCTCCATCCTCGGCCCGGAGTATTTCGAGGAGCTCCTTGCGCACCACCGCGAGATGACCGACGCCGATGCATGGCACAGCTCTGTTGCGACGGAGGACATGACGCCCGAGCAGCTCGAGCAACACCACCAGCAACAGCAGCAGCAGGTCGACTACCACCCGCGCAACCTTGCGCCTTCTGAGGCCCTGCGTCTCAAGAACCAGCACTTGGAGCACATTACACACTTGACGCACCAGTTCGGCGGTAAAGTTCTGGACATCAGCACCAACAACTGCATTGTTGAGGTTTCCGCGAAGCCTACGAGGATCGACAGCTTCATGAAGCTTATCGCGCCGTTTGGTATTCTGGAGAGCGCGAGGACAGGTGAGTCATCCAAATATTCGAAAGACCGATCGCGGTGTTTCTACATGAATCATATACTAACGTACTTTTCCTCTCAGGTCTCATGGCGCTGCCCCGCTCGCCTCTTCACGGCCCCAGCGAGATCGAAGAGAAGGATGCCGAGGATGTTGTTGACCAGAGCACTCTTCCTCCCGGCTAAACGAGTCGGAACCGTTCTTCTGTCATTCCTCTCGCAAGGCGTGTATTCCACCGCGCCGCTCTTCCAGCGTATTCCTGCGTTCTCGGCGAGCACAGGGCGGATGAAGATGTTTTATGTAGCTTCGCAGCCCATACACCCAAATGTACTACGAAATCCAGTAAAAAATTACTACTTACTTCCTCCCCTGTACATTTTCTCTTCTAGTCGATTTGCTCTTTGTAATCTATCACATTATGCACTTCCCAGTTCTATCAAAACAACGTGCCGAACCTAAGCGATCTTGCCCTTGTTAACAACGAAACCTTCAAACGCACTAAGCACAGCCCAGAGTCTGTTTTCAGCTTCCTGGAACACCAAGCTCGCAGGCGAATAGAAAACCTCATCGCTAACCTCCTCCGGCTTGCGCGGCAAGCAGTGCATGAAAGCCCAGTTCTCCTTCGCACCGCCCCTCTGCGCCAACTCCTTGGTGACCTGGAATCCAGCAAAGTCCGCGAGACGCTTCTTCTTCTCTTCCTCCTGGCCCATGGAAACCCAGGTGTCGGTGACGATGATGTCGGCGTTCTTGACAGCTTCTTCAGGGACGGTGGTTTCGGTTAATGTTGACTTTCCGTTGGGTGCGGAGGAGGTGATGATGTCGCGCATGAAGGAGGGGATCTCGTAGCCTTTGGGTGTCGCGACGGAGATGTCTACGCCGAGCTTTTGGGCGCCGATGGCGAGGTCGAAGAGGACGTTGTTGGCGTCGCCGACCCAGGCGATTTTGAGGCCTTCGAGGCCGAGGGAGTTTTTGGAGGAGGTTTGGGTTGAGGGGAAGGCTTCGTGGACGGTCAGGAAGTCGGCGATTGTTTGCAGAGGGTGGTAGAGGTCTGAGAGAGCGTTGATGACGGGGACGGAGCTGTGTTTGGCGAGGTCGGCGACGTCGGAGTGCCCGTTGACACGCGCGACGATGCAGGATACCATGCTGGAGATTACGACTGAAGTGTCGTAGAGGGACTCGTTGACACCGAGCTGAATGTCCTGCGAGCCGAGGAACATAGGATGTGCGCCCATCATTGCGGCTGCTGCTTCGGTCGAGACACGAGTACGGGTGGAGCGTTTTGAGAAAGTCAAGGCGACGGTCTTGCCCGCCATTGAGGATGTGAAGTGAGCTGGCAGAGAGCTTGACTTGGCGGCGGTCTTGTGGGCGGAGGCATTGCGAACAAGGGTTGTGAGTTCTTGAGGCGAGAGGTCTGCGATTGAGAGCAGATGGCGCGGTGCGAAAGGCGAGGTTTGAGGTGTTCCTGAGGCCGAGGTGGTGTATGTGCGGGCTGCTGTTTGCTTGAGTGCGCGCAGGCAGTTGTTGGAAGGGCGGAGGAGGCGAGTGGCGGCCATGGTGGGCAATTGGTCGAGCAATTGACGTTTTGTCGTTGTGAATGGTATTCAATGGATGCGAAGAACGGCCCAATGGCTGGTTATACCAAAGTTCTTACGTGAGTCAAGCTGCCCTGAAGCTCGTCCCTTCTCCGCCATTCGAGTGTGGAGGCGCTCGCCGAAAGCGGTTGGTCTCCAAGAGTCGTCATCATCCTCCATCGCTGCCTTATCGTCGCTCTTGCACCCTCGACACCCACTCCCACCACCTACAATCACCCATTTGCCCTCCTGTCGCCCCATCTCTCTGTGGGAGAATGTGCATGCGTTGGATACCCACGTAATAGCACAACGCGACGTAACCCGAGCGACTTTCATCCGCCGAAACCACGATGGCTTCCAATGTCTCCGACGAGCCCACCCGCGGGCGGGATCCTGTGCGCAACGACATCGAGGCCGATGCCGAGCCAGCAACCGAACATACTCCTTTACTCTTGCGAGAGACATCACATGAAGCGCTCGACCAAAGTCAGCCCACGCGAGAGCACAGCGCATCGGGCTTGCTACGCGCCCTCAGCGGCAGAGGCGACGGCAAGCCCTCCAAACGACGATGGCCCAGCTTGTTGGCATTATTGTTGCTCTGCATTATCGCCGCCCTCATCATGATCTTTGCGTTCATCACGCCTTCAGTTGTTGAGAAGTACGCACAGCAGGCTGTGGTCTTCGAGCCTACCAGCCTTTCGATAGACTCCTTCACAGCCGATGGAGTCAAGGCGCGGGTGCAGGGCGACTTCATGATGGATGCATCGAAGGTAGAGGAGAAGAATGTACGAAATATGGGCAGACTTGCGACGTGGTTCGCAAGAGAAATCAAGACTGGCGAGAGCGACCTTGAGGTGTCGCTGCCAGAATATGGCAACGTCGTGCTGGGCACGGCTGAGGTGCCTTCTATTAAAGTCAACATTCGTAACGGCCACAGAACGCATGTTGACTTCCTAAGCGACCTTCAACCTGGAGACGTCGATGGCATTAGGAGAATCGCAAAGGACTGGATTGATGGCCGCCTGGGTCAGCTGCGCGTAGTGGGCAAAGCTAATGTCCCCTTGAAGTCTGGCATATTCAGCCTTGGAAAGCAATTCATCCAGCAGGAGATAACTTTCGCGAACAAGGACATACCCACTATGCCTCACTACAAGATTCAGAAGCTCAACTTCCGCGAGACCGAGATTCCTTCTGGTAAAGGAATGGCTGCCGATGTATCACTTCTGGTCCAGAACGACTACCCGGTTGACTTCACTATCCCGCCTCTTGGGTTCGGCATCTTGGTCGACAACTGTCAGAAGGATGAGCCCTACATCATGATTGCTGATGCTCTGACGCATGACATCCACATTCACCCACAGGACGACGTGGAGCTGAACGTGACGGGCAACGTTCGCCAATTGCCCGACAGCTTCATCCAGGCATGCCCTGGCTCGCACGAATCCCCTCTCGACACCATTGTGGGAAACTACATGGCGGGCAAGGATAACAAGATCTACGTTCAAGGCTCCGACTCGCCCTCCGAGGACACCCCAGACTGGGTGACGAACCTCATGAAGGACATCACTGTGCCTGTTGCTCTGCCAGGTCACACCTTCGGCTCGCTCATCAAGAACTTTACACTCGACGACACTCACTTTGGACTGCCAGACCCATTCGCCGATCCTAAGGAGCCGGAGTCTAACCCTCGCATCAGCGCCAACATCAAAGCGGTAGTTGCACTGCCTGAAGAAATGAACTTCAACATCTCGGTGGGTCGTGTTCGCGCCGACGCCGATGTGTTCTACAAGGGCAAAAAGCTTGGCCGCCTCGATCTGCATAAGTGGCAACAAGCGAACAGCACCCGTCTTGAGCCTAATGATGAAGATGACACACCATCTCTCCTGGTCCAATCAAACATTAACGAAGCGCCACTCAACATCACCGATGATGATGTCTTTACAGAAGTCGTACAAGCTCTGCTCTTCGGCGATAAGAGCGTCTTCCTCCGCATCAAGGCTTTGGTAGATGTCGAAACCGAAACCGCGCTGGGCGCGTTCGCCATCAGGAAGATCCCCGCGGAGGGCCAAGTACCGGTTAAACGTAGGTGAACCACCTCTTTACGAAGTCACGACTAGACTGTTCGTTTTCCCTTAGTATCTGTGTAAGCATAAGCATAAGATAGAGTAGATAGCTAAGCCATGTGATACAGCCATCTCGCGAGGCGGCAACGGCTCTGGCGATGCTATCGATTCGCAATTGAAACCTAAAGTCTTCAATCTGAGCATTATCGACACTACCGAATCGTCCCTTACTATCTCGGCGCTGGTGAACTTGACGAATCCTACTAATTACTCTGCCACTGTGCCCTATGTCGACATTAATATCTTGAGCAATGATACTCTTCTTGGTCACGCGACAGTCAAGGACCTCTATGTCGGCCCTGGCAATAACACCAACATTCCCGTCATCGCCCACTGGGATCCCTTAACACTAGGCGGCAAACAAGGCGCAGCGGTGGGCCGCGAGTTCTTGAGTCAATATATCTCTGGCTGGAACACATCTCTCACCCTACAAACGCACAACGCAACTATCCCCGCTCTTCCAACCATCGGCCGCGCTCTCTCCAAATTCCCAATCACATTCCCAACTCCCCGTCTCGGCGGCTCCGACCCTCCTCCCTCCGAGGATGACCCCGAGCCTAGTCCTCCAAAGAAAGAAGGTCCCCACTTCATCGAAGACGCAACCTTCCACCTCATAGGCTCCTCCGCCACTTTCACCCTCCTCTCTCCTCTGCGTACATCTACCCTCTACGTCACTTCCATCAATGCCACGGCTATCTACAAACACCATCCGGCTGGTAAAATTCTGTATGATGTCCCTTTTGCGGTTCCGCCTGTGGATGAGTTTGGAAATGGGATTGTCACGCCGAGGTTGCCGGTTGATTGGAGTTTTGGGAGCGTGGGGTATGATGCTGTTAAGAGGGCGTTGGGAGGGAGCTTGAAATTGGGTGCGGAGGCGACGGTTGGAGTGAGGATTGGGAGGTGGGTGGAGGAGGTGTGGTTTGTGGGTGGGGGGATTGGGGCGAGGGTTAGGCTTTGACGATAAGGGATGGGAGGAGATGGATGGTTTTTTGGTTTTGAAGTTGGTGATTTGTACAAATGGTATAATGTTCATTTGCGTTCTGGAAAACCTTCTTTGCTGGCACACATCTGTTTCGCCTTGAACAAGGACGACACGCCAAAGCCAAGCATTAATCAGGCAGAGCTGCTTGCATGGTATAGAGGTACGTACTAACAGAGACAACGTCGCCCCTTCAACACCAAGGCGACGCGAGCCTCATCAAGAGCAGGCATATAGCTCTCACTGCCTCCCACACCCTTCTCCAAGCTCTTTTTGCACTTCTCTACGCACCAGAACGACCCCTTACCTGCGATTCTGCGGCTCAGCCTGATACAGCTTTGACCACCGCCCTTCGACGCTACTGCTTTTACACCCTTGCGATTTCCAGGCTTGGACCTCCGTCAGCCTGACTGTCGCCCTTCGACGTTAAGCACGCCACCCTGCATCGACGCCCAACTATCTGTCCAATCATCATGTCTGGACACGAGGATGATCAAGGCAACTGGACTGTCGGCTTGGAAGACTTGCCTTGGGAGCCGTGGATGGAGAACATTGATTGGGCGGACCCCAACCCTGAGGTGGCTGAAGTAGCCGCCCAGGTCGGGTGAGTTTTTTTTTTTAGCTCCTGCTAATGAGCCGCATGTAGGATAAATAATTTCGTCGATTACAATTCTGCCACTTTTCCAAAACTCGTCAAAAAAGGTTCACCTTGGAACGTCGAGGCTTCTCCTTCTAGTACGGCAAGCACAGAGCCATGGAGAAGTGGAGGTTACACATCCCAGGGCCTATTCGTGTCTGGCCTCCAAGCCGAGTGCGCTGCATACCCCCAGGTTACTCGGCATTGTTGTAGACGCTTCAAGTAACTTTCCAAACTCCTCCGGAGCGGCTCAACTTACACCACATCATAACGGACAAGCATCAGTGGCCCCTTCGGCGACTGCGCCGAGTAACGACAATGATACCGCCGTTGCCATCGCTGTCGACTCCGCTGCTCAGAAGAGGTCTCTGGGGAGCTTGAGCGGCCAAAATTTGAAATGCACCTATCCCGACTGCACCTACGACAAGACCTTCCTTCGGCAATGGGAGCTACAGAGGCATATCGCTTCCACACACCTGGATGAGAAGCCGTTTACTTGTCCCGTGGTCGACTGTACAAAGCATGGCGTTCCGTCTGCTTTTCCCCGCTCAGACAAGCTCACCGCGCACATGAAGGCAATTCACTCTCGCAGCGATGCAACCGCGGTATGCCCCGATGTCAACTGTGCTAATCATCCAATCGATCTTGGCCTCCTCGGTGTACACGTCAAATTGCAGCACCTCAGCACTAAGCAGGAAGGTAACATGGGGAAGCTACTCCGTTCCGTGGCCAACGCTGCATCTGATGACAAGCGTCGATGCCTTCTCCCGTTATGCAAGGAGCGGGTCGATCTTTACGACTTCCTTTCGCACCTGATCAGTCACCCAAGCACAGATCTGATCTCTGCCGAGCCTGAGCTTGTCCAAGAAGGTTACACGTTGAGTAAGCTCGGTTGCGAGCATGGATCTGAAAATGCTGGGCTGATCAACGAATGGTGCGGCTGTGAGGTGACTTGGATCGAAATTGTTTGCCCCGCCTGCGCAAGTGGTCACTGGAGCAGACTGGATTTAAAGACTCACATCGAAGAATCCCACGTCTGGCCGGGTGAGGATCTGTCGGCTTTCCGCCTGCGCATTCTCGCGCTCGTCGGCATGGAGGCTACGCAGATGCTGGGAAAGGAGGTATGGGCCGACGTTGCATGCCAGCTGAGACCGAGTGCATGAGCATCACGAACGAAAGAAGCGACAAGCGTTTGACGAATGGCCTCTTGGTAGTATTCTATTAACAGATTGATATCACGGCTGAATTGATTCGGTTTCTTCATCGTCTTCATCACAGACTTTAACTGTCGTTCTGACAAGCTACGATCTTGCCGTATTCGACACATTCCAACAGACCGGTGGAATGATAGTCAGATCGGGTCTACACTCAGTGCCCAGTGACGCTCCATTAACAGCACATCGGAACATCGGAGAGCCTCTCTTCGTTTTAGGGATATCTGGAGTTTTGAAAGACTACTGAAATCGTCCTCAAGCTATCTGGTGTCTATGTACTCACCAACGAACGTGGCAACGTTACACAACAGCTGAAACAAGGGAGACAAAGGATACGTGCATGGCTTGGAGGGTTTTCCCTTTCGTACTTCTGTGCCACCGAAGGGCATAATGCATCTTTCACAGCTGACTCCAACGATGCTCCTCGCATGCCGACACAACGATTAGTCTACGACAGTCCACGATACAACCGACCTCTACCATCATGAGGCTCGGTCCTTTGTTTGACCGGGCAATCACCTCCTGTCTCAACAATCGCCAGCTTAGTCTCGGTGTCTGCCTGTTTGCAGCATTCTACCTGATCGCTGTCGCATATGTGCGCAGTGCCACATCACGAGATCCTGGCTCCTGGTTTTTCGATCCACGCACTGCTTACGACCCTCAATACAGTTCTCTGCGAAGCCACCAAGCTGAATTGTTCATTGTTGCTGCCGAATCTGCAGCGCCTTATCACCGTTCGAAGCACTCCGAGGAATCGCTCCGTCTATGCGTCGGTATCCCTTCTATTGCTCGAGAGGGTGTTGACTATTTGCGCACCACAGCGGGGTCTCTACTGGGGGGACTGACTCCACGGGAAAGAGATGGAATACATTTGATCGTGTTTATCCCGCATTCGGATCCAAAAGTACATCCTGCGTATCATGCGCCATGGCTGGCGAATCTGGCCGACGAGATCCTTCAGTACAATGTCAGCAAACAGCAACTCGACCATATCGTAGAGATGGAGCATGAGCAAGGGCTGTTTCGTGAACTTGTATGACTATACATACCTTCTGAAGGCTTGCCATGCCACTGGTGCTCCGCACATTGCGATGTTCGAAGATGATGTGGTCTCCATGGACGGCTGGTATCATCGGACCTTATCTGCCATCGACCAAGTGAGAAACAAGCGCAAAATTGCCGAGTTTCTTTATCTGCGCCTCTTCTACACCGAAGAATTCCTGGGTTGGAATGGAGAGGACTGGAAGAGCTACTTATTTTGGTCGACTGCTGCTGTTGCCGTATCTGGCTTGATCATTAGCTGGATACGCGCATATAGTCCCTCCGCTAAGCGCTTGCTGAGTGTGCAGGTGACAATCGCCATATGCGTTGTGGCGGTGCCCCTGATGGTTGTCTTGTTCTTCGCTGCGGGCAGAACGACTATATTGCCTCTGCCAGACGGTGTTAACGTCATGAACAACTACGGATGCTGTTCCCAAGGCCTGGTATTTCCTTGACGCAAGGCGGAACATCTGATCGGCTGGTATGAGCAGTCCCGCATTGGTTTCGTAGACATGCTCACCGAGCAGTACGCGAACGAACACAACGAACTCCGCTTGGCCATAACACCTAGCGTGATCCAACACCTTGGTCGGAAAAGCTCAAAGGGCGATGACTTCGGGAAGGACTCTAAGCACAACTTGTCCGTCGCGCAGAAGCTGTGGAATTTTAGGTTCGAGCTCTTCGACAAGGAAAAATTACGAGCTGAGCATGAAGCAGTAGCTATATGACAGCCACAGCCAAAGCCACTGTTCGGAATTTGCCTTCGACAGATCAAAGATTGCTCTGATGCGCTCGAGAGAAACAGAGAGCTCTTGCCGATCGATAGTCTGCTAGAATTCGAGGGTTCGGCCATCACCGCGAATGGACGCAGTCAAAGGTAAGGGCCTGGGGAAGCTCGTGTCGACATGAGCAACCAAGGAGATCAATGTACGTGGTATCAGCGTCGAGCTTCACGCAGACGTCTAGTCCGCCATGGTTGTGCAGCAAACTTCCGTAGGACCAGTCGACTCGCTAGGTGGCATTCAGAAGGAGATCGCGCTGCCTGGTCTTTCGGCCGTCAGAAGACCTAGTGATGGCGGACGCGCTAAACATGAAGCCCTTGTCACCGCTGGAATGCTGGCACTCGGCAGAGAAACGAATGCTGCCAGTGTCGCCGGATCCATGTATGACCGATATTGTGTGGTAGACTGAAATATGGAGCATCGAGTCATCGACCAAAAAACTGCTATTCTATCGATGAACATTCAGACTGCCACTGATATGATCCGCTTTCCTCGCTGGAAAGCCCTGAAACTCAGCTACGCACCACCGATCTCACCTGCAAACGGCGGTGCTGTGTTTGCGTTGCTCTCACGCTATACCCTTGATTTACAACACAGCTCGTTCACGACTATGACGACCTCAAGGTCTTCCAAGCCGGTCTGTCAGCATGATGGTGTATGCGCCCTGATTGGCGGGTATACGTAAAGCAGGGAATGTTGAGCAGTAAGGAGATTAAATTGGGAGGCGGAACGCGTGGGCAACAAACTGAGGGAAGTGTTTGTTTTCTCGAATCCATGGTTTTCATACGTTCTAATGACAAAATCTCGCTTGCTGCTAACAATAATCGATCCTCCGAAAACTTTGCTCGCACTCCCCCATATCCCAATGCAATCTGAAGTCCAATAAATTATGCTTGCTGATAGTTATGGAGTATCCTTCCAACCCACCGTTCCTTCCTTACCGTTCGCTGTTTTCAATCTGATACCAAAAAAGTCCCCCATACTTTATCCACCGACAATGTTGTGAGTGATACTGCCGAGCGTTCTCATCACTCTCAAGAAGCTCTCGTACCGCTGCACATCAAAACAATGCAATCTGCGTCACATCCCTCAGCATGTCTACGTCAATTCGGCGCAGCTTGTGCATGCCAGGCCGTTGCCAGATCTCCCAGAACACCTCAAAGATGGCCTGGTTCATCGGCTCCAGACGGACGGAGAAGTACCAATCTCCTTTCCATTCATTGAGCCTACCGTGTTGAACGATGTTTGGTCCGCCCTCACCATTGAGATCGGCAGTCCACAATCCGATCGCAACGTCTTTACCCAAAGGTCTGTTGCTTGGTTTGATGAGCTTGATGGTGATGTGTCGGATGCGAGACACATCCCGATCCTTGAGAACGTTGATCATTCTGGTGGTCTCAGGAACGACGGTGACGTCCAAGAAAGCGTGGCCGTTCACTACGTCGCTCGTTCCTGCGTTGATCTTGAACGTAAGCAGGAATGTGGAGTTGCGGTCGTAGCTTGGTTTCGACTCGCCACGCACTAACCTAGAGGTCTGGACGAGAGGCGGTTGGCATGGCAGCTGCGGTAGATGCTTCTGAAGATCGCCGACGTACTGCTCATAGATCATCTTACGAAGCTCAGGCGGAAGGTCGAAGAGCTTGCTGAATGTCGGCTCGTCGTCTGCCTGTCGTAAGACAGCGATAAAGTCAGCCTTCTTACCGCTGCTACCTTTTGGTAGCTTGAGCTTCCTTGCTTTTACGAATGCCTTGAGTTTTGCGACTTTGCAGTTCTCGTAGGCTAGGAGGCCACGCTCCTTACGGTTGAGTCTATTGATTATCTCATCAGCACTCACTGGATTCGGCCTGTAGTCCGCGTAACCTCTCTTCTTGAAAGCGACGCCATCGGCGGTCAACCCTACTGCCCAGTAGGTGTTGTCCGGCTCCCCGTCAACGGCAAGTGGAAGGTCGCTCTTCACTTGAACCATGGCTCTTGAGTGAGATGTTTTGCGGAAGATGTGTTTCGTAGAGGGAGTTGGGGGTGGTGAAAGTCGAGAGTTTGTGTGGTTGGAGGTTCGAAAATGATAGAATGAGAGCGGTGGGACATGTCAATTTATGCATCGCATGTGAATAGTGACAAGCCCGCGCAAGCGCTGGAGTGTCGTGTAGAGCGGCGTTGTGCATCGTGGACTACACCGCACCTACTCAGAATCCTTTCACAATGGCTTTGCTCGTCGACAGCATGGTGGTGGACTGTTCACCTGCTTGGGCAGGTCAGAATCGAGTGAAGTTCCACTTGTCAAGACCGGATCACTTACGCACAGGAGGCTGGCTCACTATTCTACTCAACTGTGTCTGGGAGGATCACCGAAGTGGCCCGAGCTGTGTACAGGTTGGTAGGCCATCACTTCTTCGAGCTGGTCGGTGCAAATATTCTGTGATTGTGCTTAGTTACATATATACGACATCGTGAAGGGGAGAGAAACACAAGGGAATAGAGGGAATTGTTGCAACACGACAGCGGGAGGATTGGATACGACTCAAACTGATGTCTGGATATTGAGAGGGAGAAGGACAGGTATAACTGGGACGAGCTGGCCACAAACAGAGGGAAAGTAGTTTTGGCCAACAAAGGAATGCGTAGTCTGTCTCGGTCAAGCAAACGAAAACTTTTATTCCGTGGACGTGTGGCAATCAGCAGGGTCTCAAGTGTACGATCTCGGGTCGATTGTCCGCAAGAGCAGTGTTGACTGTGCTGTCGAGAATTTGGATCATCCGTTATCAGCGTCTGTCACCAGAGTGTTACTGATGAGACGGTGATCACATATATTCGTTGCTTAATCCCGGGCTTCCAAATAAAGCCTTTGTTCCTTACAGGTCTGACATCCGCAATGTCTCCAACTCACGCGAACCAGCGAGTTGCAGTCACATAACAACGGTAAGCCATGTGCATACTCCAGACTGTACCAAATCGGGAGATAGATCGCTTGTTTTTCAAGTCAGGAGGGCATAGTAAATTCGGCACTCTCAACGAGCATATTGCCATAATCTCATCATCTAGAAAAGGACACCCTTGGTCTGCTCGCGGTTGAGCCTGATATCTCTCATGACAATAGCGCAACCGATAGCGATAGCCATGATAGAAACTCCAGCGATCAGCATGTTGCGCTGCGCAATGGCGTAGGATACCTCGATGGCATAGCGTGTTGGTGTGCCTTTCTCATATGAGAGCTGCGTGGTGAGCAGCTCGTAGATCTCATCCAGGTCGGGCAATGCCTCACTCGGAAGATACTTGGCCAAGGCTTGCGGGAATGTGCTCTGCCAGACCGCAGAGCTGATTGAGCCGCCAACCGCTGCTCCGATGTTTCCGAAGACGTTGAGAAATGCTAGGGCGCTGGCTGCGTTGTTGTGGTCGGAAGAAGCTAGGACTGCGACTTGCATAACGACGATAAGAGCGCCACCTGATAGTGCCATAAAGACCTGGCACATGATGAGGTAGCCGAGTTTCTGATCTGGCTGGCGGAAATGAAGCATCAGACCGATTCCGAGAATATACAAAGGCAGGATCCAGTAGAGCAGCCAGCGGTAACGACACGATTTGTGGATCATGTAGCCCACGACGAACAGCCAGACGCCGGAGATCACGTCAAAGATGTTGTTGACGTATCCGGCAACGGCGATACTGACACCGCAGTTCACTTGCAAGAATGATGTGTAGTAGGAATTCCAAGAGTAGTATGACACATCGTAGCAGACATCAAGCAAGCATGCTGCTAGGACTGTGCGAGACGTTGCAATATGCCAGGGTAGGAAAGGCACGCGCGCGAAGTACCTCTCCCAAAGAACGAAGAAGACGAGAAGCGCGACGCCAATAACCAGCATTGCGATGAAGCCGGCGCTACCCCAACCATCGCCCAGGTAATCGTGAATGTTGAAGGGAAGGAGGAATACTACTAAGCCAGCGGTCAAGAGGCAAGTGCCGACGACTTGGGTGGATGTCAGTGCTGGATCGTAGTTATTGCATGGACCGTTGCGCAGGCTTACAGTCAAATTCAATGATGTAGTGCTTGAGGCTTTGCATGGATGTTCTGCCGCTGGGAGCCTTGGGTTGCAGGAGTCCCTTCTTCCGAGCCTGGCTTTTCGCATGCAAGAGGACCCAGACCATCGGTGCTGCGAAGACTGGCAGAATGATCGCGAATGCACCGTATGCCCAACGCCAGTTCTCAGCATAGAACTTCTCGGCAACGTTGGGCCCGGCATATGCGACAATGATGTTCGGGGATGAAGTGAAGGCATAAGCCAAACCACGATTGCGCAGGCTGGACGTATCTAGTGTAATCACATCGATTGCGAAAGTCATACCGGCGTACCCGATACTGTAGAAGACCTGAGTTGTCTCAGAGTTAGCACGACTTGTTGTTCGGAGAGTTCTTAGCGAAGAACCTACGGTGGCAGCACAGTACGTCCCGATGCTATTGCAAGAAGCGGTCATGATCAAGCCAAGGGTGGCTAGCGCTACCATCAATGCAAAGCCAACCCAACGATCAAACAAGTTGAGAATCTTGGCTAGAGGCATGTAAGTGGCCGCACCCATGACCGAGGATATAACATGAATCAGCGGGAGTAGCGAGTGAGACTCGAAGTCGCTGGTGATGTAAGGATCCAGACTGCCGGAGATGGATTGCTGGAAGTAGTTGATGAAGTACAGAAGAAACATCCTATGCTGTTGTCAGCTTCTTTTCAGGCAAGACCGCAATGCAGCAAATGCCTCGTGTACGTACAAGGCATAGGCAAGCCCGAGGGACTTCTTGGTCCAGGACATAGTAAGCGCTTCGGCCTGTTTGACACCTTCTTGCATATGTTCATCGGCAGCATCGTCATCTCTAACATCCACATCGTGAGACTTGCTGTCATGATCGGCTGTTATGTTGGATGGCGCGCCATTTGATGCAAAAGCACCTTGGTCAGATGTCTGTGCCGACATCGTCGTCGATTGAAACCAGTCTCCTTGGCGTGAGATGGGTAAGATGGTGGCAAAAAGGGCATGTGAGATGGAGGAGGCATGATCGGCGCAGAGAGCATTGTTTATATCACTTCATGCGCATGCACCGCGGGCACTGCAGGCGAAGGAACAGCCTACCGGAGAGTTGAGTGGGTAGTTCGCAAGGATCTGATAAGATGAAGAGTGCGATATCGCATCATCAGGCGTTAGGGCAGCGGAAAACGTCCCAACATGAGCATCGTATTCGTACGTGCCACCAAACAGGCCATTCCGATGATTGCCGAGCACTTGCGCCGCGTATGAGGGCTCAAGGCTTAGGTCGCAATCAAGACTTGGGAGTGCGTTTGTTTGGAAGCTTGTGCCTCTTACACTTTAGCGTCCGAAGCTAGATTCCAAAAGGGTCCACCAAAGTGGATTCTTCGCTTCGATCAGATAAAAAATTATCAATCGAAACCGGAGCGCGCTTGTGCCCTGAATCCTTTCCCAGGCCCACCTCTGTTTCGTAGATCGCTTGGATCGGTCATTCGCATGCATCGGCTGCGGACGCTTTGCTCGATGAAGCCTGCATCACACGAGGAAGGTGAAGTACGAACTCGCCGCATCCGTGGAGGTCGAGAGCGTTTTACATGAAGCTTCCCCAAAGGGTGGTCGTGTCTCCAGGCATTGAGGCTGGAGCCGGCGAGAGACGACGCTGTGATGAGTATGCGCCTCCGAAAACGGATCCAGCACTTAGCTTCCGAGCCCACTCCCAAGTCTACTGGGCGAGTGGGCTTTCGCGACATGCGTAATTCGATGCATCCTTTGAACGTCGACGATTTCCAGGCTCCGGGCTTGCAGACTGGCAAAACGGAAGGTTTGTCAACACTGTCCCGTTGTACCAATCTGCGAAAGATTCCTATGTCTGATTTTCGAGTTTATTCTGGGACGTTCGAGCCCACTACGTGGCGGCGAATACCCCGACGGCAAGCCGGCTTTTGACGAATTGAGTGTTCTTGATAGAGTATTGACACGGTGGCCACTAACGATGTACTCTCAGACAACGATACAATTTGGCTATCTCCCACTTTCCCTGACTGGTTCCGATTAGAAAAGCATTCGAACTCTGCCAGAGCATATTGCTACGCTGTATGTGCATATTCCGAAAGCTTTGTAAAGTCGCGACTAGGCCGAACCACACTGCTGCGAACAGGTGTTTGAAGCAGATGCAAAGCAGTTGTTGGTGCCGGGTCCGGCGGGACCGCACTGAGCTATTCTAGCTCTGTGGCATGCTTCGTAGTTGTCGTATGGGCATGCTGCGTGAGCACCAAACGCAATTGCGGAGAGGGCGATGAGCTACCAGAAAAGATTAATCAGATGGAAGATTCTTGTCTCTGGTGATGACTGATGGTCGTGGAAACATATCTTGATCTCATATGTGCGCATTCTGCTGAGACTACAGAGAGAGGGGCGAGGAGACTTACGATGGTAGAGAACTGCATGTTTGCTGATGACGACAGGTGCGCTAAGTCGTTCTTGGGTCTTGTTGATCGAGTTTGCGAAAGTGGTGTTGCGAGAGTGATGTTGCAAATGCGGATTCCAACGTAGCTGTGATCTCTTACGGTCGAACGACTGCGATGCCCTCTTTATAAGTTTCGATCCATCATAGCTCTGTGCTTTTCATGCCAATGGGCAGCCGCCCGTTCCGAGTATACATCTTGCCTTCGCCGTTTGATGAACAATGATCCCGTTATCGGAACGTACATGGTCTGATGCCACTTTCGATTCGAAAGCTGTGGTCTCCATGTAATCCATAGAAAGGATGCACGCTATCCGGTCAGGCAAGCCTTTGCCTCGACCCGCGGAGACCTAACGAAGGCTAAGAAAGAGCCAAGGATCAAACTTGTTTCCAGAGTCGCTACTAACGCTCCGTTGGCTTTGACCGACTTTGTTCCGATCGAGTTGAGCCATATTTTCCGCAAGGACACATCGGTGCTGGATCCTGCAATTTGAACAGGTTCATACGGCTTGGGCTGGAACGCATTGCGAATGACTTCCGACTGCATTACACTGAGTAGTGACGAACCTTGTCCGGAATGTTATCGCGAGAGTCGACTGTGGTATCAGGATATGAGTTGGGCGCAGCAAGTACATGTGCTACTGCAAAGCCTGGCAACCACTACGCAACAATATAAGTAACTTCCAATCTCTCTCCAGACCAACGATATAGCTATTGGCGTTCCGTCCTGTGTCTCATATGTTTGTCAGCCAAGTGCTGGCCAGATCGATGCCTTCTTCGACCCTGGACATATGTCAAGAGTTCAGGCACGCCGACACCAGAATTACCACGCTCAACACAGCAGTTCCAGATTTGTGCCCAAGTCTCGGGCCAGTGCTTTCCTCGGATGATGCTGCTGGTGTTTGCTGCAGGGTGGAGCTCTCTGCCAATGCAATGTCTGTGGACAAGCTTGGCTCAGATGTAATATTTTGTGCAAGTGAGGTCGAATCAACAACTGAGATCCCATTCGAGCCTTTGGTTACCAAATGATCGGCTATAGTCACGCCGGGACCGCCGACTGAGAGAGTCCGGTCTCCTAACATGACTGTACCCGAGCGTCCCGGGATCGGAATCGCTGTGTAAGCAGTGCCGTCTATCGTAACCACAGAATTGGAGTGATCGGTCGCGGAAGTCATGGTGGCCGAAGCGGGTTCGTCGAGTATGTACAATCCGTCTGAGCCTTTGGTGATTACGTGGCCATTGACTGTCGCAGCAGGTCCGCCCATTGACAGCGTTTGGCCAGCAACTAGTACGACCGCCGGCTGATTCGCTACGGTGGACGCAGAATATACCGTGCCGTCGACATTGAGAACGTTGCTGGCCTTTCCCGCTGGAATGTCAATCCTCCTGAATGTGGCCATGCTGGATCCGATGACGATGCCATTGCTCGCTACGCTGATTGGAGCACCCGAGATGGTAACAACCTGACCAAATGTCAGTCTTGTGTTATCGATGAGTACACCGAGCCCATCTTGGAAAGCCGCCATCTGCTCCCCGGATATGACGATATTAGCGCCTGAGGTTGCTGCGAGATTCATATGCTGTCCGGAAGCGAGCGATTCAGCCAGTGGACCTTTGAACGGGATTTCGGTTCCTCCGGCCAGGATACCGTGAGATGCAACTGTGATTACAGAGCCGTCGATAGTGGCGGCTGCTCCAGGGTCGTAGCTCTTCCCGTCAAGCTCAACAGCATTGTTGGCTTGCTGAACGGCAGTGTGCTCTTCGCCCGCCACGTTAAAAACGATAGAGGGCGCCGCTGGCCGCTCGAGGGACGATCCTTGTTGTGAAAATCCATTGACCAAGATGGCACCGGATTCCACACTGATGGTTTGACCAGAATTGATCGCGGCTTGCCCACCAGTGAGCGCAGTGCCGTCGAAATCGACACGTCCCTGACTGGAGAGTGCTACGTGGAACTCCGAGCCAGCGCTGACGACCACATCGTGGCCGCCGTGGGGTGCCGGGTCAGGTGGTGGAACGACTTCAGATGCTTGATTGCTTTGCGTCAACAAGATTGACATAATTGCTGCGATTCCTTCGGATGGGGTGGGCTGGATGTAGGCACTCTCCTTCGTCCTAGGCTCTCCGTCTGCTGAGTTTGCTTCATCTTTTCCAGTGGCAGAAACGCCACCTGAATTATCGACTGGCGTGTCAGATTCTTTGGAAGGGGAATCATGTGTTGCGCCCACCGCGCTCTGAGCCTGTGTTTCTCCCGCTTTGTGGGAGCTTGTCGCAAAGGCCGAAGTCTTAGCTGGCGATCCAGAATCCGCAGTTGGATGTGGAGTCGCCGCAGGAGACGTTGGGTCGGACGGTTTCGTAGGCGTGGCCACAGCATCAGCAGGCTGCAACGCCTTAGGGGCTGATACGTCGGGTCAGCAAGGTCGCAGAAGAAAACTTTCGTCTTACACGCAGAGACTCACGATCAAACAGTCCTCCATACCAACCTCCGCATGATTCCCACGCAGGATCCAAAGCCCGAACCTCTGGAGGTACCCCGATGATAGGAGCGTACGGTCCAGTCCGAGCACACGAGAACTCACTCGCGTTGGCATAGATGCGACTTGTGAGCCAATGATCATGTGCAGACGTTACGCAACGGAGTTGTCTGTTGTAGATCGAGTCCGGAATCGGCTCATTGAGATCGTCGAGATTGAATGATAAGGTCTGGAATCCGTGCATATACCCGTGAGCTGGCTTTAAGGTTTCCATACTGAACAGATGATTCGTATCCAGTAGAGGCAGTATAGTGTTCCTATATGTCTTTCCGACCGGGCCGCATGAGTCACTGGCATGTAAGATGTCGTATGAGATATAGATTGTGGGCGATGTGAGTATTACCCCTGGAAGCAATCAGCAGCCGGTCTGTTGTACGTAAAAATGACAGCGGCGTTCTCACCATCAACAGAGACTGTGCGTAAGCTAGAGACGTTTTGCGTGAAAGGCGTCAGAGTCGCCGTTCCTGTGCCATCCTCCACTAGAGTCGCAGTCGAGGGTGGCCAGTAGTACAGCTGCACGCTCTCGCCGGTGATAGCACAGGCCTGGCATCCAAGGGTACATCCGGGTGCGATCAATTTTGACGCAGGAAAGTAAGAAGTACTGTTTACGCTGATCCAGCCAGGATCTGCGGCATGACCATACATTGTCTCTTGGCGGAAGTAGCCCGAAGCCATAGATTTACACTCATCGCCCGTTATCATAGCTTGAGTGCAATCAGGAGCGCCTTCAAAGGTACCCGAAGCTGGATTGTCGAAGTCCTCTATTAAGTATCGGGCCTCACCTGCATGTATGTATGAGCTCCATTGCATATAGCATTCCGGCACAACGGCTGGGAGCTCGCACTTCGGAGTTGGAAGCGCCGTAGGGACCTGCGTGATAGTAGTCCATTGCTCACCAGTTCGCGTTTCCGTAGACGTCGATGTGAATTCACCGAGCGACGACCAAGTTGTGACGACCGTCCAGCCCACTCGGGAATCAGTGCTGGTATCATAAGATGCGGAGACCGATACAGGGAATCCATCGCTAGAAATCGTCGTGAGAGTCGTGTATGTCCATGTGTTAACCCAAGATTCCCAGGAACTCGTAGGGATCGGGGTTTCGGAGATCTCCCAGCGCGAATCGGTCACTGTCGTCGTGTATAAAGAGTATGTCGAGTAGCTAGCGCGATTGAGTGAGCTCGTCGACCAATAATGGAGCCAACTGTCCCAGCAATCTGTGGTCCAAGTCGCATTTGTGATGTTTGTGGTGCTGTGGATATACCCAGATGATCTACCTAGGATGTCGGTAGTCATTGATCTCGCAGTCGCAGTTGACTGTGTCCAGCTCGAAGAGCTGTAGCCGCTGGCCTGCGTTTGCTTGTCACTGGCGGTCGACGCGAGAGTTGGAGGCGCTTCATCAATCGAAACACTAAGCCCAGCTGCGTGGGAGACTTCGGCATGTGTCGTTGGAGTGCTGGTCAAGGAGAACCCGAGTCCGATGGCCACAAAGTCGCCAATTTTGCCGTGCGTACTAGAAGTTTCGGGAGCATGGCTGATGCTAGTCCAATTGAACGTGGTGTTTGCTGCTTGGCAGGTCAACGCTGCGATTGACAACAATGTCAGGAAACTGCCTTTGGTGACGCCCATCTTCGAGCAAAAATCGATTCTACAAGGACGGATGACAAGAGACAGGAAACACGACCCGCAAGTCTGATTATACTTACCCCATCTCCGCCCAACGCGTTCCTGCAGCCAAGTCGAGATACGAGGCTGAAAAGGATAGTCAGAAGGCATTATGGCTCTGGCGCCCAGATCGTGTTGCGAGTGTCCTTGCTTTAGCAGATGCCCAGCTTAACTTCGACGACACACCTCGCAGCCTGCTGTCAAGAGCGGGCTGACCAAGACCAATCAAGACGTCTCGTTGACCATATAACATAGATCTGGACGACTCGCGGGCAAGCGTGGGTTGCCCACGAGGATTCATACCGTGCAAGGATCAGAATCCTTCATTTATCCAGCTGAAGCCAAGCTCCAACCAAAAGAGCAGCGCGTAAAGCGTAACGTCGATTCCCGATCGGTGTGGCGCCGGGGGACTCTCAAACGCATGGACAGGCGCGCGATGCATTCTGGATGAGGCACGACGGCGCTGCAATCGTCACTCGGCGTTTGCAAGCGAGACTCCGAGGCAATTTGAGGTTTTGGGGGCCGAGAGTCGAAAGGCCAGCTTCAGAGGTCATGTCGCCTGGTTGATGGCTGGGCTGGGGAGCGCCAAGTGGAGTGCCTCAGGTTGCAACGAAAACAAGCCAGATTGCCGACACGATGGGCTCCAAACGACCTCCATTAAAATTGAATCAATTGTCATTGTCGCATCACTCACAGTCCTGCCCGATATGATGACTTTGATTTTTTTTCGAAGACACCCGCAAGGCGAACACTACGGTCGAAAATCTGGCTCGAGGAACAACCACAGTTGCGGCCTGAACAGTCTTGCAGGCAATGTTTGTGACTCGAACCTACATCTCCCAGCATTCGTTGGTGATACCAGCGCCTGCTGATATAATTTGCCATACTGGACTGGAGCAAGCTCGCACAGGCAGCTGCTCGCACGCTCAATCCTCTCGAAATGCGAGTGCGAGGACAACGACCTTCCTCTTTCGGACAGGCGCCCACATCGCATTCGTCCGGGATATGGCTCCGCAATTGTCTACTCCGCGAATGTGGTATGGCCGGCCTTGCTCAAGAGCTGCGTTCAGGCCCCGAATTCACGCCACGTACAGGCTAATCAGCTGAAGGATCATGGGCACGAAAATGTAATGCCTTGCGTGCTTCTCTGTAACAAACCATAGATACCCGAGTTTCCCCGGCGATGGTCTTTCTGATCTTTAGTGCCGTAAGTGTTTCGATTCCTTTGCTTTACTGAGCTACACTTCAGACCATGGGCGGCTTTTCACTGGAAGAAGCGGACGTCGTGATCATAGGCGCTGGAACGGCTGGCTGTGTCCTTGCCAATCGTTTGAGTGCCGACCCTACGCTCCACGTGCTCCTGCTGGAGGCTGGCAAAGACCATAGCGATGATGCACGAGTCTATACTCCTGCAAGGGCGGGGGAGCTGTATGGCGATGAGCAGCTAGACTGGAACTTCCTTTCGGAGCCGGAACCAGGACTTTCTTTCCCGCAGTGTCCCAGATCCGAAGGTTCTGCAACGATTGCTCTCAAAAAGCACGGCCGACAGATGTCTCAACCGCGAGGCAAAGCGCTCGGCGGCACTAGTGTCATCAACTCCTTCGCGCTTATCAACCCTTCTGCGGCGGAGTTTGACGCTTGGGCGGAACTGGGAAATGAAGGCTGGGACTGGGCCAGCATCAAGAAATACTTCAGAGCGTTTCAAACGATCACGCCACCCGGTGATTCTGTTATCAAGGAACTAAATCTTGCGCACAACTTTTCGAAGGTCGCTGGATCTGGTCCGATTCAAGCAACCTTTCCTTTGACTGCGAGGCCTCTTCACAAGGCATGGCTAGAAGCTTTCCGATCTCTGGGACTTGAGAATGCTACTGATCCCCTGGAGGGCCGAGCGTTGGGTGCGGGAATCACAGCGAATCATATCGGCTCAAAAAACAGAGAGAGGTGCCACGCTGGTGTTGCATATTTGAAGCCTGTGGCCGCGAGAAAGAATCTGAGCATTGTGACTGGCGCAATGGTTCATAGGATCTTGTTCGATATAGCGGACGGTGAGCAAGAAGCCGAAGCACGAGAAGTGCTCTACGAATGCGCAGGCCAAATCCGCAAGATCAGAGTGCGGCGGGAAGTCGTACTTGCCGCTGGTGCCTTCGGCACGCCGCAACTATTGGAACTGTCTGGGATAGGAGAAGCCCAGCTTCTTAGTGGACAAGGTATCGATGTCGTACATGGCAACGCTGCTGTTGGTGAGAACCTCCAAGACCATATCCGTGCAGGGATATCGTATGAAGGCACAGAGGCCGCTGCCGGCACGCAACCACCCTTATCCAGAGAGGTAGCCGAGAAGCTCTACAAGGAGAGTCGCACGGGGCCTTGGGCGGAAATGGCGGCCTATATGTTTTCCTACATGCCGCTCGCTAGCTTGTCGTCGAAGGCAGAGATGCAGCAGCTCGAAGAATCCTACCGCCAGTGCGTCGATATCAGAAGTAAAGAAGCTTCGGCGCTCGAGCGTAAACACAATGCTTTTGTTGAGAGAACTCTTTTCTCTTCCGCCGAAGCCAGTGCAACCGCATATCTGGTGCGCAAGACAGTGGCGCCAATTTCAAACCCAGAATTAGGGCCAGGAAAGTGTATTACGTTCTGCGCCATGCTGTCCCACCCTCTGTCTAAAGGCAGTGTGCATATCCGATCACCTGAGGCAAATACCAAGCCAGCCGTCAAATTCAATTACTATCAGCATCCCTTCGATCTAGACGTCCACGCCCGCCATTTGCTCGCACTGCAAAATCTGGCCCAGACACCCGCCTTCGAGCCCATGATCAAGTCAGATGGAGCAAGACATCCTCAGCTCTTGGATCTGGAAGCTGCGAAATCTTTTCTTAGGGAGACAGCAACCACAAATTATCACCCTTGCGGCACTTGCGCTATGCTGCCGGAAGAGATCGGCGGGGTAGTGGATTCCAGGTTGAAAGTATACGGTACGGCAAATGTGAGGGTAGTCGACGCCAGTGTGTTCCCTGTGATCCCGAGGGGTAACATCATCAGTGCTGTGTATGCCGTCGCGGAGAAGGCGGCAGATATCTTGAAGGAGGATCTGGGATTGAGGGTAGGAGACCTCGAGAATTAGAGGCCGTTTTCATTCTGCTAAATCACAGAGCTCTGAATCCATCGCGATTTCTTCCAATACTCACCACGCGCACCTATCTCAAATCAAGCACGATCCTGCCACCTTTGGTCGTGTGCTTCTCCATCTGCTCGAAGACCGAGGTGAGGTCTTCCATCTTCGCTGTGGTGAAGTGGGTTTTCATGATGTCCCTCGCGGCGAAGTCAAGTGTTTCGGCGGCATCTTGACGATCGCCAACGACCGAACCCACGATCTTGAGGGCGTTCATTACTATGATCGAGGGGTAGGCCGTTGCGATCGGTGCCAGTTCACCTTCAGGCAGCCCAACACTCACAAGGGTACCTCCAAAACGTAGCATTTCCATACCTGAGGAATAGGCTGCGTTGGATGCTGTCAGAACCAACACGGCTTTGGCTCCGAGTCCGCCGGTCGCTTTCTTGACCTCTTCGACGGCATTGCCTTCGTGATGGTCGATGAAGACCTCTGCGCCGCATTCGAGTACGAGGTTCTTCTTGCGTGATGAATCAATGCCTATGACTCGTAGTCCCATGCCGCGCGAGGCAACCTGACAGCCAAGGTGCCCAAGCTGGAGGCGTCTTGTGTCAGCTTCACGTCTCAGACATCAAGTCTCAAAGATTTCGCAGCTACTCACCCCACCGCCAGCTCCAAGCAGGACAACCCAATCGCCACTCTTCGCTCCGGACTTCTTCAGCGCGCTGTAAACTGTGACTCCGGCGCATAGCATTGGTGCAGCGGCAGCGCTGTCTAGACCATCTGGGATCGGGGTGACATAATTGGCCTGACTTGCGTTAGAAGCGGAAGGCCTGCAAGAAGTACTACTTGTGAACTTGCCGGACCAACGACGTACTGCTGGAACGTGCCTGGCGTATAGTATCCGCTGATCTTCTGGTTGAAGCACGAGCCATCGTATCCGGCAAGACACGCAGCACAGTTTCCACAGATGCTGCTGAGCCATTTAACGCCAACACGGTGGCCCACTTTGATTGCGCTGTTCTCAGTTGCTGTGCCCATCTTGACCACGTTTCCAACTCCCTCGTGGCCACCGACTTGGCCTGGCTGCGTGGGATGCGGCAGTTGCGACCACCTGTTGGTCATTATGCCCAAGTCCGAGTGACAGACACCAGAGTGAGTTCTCCGTGGCGTCAATAACCGTTTGTTTTGCGAGGCATTACCGAAGTACCGTGAGGCTTGGGTGCTACTTACAACTTGATGAGGACTTCACCTGGCCCTGGCTCGGGCATGTCAAGATCAACGACCTTGGTCGAGATTTTGCCAGGCTCGTCGAAAATGCATGCTTTGTAGGTCTTCGGGAGGTCTGTCATGGTGATTGAGGAATCGGTACTGTCAGAGGGCTTGCTTGTTCCCGTTCTGCATCGATAATATAGAGCAAAGGCTTGGGTCGACAAGCTTCCGTCAAGAGTCTTCTAATATTTCCTTGATGCATCCTCCTACGAACGATACAAGGCTACGATGTGACGATATCACACTGAAGAAACTGCTGAGTGCATTGAGTGATCAGTCAAGAAGCTGCAGCTACCTTGCGACGCTGCGTGTGTGGTCTGAGCCGGAATTTTGTGGATGCTGAGAACCAATGGATACCGCTGGTACTTGTCGCGTCGCAGCTTACTACGCAGTTGCATACTGACAAAGCTCGCAAAGCGCTGCGACAGCGATCACTACTCGACCACATCTCGTCTGCAGGTAACGCAACGGCGTTGATGAGTTGGAGGGAAGCTATGAGCCGAGAAGCAACATCGATCCGCACTGTTCATATAGAACTGAATGTATGTGCGAGGACACAGTCGCCCAAGCTGAGATAAGAATCGTTGTCCTGTAAGCCGAGACCTGCGCCAGCCTGTAGCGAACGGAAGTCGGAGGGGGAGAGAACAAGGCCTGTCGAGATGATACCGTGAGCAAATTCGCTCCCTCGACATCGACACGGTAGCATTTCGAGCTGTAGTAATCAGATCACAGTTACGATCTCTCATCACAACAATTCAGGACCTGGAAAGTTGTACAACACTGTGTTTGGCTGAGACTCTTGGGAGTGTCGTGCGAGATGTAGATTGTGAGCGCGATATATGCTCGCCATTGTCAGCCGACATCCCACGCAGTCGATGTCCCGAGGAGATATTTGATGGCTCTTGGATCTACACTTGACAATGCAAAATGCGTTCATGCCATGGACAAGCATCCGTCCGCCGATATATGCTCGGAGTCAACTATAAGGCGGGCTGGTGGTGGTCCACTTGACCGCCTACCCGCACTTCGAGAAACATTGCCGAATCGAGCATGGGAGAAATATCGTGATGCTTGCTGTCGTTGTTAATGTTCAGCTTCCACTTTCAATTGTCAGCGAGTGAGATTCTTCGAAAGAGACTGCAGCGGGAGGCGCCGTATAGCTGTGAGCTCTCGAAGCGAGGAACCACAGCATCACCTGGAGATCACTCATCGGTTGCAATGTATCAATCCATGTCAATCGACTGACACGCGCGCAATTCCGGAGCTGTCGCATGATCCCTAAACTTGCTGATGTAAGACCCACCTGATCATGCATCTCCGAAACACATGCGCTTGAGATATGAGCGAGGTCAATGCTAGAAGCCTGGATAAATGTGTCCAGATTCAATGGCTAGCATCGCCCGTATGCAATCGTTGTGTAGGCTCGGAGTTAGCTGATGCGTCAACGGCAACGCGACATCATCTGACAACCTTTTTGCATCGTACAAAGCAGCTAGGAAAGCGCGACCGGTTGTTTATTAGACAGAAATGATCACCTGCAATGTCCGCGGAGGTATCAACTTCGAAGCATCATTTATCTCTTTGAATGGATGCGAATTGAGCAGCAACGTCAAGTGCTGATTTGATACCGTGGAGGTGCTGTTCAAGGGTCGTAAGCAAGGATGGCGTGACCTTACGTTACTGTAACGGTCAGTGAGAAGGAAAATTCGGCATAAAGGTTGCTTCCTCGCCACTTTTGCCCGCTTCCTGTCGACTCAGACGCCAATTTAAACAATCCAACGTCCAAACCTCACCTTCAATCGCTTCAGATCATTGTTGTCAACATCAATCTCGCACGAACTCACCATGGCCAAAGAGACGATCCTCATTACCGGCGCGACGGGTTTCATCGGCGGTCGTGTCCTGCAACTCCTGATTCAGCAAGACTACAACATCCGCGTGGCGGTTCGCAGTGTTACCAAGAAAGAGACTCTTCTCGGCAACCCGAACCTCAAAGGCATCGAGAAGGCTGAGTTCGTCATCGTGCCAGATCTCCTGGCTCACGGAGCTCTCGACAAGGCCGCGGCAAGCGCAGACTACATCGTCCACCTGGCATCGCCTCTCCCACTTCATGGCGAAATTCCACCAGAGCGTCAGTACGATGAACTAGTCGTGCCAGCTGTTAACGCAACATTGCGGGCTCTCGAGGCAGCTCAGAAGTCCGGCACAGTCAAGCGAATCGTCATCACTTCTTCTACTGTCGCCATCATACCGTCGGACATCCTTCTGCCATCTGAAGATCCACCGACTAAGCATGTCGTATCCGGCGACGACAGACTTCCAGAGCTCGAGCCGCCGTTTGCCACTGCTTTCGTTGCGTACTACGCCTCCAAGATCGCAGCCCTCAACGCCTCTGACAAGTTCATGAAAGAGCAGACGCCGGCATTTGATATTGTCAACGTTCAGCCACCGTAAGCAGACATTCTGTAGCACGTTACGAGCATAAAGATGGATGTGACAAATACTGACGTGCGTTCAGGTTCGTCATCGGGCGCAACGTTAACGCCAGCACAAAGGGACAGCTCTTTGAAGGCACCAACGCCGTGTTCCTTGCACTCCTGACCGGTCAGTCCGACCCAAACACGCCTCCGGAGCTCGCCATGGCCGTTCACGTAGACGATGTGGCGCTGCTCCACATCCTCGCCTTAGATCAGAAGAACGTGAAGACTAGCAACGGAATCGAGAACTTCTTCATCAGCCAGAGTAAGCTGTCCGCTGCAAGGAATGGTAAGACGACTGTTGACACATCCAGATATCACGTGGAGTGACATCCCTAAGATCGCGGCTGAGAAATTTCCCGAGGCTGTCAAGTCTGGTCAGCTCTCAGCCACCGGCACAAAGAAGTCCCAGCCAGGCATCTCCGACTCCTCGAAGGCTGAGAAGGTCCTCGGTCGCAAGCTGAAGCCGCTGGAGGACATGGTCACAGACCTAGCGAAGCAGTATCTCGAGATCTTGCAGAAGCCCTGAACGCCGGTATGAAGGAGAGGGGTTGCTGTCGGAGTTCGCCTTCACGATTGAGTGTTTGCAGGCATTGCGATAGTGCTCGAAAGTAAGGCAGTAGCTAGATATCTCTTGCAGATGCTGCGCTGCCGCTACGCGAAAGACTCCTCCACATTGGCGTACGGAAGCTTCGGGTCGCGTGGGAGCCCACGGAGACGGAGATGACGTGCGTCGAGGAAGAACCTTGGCGCCCTGCAGCATTCTCAAATCTATCCAGGAACCGATATGAGATAAGACCTTATCGTGGTGATCACCCTGCACATTGTACAATGTCCTCACCTTGCGAACTGTCAATGCGCATCTTTACAATAGCTAACATCGATTCCTTTGCGATGCTTCTATTGTTTTTCGTTGATATAGACATCGTTAATGCCCTCGGTCGCGGTGGCTTTACGCTTTCTCTAGCGAGACGACTGGCTCTCGGCTTTCGTCATGGATTACCATCTTCCATCGCAATGGCTATACGCACTTCCATCTTGGGCGAGAAAGACTGGATTTGATCGAAACGGTGTGGAAAGGTCGAGTGTATAAGTAGGAAGCGTAGTGGTAGGAACATTCAAAAGCTCGTCTACATCACGAAACAACATCTCCCTGTCTCATTCTCGTTCACCATTCCAAAACCCTAAGACCTCATATACCTCCAACGCTTCATATACATCAAACGATTCGTACGAGCCGCAAACATGCGTTTCACCACCGCCTCCATCTCCCTCGCTCTTGCAGCCCTCGCTTCCTCAGAATCTCTCAACGCCGTGCCCTCGTCTTGGGACGGTCAGTGCTATTATCCCAAGGCAGACATCGGGTTCCAACTCGAATCATACCTCGGAAAATGGTTCCAGGTCGCCGGCACTGTTGCCCCGTTCACCGCCGGTTGCAAGTGCATCCAGGCTCAGTATGAGCTCAACGTACGTCAATCGTCTCGCGCTAGCCAGGCAATATCGGAAACACTAACCTGATTCTGGTCCTACAGGACAACGGCACCGTAGCCGTCAACAACACCTGCCAGGCCGAAGGCCAGCCCATCAACATTCTCGGCACCGCTGCGCCAGCAAACCCGACTTACGGCGCCGCTGGTGTGTTCCAGGTCGGATTCCCTGGCCAGCCTGGTCCTGACTGCCCTGGCCCCAACTACATTGTCCAGGACTACACGGGCGACTTCGCGATTGTGCAGTCTAACAACTTCACTACGCTCTTTGTGTTGAGCCGCGAGCGAGAAGTGGAGGATTCTGTTCTTGATGTGAGTGACTCGGGGTTGTTGAAAATTTAATGCAGTGCTAATGCTTTCTGACAGGCCCGGATCGAGAGAGCTGGACTCCTGGGATCCAACCTTGACGATGTGATCAAGAACGATCAGAGGGACTGCCTCTTTTAGGCGATGCGACTTGGGTACGACTGTCCGAATGGACGGGTAATGACGGGTCGGCTATGGGATGTCATTCTTCTATGCATTTGATAATGTATACATACTGAGGCTTTTGAATCTGAATACAATATTTACAACGCTTATTGCTTCAGCTGCAGCTCCAATTGATCGCTCTCGAAAGCTTTCGAGGGGTCATCACCGCCCATCGACTCGAGTTCGCGGTCGCTGACTTCCGTTGCTCCCTTCGCCCAAGCGGCTCTCCAGTTGCCTCGCATGTGGATCTGGTACTTCTTACCATCGGTCGGGATCCAGGGAGACGACAGGCTGAGTTCCTTGGTGGCGGAAGAGCTAGGTTTGATCTCAACCAGTTCATCGCGTGGCGGTGGCAACATCCTGTTCAGCTTCAACCCGGGGCTTTGAATCTCGTCTCCCGTCTCGGCGTCTTTCAGGCAGAGGACGCCGGTGTTGATGGCTTGTGGGTCGAAGGGAGAATCCCAGCTTAGGAAGGAAAAGGTCTTGTCCGGGGAGTCGTTGCGGATGGTGACCTTGACGGTGAGAGGACTGTTTGCTTGAGACAGTTCGACTGCGACATCCCGAAGCGCGGGCTGATCTGAGGAGAGGGAAGCCATGATGGAGGTCTCTGAGGACGTGAAGTGGTACAAAGTAGCGAGAGTGCCGAGGAACGCTGTAGCGATGATTGCGGTCCGAACAGCCATGGAGAAGGATGCAGGCGGCAGTGGCTCTGGAAGTCGGCGAACGTTGAAACAGCTCGACAGTTCACGCAATGATCTTGTGTTCGGTCAGTGCTTCCAGTGTGGTGGAGGAGGAGTTGCGCGTGAGAACGGCTGGTCTGTAGCAACGTGGTTACACGACAACTACCCTGTTGCAGGCTGGGGAGAGGCCACATGAGGCCACGCTAGATGCGCATCTAGAAGGTGCGATCACCACCGCCGATCTTCTGCGCTCTGGGAGATGAGGCCGAAAGACTGCATCTCAGCCATTCTCAGCCATCTTCCACCACGCCTTTGTCTCGTCCATTGTTTCTTCCATCGGCTCAAGCGATAAGGGCGCATGGCAAACGCTGTGTCACACGTCGTCGATAATGACGGCAGACGCGTTTCACTCCCGCGCCACAATGCAGGCGATATGGCCGCGACAGGTCTGCGAGAGCGCGTCGAGGTGAGAGCAACACGGCGACATCTCTCCGAGAGTATTCTGATTGGGTCGCGCGCAAATGGCCTGCAGGCGTAGTTTCTGGGCATGCAAGAGGCTCGCTGATGCTCTCCCCTGCCAAGTCGGCGACCCTTCTGAACGGGAAGGTCGCGAACACGCGCAGAGCCGCCGAAGTGTCGACATGGACTTCACCTCTTGTCACTCATAGCCCACACTGGCACCGCCGTTCTCCCGGCTTGATAGATCACGCGCGCATTGCGTGATAGGCAATGCAGCCTCGACGACTGCAGCGCCGTTTCTTCGCCGGCCGAACATGCAGACGTGCTATGTGGGCGCGAGGCTCTTTCGACGATGATCTCTACGCTAGAACGCCCAAGACCTCGCCCTACCCGCGCCGGTTTCATGACAGCCAGCGGGAACCTTCGCAGCCTCTTGTGCTGCTTGGGCGCTACACTCGACCAAAACCGCCTTGGCCTTCTCCAGATGGCTCATCTCGCACTTCCATTGGCCGCTTCGCGCACTGAAACTCGGCCGACGGCCAGGCCGAGGTATCTGCAAGGTTCCGCTAACTTTTGATGCAAGAGCGACTTATCACAAGGCATTCTTCGCCAAGCAGACGAACTCCTCTCGAGAACTATCACAACGACTAGTCAATGCTACCGTGGAGGCAAGCGCGCAAGAACATCCTCCAATAACGAAGGTCGTTCGCTTGCCGAACTGATATCAGACTGCACCGTCAAATGGTAGCTTGCAGCAATCTGGAGTACCAAGAAATCCCATATGGGCACTATTGATCCTTGAAGCAGATCTCCGGACATATTAAACCTTCGCAGTCATCCTCCCGAGCGGCGCGGATAGCTGCCATCGCGCACGCCATGCGTGATGTGGCCCCGCCTGTACCCTGCGACGCACCTAGTTTTATTGCCATTATCCCTGCTCGACCACTCATTGTGCTATTCGCTCAAGCCATCAGCCCTCATCAGTCGCCAAAGAACAAGCATAAACCACACGGACAACCCTAGCGCAACCACCCGCTCGCGCCGGACCTTTACCCGTTTCGCTGGATGGTACTGGATTCTGTTTCCTCTTGTCCGCCGATCTGTCAGTCTGGCCTGCATCTGCATCACAATCTCGCAGTCCACCAATGCTGGGCATGAAGAGTTGTACCTCCTTGACCTGCCGCTTCTAGCCAAGCATGTCTGCGAAGCAATCTATCTGTACCTTGCGACGTGCCAAGCTTGTATGATAGACTTTGGACAAAGACTACTGGCGCTCGACGAGATGAGTAAGTCAGGTTACACTCATATTTCTTGGACATAGTCATGAAGGTATAAGTACGACCTGAAACCTCGCACAGAACAACCCATCACACAACACAGCACAACACTTCACTCGTTACAGATCGCCCAGATCGACATATCATTCGCTCAATACTTTCACCGTACGACCCGACAACATGAAGTACTCCCTGCCATGCCTCGCCTTCCTGGCGTCCACTGTCAGCTCCGCAGCCGTCGACCTTGCTAAGAGGGACTCTCCCCTCTCCGTTGTTCTCACCCACACCGAGGACAGCAAGGTCAAGGTTGCCCTGACCAACACCGCTGAGACCAGCTACAAGCTGTTCTACAAGGAGACTTTCCTTGATGATGCTCCTACTGACAAGCTGACCGTCACCTCGTCTTGTGAGTAGACCATGTCCACCAAGGTCATATATCGAGCAGGCTACTAACATCGTGTTAGCTGCCCCGGCACCATTCGCTGGCTACTTCCAGCGCCTCGCCTACACTGATCTCCCTGAGGAGGTTTTCAAGACCATCGAGGCCGGCGAGACCATCGAGGTTGAGATCGAGCTTGCGGAGCTCTACGAGCTGTCCGAGACCGGCACCTACACTGTGTCCACCTCTGGCTCTTTTCTTTACGCCGATGCCAACTCTACTGAGCTTACTGGGGAGACCCTCTCTTACTCCGGCGAGCCCATCACTGTCGACGTGGACTCGGAGAAGGCTGCCACCATCGAGACTGCGGTCCACAAGATCACCAAGCGTACCATTGTTCAAAGCGACTGCACCGGTACCCGTGGCACTGCCATCCGTAACGCTCTTAGCAGCTGCCGCAGCCTCGCCTCTAACGCGGCCACCCAGGCTGCTTCCGGTGACGCCACCAGGTTCAACACCTTCTTCAAGTCCACCTCCTCTTCCGTCCGCAACACTGTTGCCGCCCGTTTCCGCGCTGTCGCCAACGACTGTGGCTCCACCACCAGCGGCGTGACCCGCACCTACTGCACTGACGTCTACGGCGCATGCTCCGCCGGTGTCCTGGCCTACACCCTCCCGTCCGCCAACGTCATTGCCTACTGCAACTCCTTCTTCAACCAGCTCACTCCTCTCACCAGGCAGTGCTACGGCCAGGACCAGGCCACCACTGTTCTCCACGAGTCCACCCACGCTCCTGCCGTCTACAGCCCTGGCACTGTTGACAACGCTTACGGCTACTCTGCTTCCACCCGTCTTACCAGCTCCCAGGCTGTCGCTAACGCTGACTCCTACGCTCTTTTCGCTGGTGGTATGTTCTCCCCGTTTACTCTACCTTGCATCGAATATGTGCTAATTCCTTCTTAGCCATCTACAACAACTGCTAGATTGCAGATTGATGGAGCACAGTGGCCAACAATTCGCTCCGGTACAAGCGAAGCGTTAGCCCGTTGATCGGGCTCGTACGATCATGGACTCATTGGCATGATACTCTTTGGTCCCTTTGTGCATAGCATGAGCATAGTTATGAAAAGCATCGCTTTGATCTGTCTTGTATCCGACCAGAGTGAAGACTATTTTGTCTCTAAAATTATATTGATGAATCCTCCATGCCGTGGCGACTCGCGCGAAAAGGTCCTGTTCTTCCACCCTTCACGAGGATCTTGTGTGCTTCGCCGTGCTGTCGTAGCATCACGTCAATCTTCCCATATCGTTCAAATTTAAAGGCTCCTTTCAAGTAAGTCGCTCTTGCTCGTTGCTCGTTCATTTTCCGTATGTGCTGCTCGTACCTTGGCAAGAACACACATTGAACGATTGCCAGCCAGTGTACAGGCAAGGCTTTCAATCGTCGTAGGGCCATGACTTTTCCCAGCCCAGCCTCTCTTGTTCATTTCGCGCAAGGTTGTTGATGATCTGCTGCTTGCACTCACTCAATTGCCGCTTGGTCTCATCGTATTTCTCATGGCTGATCTGCCCCCGGTCGGGGAACCAGTCGCCCATGCCCCGTTTCACTTCATGCATCAGACGTATTGATCGTCGATCAGCTTCGATGTCTTCTTCTATAGCAGCTCGTTCTTGTCGCAAGGCTGACAATCTATCGCGCGGTGATGAGCCGGAACCGTCTCCTCCGTCGGAAAGCTCAGGGTGTGCGTCCAGGTAGTCAAGAACCAACGAAAGAAACTGCATATCGCCTTCGATTGGGACTATGCCGACCAGCTGTATAAGTTTGTACTCTGGTGTCTGTTTAGAATCCAGACTCTTCCAGATCTCTGGGTTGAGCACGCTCATCCGGGTGTTGTAAAGTACAACAAGCGTTTGTTTGATCCACTACTGTTCGGCCTCCTTTAGGTCGCCCTCGGGCAGCTCATCGAAATTCTCGGGCAAATTCGGCCGTTCCAATCCTTTGATGCTTGGCCCATCGTGATCGATGAAGCTGGGCTGATTGGCTTGCACGAAGAGCGGTGCGATATCTGTTGACTGCCAGTCGATGATCGCGGTGACTTCGGTGGGATCATCGGGGTCGAGGAAGATGTTCTCGGCATGGAGATCACCATGCCATAGGCGAGGCTTCAGCAATTCAGCTTCCTTTGGGATGATGTGATCTAGAAGATCTAGATAGCTCCTGAGCGCCTTTTTCTTGTTTTCTCGGGTTGGCTCGTACGTTCCTGGGCCGTAGAGCGATACGAAAGGCGGAGAACTTCGGCCATCGTGCTTGATCATGGCGGTCGTCTGTTTGCCAATGGCCTCGAAATATTCTGTTGCACTGTTCCCTACCTCGACGTTAGATATGGCTAGATTTGAAGCAATGATGAGACTCACAGGGACCTAAGTCGACGTTGAGAGTCATCTGGTCGGGATATCTGTGGTATCTCTCCGTCGTTGGACCAATTGAATACTTGTCATGTTTCGATGGCAAGCTTTCGGGTGCGATGCCGTCGCTTGAGCTGCTTTCCATGAGGTCAGACGTAAAGTAAAGACTACCGCAGCGGTCAAAACGTGTCTCTGCCATTTGGACTTGATATTCGGCAACGGCTTTGATAAGCTTCCAGCGCTTTTTAATGTCCATTTGCGGAAGCATAGTATTCAGCAGCACACCTCGAGCCTTCTCCATGATGATGTACTCAGCTCCGACAGGCGTTTGATCGGCGTACGAACACCAGGCGTACACCTTCGGGACGGGGATCTTGAGTTCATTGAGAGCCTACTCAAGTCAGTTGTGGTCATAATCATGTATTTGTTCGCCTTACATAGTGCATGGTAGCCACTTCACTCGCAGTGGTGAGGTGTGAGCGTCCAGCGTTCGGATTTGGAATCTTTGCCACCACTTGTGCGCCATCCTCCATCGTGAGAAGAAATGCTTTGCTGTAGTTGCCTTCGATGAGCTTTTCTATCGATACGCAAGTGGATGATCCCGTTACATTGGCAGCTACTTCCGCGAGTGCTTCAGCATTAAAGGCAACGTAGCGCCGGGCCATTTCGACGGTTTCATTGCAAACGAATCTGTTCCGAGTGTAGCGGTGAAGCGATTCTTTGTCAGGGATGACTGATATCTGTTAGCTCGGCTGTAGGTATGAGTAGCACTGATATACCGACTTTTCAGTGAAGTGCGCATCGCTGGTGGCGGTCTGCTCCTCGACCCTGTGAAGAATGGGGGACAGGCTGGCCGTTTGTCCTTGGACAATGTAAACCCCATGATGGCGCGCCGAAAGCGACACTTTGTTGCGTGCATCCATATGCCCATGACGAAGACAGAGCATGCTTGTGGTGTCGGAAGTGCAGGAAATTGAGAAACTTGTGTTCTGGCGTTGCCTGCGCTCAAAGTCCAAGCTTTGTCGCACACGTGCTCGCCAAAAGTACCCGCTCTTATTGGCTGCGCAGCCCACGATGCAAGTGAATTACTACCTTATCAATTGAACTTAACAATGGTTTCTTTTGAGGTATGAAAAGGATGAACTGCGGTAGCATGATCAGATGATCAGATGAGCAACGAGCAACGAGCAACGAGCAATGATTGACCTGACCAGAGTCAACGATTCTGGCTCAGATTAGGAAAGCAGACCAGCTTGGCCTATGATTAAACGAGCGACACGCAGTGGGTTGGCCTGCGTGGAGCCAAAACGGCGTTCTGGATTTTGGGCATTCTGAGAAACACTTTCATATACCTCAAAGAGTGTTAATGGTATGGGTCATAAACATTACATGTTTAGCGTAGCCTGCGAGATGATCAGCATCTCCGGTCATTCAGAGCGTAACGTGATGCTTCTCGTATTCATGTCGTGCGACAACCCAGACAAGACTTTACTCACCAACAAGATGGTACAGTATTCCATTTCATTTCCCACGGTGCCACCTCTCATTACTTTCTCATCTTCTCATACTTCGGCAGAGCCATGTTCTCTACACCTCCAAGCCACCCGACCGAACTCAAAGCGTACCAGACAGGCGAAAACGCCCAGCTCAGGACCGTCCCAAGACCCGTCACCTGCGAAACCTGTACAAGAGATGCAAGGATCGAAATGATCGTTCTTGTCGTCCAGACGCCCCATTCCGTGTACGGTGTCGCCAGACCAGGAAGACCGGGACCCAATTTCTGCGCCGATTCGACGAACGGACGCATGTCGGTTTCATACTGTTGCAAGGCTTTGGGGAGGTCGTGCTCGTGCGTGATCAAGCAACCAGCCAAAGTGTAAGCACCGACGAGGGCCATTGTCGTCCCGAGGCCGCTGACTGGAGAAGGGCAGTAGCCAGCATCGCCGAGTAGAGTCACTCGTCCTTTGGACCAGGAGTCCATCTTGACCTGCGCCACCTGCGAGATGTAGAAATTATCCGCCGTGGGCAGATATGACAGTATCCGCTCCGCTTCCCATCCTGCGTCTCCAAATACTCGCTGGATGTGAGCTTTCTGTTCATCGACACTCTTAGTAACGATGGACATGTCTTCAGTGCCTTGGACAAGGTAAACGCTCGTCTGCTTGCGCTTGGCGTCCGGTCGGAGGGCGATTACTCGCCCTCCAGTCGCATTGTAGCCGCGTGACCATGTGCCGTCCTCGGGAGAGTGTGGGATGAGATAGAGTGCACCCCACTGGTTGAGGCTTTTGGTAACCTCTTCCCGTGGCTTGCCAAAAGCGACCTCGCGGGTTCGGCTGCTAAGACCATCGGCGGCTACCACGAGGTCGAACGTCCGATCGGTATTGTTTTTGAAGCCGACGGTGATGCCATCTTTTGTTTCGCTAAGCGACGTGATTCGGTCGTTGAAGATATACTCCGTCTGGTCCTTTGTAGCTTGATAGAATATTTCGGCCATGTCGCCTCTCATAATCTCGATCTCTCGAACGAGACTTGCAGAGCTGCCGTTCACCGGGAAAGAGGCGAAGCATTTGTTGTTGGTGTCGACGAATCGAATGCCTTCGTCGCCTACTGTCTTGGCACGAATGGCTTGCTCGACGCCCATGAGACGGATAAGTTCGATACCCGGGCCAGTAACATCGATTTGTTGGCCAGCAGTCCTAAGTTGGCCGGCTCGCTCAACGATGGTCGTCTTGAAGCCATGTCTGTTTAGCAGGATTGCAAGGGCTGGTCCGGCTATGCCGGCGCCAGCGATAAGTACACTAGTTTGTGCAGTCATTGCGGATTAATGTAATAACAATGGGCTTGAATGAGGTATGAGCTGATTCGAAATGGGCGATAGGAGCCTTACTTGCGATGCTATTTATCACCGTCGCGAAGGGAGCCGTACCACTGACGTCGTTAACCGGCCAGATTTGACCGCACGGAAAGATTCTTCCCAAAAGAGCTATCCATGCGAATGCGACAAGGCGATGTGCACATACCTGCAATTACATCAGATGCGTCTGTCCTTTGCTTGGACTCAATGACTCTATTGAACCTAGATGAAGGTATGCGAGGATGCGACGGGAGGAATAATGTGCGAAAGGAAGTTTGGGTGGAAATATCTCGCGTTGAGTCCGGTGGCTGGTATCAACCCCAACCCTGACCCTATCGTCGTTGAACCCCGAGCAACAAATCATGTTGCACGCTTTGCAATCGTCAGAATTGGTTTGCGAGCATGTGAAAGACCTCTTACGAGTGTATTGGGAGTATTAGCTTGAGTTAAGGCCTTCTGGTTCTTCAAGTGTTGTGCAATCCGAGCATTCACGTCTGCCGATGTAAAGCTGGTCTTGACTTAATTGCTCTCACAACGACATTCTGGGCACACAATCATTCAACTGTTGAAAACCAGGTTATTTGACCTGTTTGGCACATACAAACCATAGCAACAGTCTATATGAACCATTGAGATTGGATGTAGTGCATATCACAGACCGGGCCGTTGGCTGCTGCGCGAAAGATCCAGAATGATCGAACTGCCACAATGGCGTCTTTGGCGGTATGAGGAACCATCTGAAGCGCAACTCTATCAGCTCATCGCAAGATATGAGCTTGCTGTTACCAACGCCTCCAGTGCTTAATTGTGAATTGCAAGAGTAAAAGTGACGACCTTTTCTCCCTAGAACCGAACATTGGCAGTATGCATCGTCAAGATGATAAAAAAGAGACCTACGCTGGGAGGGCAAAAGAACAGGCACCTGCCAGGACTCGAACCTGGGACCTCTCGCAATCAGTGGTGTCACACCCTAAGCGAGAATCGTAACCACTAGACCACAGGTGCTGTTGGTCAGTCGAATTGGTATGATTCGATGAAGCGAGCGGCGAAAACCAAAATTATATAGCCTGTTAATAAGGCCACCCTTCTGCAACGCGAAGCGTCCAGAACTTGGGTCTTCTCCGCGCTGAGGTCGATCTTCATCTGAGAAAGGCGGGTCGAGTATGGAGGAGGTGGCTGTGTCTACCGGATCGCCCACAAATAATGGAAGGTGCTCCCCCGAGTTCACGAATCTGTGCTATCAATTGACGCGTGAGCCCAGTAGTCTTATTGTTATCTGCAGTGTTGGTAACGCGTTTTCTGATAGCTGTTCATCACCGCTTCAAGGTCAAGCTCGTGAGATTCTAGAACCAAGGGACCATGTTGATCGCGGCTTAGCTCCCTACTCTCCATTGCACACGCTGCAGACGCAGAGACACCGCCTGTTTGGTAAGAACGATTTCAAATGACATAGCTTACGTCTTGTCGTCTCGAACGAACGCATACGCATCATCGTCATTTCAATGGCTCTGGGAAAGACAAGGCACGTGTATGTCTCGCCGAGATGCAGCGTCGGGGAGCGATGTTTCGGCCACGGACGCTGCTGCAGCAGGTGCAAGCGATTTGGCGAAAAGAAGGATTGGCCTGGGAGGTCCTGGCGGAGATTGGCCAGCTGGGATCTCCAGCTTCGCCCTCAGAGCGAGACATGGGGCGGCAAGGGCACAGAAAGGCAGCACAAGAGCTTTCTCTGTGTTGCAGACTAGAGCACGCCGTCAGGTCAGCAGAGCGATGCGCGGGCTGGGTAATCAAAGGCGAAAGCAGTTCACTGCAGGCGAGCGGGCCCGGAGTATTTCTGAAGATGCACGCTGGGGACGAGTAGCGCGGATTGGGCGATGGGTCTCGTGCGCCAAGGCTAGGAACAAGAGTGGACGACGTTACGATTGGCGGCCGGCGGCGGGTGTTCCTGGCGCTAAGGGTGACAGGAGAAAGGTTATCTGCTGCTGTGGACGGGGGCTCGGGATGGGGCAGGGAGTAGCTCCATGCGATGCTTTTGCGGTGGATGCTTGTGTTGCGAAGGGCTGGAAGAGAGTGGTGACTGTGAATAGATGCAGCTGTATGGCTTTGACGACTGGACAGCCCGTGATTGAGGCAGGATAAGACTCGCACAGTGTGAAACTGCAGGCAAATGAACGGGTGTCTATCAGGTGTCGAGCAATATATCCCATCAAGCCTCCACATGGTGCTGCTGGCCCGCGTCGAGCGTTAGCGGCTTGGTACTGCATTCCACTCTCCCTTCCAGACCACACGTCCGGCCATCCTCACGACTCCAGCGTGTGTGTGCATCTCTCTCTCACCAGCAGCAGCAGCAGCGCCCGGCTCGTCCGTCCTCATTCTTTTGGCATTGACCGCATTCACTCATTCCCACACTGCTATCCGCGCCTGTACAGCTCCACCACACTCCTTTACCCCGTCCGAAGCACTACAACGCCTGTTCCGTCTCCTGAAACGCCTCCGCCAGCCTCTGTTCCGAACAAGACACCAGAGTCTCAACTTGGCTTCCTCCATACTCGGCTCGCGGCCTTGCGCCAATTGAACATACCTTGACCTTGATCCCGGATCTGCTACTCGTGTGGACGTCGCTGGACCTACCTGGAGCGTCGACGCCAGCCATAATGAAGCTCGCCATGTTGTCCGAGGCGGGCCAGCAATGGAGACAGATGCAGGAGCGCGGTTTGGAAGAGAGCGCCGGAGCAGCCGCAACCACACTTGTACAACACGTTACTCGCACATTGGCCGCAAGGTCAGAAACAACATGCGGACCCAACGACAACTCCGACGCCTGCCAAAAGCCCGTCGCCGGAACCAACACACAGACAATCGCCATTGCCCTCGGCGCTGGGTGAGTAGCTTGTCGGAGCCATTGAATCTGTCGCGGAAGCTAACAATCGATCAGCATTCCTTTAGCGTGTGCCGCCGTTGTACTCATCTATCTGCACCAGCGCCACCTCAGGAAACAACGCATGGAGGACAAGAATGACCCGCACAAGTCCCTCGACTTCGGCATGGACGGCGTTGTTAATGGTGGCAAGAAGGAGTCAAAGTGGGCCAAGCAGAGGAAGGGCCCTGAGATGACCGTCACCGATGTCGACCGCTCAAAACAAGGCGGCAGGAACCGTGGTCTGTCACTCGAAGACATGGGCCTTGGAAACCCTTACCTGCTCCCAGGAGAGCTCAACGGATCCGGCGGCTCGATTCACAGCATGTCTCGCTCGTTCCAAGATGACCACGACCCTTACAGACCTGTGACTTTCATCAAAGGCGATGGCGACTCTGTGCGCAGTCGTCCCTTTAACGAGAAGGGCTCCGTCTACTCTGCCGCGACTAGCATGCAGTCCTCCTCGAACGAAAGGGCTGGCTTGGTCGCCAACGCCTCCCGCATGTCACAATCGTTCCCTAAGCGTGGCGACTCAAAGCTCAGCAACGAACCGCTATCTCCTCAAGACTCGATCGATTCCGACACATCATTAGCCCGTCAAATGCAGAACCAGAACAACGCTCGCCAACCGTCCGAACCTTCGCTTCCGAATATCTCAGAAACCGGCCCACGCATCGATGTCCACTCCCCTCCGCCGCCGCCGGAGAAGGAGCAGCTCTCGCCACCACCTCACATTTCGTCGGCCGCTGTCGCGAACTCTGGACCTGCCGCTCGCAAGGGCTCGTTGCCACATATCGCCATCCCGCCTCGCATGTCGACCCAGTCCAGCGATTATGGAGACATCGAGGTTACCGAGATCGACGATGTGCCTGGTCCTCGCCACGTTCCCTCACTCATGATCGAAACACCCGATGCACAAAAACAAAGGTTGTCAGTCCAAGGTCTCAACCTCGCCGGGCCTGCAGCACAGAACAACAGACTTTCCGTCATGGGCCTCCGTCCTCTCCCGCCTTCTGGACCTGAAGACAACCCTGAGACACGTGCCAACAGAATCCGCTCTTTCTACAAGGAATACTTCGACGACAGCAAACCCGAACCAGCGGGCGCTCATTACCAAGACACATATGACCTCGATTATCTCACTGATGCTGCTATTTACGATCCCGAGACGGGAGGCTTCATGACAGCTGGACATGCCGCCAACAGACCCTTCGCGGAGCCCATGGGCCGTCGTGCTATGACTCCTCCACCCCGCGGTGCCAGAACACCAGTTGGTGGTCCTCATCATCGTCAAATGTCTGCGCAGACTGTTGGTCGTTTCGGTCCCCGCGCAGCAATGCCCAGAAAACAACTGCCACCGCCCATGCCTCTGAAGTCTCTGCCAACACCTCACTTGCTGAAAGACGACACTGCGATCTTCAACGCCGACGACTTTGCTCCACCAGTGTCATACCGCGACAGACAGGCTGGCCGTGGTACCGACAGTCCTACCGGCTCTATGCGCCCATACAGCCCGAGTGTCATGGCCCACGTTCCGCTCGCTGATACCAGTGCTGAACTGAGCCCGATGCCTTCACCATTCCAAATGCGCAAATCAGGCACCTATACCGCGCTGGATTTCGCTCCTCCCAGCCGTGTCAGGGCTGGCGATGGCATGAGCGACGCCGGGTCAATTCGCAGCGCTCGCTCAGGTATCTCCAACATGCACTCCGACGCCCTCCGCGCCGGCGCTTACCGCGTCTCTCGTCTTCCGCCTCAAATGGTCGGAACCAGAGATGACCTCGCGGCGCAGCTCAAGCCTACCTGGGACATGCGCAAGGACAAGACCATCGGCTAATGTAATCCCTTTTCCTCCGGACCTCGCAAAGAAAGTATCAGTCGACAGTATCGACCCCTCTTGTTTTATAAAGAAAAGCTTATAACGACACGCAAAGCCACATAGACTTATTCATGACAAGCACACTCTGGATCATTGACACACCCGGCGCCATCATTAGTTTTGCAGCACACCTTTCGGATCACCACTGATTTTACTCAACGACTGCACATATGGAGCCGTTGCCCGATCTTGGATTTGCGCTTTTTACTTTTCTCTTCTTGTTTGTTGCTGCAGATAGCCCGGCCAACAGTGAGGGTCGGTTTGTACAGTACGCAATTTACTCTTTCCTTTCTTGACTTCTCAAGATCAGATCACTCTCCTTCAAGCACGCCAACACAGCGAGGAAAGCAGTTCAATGTCAAGAGTCAAGAATACCGCTCAGCATTCTGAGGGTGGATTATCTTTCGTAACGGTCTGGTCGTTTTCTGGAGCTCTTGTTGCTACTGTACATGGGGAATTTTCTCTGGCGTTTCTAGTCTCAAAAGGTGGGACGGGCTTCTTTTTTTTTTTTTTTTTTTTGCTTTAATGTATCTTTCTCGGACGAGCCTTCTCGGACTGCTTGTTATTTCTGCGAGAGACTACATTGCTCACCAGACTCGTCGACGGCTGGCTGGTTGGCTTTGTTGTATATAGACATCTTTTACAGTATTGTGCAATACAGACTTGGTTTGAAAGGGCAAGAGAGGACGAGGCAGGACAGGTATGCCTTGTTCTCTTTCGTTCTTCCTCAGCTGAGGAGTTGGGAACTCATTGTGTACAACTTGGCAAAAATCTAGGGTTTTTTTGTTGTCCTTGCGATGTGAATCATGTGTGATGGAGTTCGACTGGGATTTGATGAGGATTTTCATGTTGTACTCTTCATACTCATGTACCTTCTACAAGGACGTCGGACAGACTAGAAGCCGACTTCGGCTATGGCATTTGCTGCGGTCATGGGACTCTTGTTACAATGCGGTCGGACGTTTACCTGAAATGCGATCGGTAAAATATTTCCACGCTCTTTCCGAGGACCGAGCAAGTGTGGCTATCGGTTGCCGGCAGGCTCCGAACATGGACTGCATGGGTATCGTTGCATCGCGACATTGATGTGTGGAGTTGCTAGAGCTGAACCCGGTTTGCTTGGGTGTTGGCAAAGTAGTCAAGTGGAGTGCCATGTTTGGTGGAGATGAATGTCTCCTAGCGGCTTGGGACAATATTGAGCGTGGTTTTCGGGAGTTGTCGGTTTCTGGCGAGTGATGTTGTACGTGGTATTTCCTGTTAGAATATTTGTCTGTTGTATCTATCTAATCCAGTAGGTATCTTTTACATCCACCAATGGGACTCTGTAGCCTTGTGAGCAATAATGATGCAAATGCAGTGGAGTCCTACTTACCTACCTACAGCAGATCAGTTCTTTTATCAGGTCAAGAGAACGACTGAGCTCGATGCAGCTGACAGGACTTGAGAGCGGCTAGCCGCGGTGCAACACATCACATTTGATACACGCCAGTAAAGTGATCGGATACTGACGATGATGCGCTCCGCCGTCAACGAAGAGAAGTACGAATGGCAAGAGCGTCGTATCAACCTCGGGCGCTTACCGTGTGGAATGTTTGTATTTGCCCGATCTGATCCGCGGAGCAAAGAAAACAATAGTGTGACGTTTCTAGACAAAGGGCAAGACGATTTGACGTGTGCTCTACGAGCGGGTGGGTATGGCGGGCATTCATCATGGCGTGAATGGCCGCCTCCGAGCGTCAGTGTGGACAATCGTAGGAGGTATTGTTCAATAATGATGGAGTTGTCGTGGCCACGGAGCCATCGGAGGCGCTCCACCAGAACAGGCTCCGCAATCTCGAACAGCTTGTCACGCGACTCTGCAGCAGCACTCGCGTGCAATCATGGTGACGGTGGAAGGTGGTCCGAAATGAGAGTCTCGACTGCGCAAGCGTTGGGGAAACGTGGGTCGCAAGAGTGAACGGCGTTGTGGAGGTGGATTCGAATCTCTGCGCGAAGGAACCCAAGCTGATTTGCAGCGATAAGATATGCAACCAGCTAATTGTCGAAGTGATTGTTCTTTGCCGGGAATGAGTCTCCAGTGGTGCCAGGCTGCCGTAACGGAAAATGCCGTAGAACTCTTGTAGTCGAGTAATATTCTCCTAGACTTATTGCAGCAGTAGTGACTGCAAGACGAAGTAACGAGGCGGCGGTGCAATCGTCGGACCTACTCGCAATCGAAGATGAAGCACAGGAGGAGGTGCGCTATAATATAGCGTCGTGGGGTTTGTGCTAGGGAGCGTTCATCACATGGACCGAGGTGGAGTGCAGTGGGTGGGGTGGGGGTGATGTTCTTGGTTCGAACAGGACGTTCACATGTGCATTCGAGACAAGACGACATGCATACGCAAGGCGTTCGATGATTTGGAAGAGGCGAATCAATACCATAGTTGCTGACGTCGTCGCAAAACATTCTCGCTCATTGCCACTTCGTCACTTCCAGACTTCCAGAGATGATATCACAGAAACAGTGACGACGAGAGGGCTTCCGCTTCGCCGCCACCAACAACATCGATAGCCAAAAATCCATCTGCCGCTGTTGCGATTACATGAAGGTATGGATAGATTAAGAAGTCAGCCTTGGCCGCACGGCATGGCAATGCTCTTGTTGAGCGTGCGATCAACAGCCTAAACGAGCAATTTGTCGTCGGGAACGGACGGAACGCGAGGTCTCGTCGTCATGGCACGCGATGCCCTCCAACGAGAGGTGTTGCTGCGGTGCGGTTGGCCGGCGCCGTGCGCGCGTTAGTGCTCAGCAATAATACCGAGCAGGGTAGATGATGGCGGTAAATGTCATCCATTGCAATTGGCCACAGTCCCTGGCAATCATCCCCTGAGTGGTGTAATGTTGCATCAGCTTGCAGGGCCGGGTACAGCTCCGTCTTCGACGTCACACCCAAGCTTCCTCTGCCACCCGTCTCCTCGCCTACACGGCAGCATGTGAGAGGCTCTGCGGGCATGGATCTTGGCTTGATGATCTCCCTTCGCGGCCCTTGAAGACATCTGTACAAGGGCAGATGTAGAGAATATATCGACATAGGCACCTCAAATTGGAGCTGACGCTCCGCGCTATCTGTATCTTCACTTCATATCACCATGAGATCAATGCACGAATGCCCATATTTCGTCGCCACTTGCCCATGGGGTGCGCGCACGCAGCTCCATCATCTCCAGACGCTAAGGCGTTGGTGCAGTGTAGAAATATGGACCTGCGAGGTTAGTCCGATCGATAGCGAGAACACTGGAGCAAACACTGGGGACTACGAGAACCGATGCGACGACCAGCTCAACATGCAGCGTGGATGGCTCCGTTTGTGCGATTCATTGGTCGTTTGTCGTGTCCAGCGAGGGATGAGGTCCGAAGCATGTCTCTCTCACTTCGTGGCGTATAAGTATCACCCTTTTGTCCAGGTCCAGATATGTTCTTGTCCCACACATAACCCACCTCCACAACTCTCCTCATTACTTCAGACTCTTGAACCATTTTTCTCGAATCCAATCCAATCCAAACCAGATCAATTCCAACCTACCTCAATCCAGACCAAGTCACAACCACACATCATGGCACCCATCGCAATCTCTCCCAACGAGTCGCAGGTCGACGTTTCAGCCCAGAAGGACCTCGACAATGAGCGCCGCGACAGCACATCCCCTCTCATGGGTGTCGGTGGTCGCAAGATGCCCCAGCGTAAGCGCACCATCGACATGAACGACGGCCACGAGATCCCTCAAATCGCTCTCGGTGTGTACAAGGCACCCAACGGCCAAGAGACCGAGGACGCCATCCTCGCTGCGCTCGACGCAGGTTACCGCCACATCGATTCCGCCGCTCGTTACATGAACGAGGAGGCCTGCGGTCGTGCTGTCAAGACCTGGTGTGACCGTACTGGCATTCCTCGCAGCGAGATCTTCATCACCACCAAGCTGTGGGATGCTGACCACGGCTACGAGTCTGCCTTCAACGCTCTTGTCGACTCCCTCAAGAAGTTTGGTCTTGAATACTTCGACCTTTACCTTCTTCACTCTCCTGCCGAGTGCCCTCAGAAGCGTCTTGACTCATGGCGTGCTCTTGAGACCGCTCAGAAGTTGGGTATAGTCAAGTCCATCGGCGTTTCCAACTTCGGCGCACAAGATCTTGAGCACCTTATTGAGAACTCTCAAGTCATCCCTTGCGTCAACCAAATCGAGGTTCACCCCTTCGGCCAGCGCAAGGACCTTGTTGCCTTGTGCGAGAAGCACAACATCAAGATCGAGGCTTACTCTCCTCTCGCTCGCGGCAACAAGCTGAACGACCCTCGCATCGGCGAGATCGCTGAGCGTCTCGGCAAGACTCCTGCCCAGGTCCTCATCAACTGGAGTGCAGCCCGTGGCAATGTTGTCCTGCCCAAGTCCATGACAGCTTCGCGTATCCAGTCCAACTTCGACTCGTTTGACTTCGACTTGTCGGCTGAGGACATGGCGACCATTGATTCTCTCGAGGAGAACTATGTTACCGGCAGCCTTCATAAGTCTGAGGACTAGAGCACCAGCTGGCTGGTGTTCGTTTCGATCCAGTTCGTCGGACAGCCTGGTGTTGTTGATGCTTGTATCGATTTTCCTTTTCCCTTATGAGTACCCGGAACATTTTCATGATATCTTACGAACCTTAGAACAGAGTGCGATGCACAAAGCATAGATCAGTATAGACAACGCACAATAGACAAAGATTTAGAACATCAACTCTGCCATGTTGTCATCCATGGTGATCCTTTGTCGACTACCAGTACCGTTGATGACGATAGTCAGTCGAGTTGGCGTGACCTTTTGAAGCCTCTGTCGTGGAATTCGACAGTGTCCTGCTTGTAGTGTCCGTTCCACATTTTGGGTCATTTGAGGAACAAAGTCGATGTATTCGTTTGGAGAAGCGTAGTGTTCGAGTATCGTGGCGAAAGGATATTGCACCAAAGCGAAATGATGTCCCGGAGAGCAATCACCTGACGTGAGCAAGAAACAATATTGAGAGTAGAAGACGCCGGAGCCGCGTTCTTGTATTACAGAGCCTGCAGCAAGGTGTACGTCAACTGATGCAAAGATTCGATAACAACGGGTCACAAACTGGTGAGAAACTCACGATACTGCCGGAATTGCCTATTTGGGTAGTCCGGCTGGTGCTGCCGACCCTTGCTCGCTTGGGATGCTACCTTTTCGACGCAAATTGTGTTAACCATTCAATAAAGGAATAGGGCGTACCAAAATGAGTTTTGTTGATAGAATCGTCGTGGTGGTTTTGCTAAATTTTGGTACTTGTAGGGTGGCAGGGAGAGAGTCAGCGCCGAATCCGGTTGTAACCGGTATACCGATCAGCGTAGACGTCGATGGAGTCGTGATGCCACCAGGTCCCACAGTTACGACTCAACGCCCTCACCAGTCTGCTGTTGCCTCAACCGCCCACACGCACGAGGCGTTTACGAGATAAGCAGTATCGCCGCCAAGATGTTTAAAGGCGTTCAGGACACCTGTTTGGCCATCTGCTTGGGTTCCGCGCTTTCATACCAGCCCATAGCGTGTGCTATATATTCACCAGCCAGCCCCAGCGAGATGGCCCCGCCAGTGAACCACGCTCCTCTCCGGAACCACGCCCAGCAATCGGCTACGCTCGACAAGTTCACCTTCTTGATCATGTAGCCCAGAGTCGATGCAGCGCCGCCGCAAACACCGGCGTAGAAAATCGGCCCAGCACCAATAGCCATACCCGAGCCGGCAAGGAGCACTACCTGCAATCCAGCGACTGCAGATAGGAAAGTCTTTGCGTTGTGCTGTTGCGCTAGAGCGATAGACTTGATACCGGCCTTGACGTCGTCCTTGATGTCTTGGTATGCATAAATCATGTCGTAAACGAGCGTCCATGCCACGCAGCTGCTGTACAGACAAGCAGCAGAGATCAAAGCCGGTATGTTGGAAAGTAAGTCGATACCCAGAGCAGGGAATCCCATCATAGCTCCCCACGAGAAAGTGAGCCCAAGCACGAACTGAGGGTAATTCGTCACTCTTTTTGCCAAAGGATATGTGGCCACGAAAAGTAGTGATGGAGTAGCGTAGAAAAAGCATTGCCATGGGAACTGTAACAAGATGGCCAGTCCGACAAAGAGCTGTGCGCCTAGGAATGGTATCGCCTGATGAGGTGTAATGGCGCCTCGTGCTATTGGTCGCAATCGTGTTCTCGCGACATGCGGGTCAAGATTCCGATCCCAGAGATCATTGATGGTGCATCCGGCGCCGCGCATGATGATGGCGCCGGAGTAGAAGAGGAGGCATGTTCCCACCACGGTAGAGACAGGAGTAATTGGCGTGGTAAGTGGCGCAGCAAGGATCGTGCTGAACATGCAGGGAAAGAAAAGATAGTTCGTGCCCACTGGCTTGTCGAGACGTACTAGCTCAGCATAGGGCACCCAAGAGCTGGGAAGATATGAAAGAAGGCCCGTGGTAGGTGGCGTGTATGGTGCTGGTGCAAGAGATTCTGGTGGCTGAATCGCAGCGGCAGGCTTGATGTTTGTTGTAATATTAGAAGCGGTGCTGCTTGACCGCGAAAGAAGGTGACCTGCAGACTGTAGACGGCTTGCTGATGTGGGCAAGACCTTTGAACTTGCGGCGGACATGTTCCATCTTCGCGTGTACTGTGCCTGGAGCTGCTTCGAGGTCCGAGAAAAGGTGGATGGGCTCGCGAACTGCTGGCAACCAGCGAATCGTCTTGCGAGGAGTGAAATCATAGCGAATGGCGCGATGAAAATAAAATACAGACCTAGCTTACCTTAACATGCTGTCGCCGTGTGAAGAGAGAGGGTGGAAGACCTACTGTGTGGATTGAAAGGACGATACTGCAGCCAATGCTCAAGGAGCTATGCCAATGCAATGCTAGCAGATGACGAGACGCGAGGAGTCGCGATGAGTCGCGAAAGGAGTCACAGTGCAAGTGAAGTGTCTCCAATGGCGACTTCTCGATACAAAACGTCGGCGTGGTCAGAGCTCGGCCTCGGCCTGCGTCGCCGCCTCTCCGCTCCGCGTCTTCCAGAGAGCTTCGAGAGCTGTTTCGCGTATTCGAAGCAGCCTCCACCACCGACCGCATCGACACGACAACACCACACTCGCCACCGCCACGCAGCTCGGAGAGGTACAGCGACTGCGCAAGGCAGCGAGGCACCTGCCATAGTCCTCGCGGCGACGTCGCATCCACCTCACTGCCCACCAACCGCAACTGGATCGCAACTTTTGCCCACCACAGCGCAACTTCTCGACCTAGACGCCACACCACTCATGTCGCATTGACGACCTACCTGCTGCGATGCTCGTCCGGCCACCTCACTTCACCTCACTTCACTTCACCTCACTCCACGACTTGCGCGCTCAACGCGCGACCAATATTCGCCATGCCGGCTTCGCGACCACGCGCGGCCTTCGAGCCCATCCCGCCAGACCTCAATGTCAAAGCACTGGTCGAAGGAAACAAAAACTTCTCCTACGTTGACCGGATATCATGCGACATGATCGACCAGCAAGGCATCCTCGCATTCGAAAAGCTCGTTCTTCTTCACGTCATCATTGGTGGGAAGCCTCTCGTTATCGACGGATTCGAGGATCGCCTTGATCCATGGACATTCACTCCTAGGTGGTTGCGCGACAACTGCGGCGATAAGGTTGAGAACTCGCGCAATCTTTCTGGAAAAGAGAACTTGCCCTTGACGCTTGGTCACTATTTGAACAACATGGGCCTTCTCACCAATCAGTTCTTCGAAAACCCGGGCGCATACAAGGAAAAGAACAAGCAGAGAGTGTATCTGAAAGACATCGACTGTCCCGGTGTGTGGTGGGACAAGCTCAGGGATCACATACCGAGTACTCTGGCATACCTCAACGACAGCACCGGCGACGTCAATGGCCCTGGCTCAGTACAAGACGGCAGACGTCTGGGTAAGGGCATTGCTCATGCTGGTGATTTGATGAGCTCTTTGCCGCCAGACATGCGCGCAGAAAATCTGATGTGCTATATCGGGCACGAGGGTACCTACACACCATCACATCGGGAGATGTGTGCAAGCTTAGGGCAGAACATTATGGTCGAGGCAAGCGGCACTTTCGATGAAGATGGAAAGCCCGAAAAACCCGGCAGCTCGATCTGGTTCATGACCGAAATGAAAGATCGTCACCTTGTCTCAGAGTACTGGCTCAGCGTCTTGGGCCATGATATCGAAGTAGAAGACCACTTCGCGCAAGTCGTCGCCTGGAAGAAGGCGCCTTTCAGCGTATATGTTGTCGAACAACGCCCTGGAGATTTCATTTTGATCCCGCCTCTCGCGCCTCACCAGGTCTGGAATCGTGGCACGCGGACAATGAAGGTAGCGTGGAACCGCACCACAGTGGAGACTCTGAAGATGGCTCTTGAGGAAGCCATTCCTCGAAGTCGCATCGTCTGCCGAGACGAACAATACAAGAACAAGGCCATCGTTTACTACTCTTTGCAAAAGTATGCGAGTCTTCTCGTCATGGCACAGCAGCAAGCTTCGCGCATGGCACCGGAGGCTGCGCACCAGCTTCTGTACAAGGGCAAAGTGAAGCAGCTTCAGAAAGATTTTAAGCTTCTGTTCACAATGTATCGCGGGATTCTATTATCGGAAATGTTTAGCCCCGACGAGCCCGCGCCTAAAAACATCGAGTATCTTCCGTTTGATTCCAATGTGACCTGCGCATACTGCAGAGGCAACATCTTCAATAGATTCCTGTCTTGCGGCTCCTGCAAAGACATGCTGGGCCATCACGTAGACGACGCTGAAGGCGACCCCTACGACGTGTGTCTTGAATGCTTTGCAATGGGTAGGTCGTGCTGGTGCATCAGTGGGCTCAAATGGGTGGAGCAATTCCGCTGGAAAGAGCTTGCTTCTAAATACGAGACCTGGCGGAAACTGATCATCTCCCTGGACGGCGGTCAGATAACCGCAAAGACACCAAAGCCGCTTTTGGAGGAGCGCAGGGACCAGAAGAAGCGAACGCTCGCAGAAATCTGCAAGGACCAGCTGAAGCGACGACCTTTCAAGGACATGCACAAACCGGTTGAAGAGCCCAAGTCTGACGCTGAGGAAGACGAGGAAATTGTTGTGGGCGACGATGGAATGGTCAAGAAGATCAAGAAGAAGAAGAGCAAGACTTGGCTCAAGAACAACCTGCCATGTCACGTGTGCTGTCATCGCCATGCCAGTTGGAAGATGGCGTTCTGCACAACCTGCGACCGAGGATGGTGCTACGGATCGCTTTTCAGGGGGTGGGACAAGATGCCACAGGAAATCATGGAAGATCCTGACTGGCAGTGCCCTCATTGCTTGGGCATCTGCTTTGCGGGCGCTTGCAAGCGTGAAGGCAAGATGCAGCCGTACGAGCCAAAGGGCACTCTGCTTGGCCACGACACGAAGAAAGTGGCCGATGTCCGCAGTGTTGAAGCTCTTGTTGACTTCAGTGTTAGCAATCTCAACTGGATCAAGGATGATGAGGCCTTGCCGAGAAATCAATCGAAACGCCTAAGTCGCGCAAAGGCGGACGCCGACAAGGCCAAGGAGGACGAAGCTCCGATGGATGAGGACGAAGAGGAGCAGAACCACTTGGACGAAAGTCGCGTCGATTATGAAAACTCTCCCGCCGATGACACACTGATCGACCCGGCCCTGACTGGAAGCGGAGAAGACGCTGACTCCGATGCGTACTTTGCCAGCCGTTTACAACAGGCCAATCTCTCTGGGCCGCAAAGACAGCCTCCTCCTGCTGCAATGCTCGCTGGTGCTCCCGCGGCTGTGCCAGATGGCTATACTGCTATCCACTCCGCAGGCTACATGCCTCCGCCTGCGCACATGTACGGACACATCGACGAGGACGGAAATACGAGCTACCCTCATCCGTATCGACCAGGAAGTGTCGAACCAATGGATCAAGGCGAAGATCCGGTGTCGTTCGGCGATGGCGGAAAACGCAAGCGAGCCAGTGACGATGAAGAGCATGAGGACATTGCTATGACCAAGGGCAAGAAGTCAAAGAAGCCTCGATTATCTGCGGCTGGCTTCAGAAGCGTTGATCTTGCCGACGCTGCACCCGCACTCCCAAAGAATGAGATGCAGCGTCAATTCGGCAAGGAGAAAGAGCGCAAAGCGCTCGAGAAAGCAAAGGCAGAAGGCCGATTCATCATGATGCAAGCTGCGCTCAAAGGCAAAAAGCGTATCGTGAAGCTATCTGTTCCTGGCCACAGACTCGACGAGCTCCTAGCGGCAAAAGCAGCTCGTGCAGCTCAATTGGCACAAGCAGCGCTGGCTGCTGGAAGCGGCTTCACTAGCACCAATGGCGCATCCAGCGCTGCAGTGCCTGTCACGCAACCAGAGTCCAATGGCGCTGCAGCTAACACTGATCTTCTGCAGAGTGATATCGCCCCTAAGAAAGACCACAGAGAAATCTACGAGCGCAGAAAGGCTGATGGCCATGTCATCAACAGCCGAAGTAAGAAGGCCCTCGTTCCCGTCGAGAAGGACGAGAACTACGGGTACCGATCTACAGAGAAGAAGTACGCGAATACTGCGGCGGCCAAGAGACCGGGGCGAAAAGCTGCCTCGCATCATGTGGAATACGAAGAAGTCGACATTGGCTCAGACCTCGACGAGGATGAAGTCGTTCCAGAGACCAATGGCCAAACCACCAACAAGCGACGCTCTATGCCAAGCTACATCCAGGATCGCCTCGACGGCGAGAACGACCTTCCAGACTCACTTCCCGATGACTTCAGAGACCGCCACTGGGACAGCCACGGCAAGAAGAAGTCCAAGGGCCGCAAGTCTGGGCCTGCAAGTTTTCCGAGCGTCACAGCGAACAGTGTAGAAGCGGACAGGGGTCCGGCCGCGAGCGCGACTAGACCGCCTGCTGGCAAGAGGCCAAGCATGCGCCCCGCCGCGTCATCTCCACACGACGATGTCGATACCAACTCTGTGGAGTCTGGAGACGAAGACGCTGCTGGCGCATCCACGCAAAGTTCCGGACGAGCAACCCCCGTCGTAGCTGCTGCTACGAGCCAGCCACACGGCTGGGCCACCATGAATGAGGCACAGAACAGTACGGCTAGCGCTGCAGCGCAAGCGCAAAAGCAGCGCGAGATGGAAGAGGAAAATCGGAAGGCGAAGCTAATGGCCTTGGAAATGTTGGACGACGCTTCCCCGGGCGCGTCTGCACCTCCAAGCACATCCAAAGGCAAGAACGTACGTTTCTCGATGGGCCACAGCAAAGGCAACAGCATTAGTCTGGCAGATGGCCTGGACGATGAAAGCAGCGACGATGAGGTCGAGAGTGTTCCAGCCAAGCGAGGCCGGCCACCTAAGGCGAAATGAAGGCTGTGATGAGTTCTGCCCGGCCCATGTGTAGGGCTGATGGTTGTGAACGACGAGATTATTGCTTCTGTTTGTTTGTACGCGTTTCGAGCACGGTGTTATCGGATTGGGAGATCAACGAAAATTGAGCGACTCTCCTGACGTTTCTACGATGTTGCTCGTCTGGAACCTATCGCCACGTTCTGCAATTTTTGTCCAAGACACCTGGTAAGCAGCAGCGACTATGGCTCCTGCTACCATGGACTAACTAGGTAGCTTCCTCTCATCATTCAAAGTGTCCATCTTTCACAGTTTCTTTGTCACGCAATCAATCTCGATGAGTGATTCAAATTCACAATCACGGCATGTCCACGCAAAAGTAGCCGCCTTATAAGTCATCAGAGTTAAAAGTGAGTGTCAACCCACGAAGATCGCCCGTAGAATTGCAAAAAGTCAAAGAGCCGAAAGGAACAACGTTAAACCCCTTACTCAGCAAGCTCGCGCCAAAGGTACAGTACTCATCAGCTTGTCACCGCTTGTTGACCGCAGCAAGTCAAATATACGGGTCCCCTCGCCAAGGGGCGTGAGAGTGGGCACGCATGGCGCGAAATATAGGCGGACGTCGGTTTGTTGGCGAGCAGCAGCGGGGACTGCTGATAAGAATAGAAGGCAAGACGTCCATCGAAACTTTGTCGTACAGACGCACTTGCGTGAACCACAAGAGGAAGCCGAGTGACAGCCATCCTGGCGATTTGATAGGAGTTGGCCCCACAGCGAGCGAGCGAGCATCGCAGCACGACTCGGGCTCCTCTCGATGCCCTGGACAAACCAAGTCAGCAGCGCATCGAGGCGCATCGCATCGCATCGCATCGCATCGTCAAACGACCCAAGACGAAAACGTGAGAGCTCGACTCGCACGATCCCCTCGTCCGGAACAGCCATCGAAACCTTGCGAGATCCGACTTCCGCGCCACGCGCGAACCTTATGCACCTCATAAAGAACTCGCGTCGTCGTGCGTGTGAGCCCCATCTGATGATGGCCAGGGCGCAGCGAGAAACCTACTTCCAGCCTTGCCTTGCGTGCTGTGCGCGCACAGACTGCGGCCGTATGCCCCAAAACCGCTGGCGGCAGAGCTGGCGCCCGTGCTGCCCTTTGCCGAAGTATAATGAAAGGCACGACAAGCGGGCCAAAAAGCCAAAGTGCCAAAGCATCGCAGCTGTGCCGCTCTCTGACAGAAGTTTAGGAGCCAGCCTGTGCAGGGCGCAGGTGCACGCAAGCAAGGTTTGTGCGCTAGGCGATAGGCCCAAAGTTTGCGCCATGCCTACTTGGACGGCCTGCCTTGGCGGCGTGATTTTGGAACGTCCAACGCGTGACGGTGTCGTGCTGCACAGGGTGGCGCTGATACGGGTTTTGCTTGGAAAATCGCCGATTCGCTCGGAGACACCATCGTGGGGTTTGGATGGGGACGTGAGGTTGGAGTCTGGACAAGAGATGAGGGCGAGGAGAGCAGTGTTCGGCTGTTGTCGCGGGATGTGGTCGTTGGTCGTGGGGTTCGCGCGTACTGCGGCTACATAAATAAAATTATTGTAAGGCAGCGATGAGGTCGAATGCCCGATTTCATACTCTGCACGAACTCGACAAAAGCAGACATAGGTGGCTGAAGGATGCTCGGGGAAAGGATGCTGTAGGACGACAGGGGCTTACTAATTGATCAGAGCAAAACGCCACTGTTTGAAGCCACATACTTATTATACGCGGATCTCTTAAATCCGGGATTGTGCACATCAGGTCACCTCCGGCTGAAGTAAAAGTGTCTCATGCAGTTGCCTCGGTCTCGCGAAGTACTTCTAGGACCTGTTGGTTCTCAAGATAGAAAGAATATGGGTTTGAATCATTACATGCATCGTTGCCAGTGACCTTCATTGACATCTTCAGCGGAAAGAACTTGAGGTGAAATGTTTTGTCTACCGTAAATCTCGCATTGTAACATATCTTTCATCGAAAATGTAGGCCGTTTCAATCGCATGACTCCACTCGACACACCAGCTTGGTCGAGATCTTGATATGGCGATTTTGGTCACTTTTCGCAGGCAGCCTTGGTGCATTAGGGTTCACGAAGTCGTTGCCGATACATGACTGTGCTGGAAGTGTCAATAGCAAGCAGGCCACTGCGCGGGTATGTATCATGTAGTTGAGCTGCTAACACTCACAGCGTAGGCGGCGCTGAATGTAATGTATGTAGATGCGCGATGCAACAGAAAAGAGCCGAAGGATCCATTGAGGATTGCGCGATGAGATGCCGTGACGTTCGACAACCTTCTGTCCGGATCGCCTGTCGAGATAAGCGCGCTTTGGTCGTCAAAGCGACATGACCAACGTGCATGATCCCTCATCCCTCAAACCTCCACCTCCGCGTCTATAATACGCGGCCGTAAGCTGATGTCTCCCAGAAGGTGCAGGTCCACGCGCATGGTTGGTTGTGAGTGCGCCAGCTGACGCCGCCCTGCAGGTGGACACCGACGATCCAGCTTTGTTGTGCGAATGGCGACGGAGGGAGTCAGCCTCCCGGCGTTTGCCATGTCGGTGAAGTTTTGGCAAGACGGGTATGCAACACGCAGCTGCAAGCAACTTGCCCAGGTCACAGATCTGTATGCCCTTCGCGGTTCGGCCTCGCCGACCGAGGCAACCGATGCTTGACTCGAGTGGTCGCGAGAGGGGCGGCAGCTGGGTGTGGCGTTAAGGCTGCCGCCGTCGGCGCGTCTGAGAGAAAAGACACCCACGTGATGGGCTGCGAGGTCGCTCCAGTGCAAGCACAATAAACAAGGTTTTTATTTTTCTGCGACAAGTGCATTAGCTTTGCGTAACGAAGACTGAGCTAATGAATCCCAGACAGTGTGCATTGGAGGATGAGCTCACAGTGACGTTAGCTGCGACCGGCTTCTTGCTGATCGGATGCGTGCGTGCTGCGCCAGTATCGGTCGACTGCGCGTTCCGCGACCTCGCCTTGGAATCGCGAACGGAAATAGTTGAAGACTGCGAACTCGTCTTTGCTGAGCACGTATGAGTCGGGGTAAGAGTTGAGGTTGTTCGAAATCTCGGCGATAGCTTCTTCGAGGTAGTTGGTGACGCTGGGATCCAGATCGCCTTCGGTATTGCGAGCTATATCAATAGCTCGCTGGTAGGTCAATTGGCCGACGCCGTCAAAGCTAGCTTGGTTGTTGCCGGTGTTGGTGGTGCTGCCACCCATTGCAGACGACGACACGGAGATGGAGGGACGGAGTTGAAGGCGTTCGGGTGAGGACGAGGAGCGCGAAGGAGGACTTGGGTAGGCGGGTGCAGGAACAGAGAGGATAGACATGTTCGCTTTAGTAGACACGGGATGTGGTGATGGTCTGCGCTGGCAGTGGGCTCCCGAACGTAACGAAATGAGGCGGCAACAGTGCAGGAGATGGAAAGGCTGCGAGCGATTGTTGGGCGTAGGGACGATGCCTGCTTACCCCGTGCCTCGAGCGTCTACTTACTATATCACTTGCGACGTGACTAGCAAGCTTCGAAGGTACAACTCCGTGACGCCCTCCACCGCTGCTAGAACCCACAGCATGGCCCAGGGTGACGCCAAGATATGCCGGGAAGCTTTTGTGTCGCAGACCACTTGATGGTGCAGGGCGTCGTGGGCACTGGTAGGAAGTCAAATACACACACGCCTAGTACAGCAGTACGGCTGGCGCAGGCGGATGAGGTCGTTAGACGGCTGGCCTGCAGCGATGAAGCTTGAGCTCCACCGGTGGCGTGCACGCTCGCGCTGTGCGCAGGACGCCGAAGGAATCGACCAAGGGTGGAGACGCCTTTCCGGCAGATGTCGAGACCTCCACCATCCGTGCAGCGTATCACGTCTGTTCACCAGGCATGCGGTGCGACATGGAACGTTCCCCGGCGCGGCAATCGCTTGTGCAAGGCGTCTGCACCCTTGAAGAAAGGCGTGGACAGTGTGATCATACGTCTTACGGTGCCGTCGAAGATATGCGAGCCAGATCACCCGGGTGTATCTGCAGGCGAGGCGCGCCGGCCAACCATGCTCGAAGGTTTGCAGCACAACAAGGGTGAAAACAAGGTTAACTCTAGGCAAACTCAGCTCTGTCCCGAACCACATGGTCTTTGACTTTGCTCAGGGCGTCACCGCCGGCGGCGCTCAGGTCTAAAGTTCGTAGCGATTCTTGAGTCGTGAGACTTCCAACGCTGCTTACTTTTAGTTTTCGAGACTCGCCCTACCTATTGTGCATGAGGCTCGAGCTCCAGTAATGCTCGGTAGTTGTTATAGGTACTTGGAGCAAGCTGCCAAAGCTCCTACTTTGAACCGAAGCCCTCACTACAGATGGGGCTTCGAGACTGTACGTGTCAGTCTCTAACGAACCCTGACTATGGCCATCTCGGTTGCGGCATTGACCTGACCATGCTCTACGCGAGCCTGAGATCTGAGTATCAACGTTGAAAGAAGTGAAGATAGCCTGCATGTGCCCTGCCGATGGACTGCACATCAACGTCGAGGTGCCCAATCGGCTCGGATGGATACTTGCATGCCTTCAGCATGATCTACCGGCACTGTGGACGGGCCCTATTCATGAGTGCAGCGCAGGGGAATCCCGCGTGCCAACAGGCCTTGACAGTCTTCCCGTCTTTCAGAGCTGTCACATCGGTCACTCATGCATTTCGCGAAGTTGGCAGCTCTTTCGTTGGTGCCACTAGAACTGGGAAGTGCGGCAACCTCGTGGGCCGCATGTGAGCTTCATCTCGCATCGTCTCACATCTGCGCCTGAACCTTGGAAGTCAAGAAAGCCAGAGAGCCAGAGCAATGTGCGACCCGCCTCGCAGGAGCTGCCTTCGCAACGTGGACCAAAGAAACTCTCCTCATCGGCGCCACGAGCAGATCTTGGCGAGCTAGTTTCTTTGCGCGGTGTGAACCTACAGGAGATGACTTGCGCTCCTTTTTCTTCACGTCATGTTCTCGAAATCAGAATCGCGGCCTAGTTGACGACGTAACTAATCCGAATCGTCACAAGTTGTTGCGTCGCTTTCAGGAGCACTGCAACGCTGTAAGCCACGTTTGATTAGATCAAGAAGCCATCGGCCATTGTTGCAGCTCGCTTGGATTATTTTGATCGCGTTGCCGCTTCTATGTTACTGTATATAAGCGGATAGCCGTGTTTGCTGTCGCAGGGAGTTGAGGCAGGCTCAATATCTATAGCGGGATTTGACTCCGGGAATAAAGGTTAGTCGATTGGCTTTTCGCTCACCGGCGTGTACCGATCTTGAACCCTCTTGGGTGAAGGCCGGTCGGTGGCTTGAGGCTTCTCGGTCGTCTAGCCTAAACGCAACAGCCCTAGGAGGACTCGATCATGGACTGACTCGTCATGCGAGCGCTGTGCCAAGATCTAGCCTTCCTGTAGACGTCGCCTACGTCGCTGGCGGGACGGCAATCGAAAGAGGGGTCATGGTCAACCTCGTTTGTTTCACGAGGAGCTTGAAGTGGACTGCCCTCTTTCCAGCTGCGTGTTGCACATGTTTCTGCGAAGACAAGTCGGGCGTGCCATGGTGCATTTCACAATCGATGAGGTCTGTGGTTTCGGAAGTCGGACTGGACTTTAGGACTAATGCCTGAGGCAATCAGGCTCTTCTCGGGCCTTGCCGTTCCTCTAAGTCCGACTCCGGCGACGGGGCATCGTGCTCGAGCTTTGCGAAAGTCAACATGGGACAATCAGATAGGCATCATCATCAGGCATCTCCCTCGCCGTCGCCGTCGCCTGCACAGGTAAGGTAGGGCCATTCATACGCAGCAGTCATGTTTTCCTCTTCTCGCATGGCGCAGCTCTTGCGCCAAAAGCCTTTTCAAGCATCCATTTTCGAGGCAGCAACTCGGCGCACTCTTGTCAGACAAACACCCTTACGCCAAAGACCCAGCAACTTCTCACGAACATATTTCACCGCGCGATCTACAAAATCAACACCTCTGCGAACATGGCAGTCAACATACCGGGACATGCTTCTGCGACCCTTCCGCAACTTCCGCTCCAACTCCTCAAAGAACGGCCCTCGACCAGATCCAACACCACACCTTGGTAGCCCAGAACCTACAGGCCTCAAAGCGCGGTTATCAAAGCTGTCAAGAGAATATGGGTGGGTAGCGCTGGGTGTATATATGTCTTTGAGCTTGCTGGACTTCCCGTTCTGCTTCCTAGCAGTGCGTTTAGCTGGACCTGAAAGAATCGGACAGATCGAACATTCTATCCTGTCCAGTATCAAGTCTGTGACAGCGCCGCTCTGGAAGATGGTTGAGCCAATCATAGGTGACTGGCGCAAAGAGAAGAAGGCAATCAACGAGGCGGGCGAAGCCATCGAGGAAGCAGGAGAGCAGGCCGAAGAGCGCCCAGCGGCTGCTAGTAGGTTTCTTAAGGGTATAAGTGGTGACTTGAATATCTGCTGACGTGATGCGCAGGCATCTGGACCGAGCTGGCACTTGCTTATGGCATCCACAAGACCATCGTCATTTTCCTCAGGGTACCGCTCGCTGTGGCTTTGACACCCAAGGTTGCAAAGCTGCTGCGCAGCTGGGGTTACCAGGTCGGAAGAAAGAAGCGCTCATAGATGGCGAAACGTACCAGAACTGGTCGCGAAAGGCAATACACTCGGCTCATTAATACAGGTGGGAGGAATGGTTGTACAACATTTGTATGATAAGAAGGGAGTCGTGGGACGCGACAATTGTGCAAAGCTCTTCACACATAGAATCACACACGATACATGTACAAATTGCACAGAAGCATCTGGCCCTGCCGGTTTACTATACACTCACAATAATACCGTAGGTATAGAGTGACCCCATTTTTATTCGCCGCTACTCGGTTTTCTTCACACGTCAACGCCATCCTTAAGATGACCTGCGTGCCTTTGATACGTCCAATTTGAAATGTATTATTATAAGACTGACTGAACGAGGATTATGGCAAGATCGACACATCTTGGCGTGACCGAAGGCTGTCCCCGACAACTCTATCTTCTCCACTTCCAACTTCCATCTTGGAGCTGTTGATGCGCCACAAGCCTGCCAGAAGGTTCACCATCTACATTTTCAGATTGTTCCTGCGACGATTGGCTTGCAATACAGGCACATTGAGCGAGTACCTTACTTCTTGACCCTCCAGTCACCTTTCCCTTTCGTAAAACGATATCCTCTTGCCCAGCGCTCTTATAGAATCAGGCACAAGATAACCAGGTCTCGAGGGAAAAGCCAATGAATAAGCAGTGCTTCCTTCTTCTTTAGGTATGTCCCATTGAACAGCATCTAGCATGGGTGTCCGAGAGCTCTGAAGTATACACTGCTATTTGAGACGTGCATCTTCGACTGCGACCTGGATAAGTGATTCTAACAATCAATTCACACCAGACGACCTTCATAATGGCAGTGTCAGGTCAAGCGGAGCCGGTAGCCGTCAAATCGCAACCAACAAACCCGGCGGCCAAGAAACCCAGGAAAAACCCTGCTCGGCGCAAAGCAGAAAGGTCCAACACCAACGCCATCGCCGAGCCCGTCAAAGATCAAGGCAATACAGATACAGTTCCTGCGCCTCTGACTCGACAGGCCAGCGCTCCATCTGTCCTAAGCAGCACAGATGCTACCAGACCTCCATTGCAGACCAGGAAATCATCCACTGCCACACCAAGCTCAGGACCCGGAGGCACTAGACCACAAAAGCCCAAAGACACCTCAATCGTCCAGCAGCAGAAACAATCGAGCGCTCTAGCACCTCAAGCTCGTCCAGCTGTGCGCCGTAGCAACACAACCAGCTCTTCACTCGCCTTCAACGCACCCGCCTTCGTGACCGGCGGCCTAATAGGTTGCGCCGCTGGCGCCGCCATCCTCATGGCCGTGCACGTGTGGTACGACTTCGCAGGCGTCAAAGCAGCCATCGCCACCGCGCGCGCTGCCCGCATTTGCGTAGACAACTTGAGTGAAGAGCTCATCACCAGCATGAGTGCCGGCACGTATAGCACCGACGAAGCACTTGACATCTTACGCCGGACAACATTGGCCTATGCGAGCACCATCCCAGAGGGCGGGCCAGTAGTTGAGCGGATATTCCGCGAAATCGCTGCGGTGCGGCAATCGCGTGGTGCTGAAGTGGATAAGGTGCTTGCTGGGGCTTATGAGGAGTTGAGAGCTGCGGGTGACAAGGGCTCTTCTGCTGTTGAGACGAGGAATATTGTTCTCAAACATTTGGTTAAACTGAGTTTGTTCGCCAGTCGGGCGACGCAAGACATTTTGACGAGAAATCCGAGGCTGAAGCCTTTGAGAGACGGAGCGGTCAAAGCATTGAAGGAGCCACCGCGGGCAAAGGTGCCTTCGACCAAAGTCAACTTGGTGGTCAAACATAAATAGTTGCCCATGCGTCAGGTGGCTTACGATGATATGAATGTTATGTCGAAGACAAATTTCATGTCCACTCAGCTTTCTGTTAGGCGTATTCTGGCTATAAGTTGTGTTGACAGTGACTCGAGCAAGACAACATACCAATCAGCCTCTTGCAGTCAACCACCCCGTGGTCAACTTTCCCTTCTCTCCCATCTGACTTGACCAGTCAATGTCGACCTGAGCGAGCGCTTTAGCAGCGCCGGTTGCACTGGCTGGATCCTTGTCCTCCACTACAAACATGACCTGCTCGACATCCCGCGGTTTCAGAATGATGGCCTGTTGGCTCTCACGGCCACTGTCGTTACTGATGCCACCCTTCCAAGCTACTCCAGTGCCTTCATTCAGGCAAACTTTCTCGATCACAACTCTTCCTTCGCCTAGGTTCTCAAGCTGCGCCTCTAGCACCCATTTCTTCCCACTTTCTCCGGTAGTCACCAGTGGGCTAATTTTGCTTCTTACAGCCACACATTGCTGAGATACAAATTGGTAAAGTTTCCGGAAAGTCCTCGCTCGCCCACCGCTAGCCGCTTCACCGTCGCGTGAAGTTTCAGTATACGAGACGGTGACAGCAAGAACGTGGGGACCAGGCTCTTTCAGGCTGTGTGAGAGCGTTTTTTGCAAAGTAGCTGCGGGTGGAAAGATGCCTGCTTCGCCTTCGGTGACTGATGTTGTCACAAGCTCAAGCGGAGTGCCGGCGGTGTTGCTAGGCGTTTGCAATTCCGCGGCCACTCTTACTGCCGTGACACTTTTGCCAGTGTCTGACGGATTGAGTTCATTGTTGACGCAGAGGGTGCAGGCGAACGTTTCGCCTACGTAGGCTGCACCGAAGGATGCGGGAAGTGTGAGGAGAGGAGTCAGTGGAGAAGTGTTTGTAGCATCTGCGTCGTGATGGGCCAGGGAAGCCTGAGGCGATATGTCGAGGTTTGAGCCAAACGAGGTTGGCGGAAGGGACGTCTGTGTGGCAAGAGATGGTCGCGAGAGACGGAGCACTTTTAGGGAGAGGCTGTGAGCTGTGGTAGAACCAGACCCTGATTGGGCCATTGTGACGACGTTTGGGTGTTTGTCGAAGTGTATGTGTAGTAAAAATAGGCCCTTGAGGCGAGATTTGTAGGTTTCCACGAGGTAGTCTCAGATTATCGTCAGAGCACAGCTGGATCCTTCCGTCTGTAGCTGTATCCAAGATGCGGTGTTGGTGTATCTATATTGGGATTGATAGATCTCAAGTATACTGAGCCTCTCGTGTTTTATGGCAGGCACTATGTTATCGATACCTTTGGAAAACCTGCAAAGATAGTCGAGGTGGAAACAGATGCGTACTATCGGCATCGTGAATCGAACTACGTTATTGATGTTCGCTGAAGCTCCAAAGCTTGATGCCTGGTTTGTAGTCTTGGCACAGGCCAAAGTAGGAAGAAGGTAGATAGATAGAAAGATAGATGAACGGAGCTCTTCTAACAAAATACTGAAGATGTATAATATATCTATCTATACCCCGTCTTCTGGGGGAAAAATAGGGGATGATAGCACGCGAGCTCAAAATCACAGTCGCAATACAAGAACTTCAAGGATGAATGTTTGAACGTTTTTCTGATTTGTGATAATTTGAAACTCCCTGTCCGTTGTCTCTCTGCGTTTAACGACAAAAAGAAAAGTAGACCGTCTCGGCGGCCGTTATGGGATCAAATCCCTTGCTGCGCCCTTTTCCCTCCCATTTCGCAAGCTCATGGATACAGCCGCCCTGCAGCAATAACAGTATCACTCATCAGACACATTGATCACGTGTCGTTCCTTCCAGCCATTTCCCGCAGTCCCAGCGACAATGCCAAACCTCCATCGCAATCTTGCAGAGATTCTGGTATCATAATTCGTTCGCTCCTCTATCGCCTGATCGGGACTCCGCCAACCTCCTCTGCATCGCCCTGCGCCTGCGCAGCGACCTTCGCAACCTCCTCCGGATCCTGCTCGTCGACACTTGTACCCCTCTGCAATGCGCTCTCCTTTACCGGGCTGCCGGCCTGGCCGTGCGACACAGTCGGTGTCAGCGGTGGGCCGGAGATGCTACCTCTGCCATGTTGGCCCTCGGAAGCACCGGAGTTGGAGTTCTGCTGCGAAAGATGCGGGATGGTGTCTGGGGATGGGTGCTCGCGACCGAGACCACCGACGAGCGCATTGTCGGACTTGCCGGCCTTGGACAGAGCGTAGTCGCCGGAGTCGAAGTATTTGCGCTCCTTGAGCTTGTTCTGAAGAAGGTCCTTCTTGTTGGGCAGCTTGCCGTAGAGACGGAAGAGCTTTTGCTCTTCTTCGGTGAGGGACTGCAAGAGGCATGATTGTTAGCTGGGCTATGATTGTGCGAATATTGAGTGATATGAGCCTAAGAAGCCTCGAAATAGCACATACGCTGACATCCACCTTGTTCTTCTGATGCGGGTTCATCTTTGCTGTTCAATGGTGCTCGTTCCCGAGCAGTGGGATGTTGTTCAAGAGGGCGGTGGTCCAGTCACAGGCGGTGGGTCTGACACCAAGCTTCGATCGCGTTGCCGCGCTGTCCTCGAATGTCACGTGTCCGTTTGAGATGGTATCCTTTCTCAGTCGCTTCGTCCGTAGCAGCGGATTTGAGATTCCTCCGTCGTGTTTGGGTTGCGAGATGCTCGAACGGGCAGGTGGGTTGGAGGGGTCCAGACAAAGGACCGGCTCAACGTCGGCGTGGTAGACTGGCGGTGTTGAGTCGTTGTGCTTCGGTCAGAGAGACGTTCGTGGAGATTGTCGTGTGGGCAATGCGAGAGGTCGGGCAGTGGACTGCGAGTGCTTGGTCTGGCTGACGCAAGGGCAGGTTAGTTGGGCACACGGGGTCGACGACCTGAGGCCGTTTCACAGGCCCGCACGGAAGGTGCAGTGGGTATAAAGTTGTGACGCGGCTGGCGGGATGAGCCTTGCCGTTTACGTCAGACACCGATCTGCGTTTCGTCTTGATCATGCGGGTGGAAGTGAGTAAACCATGGACACGGATGGCAGTGACAGAAGATCGCGGCACTTTTGCAGCAGAAGAGGCCAATGGCGGGATGGCAGGAAATATCTGTATGCACGCTGCTCTTCTTAACGAAAGGTCACGCTCCCACACCTCACGCATTGAGGGTTGGAGCTAGCAGGGTCTAGCAGCGCGGGGTGACTGAGTCCAGAAATGTAAAATCTTGTCGGCATTAAAGAAGTCGTCGAAAAAAGGATGTCCGTTACACGCAGAGACAATATCCACGACGAAACAGTTCACTGGATTTGATCAACGTATCGAGACTCAATCACACACCAACAATGGCTTCCTTCAACGCTACCCTGGACACCTCGTCAAAACACACTTTCATCGTCGAGCACATGGACCCGGAGCTCGAGAGCTGGCAGCTTCTGGAGTACCGTACTATCGCCCAGGAATGCGCCGCAGCAAGTTCGCAGTTCATCCTCTCTGGTCTTCCTAAAGCCGTTCCCGAACTTGCCCTTGTCGAGCAGAGCCCTCAATCCGTGGACGACCTTGTGTCGTCTGCCAACATTCCCAAGGAGCGTGTTTGCCTCCTGGACCCGAGAGGAGAGAGCGATCTTGCACCTGAAGATGGCGAGAAGTTCGATGTGTTCGTTTTCGGTGGCATTTTGGGCGACGACCCGCCTCGGGACCGCACTGCAGAGTTGAGGGTGAAAGGTTTCGGTGGCAGGAGGCTAGGCAAGGAGCAGTTGACTACTGACACTGCTGCGAGAGTGACCAGAATTGTGGTTCAAGACAAGAGTAAGCTTTGCAAGTCCGAATTGTTGAATGAGCATCTTGCTAATATCATCAACAGTTCCGCTTGCTGAGGTGCCCTACGTCGACCGTCCCAGCATCCAAGTTTCTGCAGCCGAGAGCGTCGAGATGCCCTTCAAATATGTCAAGGGCAAAGATGGCAAGGCCATCATGCCGGAGGTACGAACAGGCGCAGGATCCACCGATGTATATTGAGATACTGACTACTCATAGGGCATGATCGATCTTCTGGGCGACGACGCCGACAAGGGCATTCTCGACTTGCTTTGAAGACTTGGACAAAAGGTTCTGCCGAAGCGGATGCCTTGTCGCCGAGGGCCTTCCACGCCAGCAACCCTAGCTTCTTCACATCTCACTGTATCGCTGTCATTGACTCTAGGAGAGCCACTGGAAGATCCGGAATGATCCCCCCATTGTGCTCAAAAAGCCATGAGTGAACCAACGAAACGTCGAAACAGGCTTGTTAGTTCGACGGGTGATGCCATCATCATTGAGACAGGAGATGCTCAGAGATAGAAGCTTAGTGGAAATGCTATCGACATGCTGATCAATGCTTGCCTAAACCCAATTCCTATTGCTTTGTTTGACAACAGTAATGTGCGTTCTCCAGATCGTCAGTCAAACTCAGCGCGGCAAATCTTGCAAAGGATTATAAACATTAAAGCCGTTCGTCCATCATGAATCAGCCGCCTTAGCTCATCTGGGAGAGCGCCAGACTGAAGTTCACTTCATGTCAAGCATTGTATGCGATTTCTGGAGGTACTGTGTTCGATCCACAGAGGCGGCAATTCTTTTGCTTGTGTGCTGCATTTTTGTGGGCATGGGGTGTAACAAATTTGGCTCCTAGGAGGTAGGCTCCAGATTCTGAGACTGTACCCTACCTCCTATTGGCTGAATCACGTTTGTCCATCTCATCGAGTATGGGGCGGATGAATTGTGTACCTGAATAGCGATGTCTTTTTGTAAAATGACAGATTGTCAACACGAATCTGCTATATCGCAACGGATATTGCATGTGGTCGCAGCTTCCATCTAGATCTCTCTCCCCCGCCTGTTCTTGTTTCAGGCCGTTGGCAGGGACCTTCCCGCTTCCGGCTCCGGAGTAAACAAACAGACACGAACTCCACTCCTTCTGCGACATCTTCTACACAACCCACTTCGCCCATTGCGAATAAGACATCTTGAAGACATTGTCACAGAAGCTCCGACGTCACCAGACACCCATATCTCGACCTTTGCGATCGCGCAGTTTACACGTCAAAGTTAACGCCAACTACTGCGCAAAACATCTACAGCAACAAACGCATACCGCAGCAATGGGCCGCGTGACACGTGCAAAGGCGGCCGAGGCGGCCGAGATCGCTGAACGCATGCACGTCGACCAAGATGCTGCGCTCGATTCGTCGCAATCCGACATGAAGCCCTCGACCCCAGAGCCGGCTGAGAGAGCTGTACTTGGGGACATTGCGCCAAACAGCGCGGAAGCCAAGGGATCAAATGAGTTGGTGGGACGAAAGACGCGAAGCAAGAAGAACGCACAGATCGCTGCTCAGGCTGAGGCTCAGGTAGCGCTGGAAGAGAACAAGCATGAGGAAGAGACGAGTGTGGACGAGGAGGCCGCTAGGGACGCTTTGGAGACCACAACAAACGAGACTATGGAGAGACTTGCCAATCTGCGGATCACGTCTATTGGCAACAACGGGGCTTTACAGCTCTCCGACCCACCAACGACCGAGAATGAAGAGGCTACACCAGAATCAGCAGAAATGACATCGGAGACATTCCATGAACCAACCGAATATGAAGAGGCCTCCTTCCCTATGGCCGCCCAATCGAGCGATGAGCCTACAACTGAATTGCCGAGTATCTCGATTGAGACCAAACCGCAGGTGCTAGAAGTACCAGAAAAGGAAGAAGAAATGGTTCCGGAAGAACCATCATCTCCTGTGGCAACGGCGATGCCTAAAGTCATCAAGGGTCTTCGCAACGACACTCCCAGCAAACGATCAACAAGTAACAAGGAGAACGTGGAACCGGTAGACCCCATCCAACTCCCTGCACCAGTCGAAAACATTACAGCCACATCCACCTCTCCTCCTGCTGCTTCTCCCAGGGCACAGCCTTCGTCGCCATCACGATATGGCTCGCTCAATGCCGCCGAAACGCAGTCCGCCAGGTCACCCTCCGCCAGGCGCAGTTCTAGTGACAAGCTCGATGATCCAATCGAAGCTCTGGACAATCTGGACGAGGCTGTAGAGAAGGTGAGCATGGATATTCCAGACGTCCTTGCTTCGCCTGAGCAGAAACGAGCGATAAGACCTATCGAAGAGAAGGAGAAGCCGAAGAAGGTGAAAGCTGCACCTGTCGTCCGACTCACCAAAGCCGCCGCGGCTCGTCTTTCCATGGCGCAAGGAACAAGCAAGGACGAGACCCACGGCTCATCTTCAGCACGCCCGAGGCCTTCGACTATGGTAGGTCGTGCGAGCAGTGTTCGCCAAAGTGTAGTTCCCACCAGTAAATGCGTCGCCACCAACGGTACCACGACCACCAACAAGCCCTCGCCGAAGCCCAAGAAGGAGACCGTGATCCCTCACAGTAAACCTCGACCCGTCTCACTCTCCTTCCCAACTCCACCTCCCGCCGCCAAGAGCTCGAAGGCCCCGACCAAGAGCACCTTTCAGCTTCCTGGTGAAGCGGTAGCAGCGAAGTTGAAGGCTGCGCGAGAGGAGAGACTCAAGCGCGAGGCTGCAGCCGCCAGCGCGAAGACCACTGCAAAGGCCGTAACAGAAGAGAAGAAGCCAGCCTTCAAAGCCCGCCCAGCCCCAAGCACCCTCAAGAAAACCCCGAGTGTGCGCCACACAGCCGCCAGTCGAGCAAGAGAATCGATCATGACTGGCGACGCGGCTCCTAAGCCTACTGCATCAGCTACTGCAACTGGCCTCAAACGCAGCAACACCGTTGCAACCTCAAGACCTCGCCCTTCGACGGCGCCCGCAACTGCAGCAGCAAAGACCTCACAGCCATCACAGCTCACCGTCCAGAAGCGCGCTCGTCCGTCATCCCTGCAGATATCTTCGCATGACATTGCCGCGCCTCGCAACCCTTCCTCGGGCGCTTCCCGGCCCAGTACCGCTCCAGTCGCTCGCAACCCGAGCACCAGCAGCAAAGGCAAAGAGGTCTACGCGCGCGCCTCGGCCGCTCGCACCGCAGCTGAAAATGAGAAGCGCGAGAAGGAAGACGCTGCTCGCAAGGCGAGAGCTGCTGCTGCTGAGAGGGGCCGGGCTGCTAGCCGCGAGTGGGCGGAGAAGCAGAAGGTGAAGAAGATGGTCGCCAAGGTTGAGAGCGGCGCTGTGAAGGTTTGAACGCGGTCTGGCAAGGGTGGCCGAGTGCTTGATGGTTTAATTGACTGACTGATACTGTAACGATTACGAATATGGATTGGATGGCGCGGAGTCTGGGATTTTTGCATGGTTTTGGGTAGCGAACGGGAACTGGGTGATTAGGGTCTTGGTTCGTTTTTCGCTGATGGCTTGCTTCGTAGTGGTATCCTGCGTGTGGAGCAGGCATGTATGTATTTGAATTGAAAGAGTTTACACTTACTCGCTTTCAATATAAAGTGACTCTCCACTTTACTCCATTCGTCAGGCGAGTGCAGTGTCACCCACTCGCTCCCCTGCCATCAATCCCTCACCACATAACTTTGCCCATGCCAAAAGTCGCATTTGTCAGACACGTCAAAGTCAGGAATGACTCCCACCTGAGTGTAGTTGACGTCCATGATGGCGAACTCCGGCGCCCCACCGTCATCTGGTCCCAAACGAGAGTTATAGAGCGGCCAGAACGGTTTGTCGGCTGTTGCATTGGGCGTGAAAGATTGTGCGTTCGGGTCAAGGTCGGTGACGAACGAAATGTACCAGTCTTTCATGTAGGCGGCGAGCGTGGAGTTGTTGCCGTCTGCTTGGAGCGTTAGTGAGGTGTGATCGCTTTGCAACAGGTTCGAGGGATGAGTGTTCGCTTACTGTCGGTGTCTTCGGCAGAGAATAAGAAAGGCGAAATTGCGCCGTGAAGTTGGGTTCCTGCGTTGAAGACGAGTTTGTACGCTGGGACACCAGCATCGGCCATCGCGCTAGCCATGTAATACGTCGGGCAGTTGATTATGAAATCGCCGAAGAGGTACTGCCGTTGCCAGAAGGTGCTGTTGTATGCATTCTCCGGGTAGAGCTGAAATAGCCTGTCAAAGAAGGATTTCTTCGCAACGGGGAACAGAGTTTGAATGTCTTCTAGCGTCCCTTCGGTGGTGGTGATGCTTTGGTTGCCGTAGTTGTAGCCTTCGTAGCCGTTGTGGTCGACGAGCATTGGCACTTTGGTGAAGTGGCTTTGCTTCCACTCGTTACTTGGGAGGTCACGAATCACATCACCGTCTACCGAAGGCCCATAGAAGAAGTCTCCGAAGGCGTACAGATTTGCGCTGTACGCGTCAACAAAAGTCTGCTGTGCTGCATGAATGAGGGAGGCCGAGTCCAAAGAGCGGAGGCATTGTAGATCACTGCAATCGGATGCTGACAGCAAGAGTCGGTACTGGTTTTCTAGAACGGTGTTGTTGTGGTAGCTACACATGCATGTGAGTCGGCTAGCCAAGCGTTGTGGTATTTGCAAATTGACTTACGATTGCCACCACGGATACTCAGGGATCGCAGCTCGGAAGGGAGGACTTGTCACGCCTCCGTATAAGACTAGAGAGCATTAGTAATAATGTCACTGTCTGTGGTAGAGCCGACATACTCATTTGATCCATCACTAGGAGCTCAGTTGTCAGCAATCAATACTTGTGAAACGGACGAATAACCAACAGAACATACCCGAACTCCCACCCGCACTCCCACCAATAATCGTCACCTTCGCCGGATCGCCTCCAAACGCCCTGATATTGCGCTGCACCCAATTGAGCGCCGATCGCTGATCAAGCAAGCCAACATTCGCCTGCCCGTTCTCTTTGATTTCAGAGCTGGACAGAAACCCAAACGCTCCCAATCGATACTGCAACGAGACGTAAATCATCGAGCCGTCCGAAGTGTTGACCACGGAAGAACCAGGTACGGCGTAGGAGCTGCCTTGCGTGAATCCACCGCCGTGGATCATGACCATCACCGGGAGTGAGCTGTTCTTCGGTGCTGTAGGGACTACGACGTCGAGGCGGAGACAGTCTTCTTCACCGGTGACAGGGACTACGGTTAGGTTGTCACGCTGTGGCGGTCGCCATGCTGGAGTTCCTTGCACGCAGGAAGGACCAGGGCTTACTGCGTCGAGGACTTCGCTGGGATTGTAATCGTTTCCTGCTTCAATGTCAAGAGGTGGTCGCCAACGGCGCTCGCCAGTGGGTGGCTGGGCATATCGGATTCCGTAGAAGACGTTGGTGCCGGCAAGGCTTGTGTTACCCTTATACTGGGCGTACCCAAGGTCGACGGTGGGCGTGCTGGCGTTGCCGTAGAGCCTGGCATTTGAAGTCGGAGCCCAAGACAGGAGCGACAATGTCGCGAGTAGAACTATTTTAGAACCCATGTTTACAGACAACGATAGAAATGTGTGATCATCGTTACAAGAGCTTGTCGAGAACAACCAATATTCATATAGAAAACCCTCGAGCACGGTATCGGAAAATCATTTGAGCGCCATCATGCTTGTGCATTGGTAAGATGATGCCGACGATCAATTCAATCCGGGCGATCGCAACAGATTGACGTAGCTCATTACTGCTAGAAGGTAGCACGGCGATGCCCAAACATGGATGCCCACGGGACATGACCGAGGTTAAAGTGGAAGCGACGGCAGAAACTCAATGTGCAAGTGCGGAGAAAGCATACCTGAAAACGAACGATTGAGGAGAGTCCGATTACTGCCAGTATTTGATGTAGGAATATTTGATCGATAACTGTGTTGTGATCGCTGGCGATGTCAATCTCAGACTCGCTCGGAACGTGTAATACTTCCGTTGTTGAGTACATGTGTATGAAGGCTTGGAATCAGCTTCAATCTTAGGAACCAGCAAGCACACGACCAATGAAGTGCTTGCCGTACTTCATCTGATGATACGCATACAGTGCCGTTTGAGTAAAAAGCATGTGGCTCTTACGGGCAGATGCCTCGACCAACTCTGCCCCGCTAAATCGTGGTACAACAACGTCGAAAGTGTACCTAAGCCGCAGGGAATATGCTGTAGGGAATTTCGTTGAGGAGAGAATCATATCGACCAATGTCGATGTAGCATATTTCGACGGGTTGTCGTAAGGCTATGTGGGTATGTAATGTCTGCCCGGATGTTCGAACGCTCCCATTGATATCGGATCTGGAATCCCTCGCTACAGCTGGTAAGTGCTGTGCGTTTATTTTCCCTTTCCGTATCGCGTGACAGTGGTTTCGTCGTTGTTGCTTCTCGTGCTTCGTTTTCGTTTGCTTCTTCAGTTTCACGTCTCCAACCAGTCGAGGAACTCGGGTGTAAAGTACGAAATCACAATGTTTGCGCCAGCTCTCAAGATACCCTCAGTGCTCTCGAAAGCCATGGTCTTGCGGTCGAAGACACCCGCCTTCGCCGCCGCGCAAATCATCGCATACTCGCCGCTAACCTGGTATGCTGCCACGGGCATGTCCTTTCCAATCTCTTTCGCGTCCGAAATGATGTCCAGGTACTGCGAAGCGGGCTTGACCATGATCACATCTGCACCCTCGCCAATGTCGCGAGTAATGGCGCGGCGCGCAAGACCACGCCCGCCTGGAGGAAGCTGGTAGCAACGTCTGTCGCCGAAGGAGGGAACCGAGCCTGCCGCTTCTCTGAAGGGACCGTAGAGGCAGCCGGAGAATTTGGCGGAGTAAGACATAAGAAGAACGCGGTGGGCGATGCCGGCTTCGATGAGTTTGAGCTTGATGGCGCGGATGCGGCCATCGTTCATGTCTGAGGGAGCAACACAGTGGGCGCCTGCTTCGGCGTAGGCCATGGCGACGTCGGAAATGCGGTCGACCGAAAGCTGGTTGTTGAGAGAACCGTCCTCGTGGAGGATACCACAGTGGCCGTGGCTAGTGTATTCGCACAAGCACACGTCGGTGTTGATGAAGAGACGAGGGAAAGCCTTGCGGATGACACGGATGCCCTGGATGACGGGACCATTGGGGTCGTCTGCGGCAGTGCCGAGAGCGTCTTTGGCAGCAGGAGCGAGAGGAACGCCAAATAGCATGACGGACTTCAGACCCTTCGCTACAAGAGGTGTGAGGAGCGGGATGAGCTTGTTCAGGCCGACACGCTTTTGGCCGGGCAGCGAGGCAATCGTCTCGCAGTCGTCTGGGTTGTCGGTGATGAAGATGGGGTATATGAGCATTGATTTTGTGAGCTGACGCTCGGCCTGCCATGAGCGGGCGAGAGGGTGGCTGTAGCCGCCATGGAGCTGAGAGGAGATGTCGCCTGAGATGCTGACGCTGGTGGCTGCGGTGGAGGCGTAGGACTTCGCCCGCGAGACTTGCGAGCGGGTGTCTGTGTTGGAGGAGTTGAGGTTGGGGCGGTCACGGTATGTGAGGTCGGAGACGAGCGAGGAGAAGGACATGGTTGCTATCGTCAAGTGTGGTATGCGGCGACTCGAGTGGCCCTGGGTGGGCGGTCTGGTGGGTGGAAGTTGTTCAGGAGGTGATGGTGGCGGTGTCGCCTGGTCCGTATGGATAGAACAGTCGTGTGTGTGTGTGTGTCGTGTCGTGTCGTGTCGTGTCGAGCGTGATTGGGAGTGGATGTTATGAAGAGAAGAGACGGAGAGGATGTTGGAGTGCGAGGTAAGCAAAAGAGTCTCTCGAGTCAATGAGGCAAGCCGGGATGTTCAGCCCAAATTATTGCGCCAGCGAGTGACATGACGGCGATCCAATCAAGCGGGGTCGAAGTAATCTGATCGCGGACTGCTCGGCACAACACCCGATGAATGATAGAACGGCACGAACACGGCCAATGCTTTCGTAAAATAACACTCTACTTCTCCCTCAACAACAGTCGACAATAATCGACTGCCCTGGCCGTCCTACATAATGCATCATCTAAAACCCCTGCGCCCTCGCTCCAAAATGCATTTCCCTTGCAGCTAGCTACGTCTAGTTCGTTCCGCTGACCGCCAGCTTCATCAGGTGGTCCATGAAAGTCTGCAAGCTAACGTCATCCGTGAAAATCGTCTGAGCAGTCTGCGTGACGCCGCCGTAGCTGCTTGAGGTGTGGGTGGTGCTGGGGTTGAGCTTGGCCAGCAAGAAACGGGCTTGCGATCCGCCGGCGTCGCAAACGATGAAGCGAGGAAGAGGGAAGCGATCTTGGATGAGGTCCTGCGAAATGTGTTAGTATTCTTGTCTCTTTGTAAGATTTTGCAGCACACAGCATACCCTTGCGTCTTCCTTGGGAGTCTCGAGCAGCTCCTTGAAGTTCTCATAGCCCTCCTGGTCTTGGTAACCGGCCTTGCGCCACTCTGCCATGGTCTCGCCGTGGAAGATGAGAATGTGGAAGAAAGTGTCGAGGAGAAGGATGGTCTGGGGTTGAATGCTGGTCGAGTCGAGCAGAACGGGAACGGCTCCTTCTTGGTCGAAGTTGTAGCTGTCGAGTGTGGGCTGGATCATGACGAGCGAGTTGCCAACATCCTCGTGGTTCAGGACGTGTCTGTAGAATGCTGTCTCATCGGGCGAGTTGTTGAACACTTGCAAGAATTGCGAACGACGCAAGTGGAACATGAACTGAGGGTAGAGAGTGAAGTTCTTCTCGAGGCGGAAGCTGCTGGGGTCGTCCTTGCGGTATTCGGCGAAGCGTGAGCAGAGACGGATCAGCATGCGGTCAACCCAGCGGAGGACATCAGGTCCGTCATCGACTTCAGCCTTGAAGACTGCAATGCGTGACATGAGGACTGCAGCGGCTTCTTGGTCGAAGGATTGTGCGATGGCAGGGTCGCCAGAAGGTCCACTCATGTTGCGGCCAACAGTGGTGACGCGGAGGTGGTACTGGCCGGAGCTGTGCTGGTAGTAGGTCAAGAACTGAATTAGACCCTTCTGAGGACCTTGCTGCATCGCAGCCGCGGCGGGGCCACCTTGGCCAGCAATCTCAAAGTAGACACCATAACTTGCGGCGGGGTCAATGGCGCACATTTTCCAGCTGCAGGTGTTGCCGATACCGCATTCGGTCTCGCCGACAGAGCTGGACTTCTTGTTCAAACTGACAGCGTGACCGATGAGACCAGTCACCTTAAGCTCCTTCGTGGTCAGAACCTCCAGAGAAGCGTTGAAGCCCATGGCAAGGTTGCCATCCGCATCGGTGTCGAAGATTTTGGCGAACGACTGCTTGTACATGGATGATGTGAAGGAATCGGTGAGAATCATGTGGCCACCAGTAGAGTTAGGCAGTCCCTTCATTTCAAGAAGACCGACCTGATCGAGACAACCAGCAAAGATATCGACAACGTGACCGTTGTGCGCAACACGTTTCGCGAGGTTGTCGTAGAACTTGAGAGCCTTCTTAAAGTACTTGATGTTGTCGCGGTCGATGTCGTGGTGCGAACGGATCTGTTCCTTCAACTCTGCGCTGACCACCATACCGGGACCCTCAGTTGCGGGACCACCAGTGAAGAGCATGACTCTGGCACCAGAGTTCTGGAAGCTGGTCTCGAGCAGACCAGTTGCAACAGTAAGCGCAACACCAGTGCAGCGGACGTTACGCCTCTCGTTGGTGACTGGCCAAGGGTCCTTCTGCAAACCTTCCAGAACGTTGGTGAGCTGGAACTCGCACTGCTGCACAGGAAGCAGGAAGCGGGTCTGCGCACCGCCCATTGGCACCGCAGGTCTTCCAGGCTGCTGCGCGGGAGGCATGTTGGGCCTGCCACCAGGCGCACCGATCAGGCCGAGCATTTCTTGAATCTGCTTGGCTGTGTAGTCCTTGTTGCCGCGGAAGACGTATGACTTTGCGCACTCGGTGTATCCCAGCTCGTGCACCTGGGTCATGGTGCCGTATGTGATCAGACCTACCAATGCATTAGGCGGCAGCAAACCCAGAGACATAATGATGCTGTCCTTGAGTGCCTTCAGCGAATCCTCCTCCTGGCACGTGTCCACGACGAACAAGAATATGGGCGGTGTAGGAGCAGGTCTTGCCAGCCTGTATTCGATTGTGGTGCTGCCGGGGTGCAGCTCGGGCGGGATGGCATTCTCGCTGATGTCCTTGTAGTGAGGCGGGAGGTTGTTGCGCTGCAAGCAGAAAGGGCATATCCAGATGCGCGCGCGCATGTCAACCTGGCAGAAGGGGTTGAGGACGGCTCGGCATGGCGGCTTGCAAGTGACGGGTTCGTATGTGAGGAGGGGAGTCTCGTCGGTCTTCTCCTTCAGAGGGGTGTAGAGGGCGCCGATGGGGACAACAAGACGGCTGGCTTCCATGCGGGTCGAGGGGAAGGTGTTCCATGACAGGCGGATGCCGTCGCGGTCCTCGATGTCGGACCACTGCTCCTTGAGCGCCTCGTAGTCCATGGCGGGCGATGTGTGTGGTGGTGGTGGGAGAGAGGGTTGTTGCGTGGTGGGTGAGCTTGTGGACGAGGCGGTCGGCTTGGGCGTACGTGTCGAGGCCGCGGATTACTCGCGCATGCGCCTGCGAATGGGCTGCAGCGGATGGGTGAGGGAGTAGTGCTGGTGGAGGGAGACAGGGGATGTTGCCAGACAGGGAGGTGTTATTGGGTATCTACATATATCGAGCGCTCTCGCCGTCTGCCTCTCCCTCATATCCATCAGTAAACGTAGCTCCTCCCACCCCGTCGACCAATCCCAGCGCAGGTCCTCCCGCACAGCAGACCCACGCCAAACGACGCCCGTGCCCACCGGCCGATCCCGCCAGCAAATTCACAAAACGAGACGCCGCCCTCGTCCTCGCCTTCTCTTCCTCATCTACAAACATTGTGCCAGCTTTTACACATTACTGATATAGGCAGGCCCACGCTACTTCGGATAGTGGGCTTGTTTTCGCGCTGAGCATAGAGTGACTTGCTTCGTGAGAACCCGTGGCTGGGCACCCAATCTTGACTATGCTCGTATTGAGTTCACTGATAGATCGGGAATCAGCAGTGGTTACATTCCATTATTGCGTCGTCGAGAGGGCGAGACTGCTCCGTGATATCACATCTTTCATGCTCGCTTCCACCGATGATGGCATGTGGTGCGTATGCCCCTGGCAAGGGTCAGCACCTACCGGATGTGAGCCCTCATGTTTGGAAAAACACCCGTGCAAGCGAAGCACCTCGACCGAAAAGCATGACATGCATCTTTCACACAGTCCCTACTGTCCTATGGTTCGAAGTTTGCTACACTGTGGCATGTTTGCTGCACACGTCTAAGTATAAAGCACCTCTCCCGTACGCCTCCTTGTTGGATAGAGCACAGCACCACCGACACCACCAACACATGGTGTGCCTGCGGGATCCCCAATGCGAAGGCCAAACCTCTCCATGTCGTCTCTGCTCTTGAGATCTGATTAGCTTTTGTTTGCGCTCTTCGACAACCCGTAGGGCAAATTTCATTCTGCGGATTACCTTTTGAGACATCTGCACCAAACAGCAAATTAGAACATCACACTGCCGGTTTAGGCCGTAGCACAAGTATGTAGTGTCTGTGGGACGCGGAAGCATTTGGTTTGGAACAATTCACTGCTGGTACTTCTCTTGGGTTCATGTCTAACATCTCACGCCGTAGCATGTACATTCAACACCATTGAGATGTAGAAGCACATGGTTCCCAATTGGCGGCCGCACGATTCAACAATGTCTACGTTGATAGCTTTGTCTGAGCTTGAGTAATCACACAGAGCACAGGGTCCAGAACCCTGAGCCTCCCCACCCTCGAAGCACAACTGCTGCTGGTTGTTCTTCAAGCTGAGTCTGGAGGAGTCGAGGGTATAGGTGCGGCGTGCGGCAAGCTGAAGTGTAGAACGGGTCATCTCCGTCCAGAAAGAGTTGATTGCTCCCTTCACACTTCAGAAAACCTGGTGCCTATGTTGATCTCACTGGTCGTGGGAACTTGGGGTAATGCCATTGCTGATGAGCGCAGCAAGCCTTCTTTGATCATAATGTTAATTAAATATCTGCCGACATGGCGAGGCATAGCGAGCAAAGGACTGAAATGTTGGGGCTCAATCAGCTCTCGACAGGTCCAGCACAGCCAGCTCCTTCCTTGCGGTTTGATGTTCGTATCACGTTCTTGCTGACATAGTATCCATTGCTCACAAAAGCCGTGTCCCGGGTTGATGTCCTTTCTCGCTGGAACCCAGCTTCCAACATCACAAAGAAGCTGCTGGCTAGAGCTCTGCCAACATGACGTCGGCTAACCATCTACCAAAGCGCCTTGAGCATGAGCCGAGGATATCAGCAGTAGTTATCCAGCAAGCGAAATCGTTACCGAAGGCATTGACGTATCGTCCTGCACCACACCACGTGAAGTCTTCCGACTCGCGTGGCCCATGCATGAGCCTCATGTACGACACGAGAGAAGCGAGGTCGTAGTCGGATATTTGACTTCAAGCGGCAGAAGTCAGCTTAAATTCGGCGTGGCATTGACCGAGCAAAGAGCAAGGAACAGGTTTGTCAGAGGAGAAAATGGGGGTTGGAGGATCGTCGACATCTTGGCGAATTGCATCCCCGCACGATGTGGAGCCGACGGCCATTGAGATATATTGGAGATGATGGTAGGACGTTGTTGCCGATGTATTGTTTTGCTTTGATACAGACTGCTCCTTTTCGCGAAAATGGCTGTGTCAATGATGAAGTCAATTGCTTGTGTGGCTGCGCTGGCAGCAACTTCGGCCAAAGCTGCGACATTGTCTCCTCATCCACGGGATATGACTTTCTTGCCTCGGCGAGCTGAAAACACATCTTCGTCGGGATGGCCTTATGGACCTTTCCACACAGAGGGCCGTAATATCGTGGACTCGAATGGCGATGCTGTCACTTGGACTGGAATCAATTGGCCAGGATCTGGTGAGATGTTTCTTGCCAGCAGTGAGCCAAATGCTTTACTAACTCGGATCAGGCGAGACAATGGTTCCGGAAGGCCTTGAGTGGCAGTCAGTAGAAGACATCATCGACAGAATCGCAAGCATTGGCTTCAACTTCATCCGTTTGTGAGTTCTTTTGCCGCAAATCACAGGATGAATACACACGCTTATTTCGAAACAGGCCATATGCAATTGAGATGATCGATCAGATATACGACCGCGAAGGCATGGACGTGCCTCTCGAAGTTGGCATGATCAATGCTCTGGGCTATGTCAATGGAACCAAGGTGACGAAGGAGATCGTTGAGAAGAATCCCAGCTGGACGAAGGACACCACTCGCTTCGAGATCTGGGATGCCATCACCACGGCTGCAGCAGCCAAGAACATCTTTGTCAACCCTGATGTCCACATTCACAAGGCTCAATGGTGTTGCAGCTCTGCAGGTAAGTGGTATCGACGTGTTAGATATATCGAACACCCACTGACACTGTCCGCAAAGATGGCAACTCCTGGTTCGGCGACATCGATTTCGACATCGAGAACTGGCACAGAGGTCTGCGCTATGTAGCCGACTGGGCCAAGGGTCACTCAAACGTCGTCTCAATGTCCCTCCGCAATGAGCTCCGCCGCTCACTCAACGACACAGAGCTCGGCTACAACTGGCCCAACCTGGTCGGTAACAACACCGTTGCCACTGATGCCATTCACGAGGTCAACCCCGACATCCTCGTCGCTTGGTCTGGTATGCAGTTCGATCAAGACTTGTCCGCAGTCACCTCTGGCCTTAACTTGAACATCGCTCCTTGCTACAAGTGCGACGCCATTCGCGACGGGTACCGTTTGGAGCCCAAAGTATTCGATCTCGACGAGCACCCATGGGCCGACAAGGTCTTCTACGAGCTGCACATGTACTCGATGTCTGAGGATCAGGATACGGACGATTGTGATATCATCACAGCCCAACTCTACCGTAACGGCTTCAATGCGCTCGGCATCGAGAAGCCTGCTGCCTGCGACATCATCGACGACTGCCCGGATGCCGTGCGCGAGGTGCCGGTGGTTATGACAGAGTTCGGCTGGGCGCAAGATGAGACTCTGCTCAACGATACATTGATGAACTGCATCAAGGACTTCTCCATCGAGAACCACGTCAGCTGGGCGGTCTGGTCCTTGGCCGGATCTTACAGAATTCGTTCTGGAGGTCAGGGTGTCGACGACACGTGGGCGCTGCTGAACTATGAGTGGGATGATTGGAGATACCCCGAAGGTGTTGAGGAGTACTGGCAGCCGTGGATCGAGGAGCTGCACAGCTCGAATTCGTCCGCTCGTCGCTAGAGGTGACCCAAGTTGGCGCCTTGGAAACCCACATGATCCTCGTTGTTTGCAAGGGCTGGACTTTGTGGGGCTTAGGTGGTGGCTTATACCTTTGCCTCAGCCTGACGAAATCGATTTAGGCTGAAAGCCAAGAGCTCTTAGCCACCTTAATTCCAAGGCAACAATATCCGAACGAGGCTGAGACAATACACATAGAGACGAATGGACTCTTTACTGACAATGCCTCGACGCCTCGATTCTTCCTGAGCGTTATCGTGCCGTGTCGAACGGCGTTTGTGCGTTGAACTAGTGGAATGGCTCAAGGACATCGCCTCATGCTTTTTCTGTGACACCGACGCCATCGTAGCCTTATAAAGCATAGCACCAGCTCATCACCATGGGTTCTCGTGAGGAGAGGAATCGTAAATCGTTCGCAACTCTAGATCCCCGGATATCGGCCTTCGTCTGCCGAATCATACTTCATCTTTGCATCGATACAACATGCCTTCGCATCGCAAGTCGACCGGCATGCGCAGGGCCAGCAGCTACAAGCCGGTAGAAATCACAAGAGTCGACAGTAGTCGCTATCCGGCGAAAAATCCTTCATCAATAGGCGCTCTGCACGATATTGGCTACTACCAAGGCATGCTGTCGAACGCCAACAACTACTCGCAGAATAGCAGATTAGGCGTCAGCGAAGTCGTGAACGGCAAACTAGTCGAACGGGTACTCACGGACGAGACGCAGTGCCGAGACTATCTCGATGTGAGTGAAAGCAATGGCAGGTAGCCAATATGAACACCTGCTCATTGCGAATTCGCAGAGTGTGCATCGTCCAGCTCCCAAGGATGCCGTATCATTTCGAGTCATGTGTGTACTGTTGTCCCAAGAGCGTGCAGAGGGAGCAAACCATCTTGCCGGAGACTAACTAACATCCATGCAGTTTCTGTTACATAGAAAGAGCTCAGCAGACATCGTTTGGGTGCCGCCTAGTTCTGAGCAGTGCCAGAGCTCTCCAGATGTTGGAACAAATTCAGGTATCGCCCCAGTTCCTGAGCTCAATGTTCGGAGAGCCCGATTACTGGGCCCCGGGAGACTTTGCGACCCACGATCAACGCGGCGCTATTCAGAAGCTCGGTGCGTCGGCTCTCGGTTCTTATTGTACTGCACAAGCTAATCGGTGATCTAGAGTTCCTTTGTCAGCAGCCACGATGGCAGATACACACGAAAGACTTGCCTTTGAGCGTCTACATGACGCACAATACAGCTGAAGATACCACATCGTACATTGTGATGATCGACGAACATCACTCCCGGATCGAACATATCAAGAGGCGGATAGCAACATGTTTCACCGGCGGCAATCCTGCCGACCTCCGCGACCCGTTTATGCTCCACTGTCTCATCGTCCACGAGATGTTCTTGGATGCCAGGTCGGTGATTACGCCGCTCAGAGGGAATCTGTACGATCAGCTGGATCTGGTCGACGAATACTCCACGAAGCCAGCGAACAAGCGAGACAAGCTCGAGCTGGAACAAATGACCATTCAGCTTCATGTTGTGTCTCAAGAGATCGACTCGATGACAGCAGGTGCCGAGATGACAGGTATGATTGTGCGTCGCATGCAAGCATCGCACGATCGCTATCGTGAGAGTCTCCCAAAAGGCAGCATGACCGATGCCAGCACCAAGACATCTGATGGACTCCGGTATCTCTTGGAATCAGCGGAGTCTCAAAAGCGATGGCTGTTAAGCTACAAGTCGAGGAAAGATATCGCTTTGAATCTTGTAAGTCCTGTCCGATGTTTACTCCAAGGCAAGCGTAGAGACTGACTGTTGCAGGTGTTCAATCTCGTCACTCAGCAGGATGCTACTACAAGCACCACTATTGCAAGAGAGGCGAAGGCTGATGGAACAGCAATGAAGACCATTGCTGCTCTGACTATGGTATTTCTTCCGGGCACATTCTTGTCTTCGGTCTTCAGCATGTCAATGCTCGACGGTGCCAAATGGTGGTTGTATGTCGCTCTTGCGATTCCACTGACGATCACTGTCGTCGGCAGTTGGTGGCTATGGCTCACAAGGCCGCATCTTTTTGGAAGGAGAACCAAGGCATCGGGAAGTACGAGCAGTGGAGGCGTGCCGTAAGGACGGGGAGCGTGCGTCTTCTCTGGATCTGCTTTGATCTGAAGTCCTAGATGTAGCTCGATTTTCGTAGTCTGGGGTCTATGAAGTCTATCAGTCTATTCGCGTAACTCAATCTTTCTTCGGCACACCAAACTCTTGCAGCAAATGCATGCAGCCGCGCTTTGGCCATTCTTGGTATTGCTCCTCAGATGAGCACCACACGTCTCCGAGCATACCTGCGGCGTTGGCTTCAACACCATCAATGTTTGCTGTCCGACGAGGTATGACGATCATGTATTGGGGATACAGGATCATATTGTACGGCTCGCCCTGCTGTAGGCCAACCTCATCTCTGAGGACCAAAAACAAATCATGTAGTTTTGTACCATTAGGGTGCTCAGGAAGTCTGCGTAGGGAAAGGCGGAAAGGAAGATCATCAAGGCGAGAAGACGCTGTGCGGTTATCAGTAATGGTGTATGCACGGGCATCTTCAGAGTCACAGACCTCCAGCGTCATGCTGCATTTTTTCCAACAGCGTCCCAAGGCCAGCTTTCTCAGACCTGGGGACGACTTGAAGATGTTTGTGGTTGAGCGAAGCGCCAGCGTCTTTGCCACCGTTGAAGATTACCGTGTACTTTTCTCCGAGTGACGACAACGCAAGCCAGGCAGCATGAAAATCATCTGCGTTCAAAAGCTCATCCTGAGGTTCGAATTCAACAGTATGAAGCACCATCTGTGGCCGGACTGCGCAGTACTTGTTCAGTATGAGTTTGTGTCGTGGGCCGAACAGTCCCAGAGTGAATTCCGGCGGATCGCTCGTGAAAGCAGGAGTTTTCTTTTTGCTTCCCGCAGTCCTCGGCTTTTTGGTGAGACCACTAGCCACATAGAATTGGAACTGTTCCAGATGTCAGCTAATTGTTCCTGTGACGAGATAGAGAAGCTGTACGTCAAAGGGATCGCAGGAGATGTAGCGAGGTGCGCCGTCCTGCCATATGATATCGCCTTGCTCAACGAGCTTGTCGAAGCGTGACAATGCCGTCTCCCCTAGCGCCATAACGAGTGAAAGTCCGTTTGTTGGACGATGAATGTTGGTCGCAACGTGGATGCGAGGAGTGAAGGAGAGTTCAAGACTTCAGAATCGCGAAAGCCTACGTCATCAAGATAAAAATATCACCAAAGACCAGATGCATGTATTGACATGCGCGATAAAATGGGGATGTGAGAACATTAGAACTTCATCAATATACGAGCATATCCTATGATCAAAAACTGACAGTCATGCACGCGCTGGAGCTATCAAGAATGAAACCCAAGGTGCACCCAGAGACATACGCATGTTCAAAACGACAACGATGCTGTCTATGCCCAGAGCCAGGTAGTTGCTGGTCGCAAGCCGTTGCAGTCATGTCTGAACTCGCTACAGGTAGTGTCAGGTATCCACTTCTTCCATGTCTGTCGACAAAGACCACCTCAGCCTGCTCGGCCGAGCATCATCATGGGTTGAAGGTCTAGATCTGCCATTGACACGCATAATGTGCAAGCTTGGTAGTGCATGGCATCCGACGTGGTTTTGTCCCGCAAGCTGTTCCTCCTACCTCCGCCTAAGTCCTTAGCATGGTGCGAGGTCCAGAACGAAGGATGCTCGGGCTGACCAGGCCCCGGCTGTGATTACGGTGCCTTTGGACCAAACGGCAGTGCAGGCATATAAGGTAGCGAGGCGTTCCAGACCCGAGCAATTGAATGCTTGCACAGTATGCCATGTAACCACCTTCGTCTTTGTCGGGCCTTTGTTCTCCAGCTGTTGGTAGCCGACATCGCTTGCAACCAGATCCAGTCCAGTTAGACTAGAAGGATAGCAAGGCCTGTTTACCAGTGATTCACTTCTTGCCACCTCTCAAAGCCTTCAGCCTCTCCTCCTCCTCATTTCTCACCCTCTGCGCCGAACTACTCGAATCCTCGCTCCCGCTCTTCCCAAAAAGCTGCCCAGCAATCTCACCCACAACACCTTTCTCGCCCTCTCTCTTCTCGACGAAGCCATGCCGCCTCCTACTCTCCTCTAACAAGCTCAAACCCTCGCCGCCAGTGTCCTTCTCGCGGTACCGACGCGCGTTCTCTTTGGCGGCGCGGATGCTCGTCGTGCTGTAGACGAAGAGGATGCAAGCCATTGTGAAAGCTGCGGCAGGTGCCATTGCGGTACGGGCGTTGAAGGGTCGTCGAGGCATGGGCTTTGCGGGCGTCGGTGGTGGAGGAGCTGAGGTTGGTTGTGATGCTTCGGTTGTGCCGCCCGGGCCGCGAGGTTGGGAGAGACGGGCACCCATGGTGAGCGACTCGTTTGTGAGTATTGGTTGGAGTCGTCAGAGAGATGTATGGCTTTCAGAGCAGTCTCATGCACCGTGATGGGTGGAAGTGGAAGTGCAATGAAGAGAGCAACATGCATGTATCAATGTATGTGAGCTTCAAGGAGCTTTGACCGCATGACTTCATCTGCCTAGGTATCTCCCAGCTCTAAATTGCCCTGAACACCTGCGTGTTCGTTGCCGCAAGAGAAGCAACTGTTAGAAAACTGTGTAATGTAAAACCATTCGCGTGAAATACTTGGAAAGCTCTACCCAACTGTTGCCATTACGAGAAACCGCAACGTCCTGTTCAACTGCATATATATATACACGTTCCGAGACGCCATATTAGCCAGCCATCTCACCATTCAGACCTGTTGCACTCGCTCGAGGCAGTTTCACAAAGCAATAAACCCTCGGCACTCGCCTCAGCAAAGAGGTCTCCGTCTCTTACCGCCTGGGGAGAGTCGCAATGTTGAGGGACTCCTTTCTCCAAAGCTGAGACTGAAAGCGAAACTTTCCGATGCGCCAAAATAGCAACAGCGCAGACAGCAACAAAATGCGCTCTATGAAGACAAAACGTACATAGGTCCGCCCGCTGGACCTTTTCCATTACCTCGACACTTAAGCGTTGCCGGGCTTCTCATCTGTATCCCTGTGCCAGACAACGTAGTTGGGAAGACCGTAAACTTCGTAGCCGGCACGCTTGGCCATCTTGGCGAAACCTTCGGTCTCGGCCTGGTTTTCGAATGGGTAGGAAGGGAAGTTGATGCCTAGGACTCGAGTCAGCATGTCGTGGTTTGAGGTAAAGCTACTGTGCGCTGAGACTAACCTGCTCTGTGGACATCGGCCTTGACGATGATGCTGACACCTCCCACGCCGTCAAGCGGAATCTCGATGTCTTTGTTGTCGCGCCAGTCGCCCATGCGAGCCATGTAGACTCGGTCTGTCTGATACTCCTTGTAGCCTGCGTAGTGTCAGAAAATGGCATTAAGGACAAGGGATCAACGGGGTCACTCACCCTCTGCAAGAACGACATCACGGCTAAGAGAAGCAGAGAGCTTCCTTCCGGTCTCGGATTCTTGCCAAGAGTTGTAGTCGAAGCGGCCTTCGATGTCGCGTCCGTTCTCGTAGCGGTGGAACCAGATGTCTATGCCATCATTAGTAAGCCTTCAAAGTCACACCCGTACGCCCACCCTGCGCAACTTACTCGGCACGAGAATGTCGCGATCATGCGCAACAAAGTCCTCGATGATCTTGTTCGGGCTGTCCTGAATATCCACATCACGCCAGTACACCCAGCTGTGCTCGGGCTTCAGCGCAGCGCTAAGCAAGAAGTTCCTCGCCTTGCCCATGGTCTTTCTGCGAGGAGCTTGCGCCTCAAATCCATGTCTGTCCTTGACGTCCTGGCTCAATGTAGTACCAAAGTCCTTCTCCACGATCATGACACTGTTGAAAGGTACCTTGTCGGTCCGGCTCTGAATGCGGTCGAGCTCCATCGAAAGGATACCAAGAGTGTCGTCGCTGCTGTCGCCGACGAGGAAGGCGAGGTCGATCAGGTTGTGCGGATATGTCAATTGGCTGACCAGTTCGAAGTACTTGTCCATGTACTGAGCGGCATCACGAAGCGGCGTCAGAATGAGCACGCGCTCCTCGTTCAATGCGGCCTGGGTGGTCGACTTGACCTTGTTCAGGTTCACGTTCTTGATGCTCGAGCTGTTGATCTCTATGGGCGCATGGTGGTTGAAGATGACGGGTGTTTGCTGGTGGCCAGCCCATCGCGCCTGTTCCGATGGCGACATTTGCATGGGAGGCTTTGAAGGGCCAAAGCAGTAGAATCTGTATCGCGATAAAACGTTAGCCTCCGTGAATCATCGCAAGTCGCTGTCTCGCATTGTTTCAGATGCGATAGAAGAAGGGTGTACATACTTTTGCATCTCCCCGGCCGTTCCACTCAAGCCATTATACAGTAACACCACAATGCCAAATATCGCCAGCGACAGCATCACTCGTGTTTGTGTGAGGAACCTCCATACCACACGAGTAGGAGGGAGTCTCGCCTTTGCCGACTTCCATGTCACACCTCCCTTAGGCAAGAGCATCGTGGGCTGCGTCTCCCGCGCCGCGCGGCGCTCTATGTGATTGCGCGAAAAGTATAAGATAGGCTGTCGGACGCCAAGCTAGCCAATCGCTAGCAGTAGTAAGCCTGGGGCAGGAGGTTCGTGGTCGATGAATTCGTAAGGAGCGTGGGTGGAAGAAGACTGTGGTATGTCGTCGTCGTTTCGTGGACCAGAGGCGGCCGTGGGGAGGGTGTGTGGGAGGGCGGAGCGGTGGTGATGTGAGGGTGAGAGCCGACGTACGGGGTTGGGAGAGGTGTGGTCGAGGCTGCGTGGTGCGTGGCACTCGCTGGCCGCCGTTGGACGACGCGCGGGAGGGACGAGGATCGGGGATGGCGCCTTCCGCAGAACCCTGGCTCTGGCTCCTGGCAGCTTTCAATTCCCGACTTCTCCTTTGGGTACGAAGCTTTCGCCTTGGCACTCTGTCTCTCGCCTCCTGCATGCCAGATGAGATGCAGCCAGCCGGTTCAACCACACGCATACCTGTACACAATAGCCACCTCATGGCTGCAATGCGCGACATCACAATGCATGCTCATGACTCGCGTGGAAAAGCGACACATCACTTCATCGGCTGTCCGCAGCGGCATCGATGCTCTCGTTTCCGCCGAGGAGCTCCCCAGCGCCTGCCGAAGCCCTGCAGAAGCGAATGCAGCATGCAGAAGACTGGCCCAGAAATACATTGGCGTCTGGCACACGCATGGGCATCGTCATCACTCTGAGGAAGTGTGAAACTTTGGAGACAAGCGCAAGCCAAGTGTGACATGTTCAATTACAGATTATCAATACTAATCAATCCATCATAAGTCTCAAGCCAGCGGCTCATCGCATGCACTCGTACCATATGTATCATGAAGTGTCGTGTCGTGTCGTAACCAGTCGTGATCGTAGCCAAAAGTTGCAGGCTTTTTGTCCGAGACAGCACGAGTGTCGAACTCCCGCGCCACGTCCTACGCCCTGAAAAGCAAAGAGCCAGCCGAAAAGATAATACAATGCAGGCGCTAAGATGAAACACAGAAGCAGAAGCGAAAGACTGAGGGAAAAACAGAAAGCCGCCCAAGATCAAATTGCCAACTGCCGGAAGGGTTTCAGTGAGTGTCGTGGGTCGAAGGAGGAAAAGACCGAATCGCTCATGCCGCTTGCTCGCACGCTTGCTCAAACGCTTCATTCCAGCAATGGTGTCGTCCAAATGAAAGTTGAAAGTGAGAACCCGAGGTGGAAAACAGATTTGTGCCAACCAGAATATTTTCGCATGATCGCTCTGGTGCTCCTCGAGATCACCTTAACGTCTCCTCGAAGACGATGGCCTCGGCCTGGCTCCCGCCGAAGAGCGGCGAGCATGAACGCTCGCTGCAGGTACTCCCATGATACGCGCCAGGTTGGCCTGGCCTTGCATGCGCCTGATTGTCTTGCGGCAATCAATGGCGTTATCGCAGTTTCTGTGGTTCGGGTCGTCGGTACAGCGTCGCTCGTCTGAGGGAGAGTTGGCAGCCAGCAGACTGCCCGGAGGCAAATCCTTCGACGAATCGCTGGCTATGTAGGCGTCCATGATAGGCCTGATTTCATCCAGGAAAACATTCAGGTCGCTAATGGAGGCAATCTTTCTCAGAGCAAGGTTTGCTACCAAGTCGGTCGCGACGATGTCGTGCTGCTTGTCCCATTGTAAGCCGGACTTTCTCTGGTTGCCGGGCATCTGCTCCTTTGGGGATCGCCAGTCGCAAACGATATCAAGTAGGTCTTCCATGTTCTGGAAGACTTTGGACTGCTCGCTGCGGGCCGACTTCTCCTTTACGATTTTGTCGCTCTGTCGCTCATGTGCTTTGCGGTTGCGACATTGGGCAAAAGGGACCTTGCATTTTTTGCACTGATACTGGTCTTCGCTATCGGACACATCTGACTGGGAGCGCGATCGAGATGCACGCTTGATCTCCCGGTCAGAGTCAGACCCTTGTGATCCGGAACTTCTTTTGGTGCACGTGGAGCGCGCTGAATGTGTCGTGCTAGCAGAGGAAGAGATGGACGCACGGGGGCGAACTGAAGATTCCCGGCTAGTAGAAGAGACCGAAGACCTTTCGTACGGATGCTCACTGAAGGCAATCTGCGGCGATGAGTAGGCAGTTGTTGGAGTCGATTCGATGCTAGCATAGGCGTACGGCTGGCGATAAACCGTGAAAGCCTGAGAGTCGTAGGCAGCAGGATGTTGAGGCGACTGTCTTGGATACGGTTGGTTGGACGCCGAGAGACCAGAGTAGCTGTTGAGCGGCTCCTGGACGGGAGGGCCTTGGCCTTGTCCGGCTATGGCGGCGACTGCATGGAATCCAGGGAGGGTTGTCTGCGACTGTTCACGTCTTCCTGGAGTTAGTAATATTGTCACCAATCACAAAAGTATGTCTAATCAACTCACCGGGACCGCTGATGGCCAGCAGGATTGATGCTCATGTCTTCAAATCTCGCATTCATTGTGCAAGAATCGGTTGACTGTGGCACGACGCGGATGGTTTGAAGATCGATTGGCAGAGTGCTCAAAGACACAGTTGTCAAGGTAGAACATGCACGAAGTGTGTTGGTGTAATGAACAACGAGCACAGACAAAATCAGTAAAGCCAACCAAAAGGCACAAAACCGCCGCACAACAGACGTGGAAGAGGCACAAGAGTATTCGGTGGAGTCTGATGGGATGAGGAGAAAGAAGACGACTGGATGAAAAGAGAGCGAAGGTCATACTTATGCTTCACCGACTTCGAGCCCAGAAGGCCCATCGAACCTGCCAACAACGGTCGATAGGCATATGACCCCAGGCATGGGCCCTTGTCGTGTATCAGGAGAGAAGATCGGGGAGGTCGAGAACGGTAACATGGCAAAGTGACGTTCGCGTTCGAGCCATGGGGCGTCGACCTTTCCGACTCTTGCGGGAGTCTGGAAGTGGTTCGGGGTCCAAGGCAGCAAGAGGACTGACTGGGTTGTTCCTGGGCCAAAGACGCAGAAGCTCGACCCTTGTGCGTCTGAAGAGTGCGGCGGTTGGCGGGATTGCACATCCGCGCGCTCAACTGAGTGGATGGTGAGAGCCAGAGTTTGCCAGACGCATCCCTTGCTGAGTTGCGTGCGTGCAAGAGCGGCAATGGTGGAGAAAGCAGCGCTGAATCTTTGGTTCGCCATTCTTTCCCCGTGGGCACTTATGCTGAACACTGCATTCGGGTTGAGCTAGCAGGCCGGCAGTTTCGTCTCTCAAGGCGGGAGAGACAGCCCGATATCATCAGGGCGCGTCCACGGCCATTGATGCGGATGAGCAGACCGGGATAGTGTTGCATGCACGTCACTTCTACCGCTAACGGCTTTGCGGTAAAGCGCGCACGTACATTGGATCGTAGACCGCCAATTGCTATGACCACTTTTGTGCCTGACAGTAGCAACACTAAGGCAGAGCAGGGCGGCTGTCGTACACAGCGGCCAGAAGGCACGACGAAGCAACCTTCAGACCAGTGGCACCTGTCAAAAACGGTAGTTCGTCGCTAATGCTATGTCGTTAGTATAGCCTCACGTGGCCGACACTGACATTCTGCTAGTATGCGAGTAGCCGGAGGCAACGCGCCTGGGGATGCGGCGCGGCTAACGCAAATCACGGCTGTTCACATTTTGTGATGGGTCGTGTTATGAACAAGATCTTGCGTCAGCTACGCGAGAGACGCATTGGGGCAGCTACCCGGTCTGGAGTACCCCTGCACGTCGTTGCGTTCCACGAACAACGGGCGCACAGCACAAGTCTTCTGTACATTCAGATGTGTGGACAGCCAAGCCAAGCTAGAGACATGAGATGTGAGGAGTGGCAGCAACTCCACCCAGATGCTTGCCGTGTCCTGCAGAATAACGTAGTGCCTGTACGTGCAGTCCGAAAGTGACACAAGGGAAATGGGGAACCTCGTGCTCGAAGGAAGCTTAGGTCCGTCAACGAAACGAAGTCCGAACAAGACCGCACACGTTCCAAAGACCAGGTTCGTCTCCAGATCCTTTCAAAGTGTATCGTGCTGCGCGTGCTTGCGGAGGATGCGGGTCGTCAACACGACCCAACATACAGGGAAGCGAAGCGCGCGACAGTGAGCATAGCGCTAGATGCCATCAATCACAGCGCGTTGTTATGCGTTCTATGCAGGCCATGTCGAAGAAGGAAGGCAGGCAGGGAAGCTGAAGAGGGCGGGTGTCAGACGCCGCGGCCGGGGAACTCTTCCACTGCAGGGTATGTAAACGAGACGAGGCGGGAAGCCCTGCACCTGCAAGGGCAAAGACATATCACGCCTCATCATGCGCAAGCCAGGTCCTGAATGTTTTGCAGTGGACTCGTGCAAGTTCCGTGTTCTTACTAGAGGCAGCCCGATTGGGCGTCTTGTTTATTGGACTGTGGTTGACAGCTGCACAGCTCTGCATGATGGCGCAACAGTGAAGAAGCAGGCTAATGCCGGGAAAGCGTTTCCCCTCGGCCCTTCGAAGCGTATGTTGGATACCGTGCCGTTCTGCATGCGCTGGCAATGCGAAAGGCGATCGCATCGTGTGAGATAGATTGTTAACGGCGATGCTCAGATCAAAGCGAGGCTGCAATCGAGTGGCTGTAAATTGTAACCGAGATGTGCTCGCCACTTGTGGAGCCGAGATGTCATGGCGATGGGGATGTTAGGTGACACAAACTCCAGGTGCCCGGACGGAGAATTGACAAAGTCACGCAGGCGACAGAGGGATGTGAGGTTGATGTTAAGGTTCAGACCGTTCAGTGAGACAGAAGTGAGCAACCAGTTAGGCAGGCACGATCTGCCTATTCCGTTGCCAAGCCTGCTCACGCCCGCAGAGAAGCAGAGGAGATGGAGATTAAGGCAGGCAAGCAACTCGGCATCCGGTAATAGCAAAGCATGAAGTTCAGTGTTAAATGAATGAATTACGTTTATACGTTGCCTGTCATACCGAGTTGTAGTAGAAACCCTTGCGCAAGACTACAGACTTATTACTCTATGCACGCGGGAAGCATTAAAGAACAATTCCCATTTCTTTTCCCATGAATCCCCACCATGTGGCTGGCTTTGACAGCATCAGAAAGAACAACAAAGCAATGGAATGATGTGAGGAGAAAACCAAGATCCCATTTCGACTGTAGAAAGATGTGAAAAACGCCGTATGCATCAACGAGAGCTTTCTCCAGTACAAAAGTAGGCACAGGAGGCGCCTCGTGAGAGAGAGGCTATCAAAACGAGATGGTTGGACCACGTCTCGACCGGGTACGGCGAGCGGTGGCATGGGTTGCGCTGTTCAACCAAGATGCAGCTGCGCAATCTTGTGCCATTGCATGGACCAGAACGGAAAAACACACTCAGTCGAGTGGAACCGCTTAGAGAAGGCCGAAGAGGACGGCGACGACACCAAGGATACCGGTGGCACCGGTGATCTTGATGGCGCTGGCAGCGCTCTCGCCGGAGCCACCAGAGCCACCGTTGCCGCCGCTGCCGCCGCTGTTGCCGTTGCTGTTGCCCTCGGGCTGGTCGGAGTTCTCAGGGTCGCTCTCTTGACCACGGCAAGTGTAGCTACCCTTGATCACGCCGTCGGACTTGAGACCCTCGAATGTGGAGCAAGCATCATCAATGTTCTCCATGGAGCGGAGAGAGAAGGCACCCTTGACGTCGCCAAGCTTGGGGAAATCGGCACTGCAAAGTGAAGTCAGTATTGATCAGATGTGAAATGCAAATGAACATGTGTAACTTACGTGTCAATGGCATCACCGTACATGTCGATGGCGCCACCAACAGTCTCAAGCGCAGGGAAACCGGAGACGTCGGCAAGCTCGGTGTTGTTCTGGACAGACAGACCGCCAGTAACGGTCTGGAGCTGGGGGAAGGAGATGTTGGTCGCCTTCTCGCAGCTGACAATGGAAAGAGTGCCACCGACGTCGGTGAGGTTGGGGGCCTGGAGACCCTCGAAGAAGTTGCTGTAGAAACCAAGGGAGCCGTTGACAGTGGCAAGGGAAGGAATGCTGACGCTGGAGGCGTTGGCAATGTTGATTCTGGCGGCCCAGATGAGGTTGGGAAGCATGACGGAGACGTTACGGCCGTTGGCGTAAACGTTGAAGTTGTCGGTCACGTTACCGAGCTGCATGGTGATGTCGTTGAGGTAGTTGTTGTTCTGGATGTCAATGACATCGGCAACCTCGAGGTTGATGCCCTCGAGCGAACCAAGCTGGGTGTTGTCAATTTTGACGCTGCCAGCCTTCTTGATCTCGTTGGTGAAAGAAAGACCCTGGAGACCGGGGAGACCGATCCAGTCAATCTCGTCGACCTCGGCGAGCTGAGGGAAGTTGAGGGTGGAAAGGATCTCGTTCTGCTTGAGGTCGAAGGTACCGCGGATCTCCTGCAGGCTGTCGGCAGAGAGGGAGGTGAGCTGGGAGGCGTTGTTGGCGATAAGGTCACCGTCGATCACTCTGATGTTGTTAAGCTCAATGTTGTCGGTGGTGCCAGTGGCGATGGCGATGCTGCCAGAGAAGGTGGTGCATGATGCGAGGCCGGAGGCATCACCCTGGTTCTGGATAGTGGTGGTAGCGGCGCTGCAGGAAGACTGAGCTGTTTGTTTGTCAGTGGAGGCTCTGGGATGCGCGTTTTGCGTGGTGTCCGCGGTATTCTTCTCTTACCGGCAGCGTGGCCAGCGGCGATGGCCACAACGGGCGCGATGTACTTGAGGGACATCTTGTGATTACGGGTCGTAGATAACTGATCGGGAAGAGTCAGCGCGAGCTCGGGGATGGTTTTGTAGCTCCGGCGATGAAGATAGGGGTATGCCGCGGGTGGCGTTTGGTTTGGAGGGTGTTTGTGTTGATGGGCGTGTTTCGAGGGGTGTTTCGATGGTGACGCAGAACGTATGCGGCGTCTCGTGATGATGGATTGCTGCTGCTGCGGCGGCGGCGGGCGTGGCGGACTGACCTTGGTATTATTAAAGCTGCTGCGGGAGACTGGCGGCTCGTGTGTGGTAGCCAATGGATGGGGGTGGGCGAAGGTGTTTGGGGTGGTGCACAGCGAGTGTAAGGGCCAGAGGCGTTGGAGTGGGTGCAGTGAAGAGAAGAAGGAGAAGAAGAGGAAGCGGGCACCAAGACTAGGTTGACAGCGAGAGAAGGTGCACGACGGATGGGCTGTGGCTGCTACAGGAACGGAGGCGACTTTTGGGGAGGAGGCCGGGAAAGAAGGGGCGAGGGTTGGGCCGCGCATTGGCCGCCACGCGTACAACCACTGCTAGCGCCGTCTGAAACGGCGTTGACCATTGGGCCGGCGACACAGAGCCGCGCGATCTTGGATAGCTCGCAGCAGCGCTCTGGGATAGCCTTTGTCCTGTGGCAGCCCGCCGTGTATAACGCTGCTGGACGCATGCTCTCGGCGCGCCATGGCGGTGGCGACGAGGCATGCCGTCCACGCTGCTGAGCCGTGTATACCATCGCATCGCAGGCACTGCTACAGCCCGCCGACGGCAGCATCGCGATCAGCCTCTCCTCCTCCATGTCCATCCGCAAATGAGCGCCCGCTCGATGTGCGCAGCTTAGATTTGATAGACCACCGCACTGACTGCGCGATCCCCCAGCGGCCACTCACGCTCTGCGCTCGTTCACGGGTCGGCCAAAACAGGCATGATGAGGCACACGATTAGAGCCCTGGTCAAATCAAGCAGCGCCGGCGCCCTCCAGCCGAAACGCCGTCGAAGACCGTCTCTCTGTCCTCGAACTCCCCTGCAGCCACCAATCTCGCATGTTTGTGAGGCTCTTCTAACCTCGAATCCCATCAAAAGCACGTCAAAGTCCCGCTTATCAGTAGTTAATCCTCCATTCGCCCACATACACTACTCTGGCGGAGAGACATCCACAAGCACATGCCTCTCCGCGTCTCAATCTCGCCAGGCGCTGTCCATCATCATCAGCGTCTGTACGGCAGCCCTGCCCGCTGATGGCACAGATGGGTCGCCGAGCAGGATCTTGGGGTGGCGAGTGGAGTTCACTGCCGAACTCTCTTGGAGGAGCAGGTTCTTCTGTCAGTTGACAGATCTCACAAGACGTGCGCGGCACGCCACTCGCAGCTTGAATGTTCGTCGCCCAGGCCTCCCAGGCCTGCCGCGGCCCACCCATGTTCGAATCCTTAATGATCTACCCGTAGATTGTAGTCAATGTACCTCCAACTGCCAGCCTGCGTCGCACGCGTGGCCTTCACAAGCAAGGCTCGAAGACGAAACGTCTTGTCTTGCAGCACGAAGCTTACGTGCCGTTCGCTGTTCTTCAAACATTAATCGCTCCTATACTGCGACGAGTCAACCACCACGCTCGGGTGTGCAGATCTCGATATCTACGCCAGATAACTCGAGTCCACAGTGGAGGCCGTCCTGCGGGAACGTTGAGCTCTACTCCGGAAAAAGTACCAAAGCTTAGTTCGTTTCACAGCGCTACAGCAAGATCGGCTAGCGGCGCGGAGTGTGTGATGATGGGCGTTTTTTCTGTGGAGACCGCATTTTGCATTATCATGTGCAATTGCCAAAGCGTCCGGTAAACAAACAATGGCATTTTGGTTGTCCAGGGAGTATCCCGACGACACTCGGCCACAGAGGGATGTTGGTAGCTGCATCCTGAGGTAGCTATAGCTATGCCTGGATGTATCCAGAGCTACTCTTTTTTGCCCTGCATCTTACAAATCGGCATTTGACTTCTTGGTGAGCTCAACTCGATTCCTCGGCTCTATTCGTACCCGGAATCGCTCGGCACCGTGGCAAGCTAGGAGACCTCGCCGCGACCAACCCTCAACGCCGTGGTTGTCTTCATGCGCACTGCAACTCTCGGCAATATGTTCTTCAGATCTTTCAAGAGCGTCTCTGAGCAACCAATGCGTTAGAATGTTGATGTTGGACGAATGTTCTCTTGCTACACATCGGAGATACTTCCCGGAGTTCCACCTATGAACAGGACTTTTCGTTCAGGGCACACGATCATCAATCATACTTGATTTTAAGGCCAATTGCTTGACTCGGACCTCATTGAATGGTATCCTATCTCGCTCTAGTCATCAGTTGATCTGCATAGAGCACAATAAACCTCTGCCGTGGATTTTGTACTTCGGCTATACTTTGTGAGCTACTTCATTCTAAATAGTATATGAAAGGGCAAACCTCCGGTCTGCTATAGCAAATCATATCAAACAAGCATCGATGTCGCCATTGACTTTATAGTGCCTGAACCATATAGTGATGAGATAAGATTGGGGTTTATCGTGGTATTCGTAAGGTAATGTTATACCTCTCATCCAGTCCCATTCCAGTCGCGAGTTAGAATGAGGGTACTACCCTGGCTGCACTCACTCCGTGCCTGGACTCAAGTCCTGCACGAAGAGGTGAACCACTTTCGTGCCTGCTCTATACAAGAACTCACATACCAGCAGAGACAACAACGACGTACTTGTTTAATGGATTAAGTCCTGGTCCCATCTGCCCAAATGAATTGAGAGCATCGCAGCCAGTATATTGCCTCTCATCGTGAGGTTTCCGAATATTGGCTTTGAAGACGAAGGCTGGACCTCACTTCAACCTCCGGCCACAACAAAGTCCAATGTCACCTCGCTTCATCTCACACTTGCCACCACAGGCGCTCTCATGTAGCATCAGGCTCACCAGTATCCGCTGGTCAAGCACCACAACAAAACAACACGAACCGCTGCGTATACTTTTCTGCGGCGCAGACGCTTTCAGCATATACTCCCTGCGTGCTCTGCACAAACTGCAACAAGCAAAACCAGACAAGATCGCAAGCATCGATGTCGTCTGCCGACCAGACAAACGGGTCGGTCGCGGGTTGAAAAAGGTGCAAGAAGGTTCGTACATAACTTCTTCTCAAAATCCATCATCTCATACCACAACTAACCTCCAAACCCAACAGTCCCCATCAAACCCCTCGCAACCTCCCTCTCAATCCCAATCCACCAAATCGACACCTTCAAATCCTGGACACCCCCAACATCCCACCCACCAAACCTCATCATCACAGTTTCCTTCGGCCTCCTCGTCCCAGCCCGCATTCTCAACTCCGCCACATACGGCGGCCTCAACGTCCATCCATCCTTACTACCCGATCTCCGCGGCCCAGCACCTCTCCAACATGCGCTGCTGAATCGCCGAACCCACACAGGCGTCAGCCTGCAAACCATGCACCCGACCAAATTCGACCATGGCGTCGTGCTCGCGCAGTCGGAAGAACCTGGCGTGCCCATAGCAGACGACGCCACGCCACAGGGCTTGCTGGAACAGCTTGGCCCCCTAGGAGCGGACATGCTGATTCGTGGAATCGAAGATGCGGTCTTCGTGCCGCCTCACCGCGACGTCCGGGCTGGCCTGCCAGAGCCGAGCAACATCGCTCACGCGCCCAAGATTTTACCGCAAGATCGCCAAATCGACTGGACGACTTGGACTGCGGATGAGATTTCACTGCGTGATCGTGCGCTGGGGAGGCTGTGGGATGGAGGAATCTGGGCGCGCACAGGACTGGATGAGGGAAAGTGGGAGGGGAAGCAGAAGCATTTACGAGCAACCTTCACCGGGCCTTGGCGAGTGGTCGATGGAGCTGAAGGCCATGAAGCTGGCAGGCCATTCTTGGACCGCGATTCCGCGACTGGGATAGAAGAGGTGCGGTTTGCCACTTGCGATGGGAAAGCGGTGGTGCCCGATGGCATTACGCAGGAGAATGGGAAGAAAGGTCAGGGATCAGGACTGCTGATTGAACAGCTCAAGGCTCGACAGTCTCAGCAGTGAGGCAATTGTGCTCTTACACGATTTGTACTATGAAGCTCCGGCGAAACATTGTATTGGTAGATATATGTACACATTATCATCCACCATAAGCGGTGAGTAAGCAATCGCCAAACAACACCTGCGCCAGCGCAACTGCATGTACAGACATCTTGACCTGCTCTGAGCGCTCTTAATATCCCAAAAGAACACCATGCCGGCCCAAGTCAAAGGGTATCATTCGCTATGCAAGCAAGAGAAGAAAGCGCCTGTCCAGAAATGCCGAGCCAATGAAGTACATGATCATCGTGCAACCTCTCTCTCATGTGGCGAAGGAAGGACTTAATTACCCTCCAGCCTAACAACAAGATCATACAAACCCATAAACACCCACCGCCTCACGCCAGGCACATTGAACACAAATAAGCCCATCGCAACCAAAACCGCGGTGGCAATCATGGTCCAGCGCGTACCAGCTGGCATCGAGCGCGGAGCCTGATGCTGCCCATCTCTCGGCATCAACTCAGGCGACTCAGAGATGCGGAAACTGTTGCCACCAAACAAGTCCTCTAGACCTGTGGCCGCCGCGCCGTCGTTGGGAAGATGCCAGTCTGAAGGGCGCAAATCGAGGTTGCCTTTCGTGCGAGCGGCGGCGGGAGAGTAGTCATGTTCGGTAGTGGAGACGACATCGGAAGCATCCTCCACGGGGATCGTGGGCGGTGCGCGGCGCGGATTGTTGTTGCCACGGCCGATGGTCTTACCTTTGTCGATGCCTTCTCGCATTTGGTCGAGGAAGTTTTTCTGTTGTGTGACAGGCGGAGGCTTGAATTGCGGGACCTGTGTGATAGGGTTGCGCAGACGTCGTTCCATGCTCATCGGTGCTTGAGGTAGCCGGCCGCGGAAAGGTGACTGCTCGACAGGTGGATTGTAACTCAGCTTGTGGGCATTCTGCGCGGCCTGGAATTTCTCCTGCTCGGTTTTTGCGCGAAGATCGTCTTCGATGGAGAACAAGTTGCTTCGCATGTCTTCCCAGCCTTTTGGAGAAGGCGCGCCGAAACGTTGAGAGGCCGTGCTCGATCTCACTTCACGACCGGTAGTTGTTGCAGCGTAAGGATTGTATGTGCGGTTGTCTGGGACGCCAGGCATGCGCGACTGTGCCGGAGGAGCGGTATCCAAGTCCATCATATCTTCCACTGTCGAATCGGAGCCTTGCGGTGAAGGTGGCGGTCCTCCAGAAAAGCGGTTCCAGACGTTGCTGCCGTAAGTTGATCGCTGAGGCGCAAGGTTCTGTATGGGAAACGGTTCCCGATGCCTCTTTGCGTGTATGTCGAACGGAAGTTTTGAGGACGCCTGTGGCGCGTGACGCTCTGTTGCAGGTCCGGCAAACTGGCCGAGCACATCTTGGTCCTCGGGCTTCGGCATCATCTTGTTGGTCAATCGCCATTTGTGGATTTGAATAGCGTTCCGACTGAGCCAGCGGCCTCCCAGTATCACTGCGATCGTAGCGCTGTGGATTGCCACGATTTGCGACCACTTCAGCTCACTGAGTCTAGCTTCATCGGACAGACCCAAGAAAGAGCCCGTCCTGATCGCAATGACGATGAACTGGATCCAGAAATGCTGCTTTTGTCCAGTGATGTGATCGTAGCGAACCTGCGGATTGTAATAGGCTCGCAGTCCGTGATTATACCAGATAAGACAGAGATTCGCCAGGATGATCTTGGGCATATAGCTGCCGAACAGTTGGTGGCATGACTTTTGGGTGTGGAACCGATATACAGCCGCGACGCAGGTCCTCAATGATGTATCGAATCCGAGTCCCTCCTCTTCGCTCGATCCGAAAAGTATATCCCATATGCCATATGCATGCCAGAATACCTGTGCGAAGACACTCGCCCACATGATCAGACCAAGCAATCCAAGGCCCGCCCTCATGCTCGCTTTGTGCCAATCATCCCTCGAGTCCGCTGCAGGGTAAGGACTGCCGCCTCGCCTGCGGTTCGACTTCAACTGCGTCTTGTTCAAGTTGTCCGTCACGCTGTAGTAATCCGCGCGATTGATCTTCATTTGCGCTTTGGGCGCGCAAGCGACGCAGATCTGTGGATACCGCTCCTCCAGCGCTTTCTTCCATCGCGGCAGCGCTTCCTCGTACTCGGCGTATTGTGGGTGGTCCTCATCTGGAAGGTAGTTGGCGAGCGACTCGTTGTAGACTTGCTGATTGTGCAAGCAGGTGTTACAGAAGACTTGTTGCGCCTGGTGGCCTCGCGCGGGATCAGTGGTTGGATCTCGAGTAAAGCTTTGGAAGAGCTTGTGTGGTTGCTCGTTGGCAGGCGCTGCAGCGATGTATGGCGTGTCGAGGATGTTTCCTTTGGGGTCGAGGAAATTGTGCGCTTCGCAAGAGGCGCATTGGAACTCTGGGATGCCGGATCCCTTTGCGTGTGCCGAGCGGGCGCCGCAGAAGTGGCAGTTGATTCGATTGAAGAAGAAGGCCATCTCCACGGCGAAGTGGTGAATGTTCGAGGTGTGGCCAGGCGGTAAAATTAGGATTGCGATGGTTGTCGAGGTATGCTAGAAGTGAAGGAAGTGCCGTGTACTGAAGTCAGGTAGTGGCAAGGTGAATTGTTCTATTGGCCGGTCGAGTACAATAAGCTGGAGCTTTCCTTTGTTGATGAATAGCCCCGGAAATAGCGGCGTTTCGAGCTCGTTTCAGGCTGCAAACCTTAGGCAGCTGCTATACCGTCGAGCTCATTATGGAGGGAGAAGTCAGGTAGATATATAAGATTCTGCGTGCAAGTAATAGAGCATATCTGCAAGGATATGTCGTCGAGACATGCGTTATTCTGCGTTGTCTCATTCTGCTCGCATCTGTTGTCTTACCGCACAAGAAAATCTAAAGCACTGAGAGACCAAGGAAAGGTAGTTTTATACTTATGAAGGTACAACAGATCACAAAACTGGGAGTGAGACTGGAGTTGTGTGGTGTTGTTCTGCTAAAGGCTTAAGGAATGCCCAGCAGTTCCAAGTTGCGATTTCCAGCTATATTGTGTAGCGATTCTTCCGCTCGCCAATCGATAGTCTTGACAAAGGAAATGTTCCCAATGGATTCCTGACCATGGCCGAAAGTGCCTCTATCCCATACCCATCTCTGCCCAGCGTTGCCTTCTCGGTCAAACCGCCAAAGAATCAATCCACCAGCGCCATCGCTAAAAGTTCAAGAGCCCAAATAACCCCAGAAAAGCAAATACCCATTGATACGCGCAGAGACCTTACGTCTCTCATTTGAAGCGCGTATGCCCGTTCTCGCTTTATGCGAGATAACCCATTCGTCCCGTCTCGTCCGCAACAGGTGGCGACATCGGTCCGCATTCCATCACCGAGACCTCAGACTCACGCGGATCGGTTTTGCCGCCAGTCTCGGACAGGAGTGCCGGGTCGATGGAGCTCGACATGTCGATACCGCTATCAGGCTTGCTGATGTCTGATTTGAGGCTCGCATTCGACGGTGCGACTCCGTCGGTCGATCCCAAGACGCGGACGAACTTCTCCACATCCAAGAGGCCTGCATTGAGCAAGGACATGAGCGACGGACGACGCTCGAACTGTCCGTTCTGCTTAGCATATTCTAGTAGCGATTCGGGCTGGAAGACATTTCTGATGAATTCCAGGTCTCCAGGGCGAGCCTTCGGGTGCGCATATGCTTCGTACTCTGCGACAATAGCTTCCATGGGCCAGCCTTGAACCTTGCGCATACATGCGATCACGCATCCTGTGCGGTGGCGACCCTGGTTGCAGTGAATGTATAGCGGGTAATTCGTAGCGTCCAAGACGACGAGGAGAGCCTCGCAAATCGAGTCGACAGTCGTCTTGACTTTACCCTCTTTGTTGGGTGAGATATCGATGCGGAAGCGGGACACGGCATTTGAGCGAACGAATGCAGAGTAGCCGTCGCTGGGATCTGTGTCCACGAAGCACAAGAGGGACTTGACGCCCAACGCCTCCAGGAAGTCCGTGTTACGGTCCTGAGGAAATGCAGAGCGGAATACTTTGTGATCCGTCACTGCGCCGAAATTGGGCGGAGGGAGCAGAGGTTGCAGGCGTGCCGGGTAATCCGCATAGGGAGATTCGGGTCGTGTGGGAGGAGTGGGCGGTCTTGACTTGTACTCAAGGTTTTCTGAGTTGTCGTTTGCTCCCATTTCTGCTGGCGGGGCAAGCGTGAGTTCTTGTGTCGCCTGTGTGACGTCTTTCGTTGAAATATCTGCGTCGGTCATGATCGCGTCGTTTTGCGACGGTGGATCAATCGCAATCTGGACGTCCGGAGTCTGCTGCATGTTTTGTGCTTCTGCAGAGTAAGACATGTTGGTGGATTGTTGATTTATATCGAGAACCGGCTGGAGTGTCGCGTGACCTTGTGCCTTGAAAGGTAAATGCTGAAAAAGACAGCCGCCCAGTAGAAAGGAAGTCGTAGGTATCTGGTCTCGCTTCGCACAGCAATGGAGCGAAATCGTCTCCTTGGAGTACCGTTCTGTCGCGACTCCGTCTCACGCGTCTCTTCTCTGAGTTGGGTCGATCCGTCGCAAGTGAAGTCGACAGCGCACGTGAGCACTTTCCTCACGGGCGGGAAAGTCGCAGAAGCTTGAAGCTCTTCGTGTATCAGTGCTGCATTGCGACCGATGATGGGAAGTTGTAAGAAGAGTGCTGTCGCAATCAACAGACAAGCAAGAGTCGTCGCTTCGTCGTTGAACGGTGCAGGATCTCTGATCTTCAATCAGAGGGCCGGCAGACGCGCACAAGTCGGTTCTTGCGGATAAGGTGAGGTGAGCAGGTCCATGGTGTGCGGCTGTTTGGAGAGAAGATCGATTTGGAGTGTCGGTCGGGTGTTGAGAGGTTACTGCAAGTGGCGTGCAAGGACGGAAGTGGGCGGGCGAAAGGTCGAGAGCGCAGTGCAGGAGTGTAAAGTAAGGTGGAAGTGATTTCGGCGTGGGCGGCGGACGGCGGGACGCAGGCGAGGTGGGATTGGCTTTGGCAAGCTAAAAAGCCCAGCGAAGGCTGATGCTGAGCAAGACCGCGCTGCTGCTGCTGCTGAGGTCAAGAGCGAGTGCGGGCAAGGCGAGAAAAGTGCTAGTTAGAGGTAATTCCCGACGCCACAATTCGGTCTTTCGTCCGCGGCGTGTGTGTTGCCTGAAGGTGCGCGCGCGTGTGTGTCTGCGTGTCTGAGAGCGTATCCTGGTGCTCACCCAATCAATAATCGATGGATGGCCCTGATCGCCGTTCTTTTAGACAGCGCACGCGGGATGACGCGGGCGACCAAGTCAAAATCAAGTTGACCCGTCGACCAACAATCGCCCCGTCTTCTTTGTCCTGTGCTGCTGCTGCTGCTGCTGCTTTGACCTTCTGGCCCCAAGCCTCTAGCCTGCCGTCCAAACCCGTCCGTAGAGCGCCTGCAACATCCGCTCGCTTACCGCACACCAAGTCTTGCACCGATCGTGCTCTGCGATATCCGCGGCCCTCAGCCCGGTTGCATAGGTCGAAGGATTACGCAGAGCCTCCTGCAATTCGCCCGCTTGCTCGTAAGTCGTTTGTCCGGCGACGAGGATTGGCAATACCCGTCTACTTTTGGCGCGCGACCCGCCGCTGTCGTGTTACCTAGAAGTACCGTTCGTCAAGCGACGTCCCGGTGGTTGGTCAGCCTTACTGGCGTGATCAACTTGATTGTTAGGCGAGGAGCGCGCATGCGTGGGGGGCCTACTCTATTATGTGCCCGATACGGGGGGCTGAAGGTCTAGGCCTGCGCTGTATATAAGGTCATCTGCTGTTATTCAAAGGTGCATATGAATTGTCGATGTATGATGTGTAAGATGATGTGGTCATGTGCTACAACAATATAGCCCATCGATTGTTTGCTGTGAGTACTTGACAGCAGCGGCTCCCTCTTTCACGGAAATAAGACCAAAGATGTGTGTTGCGTGCATAGCAACAAGCATGTGTTGATTCTTTCATTACGATCCGCCTACATATCGAAGTACATGAAGAAAGATACTCTCCTGCGCCTGTGATGGCCAATTATATCGAACAGGCCGCACGACAATCACGAGACGCGAACAATCGACGTCCGGACGATTTAAAGAAGTCGAGCCTCACTCGCTGCTATCATATGTCCATTTTGCCTCACAGTCCTACGCTTCATCTGTTGCACGTGGTCACCTTCTCCAATCGACGAAGAGGATCACAAAGCTCAGTCGCTGGGACCTTAGACTTCACTTCACGCTACATCAGCACATCCTAGGCTCACTACTACTCGCACAAAGTCCGCAAATCCCAGCAGCGAATAGCCCAATATCTCCGGGACATATCACCTTGGACTCAGTGCCAGCAAGCCGTTACAGCAGCCAGAGTTTATCAAAGCAGAACCGCGAGTCGCAAGTGAACCAAAGAGACAGCACCAGGCCAGATTCTGAAATTCCCATTTCAAGCAACTAGTAGTAGTAGTAGTACCTTGCAAAAAAGTAAGTATCTCGAGTTCGTCCCATTGTGGCTCTCTCTAGTCAACAACATGAAAGAAAAAGTAAACGCCTGAACTGGGGGATTCGGAAAAAGGAAAAGGTGAGGGACTTCCACTATTGCAAATGCAGGAGGTACAAAAGAAAAAGTGAATCCCGGATGAAGAGACAGAGCGACATGTTCTGCTCCGCCTCCAGTACGCCTCGTCTCGCTCTGCTGTTTGTCCCTTCCGTGCTTTCGCTCATTCGTGCGCCTTGCATGTGGGTCTGGTCTGGTCTGGTTGAGAATCCGGTTCGCCATGCAGCATTAACTTTCTTTCTTTCTTGGTATTTAGCCTCGCGTAGATTGTGGTTCGCTTTCGTCGATGTCAAAAAGGTTCCGTCACGTTGGGTGTTATTCGCTGATATCGAGGGAAAGGCGGGATCCCGATGTGTTCACGGTGGTATCCGCGAGGAGACAAGTTGGAGGTGAAGCGGTGGCGGAGAAGTCGATATCGCTGAAACGGAACGTGGGTGAGTCGATTTGGGTGGTTTACAGGATCAAGCACTTCTTCTTGCCCTTGCCGGATTTCCGGGTGAGCAGAGCAGCGCGTGTGGCGTGCTCGAACACCTCCCTCACGCCCTCGTTGGTCTTGGCAGAGCACTCGAGGTACTTGCCGGCGCCAATCTTCTTGCGGACCTCCTCAGCCTGTGAGAACATGTCAGTATGTTGTTCTTGCTCTCTTGGTGCAAGGGTATCTTCTCCGGGTGTATCCGTACCTGCTCCGGGGTGACGGGCTTTTGCGACGTCTTGTGCAGCTCCTCAATAGTCTTCTGGTCGTATCTCAAATCCTTCTTGCAGCCGACGAGGATGATGGGGAGGCCCGAGCAGAAGTGCAGGACTTCGGAAATCCACTGTGATAGAACGAACCAATCAGCATATGTTCGCCAAGCTGGTGTGTTACACGCGACGCCATGGGCACGTGAGCGGGTGTTATACCTTCTCCTGGACGTTGTCCAACGAATCCGGCGAGTCGACGGCGAAGCAGATGAGGATGACATGTGAGTCGGGGTAGGATAGAGGTCTGAGACGGTCGTAGTCTTCCTGGCCAGCAGTATCCCAGAGCGCTAGTTCGACGTGCTTGCCGTCCACCTCGACATCGGCGACATAGTTCTCGAAGACGGTGGGGACGTAGACCTGTTTGCGTGCAACGTTAGCATTGTCGTGTTGTGAGGTGTCGACGGCGGCGGGTGATGGCGTTGATGCGGGAGTGTCGGCGTGGATTGCGCGGCCGCGCAGATAGGGGATGGGGAGCGGTAGCGACGAACCTCAGGGAAGGTACCCTTGGAGAAGACACTGGCGGGACTGTCAGCACGCGACGAAGAGGATGGAGGTGTTATGATCGGCACTTACATGAGCAGACAGGTCTTTCCGCAGGCACCGTCACCGACAATGACCAGCTTGCGACGGATCTCGGCCATCTGTGCTACGGGTCAATGGGATGTCGTGGGAGCGAGTGATTGCGCCCGGGCGCAGGAGGGTGGATGTGAGGAGGGCGGTGGTGATTGTGTAGTGGTGGTGGTGTGCAGCGGCGGTGGTGGTGATGGCAGTTGGGGAGTGTGGAGGCTCGATTGCAGTGTTTGGGCTGGTGCAGGAGGAGTGGGCGCGGGAAGGCGTGCAAGAGGTTGAGCGGGCGGTTGCTAGCCCACGGGCGGGCGTTGATGACAAGATCGGGTCCAACTTACTACTGCGGCCGCTGCGGCTGTGTCTGGTGTTTGCTGCGGCGAGGACTGTGCTGGCGGCGAGGCAACGCGTGTAGCGGGGGTGTGCTTGGAGAGACGGAGGTTGATGTTATTGCAGACGGCGATGTGAGGATTGTCTTCTTGATGAAGTTAGGTTATTAGCAAGAGAGAGCGCAGTGCTGCAGCGTGTTGGTGAGACTGGGCTGGGCGGCACATCAGCATGTTCCAAACGTTGCTCAGGGAAACTGGCTGTGCTGTGCTGTGCTGAGAGCTGCCTGAAACGCTTGGACGCCGAAAGCCACACCTCTCTTGTGCTCTCTTACTGGGAGGCATCACTCTTGTTACCTGAGGCATAGTCAGACTAGGTACCTGAAGCATAGTCAAATTACCTGAGGCTTGAAATACCAATCTACCATCCATCAAATCACATGCCCACGTTCACAATCACATGCCAGATACTGCAGTCCTCAAGCCCGTAACTCCGCGCAGGCAACAGCACCCAAACACCTCCGGCAGTCACTCCGAAGACAGTCCCTTTTCGCACCCCTCTCGCTCCCCTTCCACAGTTCTTCCATCCCGTCCACGTGAAACAAAACACCTGTCCGCGGCATCCATCGCACCCACCTCCCAATCCCACCATCCCATCAATCTCCCCAATCCCACGCGCCACACGTTCACCACGCAGGGCTGAAGAGAATCCACGCCAAACCAGCCTAATCCCCTCTCCACCCACTCACAAGCTTTCTCGCACCGTTTCCCCTGTGGCTCAACAACACTAAAAATCGCCCATTTCGCTTCACTCCCATCCCTACTTCCAATTTCCGAATATTGCCCGCAAGGCTTATACGCAGATGCATGTCCACTGCTGTGCCACGATGGCATTTTGCCCGGCTTCCGGATGTCTGCCCTACCGGCGCTAGGACTGATCTCTATGTGGGACCGCCGCTGTCACCGGTCGATTGTACGAGTGCCGTGAGTGCCGCTACCTCACTCGTTTTGTCTTAAGGACTTAGGAGTGAATGTAAAGACAGCTGAGGTTGCGTCTGCGAGCTTTGAGATTTGAAGGCAGGTATGCTGCTACCAAGAACACTGGTTAGCCGAGGCTTCAATGCATTGAAGAATACGACTCCTCGGCCTCTCTTTTCCTTTCAGGCCCACCCTGCCCTTTCACGACTTGTAGGATCGTCCTATCGATCAATCAACACCACTACTGCCATGACAGACCAAGTCCGCGTAGGCGTCGGCGCTTTCGTCCTCTCCTCCTCCTCTGCTCAAAACTCACAAAACCCAACCTTCCTAATTGGCAAACGCCTAGGCTCCCACGGCGCCGGCACCTACGCCCTCCCCGGCGGCCACCTAGAGTTCGGCGAGACGCCCGAAGAATGCGCCGCGCGCGAGGTCCTTGAAGAGACAGGCCTGACCGTGAAGAACGTGCGCTTTCTCACTGCCACGAACGATATCTTGAAAAAAGAAGGCAAGCATTATGTCACAATGTTTGTAGTATGTGAGAGGGCGGACGAGGCAGAGGAGGCGAGGGTTATGGAACCGGATAAGTGTGAGGGATGGGAGTGGAGTTCTTGGGAAGAGCTGGTTGCGTTGGTGAGGAGGGAGCGGAATGTGAAGGAGGGTGAGGTGTTGGAGAGGACGCTGTTCCAGCCTTTGCTGGATCTTGTTGAGCAGAGGCCTGGTGTGGTGCCGGGGCTGTGATGATGAAATCATGAGATACATGCTCTGGTGTACCATATTACATGGGAGAAGAAAAGACTTGTCCCTGCGCATCAATTGGAACCTTGCGCGGTCTTCAAACATCTGGATCTGAGGGCAAAAGGCACCAGAGTCATACGATTTACGCGAAAGGGGGACGCCCAACGATCTATCAAGTCCATGGAGATAGCTTGGTCTTTTGTAGGGCTACTCTGGTTGTGTAAAGAAATGCTTTAGAGCTGTTACCAGCAAGTACAGGGGATTCACGCTCCCACGCGAACTTCAGTCAACCTACATAGTACCTTCGCCTCTCATCGCGACATTCCCTTTCCCTCGAAACCAACAGGCTCCTCAGCGATGTTGCCACCATATCCGACCACGCCGTCCTCTTCAACAACCCTGTCCCGATGCGTGTCGATGACAGCAATCGTCTCGTTTGGCGCAAAGTCAAGTTGGCCTTTGCCACGCTTCTCAATCGGCACGAAAGGATCGTAGAATTTGGGCAGAAGCCAGCCAATGGCCACGAAGAGCATGGTCATGTTTCCAACCACAAAGCCGATAATGTGGCAAGGATCGTGCCGGACGGCGTTGAAGGTAGGGTATGAGAAGCTGAGGATGATCGCGAGGATAGGGACGGAAATGTAGCGGAGCAAGGGACCCCAGAAGATGGGGATGTTCCAGTTTTTGCCGGCGGCAACAACGAGGTTAAGGTCGCGGGAGAGTTGGCAGCCCTGGTTTACGCAGGTTAGTGGGATGTAGAATGTGATAGAATTACGATGCTTACCTGGTAGAACATGAGGTAGTAAAGCTTCTCGAGGAAGACTTGCTTTCGCCAGAACGCCGGCGGTTGGAGGTTGGCGTTGTGTGGTGCTCGTGCTAATGCTACTGCGACAGCGAGTCCGAGGAAAAAGATGAGGAACCCAACGACTGCGCCGACCCACGGGCTGACTGAGTGACCGATGGAAACACCGAGGATGAGAGACAAGAGATAAGAAGCGGTCCAAGTGCCATAAGCGTTCCAGCCGAGAAGGCCAACGACATCTTTGTAGCGATAGATCATGGTGGCTCCGAGGAATTCGCACATGACTACCCAGACTAGAGAGAAGTTGTTGAGCCATGTGTCGAAGCCGTCGAGCAGATAGTATCCGAACTCTGTACAGAAGATCAACGAGATCAAGAAAGAGATGATCACGACGACAGTGACAACGATGGAGCGGTTCCACCTTCTGCCAAACTCACTGTCGCAGATCAAAGAGATCAGGGTGTCGAGCAAAGCGAAAGCCGAGCTGACGCCGAGGACCATGAGCGTGAGGAAAAAGATGGCACTCCAGAACTGCGCGCCTGGCATCTGAGCAGTGCCTTCAGGAAGAGTGAGGAAGGCAATGTCGAAACTACCAATCCTCTCTCCCGCTTCGGCTGCCGCCAGTGGGTCCATTCCCAGGTATCCAATAACGCCGAAGACGGCGAGACCGCACAGAATCTCGATGAGGGAATTCGAGCAGCAAATGATGAGTGCGTCTTGAACAGCATTCTGGAACTGGTTGTTGTAGGAGGCGTAGGTGGTGAAGTAACCCATACCAAGACCAATGCTGAAGAAGATCTGTCCACAAGCGTCTTGCCAGATCTGGCCATCGGCAAGGACGTCTGAGCGCCATGTAGCCCAGGCATAGCGAATACCTTCACCAGCGTTGGGGAGTGAGACGCCGCGACCGACGAGAACGATGACCATGAGGATGGGGAAGCCCATGGTGAAGTACACGACTCTACCGGTCATGCCGATTCCGCGCCAAATGCACAGCCAGACGAGAAACCAGGTGAAGGCACACCAGCCTACCGTCTCACCGACCATGCCTGTGCCAGCATAGTCGGTGTAGCTTTCGACGGTACCACCGGAGATCGAGCCAGCGGTACGCTCGCCGTTGCGGATAACACTGTCCATGTAGAAGTTTGCGCTGTCACCTTCCCATGGAAGAGGGCTGGAGAACGAGTGGCGGAAGTATGCCATAACCCATGCTAGGATGGGAACGTAGTAAAGTACTGCGTGGAAGTTAGCATGGTTTGTCGTTGCTCGCAAAGTTGCTGGAAGACTTGCCAACCATGTATCCGTTGTAGACCAAACTGAATCCAACTCCTTTCAATCGCTTTTGCACATGATCGTAGGCGACTGTTGGTCCACCACGGAAGGCTTGACCAACTGCGATCTCAAGTGTGAGACCAGGGATACCCAGGAAGAAAAAGGCTATAGAAACTGCAGTTAGCAGGCTGTCGAACCAATGCAAGAGGTACGATTTCGTTCACGAACCAATGAAGTACGGAATGAACCATTGAAGCCCGAAGTTGTTGTACACTTGAGAAGGCTGGATGCATATCAGTGCTGACCCAACAACATCAATAGCACCTGGAGATGCTCACATATCGAAGAATGTTACCGAGACCAACACAACCACCCATCGCAGCAAGAATGAAAGAAGCTCGAGAGGGCCATTGGTCACGGCCATCTTCAGCCTGCTTCGTCTTCGAACTGAAGACAGTCCTGAACAAGTTCTTGATCGCCATCGCAGAAGTAGCCGTTGGTGTCAGAGAGATAGAAACCCATCACGGGGGCCGAGGACATGCTAATGTACACGCTCTACGACCAGAAGGATCACCACCTCGCCTGAACCTCACAACTGCTAGCGTACCTACCAGATACGCCCCCGACAAGACCGCAGAGCCAGCCGTATCGCCAGCGGCCTAGTCGCGTGCATGCCCAGAGGCCTCATATCGTTGTTGATACAGGACCAAGCGATAGCGATGTAACAAGAGGGCTCCTCACGTGGGCTAGAAGGCGGAGAACCCATACTTGCGCTGCCTGGGCGTGCTGGGCAATAACCTGGGCACGAGTCGTCAAGGGTTGCTATTAGCTTAGGAGAGCTCTTGTGCTAAGCGGCACAGTAAGGCGATATGCACCCCAGACGCGCCAGATGCAGACCAGAAGGCATCCCTTCCACAAAGGGCCTGGGGCGGGTCGGGGAGCCCTCCACACGCGACATGTCCCTTAATCTTCTGGCCATTGGATGTTATTGCTGCTCCTTGCATGTTGCATACAAGTTTAAACGACTATACATGTGTCGAGCGATGCGTCCTTACGGAGCACCAAGTGGGTCGTGATTTTCTCGTCTCTATCATGCGAGCCTTCATGCTCCGAAGCAAGAGTCTCACGGTCTCACAATGCCGCTTTTCGAGTGTTTGAAAGCAACCCGTGACCGAATCCTTATCTCTTGCGCGGGTCGCTAGCCTCGCGACACAAGAGTCTTGGATTTATTCGGCCCTCGGCAGCCATGCGGCAAGTGGCGGCGTTAGGAGTGAGGCTCCAATGAAAGCGCAAAGGTTGTCGCCCTGTAGGGCAGGTGGCCAGCGTACGTGGGAGGTGGCGGCAGAGTTGTTCGTTTTCCAAGGTTTGACAAACAGGAGGCGCCGTTGGCAAGATGGCCATCTCGCCGCCGGGCTGTTCACAGACAAGTCCTCTGCGGGGATGGACACAGCTTGCAGCAAAGATGATGTACCTTCTCCAATCGCCTGTCGTATCGACTAATGTAGGACTTGATCAAAGGATATATATTGATGATCTTGATAACAATGCACATACGACCATAGGTCAGTGAGAACTGGGCATCCCGTCCGCTCTGCCATACATAAGCACTGAACCGGGCGACTAGTACTAGAGTGGGTGACCATCTGGGAATCCCGCCTGTTGTATGTTTTTGTCTCTCTTAACAACATGTCTTTTTGACTCCCATGCGACTGACTAACAGCCACCCTGCAGATGACCGCCTTCGAGCTACATTTTTGACACTTGAAGACAACTGTGTTTTAGCGCGCAACATGCTGTCGCCATCGTGCATGCTCAATACGCAGACTAGTACGACTCCGCTAACCTTAGCCATAAAGTCAACCTACACATAACACAGCAAAGTGGCGGAACGACCAGGATTCTAATGCGTCTGGTGACGCCACCTTCGCCAGATTCACTTCCAGCGCCTCAGTAAAAGTTTTCACCGCCTTGCGCTCTTCCAGTCGTGGAGCAGCAGCAGGTATCGAGTCACGCATCATGCCTGTGTGCGAACTCCAGCGCTCTTCTGGATCCACGCCAGGCCCAGGTGGTGAATGGTACGAGATTATGCTTCAGGAGGTTGATAGGTGTGAGAATATCGCCACATCCCAAGGAGAACATTTGTCTGGTCCTGAACGGAGCGAGCATCACGATGCTTGCTGGGCTCACGTCCACGCAATACAGATCCGTGTCACAGTTTTGAGATTCCAAATCGAGAGTGTTTGAGCGAGTGTATTCATTTCCGCAAACTTTTATCACAAGCTGTACGTTCAAGACTGACTGCTTTACAGTAACTGCACTGTATGCTCAAAGAATGACATCAGTAGGTCCAAAGGGACGCCGCAATGCCGCAACAGCAACAACAAAAACTAGTAGCCCGGAGTGTTGAGCGTCAATCCCATCAAACAACCACCAATCAAACCCGCGATGGGAATAGTCATGACCCACGAGAAGAACAAAAGTCCAACACGCTGCCAGTTGACCGCCTTGAAAGTGCCGTTACACAAACCAACACCAACGGTAGCACCGGTAATGCACATGCTTGTAGAAACAGGCAGCGAGTATTGGGAAAAGATAAGGATGGTGATAGCAGCACCCATCTCCATGGAAGAACCACGAGAGGGTGAGTGGTAGGTGATCTTGTTCCCCATGACTAGAGAGATGTTAGTGTTTGTTGCGGCATTCATATCAGACCGGAATTGATGGGTGTCAACTTACCTCTCATGATGTTGTAACCGTAGGTGATGAAACCAATACAGATGGTCAACGCGATGACGGCAATTTGCCACAGCGGTACGTTTGCTTTGGCACCGACAGTCTCACCAGTCGACCAGGCCGAGTACATGGCAGCCCATACACCAACAGCGTTACCGACATCGTTAGCGCCGTGTGCGAAGGATGCGGTGCAAGCTGTGATGATCTGCACGAAGGAATAGAGGTACTCCACTTCGTTCGAGTATTTCGGGGCATGGGCGTACACGCGGTCCATGCGACGACCCTCTGGTGTTCCGAGAACACCGACCTGGGCGCGGTGAATATCGTACGACATGCCATACAGGGCACCGACGACGACTTGAGCTGGAAGACGAACGACGGTAGCCCTCAGGTTGTGAAGCTCATAGATCGAGCCGGCGCCGAGCTGGTTGTTGTGAAGAGTGCGCATTGCCCAGCCGAGAGGACCTTTCTGTTCTCTCAGCTCGGCATGGTGCTGCTCACGGGCGTTGGCGAGCAGAATGCGGTAGGCTTCGCGTGGGTTCTCGTGCTCTGCAACGGGCGCAGGCCTCTCGTCGGAAGCAGAGTCGACATCGACTGCTGAGATTTCCTTGGTGTCTGTGTCGAGGACTGAAGCCTCGGTCTTCGCGGTCGGGCGCTTGATGTCACCGCTGTGCTGAATCACGGCGTAGTTGGGCACCTGAGCAAACTCGGCATCTGCTGGAGCTGGCTTATTGAACAGCAGAGGGCCCTTGATCACATCCCAGATCTTGATGTCGTAGTCCTTCTTGATTACTTTGGCGTGGACAAAGGGAACGAAGAACAATGCGGAGAGAACGAAAAGTCCGAATCCAACACCGAGAGTGACTGCAGCTATGTACCAAGCATCCTTGTCAGCGAGACCAAGTCGTGGTGAGCCCTTGTACACCACAGAGAGAGTACAGATTGTACCAGCGATCAGGAAGAAGACAGGCGATGTCCAGACAGCCCAGCGCACAGGGTCTTTGCGGACGTGCACAGCGTACTTGACCAGCGAGAAGATGATAGAACCGAAGATGCCTGACGCGATCGGCGCCATGCAGAGTCCGGCGAAAATGGCTCCCAGCCCGGATCCCTTGTTCCAGCCCCATTGCACGTTGCTGGCGCCGACGGCAGCAACGCCAACACCTGCGATGGATGAGACCAAAGAGTACGTCGAGGAGACGTGTGCCGAGTTACGGGTACACCACATAACCCAGATAGCAGCACCCGCGGAGGCACAGGTGAAGGCAAGAAGCTGGACGCCGGCGTTGCCGTTGAATGCAGCGATAGGAATGATACCATTCTTGATAGTCGAAGCAGTGCGAGCACCAACTGTAAGGGCGCCAGTCATCTCGAAGATCAGGCAAAGGACCATGGCCTGCTGGTATGTGACGGAACGTGAGGAAACACTCGTTGCCCAAGCGTTGGCGACATCGTCTGTGAGATGATTAGCATCGAGGTCTTTGGTTTTGCAAACGATAACAAGTCGTAGATGAAGAAGACGTACTGGCACCGTTGTTGTATGCCTCAAGCAAGGCGAAGAAGGTGCCAATGGCAAAGACGTAGGTGTATTCGGTCAGCATCTTGACGATTGCAGCGTCGTGATAGCTGATGAAGAACGAATGGGCCGGTCTGCACTGATCACAATGAAAGGCTTCGAAGAAGGAGTTGGCAGACCCGGAAGCTATATAGTCTCTGTAACCGACCTACAGAGGCAGTGCAGCTCGGATCCGACATTGAGAAATTACGCATCTGGCCAGAGCGCTTCTCTTTCCACTTCCAAGACGAGCACGGGTCTCTGTGGTTGCATCCTCATAGACGATCAGGTCTTCGCAGCAAAGGAAGGGCCCAACAAGAGCATATACCCGGGTCTTGGGACTTGGCTGCGTGTATTGCCAAGGGCGCTTCAGGTCCGCTAGGCGAGCTTTTATTGCTGTCTTGTCGTTCTTGATGTTCTTGTTGTTTGCTTGTGACTTGTGAGCATTGGACGCGACTTCGATTATTGACTGATCAGGCTCGAGAATTGCTGCTATACCATCGCTGGCTCAAGAGCAACTGCAGTCGTCTGCAATATAAGGTGAACATGCAGTCGGAGCCACCGAGCTTGGTAGTCTGCGTATACTTCCACCAACGGATGTCAAATACTGAGTTTGAGTACGGGCGTGGCGGAGGGCTGGCTGGGGATGGGAGCTCCTTCCCCACGTGCGACGTTTCAGCGACACCATTGGACAACAAGTCGACACGTGCTCGGCGTCTGCAACACATGGCTCTTGATTTAACACAAGCCTGTAAGCAGGATCCGAGGTAACAGTTCGAGAAGGCTTGGGCCTTTGGTGTTCTTGTCGCGGCATCAGGCACGTGGTTTGCCCATGCATGTGCCTTCTAGAATTTGCTTCTCCAGTGTCTGTTGTTTACCATCAACCCACTGTATTTCACTTTGCCCATTAGAGTAAACTTACCTGATATTTCATATCGTTGCCATACATACCAGTCCAATCAGATATCATGCCAAAGCCATGTGCTCGTCGCTTACGGGAAGGACTTATCCGATATGGCTCTTTCACAGCAAGTTTTGGCTCGTATCACATTTTCCGGTCGCTTTCTTGATCAGAAGAATACGCGGCCACGCTGTCTTATGTATTAGATTGGGGTATAATTGTCAAGTGAAAGTAATTCGAATCGGCGACATCTTCATCGACCATTCTTCCAGTCCAGCACACTAGCCGGCTCCGTACTCTCCTCCGAACGATAGACCGACGTCTTGGTGTTGATGATCATGGTCTGGGAGTGGTTGCTGCTGGCATCCTCATCCCGCTCCTCATCTCCATGCCACGCAGAAGTCGAGGTCCCGAAGCCTTTGCCCTCCATTCCTCCGAGCTCCAACTCGTCGTTCCTGCTGGAACTGCGTTTCTCGCCTCTCTTGCCCTTGTGTGTTCCGATAGTTGATACGCCAAACGAGACTCCGTTTGATCGTCCGCCAGATGAGTTGAAGCCGAGGGAGGGAATCATCTTGCGGAAGAGAGGACGAAGTGTGGCACAGTGGGCGGCGGTCATGCCTAGGCCGAGTTCGCACATCGACCAGATGGCGACTTCGATGGTTGCATAGAGGAAGTCGTCTGTATCGTTTAGGCCTTTGACGTAAGGAATGCGGACGATCGTTGCTAGGGAGGCGCTGTATGTCTTGTTAGCGGACACACGTCGCACACATCCTCATCTCAGAAGCTGACTTTCTCATATATTAGGAAGAGAGCAGGGAAAGACATACAGAGCGCCGGTTGCCAAAATCAGAATGACGGATGCCTTTTCACGGCGTCCCATCTGTAGATTCCACACCATGAAGCATGGGAGAATCGAGAATACCCAGTCTGTCACACATGCGACAGCTGAATAGCCGTAGAAGGTTGCTACTACGATATTAGGGTTCATACAGCTACCCTGGCCGCCAGTGAATCTTGTCCAGAAATATTGCGACGGATAGCATTGGAACAAGAAGATGAAAAAGAAGAAGAAGCTGTAGATCTGGGTGACGGCGAGGTTGACGTAGAGGACGATTCGATGGACTCTGTTGACGCTGAGTCGCAGAAGCATGATGCCAATGCTGGCTTTGATGGCCATGTTGCAGACGATGAAGATTGGTTCGCAGAGCCACCAGAACTGGAACGCGATTAGTTTCGACTCAGACTTTGGCCGAGAAATGATGAGAGATAGGTTTACCTTGAGTGCGACAGGAATGTCGGTTTGAGGCACGATATCAACATGGTGCTGACCTGTACCGTGGAAGCAGCCTGTGACACATAGTGCAGTGAAGACTGTCAGACACATCTATGGCGGAGGTTAGTCTGGAAGCACCCTTCTGCGCTTGACATACTGCCTTACCCATGCGAAAACTGCGAACTGATCATCTCGCCCGAACGCCTTCTGGATGTAGATTCGTGTGTATACACGTAGTCCGCATGCCACCGTTGTCAGCCCCAGGAAGAAAAGAAACACCGTCATAACCTCATAGCCGCGTCCCTGGGGTCCAGCCATGATGGAACGTTAACGAGAGTGGAGGTGAATTAATTGGAGACACGAAAGAAAGGTGACCAACAGGTCTGACAGGAGCGCCAGGATCATATGTATGGTCGAAACCTACCTCTTGGGGCGACAGGGCACATTTCAGGAGTTTCGCAGTAAGGTTCCAGAGGATTACCTAGGGTTGTCCATAGCGGGGACGCAGTCGAGTCAACAGAGGGTTCGCTGCAGCAGGTGTCGTTGCGCGAGTCCAGGATTCCCGACCGCTCAGACCGCGGGTTGTGAAGAAGACCAGTAATCCGACGAAGAGTCCGGGTGGACACGAGTCAGCCGAGCGGTCAAGATCTGTTGCTCAGCCTTACTGTGATAGATCTGGTAGCAATAGAAGGCATCTCCAGCATATGGGTTCATTTCAACGAGGCTTTCACTTGTTTGAGATGATCGAGGCCATACCCATGCTGTATCATGTTGCGTTTGATAGGCAAGATCTTGCGGAGGATCTTCAACGCAGTGAGCGCACAGAGGCGTGGAGGAGGAGGAAGAAGCTCTCGACTTGCACGGGAGATGTGCGGTCAACAGCCGCCACAAGCGCCCAGCCCTCTGTCGTTTCAAACTTACACACACTTCCCTGCCGAACATCAGCCTCGACTCGACGAATCTAGCTGATCCTTCGCGTCCATCTGCAATAATAGCACTCCATCATAACGACTCGCAGCCAAAACGATTGGAGCAAAGGTTAAAGAAGAACACAGCGTGGCGCTCGCGAGTTCAACGGGTCTCATCTCCGCGGATACTGCAACATGCCAGCCTTACGCAGCAACAGCACCCTCTGACAGCTGTCGTTCCATGTGTCGCACCAACCAATTCGGCGGAAGCGCACACTAGCAGTCGTCACGGTAAAGGCCCGAAGCCTGCAGGTTGGCGCCATGCCCATGGAGAGGCGCGGGAGATCCTCGTCTTGCTGAATTATGTAGATGTCTGGCCTGCCGAGAATCCTTCTCTTGCACGCCAAAAACAGATCACTCCCTCAACAACGCCGTCGCTCGCATACAACTGCTAATTGAGCAACTGCCAACGGTCAAGCTGATCGTCTCGACTCCCCTACCGCCTCCCTCATCGGCTTGTCCCGTATGTACGGCGGCGCGAAGTAATAGAATAGCCCATTGACCATCGAAGCTGCCAATGGGCCCAGCCAATGCACGTAATGATATTGCATGTCTCCTGTCGGGACCATCAAGCCCATGCACCTGGCTGGATTGAAGGCTGAAGGATCCGAGTCAACACTCATCCAGGCAAACCAATATCTCAACCGTGAAAAGGGATCTACTCACAGACGCCAGTATATCCAGATCTCGCCACGGCAGATGCCAGGGTGGCAACTCCAAGGATCGTCCCGACGAGGATAGGGCTCAGTGCAGGTCCAAGGATCTTGCCTTGGCGTGGATCGAGACCGACCCCGAAAGCGAGGAAGACGAGGCTCAGCGCGAACATGTACTCCATCACGAAAAGCTGCCCGGCAGAGACTTGACTCGCATCCACTGTGCACCCTGGTATGACGCCCTGCTGTGCGTTCAGCAGACGTTCGCTCATCATGGACATAGCTCTTACCACAGGAAAGTACTGCTCTCCCAGGCCCAATCTCAACCAATATCCACCAACGATCGCACCGATTGTTTGCGCGACAATATAAATCACGCTACGAGGGAGGGTACTCAGTCCCGCGAAGAAAGTTGCCATCGTTATGCTAGGGTTCAGATGTCCACCTGAAGCCGGACCCGCAGCGAAGATGAACAACGACAAACTCGAAGCGTTCAGCAGCGAAGCGTAAGCGCTGATAGCCAAAGGTGAGGCACGCACGGTAGTAAGGCCAGAAGATGCCGCGCCGCCGGCAAAGACAAGTAAACACGTCCCAAGGCCCTCAACAACAGCCATGCGGTAGTTGGCGTACACCAAGAATCCGGAGGGGTTCAGCGAGTCACGGAGGGAGTACAGTGGCGCCTTTTGCGGGTGTCAGTGCTATCTATGGCGGGCGATCGGGGCGTGTGCTTTGGATCTCACGTACCGCATCAGGTTGGTCCTGGAGGATCTTCTGGCTCTTCTCGTCGTCTCCCGAAACCGTAAACTCTTGGTTGCCTCCTATGCGGCCGGCGAAGGGCAGTTCTGATACTGCGGATTGTCGAAGGCGGACCCTACCGAGTGCTGCCGGGTCGTCGTCTGCCTGATGTACGTCGAAGCTAGGCATGTCGATACTGGCTAAATTTTGCTTCGGTTGCTTTTATGTATATGTCGTAGCTTCAACTAGCTTTTGCCTGTGCCCATAAGATATCGATCGTGTCAACATTGGTGTTGCTGTTAAGAGCGGGAATTCTATGCAAGGTGATGGGCTGATGTGTCAGCTGTTACCAAGAACTGGCTTTGAGGTGAGGCGTGTAACATCAGCACGGAATGATGATGCTGCATTCAACTTCGATATTTGGAGTGGCTTGCTGCTATGCAATTGGACCATTCTATCTTTTATGTCACTAATTTACAAAGTATTGGCACGCTTACGCACTGTTTGCACCGGCACTCGAAGAAGCACGTAATCATACATCTCGGCGAAGTCGGAAAGTGATACGAAGAAAAGCCTACAGTGTATCGTCGAGGATCAGGTGCAGCCCGCGATCTCCTCCATGCATTACACGAGGCTTTGGGCATTCAGATAATATTATAGACACAGGGTTCCATCGAGCAGAGGCATACATGTAGAGTGCTGGATTGTTCCACAGGGTTAGGGTTGGGGTTAACAGCCCCATAATGAGAGCTCGAGTGTACCGCCTTACGAGTACGGTCTGTGATGCGGTATAGTTGGATGGGAGCCAGAGCGACCAGAAGTGTCTATGCAAAGCCGCAGAGTATATTTCATTCCTGTATCATGCATGTACAAAGCGCCTCGAAACTCAAAGCTCTTTCTTCCCTCCAACCTGCATGGCGTTCAAGCTGCCGAAATCCATCTTGACTTTCTCTCCCTTCTTGTCGCCGACCTTCACTTCGCCGCTGTTGAGTGTCCACAAGGCAATGATTCCTTCGCTTGCCATCTTGATCACGCTTGCACACGCGATCCACCACATGTTCACGCTCACGCTGCCCAAGGGAGCGCGCGGGAAGCTGAGAAGCCACTCGACGTAGTAAGGTGCCCAACCTTGCGGTATCCAGAAGAGGGCTTGCTTGGAGAACCAGAACTGAAGTACGAAGCGGGCGCCGGAGGTTCCTAGCCAGCGGAGGGCAGAGGCGATGCGGTCGAAGTTGGAGCGGAAGGATTGGAGGGATTGAGCTGTTGAAGTGTTAGCGAACCCGAAAGACTGAGAGGTATAGAACACAAGATCTCGAACCATTCTGATCGTATTCGGCCTTCTTCTTGTCGTGCTGGCGGCGCAGCTTAGCCCACTTCGCGAAGTCGTCTTGGGCCGAGGTGTTTGTCATTTCGCGGTGGAGGCGCACAACCTCCTTGCGCAAATGCGAGCCTGCGGCTGCCTGCTTAGCCTGCGGCGTGGGCAGTTTGGTGTAGAGGAGCCATAGCTATGTGTTTGGTTAGCGGGCTGTGCAACATGTTCGCGGGTAGTGGCATTACCAGGTCGTTGATGGTCTGGCCGCCAAAAGTGCTGACGAGGTGGATGATCAACTGGAGGACGAACACCACCAGAATCAAGGACGGCATGCTGGGCGAGGATGTTGTTTGCGGTGGGCGATGTGTTTGTAAGCTGTCCTAGATACAGCCATCTGCCGCATGTGACTCTGTTGATGGCCTCGACGTTTCCTGTCCTGAAATTCGGCCTGTGACGTCGCTTCCCTGCCCCGCCAATGTTGGAGAGCAAACAAGGCGTTTGTGAGTAAGGTATCTCCTCTGCCTTGTGCAACCCCACCGACAACTCAACCCCCTCTTGGTTGCTGGCTCTCTTCACTTACACCTCTCAGGCATTCTACCGCACCTGCATGCTTCGAGTCGCGTGACAGCCCTCAGCTATACTACCATAGCCAATTGCAATCGACGCATATCACTCAACATCAAAGCACCCCCTCACCACCCACGTGAAGATGGCTCCCAAACGCGACCCGGAAGTTGGCTGCATTATTCCTGAGCCTGGCAACTGGCCTGTCGACCCGCAGACTGATGTCGCCATAGAGGAAGACCGCCTCTGGATCGACGGCTGCTTCGACTTCTTTCACCATGGTCATGCCGGTGTGATGCTCCAGGCCCGCCGTCTGGGCTCCTCGCTGCTTGTAGGCTTGCACTCCGACGAGGAGATCAAGGAAAATAAGGGCCCGACTGTCATGAACCTAGCCGAACGCACCGCTGCAGTCAATGCATGCAGGTTCAGTACTCTGTGTGTCCCACATGCGCCATACGTGACCAGCCTGCCATGGATCAGCCACTACGGGTGTAAATATGTTGTTCACGGCGACGATATCACGAGTGATGCCGACGGCAACGACTGCTATCGGTTCGTGAAAAAGGCAGGACGCATGAAGATTGTCAAGAGAACACCAGGCATCAGCACCACGGATCTGGTCGGACGCATGCTGTTATGCACGAAAAGCCACTTTATCAAGAGCCTGTCTGATGTGATGATTGGCAAAGAAGGCAAAGGAAGTGAAGACGAGAGGAAAGCACATGGCAAAGCAGTGGAAACGAGAATCAGGGAATACGCCGCCGACCCGAACGGTCGTGAGCCTTTCGTTCAGGTGTGGAGTTTCCACCCCAAGCACCGTTCCATCGAGAGACGCCGGAGCAGCTTTAAGGGCATTGCAGGCGAGGCTGGCAGTAGTACAGCAAACCATCATCACGATGGCGGCAAAGGCACATTCTCATCCATGGTCGACGGTCACGGTCCTCGCCCTGGGCAGCGCATTGTCTACGTCGATGGTGGCTTCGACCTTTTCTCATCTGGTCACATCGCTTTCCTGGAGACTGTCGCTGAATTGGAAAATAAGCTCGGCTACGAACGCGACTGGTTCTCGCCACCTGTTACTAGCAAGCGCATCGAAGAGTTCGGATCTGACTACGGCCCTGCCTACATCATTGCTGGCATTCACGACGACGAAGTCATAAATCACTACAAGGGCATCAACTATCCCATCATGAACATCTTCGAGCGCGGTCTTTGCGTTGTGCAGTGCAAATACGTACACAGCGTCGTTTTCGGCGCTCCCTTCGCACCCACCAAAACTTACCTCACAAACCTGCCCGCCGTCTCAGCCGCCTCCAAGCCTCACCCAGACGTCGTCTACCACGGCCCGACTTCCTTCATGCCAGCACCATTCGACGCCTACACCGATGCAAAGTCCCTCTGCATTTTCGCCGAGACGCCCGAGCACAGCTTCCAGGACGTCAATGCTGCGCACATTGTGAAACGCATCTTAGACAACCGCGCAGAATACGAAGAGCGCCAGCGCAAGAAGGGCGTCAAGGGCGTTGGCGAGGAGGCTACCAGGAAAAGGGAGCATATGGAAAGGGAAGCGGCGGATGTGCTGAAGAAGAGGAAGGAGGAGGCGAGAAGGGAGTTGCAGAGGAGGCATAGTGAGGTCGAGAGGCAATTTGGCATGTGAGTTGGGCTTAGCAAAGCGTTTCGGTGAGAAAAGTATTATACCCATTGTTTTGTACAACGTTCTGCGAGAATGGATTGAAGATTGCAACGTTGACGGAGGCCAATGAAGATCACTTTACAGATTGACCTCGAAGTTATGATCGATCTGAGATCGTTTTCTGGTGCTGCATAATGTTCTGTGCTGGCCAAGTCCTGGAACCTCATCGAAAGGCCTATCAACCGAGTGGGCTACTCTCTGTGAGCAAACGTGCCTGGCAAGGGCTTTGCCTGACCAAAGTGGCGTCGATAGCACTTGCTGTGATGACAACGGTGACTATCTAGCTTATGTTCGACGGCGTAGGCTGCCTGGCCTCGAATGTCCATGTCTAGGTTGTTGTGTCGGTAGCAATGACGATGTGGACGGGGTGCCTCCACATGGCTCTGTGTAAGAAACATCAATGTTGTTCATCCTCCAGCCCATCGCTAGTTTGCGCAGCACATCGACGGGAAGCATGTCGTCAGCGTGTGCTGAGTCCCCGTAGAAGCCCATCGTCATCCAGAAGGCCAGCAAAGCTCGGTTGACGTAAAACCAATGAGAAATGCCGCCTATACATACTATCAGCGTGAGGGACTGACCCCAAGCTTGCCAATCGAGAAAGTTCGATTGACCGATGGCGGCGAGCTGCCGCTCGATTGCAACAATGATCGCAAAAGGCGGGATCAGGAGTCCTGCCCAGTTGCTGAACGCGGTAGCAGGGAGTCTGCCAAAGACGCTTGATTCACTCGCGGTTCCTGCACCTGTAGATTCTCGGTTGTGTAGCTTCTCCCAAGCGTCCATGGGACTCATATATTCCCAAGCTAGCCATACGGGTTGTATGAGGTCGATTGAGCGTATGTACCAATAGTAGGGAAATATCGTTGCAAGATGCATGGCGAAATCGCAACGCTGCACGTCAAAAGGCTGGTCACCGTCGGCGAATCCGGCGTCCCTGCGACAAGATATGGAACCGGTGGAGTAGAATTTGGTATCGCTGAGCCGGCTGCTGACTATTGTTACAGAAAGCCATGCGAGTAGTTGGCACGCAAGCGTGAGTTTGACAAATAATCGAGATGCGAGGGCGTCTTTGGATGAAAGGACCGAGGAGAGACTGGTAATTTGGGCGTCCATTAAGCCGATGATAACGAATACCTCAGTTGGGGATAGAGTGCCGTGATTGAGTTTGGCCATGTTGAAAGACATACCAAAGAGATCTGGGCGTTTGTCAGCAGCTGCTGCGCTGAAGGGCATATTGAGATGCGTACTCAGCAGTGTGCATACGCCAAGTTCTTTCGTTCCCGTGGTTGCAGCGTGACATGAGCCGATCGCAAGAGACAAAGCCGTGAACGCTAGGAGGATATAGGTGCTGAGTCTCACACCGGGTCCTGCAATGTCGGGATCGACCTGGTAGCCTGTCTGATCGGGAACCGGCGAGTTTTCCCAGACCGTCCACGTGTATTCCCCGGAGACTTCCTCTCGAGAAAGCCTAGCAACGTTGTTGCCCTGCATGCCAACCAGGAGGCAGCCACATAAGCCATAGAAGATCCTTGACCAATTGACCATCGATATAGGAGTGTCTCTCAAGATGCCGCGGATCTGGATGCCATGAGTTTGCAGAGTCTCGGATAGTATGTAGGGCACAGTGAGTAGAGGCCAAGTGATAAGGGCCCAAGCCCTCATGCACCGTGTTCCATGCTTGAATCCGAGCTCCCAGACTCGACTTTCGCAGTCTTTATCCTTCAAGGAACAATAATCCTTGGAAGCCATAAGATGCCCCAGCACTCCGAGCAAGATCCATGCAGAGCCGATCATCACCTTCTCTCGCCACATTTTGGCAAGGATCTTGAGGCTGTGAAGTTCGGGCGAGCGTAGGGAATGTACTGGTCGGGTTTATATGACATAGGCGATGGGTGAAGCAAGCAGCAAGCGCGGTTGTGTAGATGTATGTCGGGATGCGCGGCGAAGCTGAATTAAGATATGTCATGCATGGAATCTCGTGTCAGCCTTGTATAATGTATTGTCACCCCATAATCACCTGATGGAACAAGCCGGGGATCGTCGTGTACTTGAGCTTGTACTTGGACTTGGGCAGGCGATTGCTACAAAGCGATCAAATTGGTAGTCATGAAGTCCGTATTCATGCCCCGTGAGAAGACAAATCACATTGAGCCTTGTGCTGGTACCAAAGACTCGGGTACATCATGACCAATCTCTTCCCATGAGAGAATCACGTTCTCGACGCACGTTCCGGTGGCATCGAGTGCAAAACGAACAATTCGTTCATTCTTCCGCAGAAGACATCTGACTACCGGTGAAGTCCGAACCTTGAACGTGTGCAGCACCTTTGATACAGGACAGGAACGCTGGAAGTTGGTGAAGACCAGTAGTGCTGTCGTAGTAGCAGACGAGTCATTGCGGCTAGGTCGGATGAGGTGCTCCTGGTGTCAACAAATACATACGCGGACGTTGTGCATGTAATGTTCGAAGGGTCGTGTGCCTTTCTTGCCCGGCTGGAATCTGTGGTCCTGTAAATGTTGACTAAGTCCCCTACACGTAATCGTTCATCTGGTCTTCAGTTGTTGCAACTCGATTGACAAGGCCTCGTTCTCCCGTCGCAGCATGGTGATTTGCCTCTGCATGCCTGCCATCTGCTCCTCGGCACCAGCGCTCAACTCCTCGATGATCTTGAAGACGCGCCACAGACGCATCACCACAACCAATGACCCGATTTCCTCAAGCACGCCCTTCAACAAGACGTCTATGACAAAGCCCACAAGGATCACAGCTGCATCTAGACAGTGGAACTTGGAGTGGAAGTATTTCCAACCAAAGACCCACACAGTAGCGCCCAGCTCGAGCACGAACAGACAGCTGAAAATGAGACTGGCGATCTCCAGCACGTTCTCTGCTTTTGCGCTGGTCTCTGGTGCGATATGCCCTTCACATGCGAAGAGCTGCAAAATAAATGCGGTGAAAATGCCCGCTATGTCGAGAGATACCAGAGCGAGAACGGAGTAGTGGCCCGCTTTACTGGCGAGAAAACGGGCAGCACGTTACTTGAGGGATGTAGCTTGTGGCTCGCTAGGTCGTTGATAATCGTGGTGGGCAGGCAGTAGAGGCGTTCGTTCTGCGCCTGTCGTTGATGAAGAAGCCATTGGGTTTGGCCGGTGATGTTGATCTCTCGCTTGCGATGTTGGCGTTGGGATGCGCTTGTCGTCACACCTTGACGGATATAGCCATAGGGCTAGCGAGGCTCAGGCACGATGCAGGAGATGCTTTTCTGGCTTTGTCGGATCCAGTTTCATGATTCTTTAGGTCTGAGCTTTTGGCGGGTCTTGGAAAAGATCGCCATGATCGGAACGTCGCGAGCCTCTCAGCCCTTCGATATGCTCCACATCCGCTGCCATCACGGTTTCGGCACGCCGAGCTTGGAAATGCTTAAGCCGATTGCGAAGGATCTTGTCTGTGCGAACACCTGATGATCAGACCATGGGGTCATTGTGTGTCGCACAGTGGAATTGATGACTTCGGCGGCTGAGGGACCAACTTCGGCGACGTGATGGGCGTGCATAATGTTCATTGTCGACTGACGCGTACGGTTGAACCTTGAGCAACATGTGTTCCAGCGAATTGATAGCCATTGGCAGAGTCAATGGACGGGTCAAGCGCTGGCAATGGCGATCGCTCATGCTACTAAGCGATAACACAAAGCTTCAGTGTCGACGGTGAAAGCAGAAGGCTATAAGTAAGAGCAACATTTTGTCTTATCACCTCCTCGAACCACATCCCCTCTCATCGAAACACTCACCACAAGCATGCACTTCTCCTCTATATTCGCCCTTGTGGGCCTCGCAGCAGCTGTCCCAGCAGAGCTCAGCAAGCGTGCTGAAGTCAAAGGCTTCGATGTCTCCCACTACCAACCCAACGTGGACTTCAAGGCAGCCTACAACACCGGTGGTCTGCGTTTCGTCTACATCAAGGCGACCGAGGGTACCACTTACAAGGTATGTTCACTCTTGCAATTCGTTGCCTCGCATAGACCCTGCTGACTTCAAGCAGGACCCCAAGTTCTCCGACCACTACACCAAAGCTACTTCCGCCGGCTTCATCCGCGGTGGCTATCATTTCGCAAAGGGAGGTACCAGTGCCACCGCCCAAGCCGACTACTTCATCAAAAACGGCGGCGGCTGGACCAACGACGGAAAGACTCTGCCGGGTATGTTGGACCTGGAGGCCGACTGCGTCAGCCAGGCCTGGATCAAAGAGTTCTCCGATCGCTACCACGCGAAGACCACCAGGTACCCTGTCCTGTACTCGAGCCCTGCCTGGTGGAAGAAGTGTGTTGGCAACACGAGCGCTTTCACCAAGACGAACCCGCTCATGATGGCGTGCTGGAACAGCAAGCCTTGCACTCCCCAGGGCAGCTGGCCTGTTTACACCATGTAAGTCTTCTTCGCGCACTGATGATGTGTCAAAACAGTTTATACTGACATGGAATCTTTTCAGCTGGCAAAATAAGGACTCCAACCCCTATGGCGGCGACTCTGATATCTTCAACGGCAATCTTGCTTCGCTCAAGAAGCTTGCTTCTGGTTAAGCAACTCCGTTAAGCATGGCCGGCATGACTCTTCATGGGGCAGCATTGCATCCAGCTTAGATGCAATCACCTGGTACGGCTTAGATGGTGCGGTCAACGTTGTAAGGGAAAGCAATGGATGTTATGAACATGCAGTTTGATGTATTACGTATCATGCGGGTATCGCGAAACAAACAAGAAGGAAAACTTCGCTGATGTCAATCGTGCAATCGTACAGTCGTCTCAATCAGGTCGCAATCACTAGTACACGCGGCGAGAACCTCTGCCATCGGTACCGTGCATTCGGCGAGTGCCAGCAGCCTGCGTAGAACCGATTAGAGATCATTCTTTACAACGTCGAGCATGTTTACTGACCTTCACGCCGGGCTTGCCTGTCAGACTTCCCTTGACCTTAGTCATGGCGCCGCTGATCTTGTCGCCCATCGTTGGCTTGCGTGCAGTTGACATCCCCTTGTTGCGGCCAGTGGTGGCGGGTCCATGGGCACCAGTGCCACGGACTCCATGGCTCTTCGAAGCCAAGGGACCCTTTCCAGCGTGACCGTGGTGACCGATACCGCCGGGATGAGTCGTGGTCTTTCTGGTCGTGGTCGTGTTGCCAGTGATCGGGTTGGTTGAAGTAGACTCAGTGACACGAGCGTTTTGATGTGTCTTCTTGCCAGCAAGACGAGACAAAAGACCAGGCTTTCGACCAGTGGAGGTGGTGGGACCAGTGGTAGTACGAGTGCGGGCCATGATGAAGTATGGAGTAGTGTATGGAGTAGCGTAGGCTTGGATGCTTAGTGGGTTGTGCTTTTTTTGAAGAAGGGTGTATTGTGGAGCAGACAAGAAGAAACGTGAAGCTTGGTACGTTACCATTTATGTGTTCCTCGAGCTCAATGCCTGTTATCGCGTCGCATGACAGCTGACGTCGGCCTAGGCGTGTGCTTTCGTAGCGAGCTGTCGATTGACAGCAGAAACCTGGAAGATGTACGCTCCCTCGCTTATAGTTTCATGTGGCGCAGACGTCATGCAGGGCCAAAAGCAGGCTGCGCGAGTCGTTTCCAGAGATTAAAGCGCTCAGGCGACACAAACAGCCTTTTGCATCGTGTTTGGATCGGTACGAAGGCCTCCGTTTCTGGTCTGCTTTTGGTCACATGAAGGGTGATAAACCTCTGTTGGCATGAGGCTGTGCAATCTCGAATGTGGCTGAACGGCAACCTGGCTACCGTTTTCCATGCTGATCCACAAGGGCTTCGAGCGATCTCATGGGAAGCGAACTCTATTCCACATCAGCACCAAGAGCGTTTTCTGCCTTCTTGCTAGAGGATGCTGAACGGATGTGGATGTCTGGAGCAACTCGAAATCGAGAGTTGCAAACTTTGTTATTCAGCCCTCACTCCACCGGACAAGCATTCGGGAAGGAACGGCTGGACCCGTAGTGTGATCGTCAGATGTCGACGTCATCAGTATGGCATTTCAATGGACGCAAGTCGAGTCTGTGAGATTGTGTACATGTATGTAACATCGCAGCTTGCAGTATCATCATCGAATTAGACTTAAACGGGACCATTCGCTTGCGGCGTTCTCATTGTCTCACCTCAACATCAAAATCCGGCGTTGGACAATATCGAAGCCATGTCGTTTGTGCAGGGGTGGTACCCGCCGTCGCGAGAGAATTGGGAACTCATCACGCATGCCTGGCAGTTCTTCCCTGTGGTAAGCCATTCCTATGTGGTCTGACTTTTAATGCCGAAAACTGATGCAGGTGTAGTTCACTGCCGTCCAATGGCTCACGGATTGGTACCCACAAGGCAAAACCTCAGTCGACTCCAGCCTCAATCTGCCAGGGAAATGGGCTTGGGGCATCATGGAGTCGTTCGGCTTCATAACAGTTCTCTACTGCATGTTCACCATCCCGGATCAGCTGGGCCTTGACTCTCTTCCCTGGGGCAACTGGACTATGGCCGGCATCTACACGCTGCACTACCTCTACCGCGCCATCATTTTTCCCTGGGCCCAGCCAACCATGTCGCCTATCCATCCTTTCGTCTTTGTCTCTGCGTCCGCCTGGCAAGTCGTCAACGGGCTCTCTATCGGTGGCTGGCTTGCAGGATATGGCCCGCAGACTGCGGGAGACTGGGCCGGTCGCTTGTACTACATCGAGGTCGGCCTGGTCATCTGGGGCTGGGGCCTGTTGGGAAACATGTTCCACGACGACGATCTTCGCGAAATCAGACGCAGTGCGATCCGCAGACGAAATGAGCAGGCAGAGAAGGAAGGCAAGCCGGCGGAGAGCGTGGAGAAGCTTTACATGCTGCCCAAGAACGGCCTGTTCCACTATGTGCTCTACGCACATTACCTCTGCGAATGGATTGAGTGGACCGGTTTCTGGGTCATTGGTGGCTGGGACTGCATTCCTGCGAGGAGCTTCTTGCTCAACGAAATCTCGACCATGTTGCCTAGAGCGCTGTCAGGGAAGAGGTGGTATATTGAGAAGTTTGGGAAGGAAAAAGTGGGCAACAGGAAGGCGGTGATCCCAGGTCTTTTGTAATGGTAATGCACCTTTGTATCATCAACCATGAAACAATTGGTCCCATTCCATTTCCGCTGGCCTGTGAAAGGTACGATAACCTCGAAAGAAGATATGGGAGCGCAGGGGGATCCACGAAACGTGGAAAATGGGTACTTTGATATCATCACGTACACGTACTGCTCTTCAACCCTTGGCAGCGATAGGTAGTAAAGCAAGAAAATCATTAGAAGTGTATTGGTAATGTCTAATGTTATCATACACGTGGATATCAATCATACTCGTCATTCCTCATGCGCAGCTTGCTAACGCCCGCTTTGGTGATCTCGCGACAAAACTCAACCTGGAATCCGCTTTTCTGGTGGATCAATCAAGCAGTCTCACCACCCATTCCCTGCCCGTTCAAGAAGAAGTCCAAGTCGGTCATGCCCGCTCCACCAGCTCCGTCATTCTCAGCAAGTTGCTCTAGCAAGCTGAGGAAGGGATCCTTGTCCGGATCCGTATGTGCGGACTCTGCGCTAGCACTTAGGCCGCTAGGCGTTTGATGATCAAATCCTTGACCCGTGTAAAAGGCGTCGTATGAGTTGAAGTCACTCGTTGAGGCAAACCCACTGGGCAATGGACTGAAGTTAAAAGTAGGTGAGAAGACGCTCTGCGTGAAAGTTTGTGACTGGTCGTGTCCTGGCTGAGACGCTGCCGGTGCCGTGGCAAGGAATTCCGGCTGCGCTTGCGGCTGCTGGGTCTGCTGTTGCAGTGCTTGGGGCGCCTGATTGGGGATCGCAGTATCATACGACTGCGTTCGTTCCAGGACACCAGCAGACGAAGCTTCAGCGCTTGGCGTTGGGTATGGCATCACCGAAGTCGTCAAACGTCGCTTCTTGGACTTGCGCGAAGTGGGTGGCATGGTGTTCTGGGTCATGTACTGTGTTGGAGCCATTGGCGCAAATTGCGTGGGAGGGAATTGTTGGAATTGGGTCCCAGGTGCCTCGTCTGGACTCCGGAGGCCGTTGAATTTCTGGAAGCCGCTCTGGAGCGTGTCCACCGTAACATCGGCGAACGTGACGTGGGCTCCGTCAATGTAAGCACCAGGGTATCGGGCGAAAAAATCCTCCATTTGGAAGACCGGCGAGTATCTGATGGGGTTGTTGGCGAGCGACTTTACCAAGTCCGAGTGGCTGGCATAAACTGCCTGCAACGTATCACGCTGGTGTTGAATGCCAGCCCAGACGAATCGAAGGTCGCTGAGCTGCTGCATTTCTCGTGACAAGAACTCAGTGCTATTGCCGAAAAGATCACCTTCGCGTAGAGACATGTAGTGGGCTCCATGGACGTGAATCGTTCCGGCAGTGCAGATACAGTATCCGACAAACGATGGCCAATCGATGATCGCCATGTTTTTTCCAATCTCGACCAACTCTGCGATCGCATTCGCGTGTAGGAAGCAGAAGTTAGTAGCTTCGATCTGCCATGACTGGTGCTGTCCACTCCCTGAAAGCTCCGCCAGATCCACAGGCAGGAAAGGACGATATACCAAGCAGTGAATCAGGTGGTAGATGAGCTTGCTGAGAACCAAGGTGGAGCTGTCCGGTTGGCCAAATAACACCTCCAGCGAGCCAAACATGTCCTGTGTACTGGCAGCCCAGTAATCGAGCTCTGATCGTATCTTCGAAAGAGTCGATTGCGCATGCCAAGGGAAGTGAGAGTCGCCTTTTACTCCTCCAGCGGCCAGATATCGATTCGTAATGCCGAGGACCCGAACAATTTCCACAAGCATCGCACCACTGCCTTGACCCGCGTTAAAGACACCAGCGGCATATGGTAAGCTGGTGCCGTTGGGAAAGTAGTTGCCGTCCACTGATACCTGCGATGCCGGAGGTATCCATGAAGGCAATCGCAAGCGAATCGATTCATCAGAGATCGATGATGGCCGTTTTGAACCGCTGGCCATGAAACGATCCATGAGATAGCAGGTCCAGAAGAGTCTGCGCCGCCCTTCTCTCTCCGAGGGCGCTATTCTCATGTGTGCGGGCAGCTCGCGGTGTAAGCTGAGCGCGGTAGCCATGCTGACTGCATGTGATAGAAGCATGTATGATCTCTTGCCTCGGCCGTTTTGGAAGCTTGCCATGGTCAAGAGCAACAATGCCTGCAAATGGTCGATGCTAGGCTCATCCACGTCGACTTCCGCTCGGCATTGCGCGAGGTATTCCTGGCTGGAGTAAACAGCTCCATTGTGTCCTCCACAGAGATGATTGGCGTATTTGATGGTCGCCGCATGTATAGCGTTGATAACGTATCGGGGAAGCTGGTTGTCGCGCCATCGCTGCCTAGTCGCAGGCTCGTCCAGAATATAGTAGGGCTTGCCATGAAGGCGAGAGAAGTATGTGTCGATCAGTGCTTCTGTGAAGGAGGCATTGATTGCCTGACCATCCGTTGCCACAGCGTAGCTTTCTCGGCGTACAGCAATTGGTTGCAATGGTGTTTCGTTCCGCGCCTCCGTCTGGTGTTGTTGTTCTATGTGTGGCACAGCAGCCTGCCTTGATGTGCCCGTTGTGTTCACTTCCGCAACAAGCTCCGGGGCGTCCGCTGTGGTGCTTGCGCTGTCATCAATTGCCAGTTCATCAGCCGTGTCAGGCTTGTTCTCGTCTTTTAGCCGCTTCTCCAACCCGTTTACCCGCTTAAGTAATGCTTCGAGTACATCTGTCTTCGGACCTCTTTTCTTCGGTGTGGCATCTGGGTCTCTCGTTAGCACTGTGACATAAAGTCTTACTCGGACAGTGCTCGTTATGACCTACCATAGATGCATGCGCAGTTGAAAGCTTGACAGGCCTCGCAAGTTGGCTTAAGCCTGTTGCATTTTATCTACTTCCAAGTCAGTTGGGCGAACATGTCAGAATCTCCCAGCAGCATTGCGTACCTTGCGCTTGCGGCAGCTTTTGCAGTTCATAGCTTCTTTGGGCTCGTTACTTGCGCGTCTGGCCTGCAAACGCTCGATTCCAATCTGGGGCCGTGGTATCATGTTGGCTGCGAACCCGTCGCCATTACTCGGTGCCACGACGGATGCCATGACGGTCTTACGGCATGTTTGTTGTTGCTGTGAGGCAACTATGACAGCGAGAGGGAGAACCGCGGTCTGCCAGGAGTATAGACTAGACCTTCGTCACGTTCAGACTCTCGACCGAGCGGAACGCTAAGCGCCTAACAAGCAGCGACAGCGACAGCAGCACAGCTGCGGCTACGCAGGACCCTAAGGCCTCGTTCGCCTTACCGCGTGAGGGCAACGGGTTAACCGTGTGGAGCCGAAGCCGCTGGCTATGTGGAAAGTGTCGTTCATTTGGCTTTGATGGAGCTGGACCTGGGTATCGAGCGGGGAAACCCTGCAGGGACAGCCTTCAGACGCATATCATGGTGCCTCGTGCCCTCGCTTGACGATTGAGATGCTCATTTGCCCCCGGTCAGCCTCGTCTGCGTCCTTTTCCAGTCAAGGAACGGAGCCGTGTTTGTGCAATGCTCGATTTAGGGGGCCCATCGTCGTGCATACCCTTGACGTGACACGACCTCGCCTCTTCAGACTGCGTGCAGGCGGAATATAGTTCTTAGGGCTCATTTGTGCTTGCAGCGTACTATCTACGGTCAGGTGTCCTATTCAAGACCAGCCGATCGGATGCGACTTTACTCCACAGCGACCGGTTGTCTTCCGCAGGTGGGGTGGACCTCACGGTGGCTCAAGCGTGAGGCTCACCACGACTCGCCGGCCTCAAGGTGCATATGTGACTTGTACGATTCCGGCAAGGCGGTATATGACAGGATGAAGACCAAGCGGGGTGAGGAAGCGAGACGTGTGGGAGGCTCAAAAGCATGTCGCCCGCGTGGCCACTGCTGCATGACTTAGCCGGGGTAATGCTAGACCGAGGCAAAAGTCTGCTCCAGAGGTTAAATGACTGGAGATGAAACATCTATAAAGTTTGATTTGGATGATGTCGTTGGTTTGGGATTACTGTAGATTGGAAGTGTAATCATGTGCATTGTGAGAATGTGGTGGTCGGTCATTGATTGTCGGCGGTTCCCTTCGTCTAGAGACCAACGCGTTATTCGCATCGAGTGGAAGAAACCCTACATCCGCTCTAACCGCCAGACGCCCGATGATGATAACACCAAATATAGCTATCAAGCCATGATTTCTGTGCTGTTGCCAATATCAACACATGACTCAAGCATACAAACTCCTCCCAGACGCCAAACGAACAAAGTCAAAAGGCACGTTCTGCCCTACCATCAGTCGCAGAGTCTCTACTGCCGTCCAGGCGTTGACGTCGGCGACATCGTACGCTGCCCACCCGAAAGATGAAGCAACCGCAATTGGGTCACCCTTCTTCGCACCGTTGCTCAAGTCAACGAAGACCTTCCCAGGCCGCTGATTGGGACTACCTCTGCGTCCACTCCGGCTGCTGCTGTAGTGCTTCAGTAGCGGTGCAACGACGAAGCTCTTCTCTGCTGGCAACGCCGAAATGATGACGAACGGCTCTTCAACGCGCTTCATGTCCTCTACGCCACGGAAATGGTGGACGTCTCCGGCAAATGTGGACTTGGCCTTGAAGCCGATTGTGTAGATCGGTCCAATGTTGAGGCTTTGCAACGCGAAGATTGCGGCCGCAGCTTGTGACTCTGCACTCGCAAGGATCAATGCTGGTCGCTCAGTGTACGCCGAGGGGATGTAATCGGCTGTCAACGTGGCGCGAATGCCTTTCCAAGTGGCATTGTCACCTACAAGAGAGGCGATCCCTGTGTTGTTCTTGGTACGTGCAACAACGGTGTCGATCTGTCCAATCGCAACTGCAGCGTCTGAAAGCTTAGGAATGTAGCTAGCTGTTGTAGCCGGTAAAGGTGGGTTAAGGAAGGCACCACCAAAGTTCGTCTTTGAAAGCATGGGCTCCATGAGGCTGTGTGGTGCCTGTTCAACGCAGAGAAGCTGATGTGGCAGGCTCAATTCGTTGAGACACTTTTCGAAGAACATTGCTTGACCATCTGAGCGCACGTTGCCGATGGCGTAAATGTCCAAGCCCGGCAGTTGGCCCATCGAGTGTAGCATGGAGTTGATCTCTGCGGCACTTAGTTGACCTGGCGCCGCGATCATTGGTAGTAGCGGGTGGGTGATAGGCGTGAAGACTTTGTTCAATGTTCTCGACAGCTGACCGGTAGGACCCATGTTCAGGCCAGACAGAGGTGGGTGCGAGTAAGTTGACTGCGTGATTGAGCGGAAGTACTCCAACTCGTAGTTCTCCTCGTTGGACGTGATAAGTGCGATCATCTTAACGATATCACCGTATACCGCGCCCTCCTTGAAGAGAGCCTGGGCTTCTGGGGACGTCCATTTGAATTGCCCGGTGAAGTCGTGGAACGCCGATATGATTTTACTGTTGCCTTTCTCACGCGACAGTCTCTGGCGGATCTCGTGCGGTAGCCAGAGCTCAACATCGATGTATTCACAGCCCCACTGAATCGCTTTGCGCAGATACTGGTAGAATAGCATCGGGTCATCCATTGGGAAACGCCCATTCTCTTTCGTGCATCTCGTGGTGAAGATAATTGGAAGCTCGGTGCGTTGTCGGAGCCACATGACCTGTTCGCCAACATACTTCAAGCTGGGCACACCAGCGTTTGCGCTGTCGCTGTCGCCGTTCGAATCTTGTTCCTTGAGCAAGTCCACACGGATTTCTACCGAATCTGCACCAACAGACAAGATGTCAAGATTTGGTAGTGCAGTGCGTAGATCAGGGAAAGTTGTTGACAACAAAGTCGTTCTTCTCTTCTTGATCAAGTCCTCGTGTGGGTTGAGCTGGCCAAGGACGAATCCTAGGAAGCGCGCCAGATCGCGTCGGAGAAATGGTTTTTGGGTGTAGAGGTATTCGTAGTCGCAGTATTGTGTGACATTTTCGTCTCTCAAGTCGCCAGCATCCAAGCAATGGGTAGTAATGACAGTCCGCTGGGCTGCGCGTAACGCTTCCACATCAGTGACCCTCTGGTTGGTTGTTCCGATGATCACATCTCCGAGCTGGGTCGCAAGTTCGTCCAGTGTTTCGAGAGCCAGGAATGGTTGGCCAACCACATCGGCAATAACTTGTAAAATATCTTCCTGTCCTTCATCAAACAACACCAGCAACCGAGGTGGCTCTGCGTGTATGATTTCCTCAATCTTCATAACCCCATTGGATTTTGTCATTGCGGGTACAGGCTCGCAAGCCTGAAGCCTGGTGGCCATGTGCTATCTCCCGCGACTCAGTCGTTCCCAGTGTATGCTTTCCGCCTGGAGCCTAGAGTATCAACGGATGGAGATGTCGTGGGCACCGTGGCCGAGTTGTGTACGGGATGACGGTCGAACTTGCTGCGCCTCGGACTGCCAACCGCGCATGGCTAGGCTGGACTGGGTCTTCAGGTCGTCGCAGACGGCGAGACGGTTGGTGGTTCCTCCCAGGACGCAATCCCGGTATGCGCGGTCGCTATGCACGAGCGGCGCCTAGTCCGGGCAGAGTTTCGCCTGTCCAAGTGGCTACCGCGCGAGCATGGGGTGGTAACGGTGATATCGAAGGAAGGCCTGGTACGCTCCGTCCGTTGTATCGAGGGCGGCGGTTGTTTGGCGGGTATATTCCAGTCCCCGGCCTTTAAGATGCCATCAGAGTGCTGGACCTGTCAGCGGCGGCGAGGTGTCATCGCCCGCAGGCCGCATTGCTCGTTAGACTCGGCCTCTGGCGCGCCAAGGGCAGATCGTACAGCCATCTGGGCTAGGCTGGCGACGGAGATGGTCGTGAATTATCCGGCGCTCCAGGCGTTTGGGTTTGCGGTAGGTTGTTCCGCCAATCGCAGTATTCTCCCCGCCAGCCCTCTGCGTGGGGACGTGGTGGGGAGAGGGTTCACCTTCACTTGCCTCGCCGAGGTCGAGTTGCCGGTTTGCTTTGCCGTTCCGCGCCGCTGCTTCGATGCGTCTTCCAGACGCCGACGTGTGCGTCTTCAGCTGACCAGGTCATTTGGATAAATCCCATGTTCGAGTGATATAGATAGCATCGCTACCGTCACAGCCTTCTAGGTGAAACGATACGAAGTCCCAACCCGGCGATGTCGTTCTCGCCTTCACGCAATCGCAGATGGTTCGTCTTTGTCTGCGAGGAGGGTTAGGGTTGGGGCTACGTATATGCAAATGAGACGGAACGATAGCATCCCTACCACCGGGCGGCCATCGATGGATGCTCCTACCACCTGTCTCCCACGTGCGGTCGATTATTCACTCCATTGAGGGTGAGCTGGAAGTGATGGTATGTCGCTTAGAGAGCGACAAGAACAGATTGATATGGTGGAGGCCAATTCGGGAGACCTCGACCAATGAACCAACAACGTGGTCGTCGACCAAGAGTTCATCGATGCAAGCGAGGTGACAAGACGAACCACTCCGATTGATTTTCGATGATGCGGTCTTCTCGAGTAGGTCTTATATAAGGCAGTCCGACTACATAGTACTCCCCGAGTCGTTCACTTCGTTCAGATGCGACGTGATTAACAACTCTCACCATGAAGAGTGCATCGTTCGCAACGGTTACGGCCCTTATCGCGTCGACCGAAGCACAATTCAACCCACTGCATCACCTTGGAGGAAACAGCCCACACTTCAAAGGGCCTAATGTCTTTGACATTTCTCCAGATGCGCCAGAAGGCTGTTTAGTCGATCAGGCCGCCTTTGCTTCCAGGCATGGATCTCGCTACCCAGATCCTGGAGCATACAATGGCTGGCTTACCCTGAGCGAGAAGGTATGGAACCCCATTCGGGCCAATGCTAGACAGACAGTCACTGACCGATCACAAGATCCACAACCAATCGTTCAGCACCAATGCCAGCGAGTTGGCATTCCTCCAATCCTGGAAGCCGGTCCTGACCAACCCGGAAGCCCAGCTATCCCAGATCTCCCTTGGTGGATACAAGGAGCTCTACGACATGGGTGTAGAATATCGCTGGAAGTATCCCAGCTTCTACAAGGAGAACGAGCCGTTCGTTCTCTGGGCCAACAAGTACACAGGCCCTCGTGTAATCGACTCTGCCCGTCTCTTCGCACGTGGCTACCTAGGCCCTAATGCTACAGATGTAGGCAACGTCTATGCAATCAACCAGACTGACCCGCGCTCGATCATGAACTCGCTTGCGCCCTCCGATCTTTGTACCAACTACGAAGACAACCCAGGCGGCAACTCTACCACCTGGGCGGATGTGTATGTGCCACCAATCGTTGAGCGCATCAACGGCCTTCTCAATGGCCTTGAGTTCACCGCGTCCGACGTCACCAACTTCCCATACCTCTGCGGATTTGAAACGCAAATCACCGGCCGTCGCTCGCCGTTCTGCGATATCTTCACCGAGGAAGAGATCCTGCAGTACGAGTACGCCCAAGATATCCGTTACTACTACGGAACCGGCCCGGGCACAGACCTCGAGAGCAACCTCATGCTGCCATTTATCACAGCCATCATCGAGCGTTTCACCGACGGCCCGAATGCGACTTACACTTCCAACAATCATTCCACGCCATTCAGACCGAACCGTCTGATCGCCACTTTCGCCAACGACGGCCAGATCAGCCAGCTCGCAGCCGGAACCGGCGTGTTCGACAACCAGGAGCCTCTTCCGATCGATCGCGTCCTCGAGGACCGCATATACAAAGCCAGCAACGTATCGCCCATGCGCGGCATCGTCGCTTTCGAGCGTCTCAACTGTGGCAGCGATGGGCTCTTCCTACGCATCAAGTTCAACGACGCCGTCTACCCTGTCGCAAACTGCCAGAGCGGTCCAGGCAAAAGTTGTCCGCTGGACGAGTACCGTGAGTTGATCGATGGCAAGAGTGAGGCCTTCGGCGACTGGCAGCAGCGATGTGGCAACGACAACTCGACTCGCGTGCCCAATGCCAGGACGACTTTCCTGAAGGATCTCGGGCTGCCGTTCATGTATGTTGTGAAGCCTTAGGCGGTTGGAGGATCAGCGAAGACGTCGAACGTGCTAAATGCTTGGTGTGCACGATCGTCCGGAACTATTTTTGTTGGGCGAGGAGTGTGTGCGGGATGTATGAAACAAGCGCAGTGTCAGAGGTGATGTTCCTTCCACACGAAGGAACGTGTCATGGCAGGGCAGTCGAAACAAGCTATTGGTGCAATGTTTCAAGAGGCATCAACACGCAGTTAATGGTAAATCGATGTAAATATTCGCGTGTATCGAGTCGTATCGAGTCGCATCCCGTATGGTTCCAATTCGACTGCTCGTCATCTGTGCTCACCACTGTTTACCGGCGGGCCGGCAACGTACCAGGAATTGCTGAACGATGCGACGGTTCGATGAGAACAGTACAGGGTCTGTCCAATCTGCATGTAATGCATTCATCAGTGCCGTTGCGCGATGGCAGAAGGTTCTGCTCTCTTACACGATGAAGTCAACCACGAAGATGGGAATGTAAGAAGATGTGAGACCGATGCCGTTAAAGATCGTCATCGATGTGCTCGTCAACGGCTGCCAATACTGCGCGTGCTCACTCGTACCTTGGAGAGGCAAAAGGCCTGGCGCGATATGCTCCTTTTTCCCGGTGTTCCTATCGATCGATGCTGTGGGAAGAATCCCAGCAACACGTCCAATCTCACCTAAGGCCATGTGGTGGGAGTGCGGCAGTGCGGCAGTGCGGGTGATGGCGAAGGTGGCGGTGGAATGTGAGATGTGTCTCTCGACGCGTGTCTGCACGTGGATGCCAAATGCGCCTTCCGAGCGCAAAGGAACAGGAAGGAGCAAGCAACCCCTGGACTTCACCCTCTTCATACAGCTATCTCGGAAATGCCACTCGCCAGTCTGTGCTGCTCATATGGATAATGGACGGCAGCGATACCTCCAGTGATCCTTCACGCAGTCTAGACGACTCGTCAATCGCGTTCAATTGCACGCTCATCTCCCCGTTGCCGCCGCCAGTCGCTGTCGAGCAACCCACCACACTCACCAGCATTTGGAAATTGGCCGGCTGGAGAAAGCAACGGCGGCGGCGCCATGCCATCAGGGCCCAGCAGATGTGGGTGAAACGGCGAACAAGCCTCAATATAATCGCTGAGTCGCGGGCAAATCGGCACTCCTGGACGACTGGGGCGCCCTGAAGATTCGCGCACTGACTCTCGCACGAATCACAAGTTCGGGGAAATGCTTGGTGAGACATGGTGCCGAGCACCGCTCAGCACACCAGCCATCCTGTCTGTGACAGGTCTACTGTACGATCACACTCACGACCATGTATACGAGCAACAGAGCAGGGCCAACGAGTGTCTTGCTCACGGCGTCGCACCACGTGTACGGGCAAGCGAAGAAGCGTCTGCACTTTTCGCGACTGTCGCACCGCAGAGTTCGACTTTCCGAGGCCAGAGCCAGCCATTGCACAAGGTGTGCGAGCGCTTGGCCGGGTTAGGAGAGCATCTTGATTGCCGGATTGGCCCTGGGCGACATCCTTGGCTAGGCGAGATGATGGAAGGCGATTGCCAAACTACAGGTCGAAAGCATGTCTAAATTGGCGCCCACAATCCGCACCACCGCCGCCCTCATGGCCATGATGCGAGTGGCGCGAACAACGCTCTGGTGCGGCAATCTGTACACCAGCAGCGCCAGCGCTCGCCACGGCAACCCGGAGAGAGTCCAGCACGCTGCTATCACGATCAGTCGCGCTGCAAGCGTGCAGTGGTGAGGCCAGCGGCAAACTCTCGACTGTGTACCTGCAGTGGAGTCTGTCTGTGTTCCTGCGCCGGGCGCAGCCTAATATCCAGCTAGCTCGGCCCCAACGACAGAAAGGGGAAGATTGCATGTCGAGCTGCATCAGGGCGCCAGGCACAAGCCAATCGTCAGACGAGCGCCGGCCTAGCGCTACTGTCTCGCAAATTAGACTATACCACCTGCCGATCCTCCTAAATTGCGACCTGGCGTGGTCTCTGCACGCTTGCGCTCGCAGGGGCGCAACGGGCCCGCCGCGTCTCAAGTCCTTTTGTTCAGGCCCATCCCCAGTCGCTGCTCCTGTTTCGAACTCCTGCTTCACACAAGGCTTTACGTTTCCCGACGAACACACTCGCTCCTTGCTGTCTCTTTGCAGACCTCACATTCTTTACAACCCAGTCACTCTTTTCTGTGTGTTGTGCTTCTGTCGCGGATTCTTGCCTTCTTCCAACAAACCAAAAAACCAACAATTCAAACAACGATCAAAATGCAGGTCATCAGCAAAATCGCCGTCGTCGCCGGCCTGGCTTCCGTCGCCATGGCTCGTTCCACTCCTCACCAGCGTAGGCAGGACTCCTACGGCCCTGCGCCTGCTGCGTACGGCCAGCCGCCTGTCTACGGCGAGCACCCCTCTGTGCCGCTCAGCACTGGTGTTGCCTCCTCCACCGCCGCCTCCAGCACCGCCGACAACGTTCAGTCCAGCTCTGCTCCCGCTTACGAGGCTCCTTCCAGCTACGAGGCACCCACCAGCTCTGAGGCTCCCACCAGCTCTGTCGCCGAGCCCGTTGAGTCCTCCGTTGCCTCTGACGTCCAGCCCACCACTTCTTCCGTCAAGGTTCCCTTGAGCACTGGTGCCTCCTCTGCTCCGGCTTACCAGGCTCCTTCTGGATACGAGGCTCCTTCCGTCCCTCTCAGCACCGGTGTTTCCAGCACCGCCAACGCTGAGCTCACCACCTCCAGCTCTGTTGAGGCTCCTTCCAGCTACGAGGCCTCCAGCGCCGAGTCCACTGCTCCTGCCAGCTCCACTGAGGCCGCTCCCGAGCAGAGCTCCGACGTTGTTGTCCCCGCCTCCTCCAAGGCTGAGAGCTACGGTGCCTCTTCCCTCCCTCCCTACCCCATGCCCTCGTCCAGCTCTCCGGCTGGTCCGGTTGGCCCGACTGGCACTGGCGCCGTTCCTGAGTCCTCCCCGGCTCCCACTGGCTCTGCCACCACCTACACCACCGACCAGACCCTCACCTACACTCTCGGCACTGGTTCGTCCACCACCGTTGTCACCACCACCCTTCACTCGACCATCACCCAGTACCTGACCGCCACCATCACCGCCACTCGCTCCTCCACCGGCGGTGACGCTGAGAGCACTGACGTTCCCGCTGAGAGCGACGAGCTTAAGACCCGCTCCACCACCTCCACCATCACCAACGTGATCACCGTCTACCCCGTCCAGTCCACCACTGTCCCCATGGGCACTGGCAGCGGCAGCAACAACGAGGCTGCTTCTTCCTCCGCTCCCGCTCCTTACGGCACTGGCATCAGCCCCGCTTCTGACTCTGACAAGGACGTCTGCGAGCCCAAGACCGTCACTGTCACCGCCACCGAGACTGAGACCGTCACCGCCACTCCCACTGCTGAGAGCACTGGCAAGAACGTCAAGCCCGTCCAGTCCAGCTCTGATGTCTACTACCCCACCGGCTCTTCCTCCGTTGTTCATGGTCTTCCCAGCACTGGCTTCGTCACCAAGGCCAAGCCCACTGGCTATTCCACCTCCAAGCCCGTGACTCCCATCGGCACTGCTGTCCCCACCACCAAGAGCGTTGCCATGAACACCGCCCCTGTCTCTGACAGCTACGCCGTCCCGACCTCTTTCGCTTACGCCCCTGAGGCTGAGCAGAGCAGCAAGGCCGACGCTGAGGCTCCTTCCAGCACCAGCGAGGCTGCCACTGAGGAGACCGCCCCCGCCGCCTACGAGGCTCCTGCCGCGTACGAGGCACCCGCCTCCTACTAAGCAGATCGCGGTGTCTAAAGTCTGAAAACATACACCAGCCAACCTTGACGACTTGATGACATGCGAAGAAGCGTTCGCTGCTCTTGTGTGCGCATACTTAAGCACTTGCTTTACCTTCGCAACGGGCGCTGTCTATACCCGCTTCACGTTTTCCTCGGTCCCTCTCCCAACCAGTGGAAGGGTTTAGCGGGGTGGCGAAAGAAGATACCCTTTCGTGTTTCTCATTTTCCTATATCTTGCTTGCTGGTCTAGACAATTTCTTTCTGTTGCCTAGATGCGCGGTTCTTATGTTCAAGTTTCTGGATTTTTGATGGTCGACAAGAGGGTACTCGACATCGGTGTGGACCTTTTGAGGAGGTTGGCAGGCGTCTGGATAGGCGCATTTACTGGGTTGGGATATACAAAATCACTTTCCTGGACTTGTCGCTTTGCGTCTGTCGCTACCGCTACTGGCTCTGCATTTGATGATTTGAGGCTTTATTGCTTGATACCTTTTTTTCTTCTGTGAATAGTCGTGTATCTACGTACTTTTGTGTAATTCGATATTACCACTTCAAGTTATTGTTCCGATTTCAACGCCAACATTCATGGACTCCTGCCTAGCTTGCCTCTTTGAGATTCTTCCTTCAATGTACTTCCACCTCCTTCTCGAAGTCGGCGAATTTGGGGTCGAACCACCGACTTTCAAGGAGTCTTTCTGTCTGCATGCGGTCCGCTCGCACGGCCCGTTGCGTCGACGACTGCAAGCGACTTCAGCGATGTCTGCAACTCCTTCTCTTCGCGATATAAATTGCATGTGTGCATTTCGTGACCGTGACTTGTGTTACTGGAGCGCCTGGTTGCACGAAAGCTGAGTGAAGTCGTGTGAACGCGGCCTGTGACGGCCGCCGTCGCGTTGTAAGAATGTGTGATGTCCAGCGATCGCCTTGTACCCTTCTCTTTTGGTCTCTTTCGATGATGAGCGAATGTACTGATGTCGTGTAGGGCAGTATCTGACGCGATCGCGAGCGTTGCTGGAGGCCTGGTCGAAGAAAGGACGAAAACGAACTCTGAAAACCCAACAGCTGGCAAGCGCACTCGCCTATCTGGACTCGACGGACGATGGTATATTTGAGGCTGTTTTCTTGTCGCGCCGCATGGATGTCTGGATTGACGAGACTCTTGAAGCACTATACCTCTCTGTGAGGAGGCCAGGTGCGCTTCTGTAGTCCCACGGCGCGCTCTTCTGTCCTAGAATCTTCGAACGGCGCTTGGCACCTACCATCGACAGCGCACATCTCCGTATGGATGTGCTGCGCATGGTATTGTCGCATTGTCAATGGTAGCTGCTCTGGTATCGCTCGCTGGACGTGACGTCCGAAGTTATGCTGCCCCCCTGAGGCATCTCGGTATGCCGATCCGGGAAGTCAATATGGATGACAAAGACACCTTCTTCTCTGGGACTACGTCGGGCAGTTACCATCGAAAACATGCGCATACTGCTTTCCTGCTTCTCGGAAACTGCTGTCACATTGTTTGCGATGGCTGCGTCGTTGGCCAGCACCTATCTTGATGTGCTATCGACGGCCATCTGCTTTGCGCCCGGGTATCCGTCTCGGGAACGCTCCCACCGCATTAGTATCCCAACATGCTCTTGCCGCTTTCCTCGAATGCAGATGCAGTGCAAGAGTGTGGTGACCAGAGAAACGTCGCTATTCGCTGTCATGACTATTCCTCACGCGTGTTTCGCCAACCGGCTGGCGGGAAAGCACTAAACTTCGGATTTTGTCCTCACTTACATCAGACCCGCGCTGCTACCGCTTACTCCCTACCTATCGCCATCATCCCGTGTATAAGAGAGGACTGTCCTCACGATGAATTTTCCATACACCTTAAAGCTAAACAATATTCAGTGTACGCCGCGCAGTGGCTTAAGCAGCCCATCGCCCGCCATGGTAGGCCTTTTCTCACTCACGCTGTATCTCTCTTGCTATCCCATCGCTTCGATATCGCTCCAAGCACGCTGATAGCACCTCAATCCCACCTTGCAACAGTACAGCGCGGTGTACCACACACAAAGCACCAACCAAGATGTCTCCTTCCTTCAACCAGGAGAAAAATGGGGTCCAACCCTCGGCCCCATCGACACCTCGTTACAAGCCGCCGCAGAAGAGGTCTGCGAGATCTGTGTCGCCTCAGGGCCCAGACTCGCGCAAAGACTCGGGGAGAGAGGAGAAGCGAAGATCTCACCCGTCGTCTTCGTCGTCGTCTGAGAACGGCAACCAGAGACTTTCTGAGTGGTGGTGCGAGAAGCACTTTCCCACTCCTTCGCTGTCGCCGAACGACTTCCCTGCCGCTCCCGCCAAAGCGTCAGGGTGGACCCCGTCGAAGAGCCCGCTTTCTTCGACTCTCTTCCCGGGCGCATCGTCTCCGAGCCCACAGCAGGCGCCTAAGAAGGGAGCCGTACACGACAGCTCCGTCGTTCCCGGCATCATTCTGAGGGCGCCACGCAGCATCGAGCAGACCAAGCTGGATTCGCCGCTTCTCGCCGGTCAGCAATGGGTTAACTCTCGTGTGGCCAACCACCCTCTGCTCATCTGGAGCACCTACAGACAGCGCCCCGACGGCGAGCTCATCGCCCGCTGTCTTCAGATGACGTCCTTCAATGGGAAAACTTGCGAAGGAAAGTACAGCGATCAACCTCGCGCCTGGAGGCTTCAGGCCCAGTACCTCCCGATGTATGGCCACTACCCCCGGGACGGCTACGGGAAGAGTCCCCTGTTGCCCGCCGAGTCGTGGACCAACATGCCACTTCTGAGGCTCGAGGAGCGCAAAATGATGGACAAGCAGACTTATGTCCATCTCGATCACTACTTCGAGATCGAGGCCAGGCATCTGCTTCCGTACGCTCTGCGCAATGAGCCGTTGAAGGAGCTGCATCTGAATGATGACTCGATGTCTGTGGTGCTCCACAAGCTACGGCAATTCGGCGACGGGCGCATTTATCGCAACAAGGGGTGCTCCTTTAAGTCGCCTCTCGAATATGGACGCAAACCTGCTTTTGAGGCCGAGGATCTCCAGAAGGCAGAGCAGGGACTTCAGCTGGAGGCGCTTCGGTACGAGCAGATCGGGAAGCGTGAAGTCACTGGGTACGAGTTCTGGTCTGGCATCATGGGCAGAGGCAGTCCCCCTGATTGGGAGATTCGTCCGTTTGCATTCCGCCGTTGATACATCTCACCCCTCGAAAGATGTGTCCGGCACTGCTATCCGACGCTTCAGCGTCAACCAGATCAGCCTTTCCCACCAGTCAGCCCTCCCTGGCTTCTCTTTCTCTCTGACGGCGCTGTTACCCTCATCGCCCACCAAATCGCAGCCACAGCCTGCGACTGAGATGCAAGCACCTTTCAAGCATGCATCTCCGAAGCCCGCGAACTCCAGCACGCGGCACCACCATCAGCTCTGAACACAGACGGAGCGACTTTCACACACGAGTCACGACATCATGAATGCCCTCAAGAGGAGGAAGATATCCACATTGATTCATGCGCTGCTTTCTGATGCGTTGTTATTTACTTCTTCGATTGCCTCTTAATGAAATGCGCTTTCCACTTCATCTCGCTCTCTCTCAATGTTTTGCTGTGATATACTCGTGCCGTTACCGTCGTCTCACTTCTCATCCTTTCGTCCTATGCTGTTGAGTAAAAACTTCGTCCGAGCTACGCTGTCATCATAGTACTTGCGCCATCTTCATCCGCAGCTATGATCGCACACAGACTCATCTAAACGCCGATTCGCCTTAGGTGTAAGTCGCGCGTCGCCGTCACCACTCTTTACGGCTGAACAACCAGCATGTTCTGCTGCCATCACTCTCCGAACCACGTTTACCCTCGCCCGCTCGCGAGATGCTGACCTGTCGGCAAAAAACCTCCATGCAACGATGTATTCTAGCAGATGCCACTACGATCCCACTCCATGCTATCTGCATGTCCTCTGACCCGCGATACCTCACTCGGCACTATCTGCTCTCAAATCATCGCAATATTCTAGCAGATGCGCCTACCGTCGCACCTCTTTCGATAGTTTCATTTACTCATCTGTGAAATCGCCTCGACCCGTCTTGTCACCTCTTCGTCCAACGCTTGAATTTAACAGATGCTCCGACCATCACGTCTGTTCTCAGCTTATCGTCTCTCTACGTGCGAGATACCTTACCTCACCCGACATTGTCACTTCTGAACGCATCGCTATAAGTAGCAGGTGCTACTATCATCGCACTTCGAAACTGCCAATGTTTTACGTCGCGACAGAGATACTGCAAAGACATCGTAAGCACTGCTATGAGCTCAAAACATCAGAGGTGCCGAGACAATACCACCGATGAGATACTCACATGCTGCTGGTACTCCTCTTTCTCCCTACTGCTTCTCGCTACTGCCAGCGACTTCCGATATAACAAGTCATTATCACGACACCAAAGAGACACCAAGCTCCTGCTCTTCACATGACAAGTCAAGCTACCATAGATGTTTCTGAAAAGTATTGCACAGTCTATACAACTAGCTAGAAGAAATCAAAAGCAACGCATCCCGTTTGCGTTACCCAATGACCCAAAACCCACAGTGATATCACAATTTGCCCAAATACAAGAAACGCCAGCGACAGATGCAAGCACGCACGCATTGCCCCTCCAACCCATCAGCCCATCAGTCCATTACATCGTCGTCATCAACGTTTCCAACTCTAACCAGAGCACATGATGCAGGACTCCGGGTTCTCGATGCTGCACGCGAGAGCTGCCTCGGCGTAGATGTCGCCCTCCTTGTCGTCATCCTTCTTCTCGCCATCCTTGACCGCGGGCGCAGGCAGCTCCTCGCCCTTAGGGATGGAGCTGATGCCGTCCGTGGGAGCCATGGGAGGGCTCTCGGCCTCCTCCTGATCGGCGGGGAAGGTCGGCTGGTGCACAGCAGAGGAAGCGCGGCCAAACTTGCGCTCTCTCTTCACGGGGCCGGTAGGCTTGGGTGTAGCGGGGGCGTCGCCATTGGTCGCGCCGTTAGGTGTGCCATTGGGTGTGCCGTTCTGGCCATTAGGCATAGCCGCCTCATACATCGGCTGAGGTGTAGCAGCAGGCTGGGGAGAAGATGCAGCGATGGCGTTGTAGCCACCACGCTTCTTGGTACGCTCCTTGCTGACGTTGGTGTCGACGACCTTGAGTGCCTCCTGGTCGACGGTGAACTGAATGGGCGCAGAAGCGGCTTGTGTGCGGAGGTAGTACATGCCGGTCTTCAGACCAAGCTTCCAGCCAGCGAAGTGCATGGAAGTGATCTTGCCCATGGTAGGCTCTTGCATGTGGATGTTGAGCGATTGCGACTGGTCAATGAACGCACCACGATCGGCAGCCATCTGGACGATTTGACGCTGACTGATTTCCCAGACGGTCTTGTAAAGAGCCTTGATCTCGTCGGGAATGTTGGGAATGCGCTGGATTGATCCACCGTCGGCGATTATGCGGTTCTTCATGTTGTCGCTCCACAGACCGCGGTCAACGAGGTCCTTGAGCAGCCAAGGGTTGACAACCTGGAACTCACCGGCGAGGACACGACGGGAGTAGATGTTGCTAGTGTAAGGCTCGAAGCACTCGTTGAAGCCCATGATCTGCGAAGTAGAAGCAGTAGGCATGGGAGCAACGAGAAGAGAGTTGCGGAGACCGTGCTCGGCGATCTTGGCCTTGAGCGACTCCCAGTCCCAAAGATCAGAAGGTGTCACGCCCCACAGGTCATACTGAAGCTCACCCTTGGAGGCAGGAGAGCCCTCGTAGGTCTCGTAGGTACCCAGCTTCTGAGCAAGGTCGCACGATGCAGTAAGAGCAGCGTGGTAAATGGTCTCGAAGATCTTGATGTTGAGCTGACGAGCCTCGGGCGACTCGAAAGGCATGCGCAGAGCAAGGAAAGCATCGGCAAGACCGCTGACACCAAGACCGATAGGACGGTGACGGAAGTTGCTCTTGCGAGCCTCAGGAACAGGGTAGTGGTTGACCTCAATGCACTTGTTCAAGTTCTTGGTAACGACCTGGACGACTTCGTGAAGCTTCTTGAAGTCGAAGCGCTCTTCCTGGATGTCCACATAGGTGGGCAGAGCGAGGGAGGCAAGGTTGCATACGGCGACCTCGTCCGGAGCGGTGTATTCGATGATCTCCGTGCAGAGGTTGGAGCTGCGGATGGTACCAAGGTTCTTCTGGTTGCTCTTGCGGTTGGCAGCATCCTTGTAAAGCATGAAGGGGTTGCCGGTCTCGACCTGTGCCTCGAGAATAGCATACCAGATCTTCTGGGCGCGGACAGTCTCGCGGCCACGGCCCTCGCGCTCGTACTTCTCGTAAAGAGCCTCGAACTCTTCGCTGTGAACATCGGCAAGACCGGGGCACTCGTGAGGGCACATGAGGGTCCAGTTGCCGTTCTGTTCCACACGCTTCATGAACAGATCAGGGATCCACAGGGCATAGAAGAGGTCACGAGCGCGAATCTCCTCCTTGCCGTGGTTCTTGCGAAGGTCCAAGAAGGCAATGATGTCGGCGTGCCACGGCTCAAGGTAGATGGCGAAAGCACCGGGGCGCTTGTTACCACCCTGGTCGACGTAGCGGGCGGTGTTGTTGTAAACGCGGAGCATGGGCACGAGACCGTTGGATGTGCCGTTGGTACCACCAATGTAAGAGCCGGTGGCACGAATGCGGTGGGTGTTGAGACCGATACCACCGGCGTTCTTGGAGATCATGGCGCAGGTCTTGAGAGTGTCGTAGATACCCTCAATGCTGTCATCCTTCATGTCGATGAGGAAGCATGAAGCCAGCTGTGCCTGAGGAGTACCCGCGCTGAAAAGCGTAGGAGAGGCGTGTGTGAAGTACTTGTTGGACATGTAGTTGTAGGTCTCGATGGCAGCCTCGATGTCGTCGCCGTGAATACCGACAGCCACACGCATGATCATGTGCTGTGGTCTCTCGGCGACCTTGCCGTCGATGCGGAGGAGGTATGAGCGCTCAAGCGTCTTGAAGCCGAAGTACTGATATTGGAAGTCACGGTCGTAGACGATGGCCGAGTTCAGCTCGTCTGCGTTCTTCATGACTGTCTGGTAGGTCTCTTCCGAGATCATCGATGCCGCCTTCTTGGTCTTTGGGTTCACGTAGTCATACAAATCTTGAATGACTGCAGAGAACTGCTTCTTGGTCTGCTTGTGAAGGTTGGAAACTGCAATGCGGGCAGCGAGAATGGCGTAGTCGGGGTGGGTGACGGTCATGTAGGCAGCGGTCTCGGCGGCCTGTTGTAGTAAGTCAGTCTGACTGGTCGTCTGGAGGATGATTGCAAGACCGACTTACCAAATCGTCGAGCTGGATGGTAGTAACACCCTGGTACACTCCCGAAATGACCTTCATGGTAATGGCGGCGGCGTCAACATGATCAGGGTCGAGGCCGTAACAGAGCCTCGACACACGGGCAGTGATCTTGTCGAATGCAACACGCTCCTTGCGCCCATCTGTGCGGCGCGTTAGTACACGCGTGCTTTATTGCGTCCTTCTTCAGATGCGTCTGCCATGGAGGTGGCGAGCTCTTCAATCCAATGCTCTTGACCGACTTGCTGTCCGTTGCTTCCAAGCTCTTACTCTGTTACCACTGAGGTAGGGAGAAGACACATACCGCGCTTGTAGACGAACATCTTCGCCTGTGACTGGCGACCTTTCGCCTGGTCTTGTGGTGGGTAGTTTGTAGTGAGGGGTGAGTCTGTACGAGACGGTGGGGCTGTTTGTAGGTTGCAAAGAAGGCCTGGTCTAGTCAAGGACCTTCAATGGTATAAACAGGAGAATGGGAAGTGCGTTGGTATGGGGATGCTGCAGCGACACCAACAGGGCGGGACTCGAATGATTTAAAAGGCGGGCAGGCGAAAGCACGGTCTGTTTGCAAGGACGCGACGTGGACGTGATTTCGCAGCTAGCGCGTAAATTGGCCAGGCAGCAAGGCACGCACGACCTCTTCTCCCCCGAGCCCGCCGTCTCGCTGAGGAATCAAGACGCTTGGCAAATTTGCACATCGTCTGATCTTTGAGACTTCACTTTCCTCTGTCTTGTCTTTCTTTTCCTGCACCTCATATGCGACATAGGACTCTTGACCAGTGCAATATCGTATGTACGATGTTGCCAACTAGTTCTAGGATCATACGATCTCCCGGAGAGTCCGACTTCGCAACACTGTAGATCTTCACATACCTGTTGCAACACCAGCACGGCTCGTTCGAAGACTCGGCGACTTCGATTTACAAACAGTCACGAGTTCAAAATTGTAGCCAACATCAACCCCAATCGGTCGTCCTAATAGGAGACCGTTCTCCCTTTTGCACTACTGCTGCATCCGAGCCCGGCAACGGTGAGCCATGAAGCTGCAGCAGGCTTTTCTAGATGAGAGACATACCAATTTACAATGATGAAGGCACTTGACTACGAACTGCTGAATTGGTTATTTCAAGCGTGGATGACTGTCGCAGCGATACCCAGGAACTCGCTGTCGTCGTATCATAATCCGTCGATTTATCTATCTATCGTATTTACCACTGGACATTTCATTCATCTACTGTCCATGCCTTCACCTCGCCATCGTCGCCAGTCGTAATGATGACTTCCTCTCCATCGTAGCGCTTGTCTTTGTCTGCGCGAAGAGCCCAAACAGCATGGTTGACCTCAAACACATCATGTGCGTTCTCTGCCACCGCCACGGCAACCCATTCAGTCAGAGATTTTTGCAAGTTCTGTACATCTTCTTCAGGTGCAACAGCATCCTTCATTTCCACGTCTCCGTTGCCTGCATTCAACCAGCGCTCCTCGTAGACGACAATCTTGCCATCGCTGCCCGTGCTTACAATCCTGTTAGATTTCTTGCTCCAGCTGAGAGCGAGAACCGATCGCTCATGTACTTGCGGCAAAATTGCGTCTTGAATCCACTCCTCGTCGAAGTCCTTGTTCTTCCAGATCGTAGGCATCTTGCCTTGTCCGGTCGGTTCTGTGGGCTTTTCTTTGGGAATCCGTCGCCAGATTCGGACGGTCATATCGTCTGAGCAACTTGCCAGTCGGGGCCCAGCAGTGTCTCTTTGCTCAAGCAGAGCCTTCTGTGCATCATTGAGGCTTTCAGTCTTTGCAATCGCACCAACTCTCTCCGCACCCTCAAACTCAACCCACCACACTGTTCCCTTGTGCCCTTCAATCACAGCACAACACGCCCAATCGTCAATATCCTCCCTCCATAGCCTAATTTGGTCATCATAACTGCCACTTGCCAGCAATTCCTCGACAGGACTCCAAGCCACAGACTTCACATCACCCTCATGCTCCTGCAAAACCGCAACAGTCTCATAGTTGTCGTCCTCCAGCTCCTCCCAAATCCAAACGCTCTTGTCGCGACTGCACGTCGCGAGCAAAGGAGCCGTAGGCGCGAATCCTAAGCTCTTGATCTCCGACTCGTGTCCGTCCAAGACGACAGCAAACCTCCACTCCTCGTCTTCCTCGTCTCCCCCTCTACCACCGCCGCCCGCCAGACCACTGGTGAAGTCGACTTCCCGCGTGTTCTCGCCTTTTCCTGCACCTTCTTCCCACCTTCGCCAGATGCCGGCACTCGCGTCAAAGCTGCCTGTCGCCAAAACGCTTTCACCCACGCTGTTCGGCTTCCAGGCGCATGATCGAATGGAACGCTTGTGGCCGCCGGCGACGGTGGATTGCTGTGCGAAGTTGGTGAGAGAGTAGATGCGGACTGTCTTATCTGAGCATGCCGTCGCAATAATTGGGAGGTGAGGGTGCGGTTGGCTCGACCAGGCGCGGGAGTTGGAGGGCGGGGTGAGGGTTGCTAGTGGGGAGATGGTTGCGGGCATCTTTGCTGATGACTCGTCCTAGGTGTCCGTACAATGGCTGTCTGGTGGTTTGAGGAAGGCAGCCTTGCTGCTGATTAAGTAAATTCCGGAGCAATTGCGCGATTGCGTGTGGTGTTGTCTAGATCACAGATGTTCAGATTGGAGCACTTCGTGAAATCTTGAGGTGTGACGTGGGTGGGGTTGCGTCGCGACTTCGGAGCATTGAGAGAGCTCGTCTTCAGCCATCCCCATTTTACTGACATCTGCACCTCCGATATATAGACTACATACACATATCACTTGGCTCGCTGATTGCTGATCTCCAATGGACAGTGGCATGGACCATTCCCATGCAACGTTGAAAGATGCCTATTACAGGAACAATCGCAGCCCCTCTGACCATGCTCACCCGCACTCCTCCAGCTCGCAACGAGGTCCTTTCATTATCTTCAAGCATCTTGCATGAGCGAAAACAAGTCGTTGGACTTCACAAAGTCCTGCCACGTCTTCAGGTGCAAGCCCGGAAGCTGTACATGTGTCAGTATCGATCAGGACAATGGGTATAGCAGTTTGAGCGTAGTCTCACCTGGCTTGCCTGGACAAAGTCCGGGCTATCATAGATCATGCCGCACTTCTCGAAGATCATCAGCTGCTCGGTGAAATCAAGCGCCGTCACAGGTCCCATCTTCGATTCCAAGCTCTCACGGAATTGCTGCTCGGGAGTCTGCTCGTAGCGAACGGGGATATCGTAGGCTGTGTGATAGTCATCAGCGCCACAGCTTCGTATAACGCCTGGGATGCAACATACCTTGCTTGAGGACATGGAGCTTCTCCAATTCGCTGATAGACTGCGAGTTGAAAGCAATAGTACGCTCATGGTAAGCGTCGCCTTTCTCAACCAGGTACTTCACCAACTTTCCCGTATCAGAGATGGCTGCGTTGGGAAGAGGCGTCTCGCTACTGAGGACGAAGGAGCGCACGTAAGTGCCGTCTTGATGCTGACTGGTGTCAATGCCTCATAACTTTGGCAGTCTAATGTAGGAACGCTTACCTTAAGCGGCAGATAGTACCGCGCGTTAGTCACACAGTTCTCAAAGTAATTCGGGAACAATATCTCAATCGTCTTCGACCACAGGCTCGGCTTCTCACTCCGAATGTACTGGGCCAAGTCCGCTTTGCTCTGCCAGTGGAAGATGTTAGGGAACTGTCCCTGCGACAGCGCATTGCCGTCCGGCAGAGATGCCCAGACAAAGTGCTCCAGCTCAGGGAGCTTTTCGGCGATGTTGACGATCCGTTTGCCCTGCTCCAGCTCGACCTCCGCCGACATGCTCTGCCAGAAGTCGGTCATGGCGTATATGATGTGAGCGCCTTCGAAGGCGCGCTGCAGACTGTCGACATCGCCGAGGTCGGCTTGGACGACTTCCACGCCCTGTTGCGCCAATGCTTTGCTCTTCGTGGAGGCGGTATCTCTGGTGAGACCACGGACGTGGTATTTCGCCGGCTCCTCAAGAAAATGCCGAACGACAGATCCGCCCTTTGAGGATGTGTTAACTATTCTTCAACGTAGTGGATCAAACATTTGTCTAAGCAATCAGGTGGACAAAAGTACCTGTTGGCCAGTTGCCCCAAGCACAGCGACGATTTTCTTGGATTCACTCATTGCTGTCTGATGTTGATTTGATGTTGATTCGATGCTGATTTGATATTGTTCTTGATGTTGTCGTTCCCAGTGTGTATTTGTTGGTGACTTCTTGGGACGGGCTGGCGTCTAATATACAACAAATCCGTAGGCCCGTACATCCGAATGACGGATTAAAGCACCGACAGCGCGAAATGCAATCGACAAGAAATGACAGCAACAAGGCTCTTCGGGTTGCGCGGACAGAGGCATGATGCTACTGGTGTGCTTAACAACACATGCGGAATTGTCCCACAAGCATGGACGACGATCCACAGCCTGACTAATCGCCAGCTACTCGCATCTTTTGATGATGTACCTGACGCACGCGGAATCCGGATTTTGAGAAGTTCCAGTACGCTACTGCGGTGAATCTGCATTTCGAGTAGCCATTTGAAAGATGGCGGTCTGAAGAACCACTGCCATCACTTGCTGCTGGAAGCCTGATAATGAGCCTGTGTTAAACCTAGTCTGAGCTCTATGGGAGACATGTTTGGTCCTGATCGCCGTACGAATCCACTATACGCGATACATCGAACAGCATTGAGAACCAGTAGTAGTCGCGAACTAACATTGGCCATGTCATCGTGCAGAGCAGGCATTGAAGTCTCGAACACAATGAGATGCCTGGTGTGTATAACAGAGGAGGTCTCGGACTACGTCGTGGTCAAAGTGTAGAGGGGTTTCGGGTTCAGCCTACGCCCGAAAGCTTGGCCATTTTCCTTGCCCAATTCGGACGCCAAAGGGCGAGCTGAAACCTGAGCAGCAACAACAACACCGAACAAACTTTGGTCCATACCATTCGAGGCAGGTGAATTATAACGGTGCTTTCGCGTGGTACTTGCACCGAGAACTACCGTTGCTCAAGAAGCACTTGGCACTGTCCAGTCTATATAACAGATAGGATGCAACGACTCAAGATAATGCCCACACAGTCTTATCAACAACCGCCTTGACACTTATTATCCCAGACACTAACCCAATCATCATGCCCAACAAGCTGACAATCATCGTCTGTGGTGCCGGCATCGCTGGCTTGTGTACTGGTATCGCTTTGGCAAAGCAAGGCCACAAAATCATCATTCTCGAACGAGCACACGAGCTTTCTCCGACTGGAGCTGGCATCCACCTGCCCCCTAACGCAACATTACTACTTAAAGGATGGGGTATCCTCGAGAAACTCGAAAGCGTCGCAGTGGTGCCATCTGGATTTATCTTTAGGCGCTATGCGGATAATGCAGTTCTGGCCCGATCTGGATCGAGCAAGCCTAAGGATGTTCCTTCTACTCCGTAAGCTCCTGGCTATCATCAGAAACGTCCCAGCAGAAGCTGATTCATACCAAGGTATCTTTCTGTACGTCGCGCCGATTACCAACAGATCTTGCACGAAGCTGCGATCGAAGCAGGGTGCGAACTTCGACTAGGCCAAAAGGTGTCTGGAGTCCGCGAAGAACTGCCCGCAGTTGAGCCGCAGGACGGAGAGGTCATTCATGGAGATCTAGTCGTCGTAGCTGATGGTAAGCAAATACCCTAGTACCTGACACCGGACACTGCTTACAATACTCACAGGCATTAAGTCCGCTTTACGCCAGATGATCATTCCCGAGGATGATGTTGCAGCCATTTCTCAGCCCATGTCGACGTATCGTGCTTGGGCTCCAGTCGAGGCACTCAGCGCCGACAAGAATGTCGCAGATCTTCTCGGTCAGCCAGCAACGAACGTGTGGCTTGGTCCTGGCCGCCACATGATCGTCTATCCCGCAGAAGGCGGTAAGATTCTCGCCATCAACGGCACTTACCCTTCTCGCAATAACGGTGCTGGTGAATGGGACAAAGCTGCTAGTGTCGATGAGATCCAACAACGCTTCCACGACTTCGATCCGGTCGCCAAGTCCATCCTGTCTCAGGCGAGGGACTGCAAGTCTTGGGCTCTGGCAGAAGTCCCTAGATTGCCACGCTGGAGGTCAAAGTCTGGTAGAGTCGTCTTGATCGGAGATGCTGCGCACGGGATGTTGCAATTCCTTGCCCAAGGTGCAGCAATGGCAACCGAAGACGCTGGAGCGCTTGCTGAGTGCATTAAGAGCCTGCAATCCGGCGGCGACGTTGCCAGCGCGATGTACTTCTATGAAAGGAGCAGGAAGTGGAGATGCGAGAAAGTTCAGGCGCAGGCTCGACGTAACGGCGAATTCATCCACATGCCCGATGGAGAAGAACAGGAACACCGGGATCGAAAGCTATCTGGAAATCCGCTGCCCAATGACCAGGAGGTCGATTGCGGTCCGTTACTGGATCCTAGCTTCACATCATGGCTCTATGCACACGATACAACGGAGCATATCCGTCGCACAATGGCGGCAGCTTGAGACGCTATTCTCGTTTTCTCGCTTCCAGGTAGAGTTTGGTGGAGCTTTTCGAGGAGAGATGTGTTAGCTAAGTTCCAAGCGTTCATTTACTAGACGAGTACTTCTACCAGTTTCATGATCTGTAATAATCGATTTGACAGTCACATGCTAAAACTCAAACTCCAATTCATCTTCTGACTTGAAATAGTAGCTGCCTCTGGTCTCAGGCGGTGATGATATGCAACGTCACCAAAGCTCGCCATTTTCGAAGACTTGTGCGGCGAGGCGACTGAACGCCACATCGATAATCGCTCGCTCCTTCCCGGCATTCAACGCCATTGACTTGGCCCTTCAAGGGCGACCAAGGCGAAATGTCCACCAGCCACAGGCCTCGCCTTATACCCATCATAGGATCCGATCTCATGCTTGTGCCCATCACGACCCACAGCGGTTTCCGTCCAGAACTTGTCGCTGAACGGAACATCGTTCTTCCCATTGTTGATGTAAGCGTGGATATCATCGATGAACATGTCTCTCACACCTTCGTTCTCAACACCTGGTGCCATGGCAGTGGCTGCAGCGAACACCATCCAGTCTGTTTTCGCCCATGAGTCTCTGCTGTCGAGCGGAACACTAGCTTCCTTGCGAACTGAGCGGTAGAAATCGGTCTGACTGGCGATAGCTTCGGCGGGGAAGGTGTTGAGCTTAAGCAAAACGTCCAGGTAAAGATTGAACTGCAAACCCCAGGACTCCCCGCCGTCGCCTTCGAACATGGTGAAGTGCTTACGTTCGGGATCGGTGCCGAGTGTCTGGTTGTACAGCTTGTCTGCGAAGCCAAGCCCGATTTCCGAGTACTTCGGTTGCTTGGTCATCAAACCATAAGCGTTCAATGCGATTGCAGACTTGACCGCGAGACCAGTTTGGTTGGCCGCCTCACCTGCGCCGTCGTCGGTCGAATACTGCTTCTCGGGGTACAGACCGTTCTCAACCAAGTAGTCGGCGTAGACCTTGAGGGTGTCGAGGTATTGCTCCTTATATGCAGTGTCGCCTGTGGCGAGCTCATACATATACATCAAGGCCATGAGGTTCCCGCTCTCCTCGACCGGCATCTTTTGGGCCTCTCCATCGTTATGTCCGGTTGCGTTAGGGTAATGAGCGCCCATGTCGTGGATAGTGTAATTGTGAGGCCAGGCGCCGGAGTCAAGGTAGTGAATTACGGGGTGCAAAAGAAGGCGTATATAATCAGGTGCCAAAACATAAAAGATGGGCACCATGGGCATGATCACATCGATAGTGTTGACGTTACCGTTGCTAGAGATGGGGTCAGTACTTATTACAACCCAAAAGACAGAACAAACACAAACCTTGAAATCTCTTTGACAAAGGCAAGCACTTCATTCTTGTCCAGGGTATCGGCCGGGATCGTGAGCTCCATCGTGCCAAATGTTTGTCTGGTAGACAGGGCGAGAATGTCACTGTAGTTGGTACCTCCGATGTCGATGTTTGCAATGAAGGAGTCAAGTTGGCGAGACTCTTCATCCGCCGCAACAAAGTCCTCGAGAGCATGCATGCAGCCACATTTGATGTCCTTGCACTCGCTTTGCCAATAGCTGGACCGATCAATTCCAAGATAACTGACCGCGGGTTCTCGAACATGACCAACGACAAATGTCACATTGCTAGTGCCAGTGAGCAGTCCAAGATCGTGGCTGTAGGCAAATACGCTACCGGGATGGAACTCCCCTGCGCCTTCAAGCTTGCCGTTAGCCGCAAATGAGTCACGGATGCCATCGACGGGCCCAACAGTTTTGCTTAACTTGGAGCTATTTTCTCTCGTACAGTAGGCGACTGTGCCCCAGAGTGCCATGTCTTGCTCCTCTGAGTACTTAGCGGTGCCCTTCTGAGCCAAAGTGAAAATTTGTGTGGTAGCTTGGGTGTTCTCGAGAGCCTCTTCGAAAGCCCAGTCCAACTGAATGTTGTCGCCATCGCCAAAATGACCGACCCAAGAGTTTCGATGTCAGAGTAGATCTGAACGTTTGGCTTGTAAGAGTTGAGAGCAGTAGTTGAGACCGTGAGGTAGCTGTAAGGCATGCTCTGTCGGGCATGTTCATGTGGCGAAACGGGCGAGAAGAAGTCGAGGATGAATTCGACATCGTTGGCTGTGACTTTGAAAGTGGTGTGAGTCGCGGTGAAGTCGGCTGATGTCAGAGTGCCAGGCTCAATCTGATCTCCAGGACGAGGCACACCGAACAGACTGTAGGTATTGCCATCGATTCGTGCCACGACAGACCAAGTGAGCTGTTGACCGTGCCAGAATTGAGCAACGGCAGACGGCAAGTTGGCAACTTCATTGCCAGGAAGCCATGCTATCATAAACCGTCAGTGGGTGTTTAAGTCGACATAAAGGAAAATGCTTACCGGATAAATAAGGACTGCGGACAGCGAGGGGATAAGAAGGCGGCAGGATGGGCGTAAAAGAAGCTTCGGCGGTGGCTGAGCTAGTAAAGACGACAAAGATGGGCAAGACCAATGCTAATAGGCCTTGGAAAAGGAACTTCATTGTTTTAGTGGAGAGAATATTGTCGTGAGATGTTTAGCGAATAGGAATTGTAGTGCAAAGTAGAATGACCAGGCAAGGAACAAGACTAACCTTTATGCGGTCCTAAACCACCTTGCACTCACATTGACTGGCATTAGACAAGTCCTATGACCTGATGTCCGAACAGGCTAGTATCGCATGGCGGCGGCACTTCCAAGCCGCATCGCCGTCAATGCCGCAATGTTTCTCGAAGTTGTAGCTCCATGTCGCAGTGAATCAATCCTAGGATGTTGCCATGTCTGGTGCCGGAATGTTTGCCATGCGCCGGAATGATGATGCTGACGGCATGTAGCGTCGCAAAACGCTTACCGCGATGCATATAGGAACGGACATCGATTGGAGGCAGTAGATGCACCTGCGGCATACAAAGACATGCGGATGCACACAAGCTGCCACTCGGCTTAGACAGCGTGCCGGACATGGCAATCCGCTTCTTTGCGGCCTGATTCGAATATGTCATTCACTGAAACGAAGTTCGACGGGCAGCTGGGGCATAGCAAATCGGGTGTCGGACTTATCAACTGCGGTTTGCAGAAGTGTGCGGTCAGTGTAGGCGCAGGGAAAGACCACTTACTATCTCACTGCGAAGGAGTGGATCATGTTCAACGAACAGGGCATATGATCCGAACAAGTGCCACAGATGCAAGCGTGGCGCGTCTGGAATGGATGATGTGGTGCTTCCATACTATCATCGTGCTCATGTTGTGTTACCTACGGAGCATTTTCTCCGATGCGACGAATTACTGAAGGCCACGTCTCCTAGCATATAAGTCATCTGAATTTTAAGATCGTCCATGCAGCTCCTTCGACGGCGTTCTTGCTTGGGACGGGACGTTATATGCCTTGCAAAGAAGACGCTGGATTTGACTTTTGATCATGCGGTCATTAGGCTGCGATACTTGTATCAATGAAAGCATCTGACGTGAACTAAATGCTCAGCGAGATCTTGCTCTGATTTCGCGATGCACCGGCTTATGAATAGAACCCTTCATGGAGATGGGTTCTTTAGACACAGTCAAAGCTCTCCGCGACATTCGGATCTCCTCCGTTGTAGACCTGCTTCTTCGGCCACGCGCAGATCTTGCGAGTCGGCAAAGTCTGCCCGGCAGTAGGTGCTGCACCATTCAAAGTCACGTTGATCGCCGGGAGCACATCAGGCGCGATGCCTCCCTCGACCCATTGAACCAAAGCCTCCAGCGCACGTATCGGCTGAGCGCCAGCACCTCCTGCACAGTGGGCAACTCCGGGTGCTTCGAAGTATCGGTAGAAATCTTCGATATCGGGAACTACCTGCTGAACTTTCCGATAGTAGGTTTCGGTGTTGTTGGGAGGGATGAGTCGATCGGCGAGTCCGTGGAACGTGATCATTTTGCCGTTTGAAGCCTTGAAGAGTGAAAGATCCGGGTCGGAGGTGCCTATGATGCTCGAGAACTCGTTGCGGGACTGATGCAACAAGGCGAAGTATTCCTCGTTCGTGATGTTGTTCACGTCGAAGCTTGGGTCTTTCTCGAGGAAATACGTAATCCAGTCAACACTGAATGGTGGGGTGTTTGAGCTGGCATTGGTCCCAGGAGGTGGTGCTCCAGCATATGCGAGAGAGGTATCTTTGGTCAAGCCGTAGAACTGTCGCTTGCCGGTACTGTCAACTGGGCCCGTCCACGCCGCATCGGCAATCTTGGCTCCCGCGGAGGAAAAGTTGCCAGAACCGAGCTCTCCACAACTGAAGGGTTGGCCAACTACTTCATATGGGGAAAAGCCGCATGCCGTGGGGTCAGAGATGATACCATCTTTGAGCCCGTCAAGTTCATCACAGGCAGCAATGGCAGCTTTCGTGAAACTTTCCATCTCGCACTGAGATGGTTGCTCTCCGAGCTGGTTAATGACTTGCTGGACCCACTGGCCAGCAACGAGCAGGGAGTCCCAGTTGATCGCAGGTGCATTTGCCAGAATGCCATCGTAGAAGTCCGGGTACCGCTGTGCAAGCATGTAGCCTTGTCTCCCACCAGTAGAACAGCCGTTCCAGTACGAGCGCGACGGCTTACGTCCATAGTAAATTTCGCTAGTGGCTTTTCCCAGAATGGTCATGTCCGCTAGTGCTCTGGCTGCAAAGTCTTGCAATAGAGGATAGTTCAGGTTGCCAGGAGAGAGAAGGGCCCAGAATGAAGGTGAAGCAGCTGGAGCCGATGCTGCAGAATGCCCTCCATCAGTACTCGCTGCCGAGTAGCCATCGCTGACAGCTTGCACAAGGGCTGCAGGTCCGCTTCCTGTGACCCAGCCGCCTCCTCCCACGCCCTGGAAACGTCCGTTCCATTCCTGAAGAGGCAACCAGATCTTGACGTTTACGACATCGTTCCAGCCGGGATGCGTGTATGCACTTCGATTGTGTAAGTTGCCAGTCCGAAAGCGCTTGACAATGTACTTACATGTCCACGCCGCAGTATGATACTGTGAGGTTCAATCCCAGCTGGTTCGTCACAACTTCATTGTTGTGTGCGGAGGCAGTGATATTTAGTATCTCCGCTCCAGGTAGCGAGGGCCGCCCAATGGCAGAAGCTGAGCATGCGCTGCTGTTGCTGTTCGTAGGATAAGAAGCAGCCCATGATGCCGAGGAAACCAGAACGGTCAAGACCTCCAGAGTGTTTCGCCAAAACATGATCGATGTGAGAGCAGGCGGAGCTGTTCAACGGCAGGCGGTGCCATCGTCTTGTGTTCTTACTTTATAGTGGTAGTAGTGACGTACGGCCGAGGTAAATTATTGCAGCTGCATGCATAGAACCCGGATTTGGTACTCAGCCGATCGATGTAGGAGGTAGTACCCCTCACCATAAGCGATCTGGTTTACAGGGATGCATCGTCCGCTTTCTTCACTTGGTATAGCCCACTGCGGGTTTGCCAAATTATTAGTTCCGAATGGCGAGCTTGGTGGGCGAGACCACAAAGCCTTCGCTGCGTACACTATTGCTGAATCGCCGGCGCCAGCCACCTACAATGTCAGCTGTGCTCTGTCCTGTAAAATCTTGGTGTCGAGAGCGGGAAGCACTGCTGATGTCGCGAGTTTAATAGATGAAGATTGAGGGCAAGCAAAGCTGTGGAAATTGAAGGCAAACCGACCTGCCGTGCAGGTCTCTCAGTAGCACTCATGGTCCGAGGTACCGTAGTAGCCGATCGATCCCCGAGCTGAACTTCCAAGGTTGTTTGTCAGCAACGAGACTGCCCCCACCCTTGTGCGACCCATCGGGCCAGTCACTATACAGTCAATGGCGGGAGTGATCGTTGCAACGCAGAGTCACGTTCGATACTGTCACCGCTGCGAATCCAGTGTGAAGATTAAGGCATCGACGAGATGGAGTTCCATTGCACAGAAGATTGCATCCTCGTGGTGCATGGCAACTTGCCGTGACTCGAAACGATGTTGGATAGGAAATATTCCTTTTGACGGAGGATACATAGGTGATTGTTCCTGCTGGAAAAGAATACCTCCAATTATCTCCTATAAGGGTGTCAGGAGCTCAACCCACTATGCTGGCTGCTCTTGGTTGAGCCATCCCCAGACCCACTCGATGTTCCCATCTCCCCGTCTATCCCCGTTTGATCATTTGTGGCACAATATAAGATGTGGTGCTCCGTTTGACTTGCGATCGCAATAAGATTGCTACAACAACGTGTTCTCGGGAAAATTCGCCATATCACACGTCATGTCGCCATCCAAGTCGCACAAAAGCCCAAACTTCCTCATCATCGTTGCAGACGATCTGGGATACAGTGATGTCGGACCTTTTGGGTCTGAAATCTCAACGCCGTCTCTGGATCGTTTGGCGAAGGAAGGCCTTCGCTTGACAAACTTCCATACCGCCTCAGCATGCTCGCCAACAAGATCCATGCTTTTCTCCGGAACAGACAATCACATCGCAGGTCTGGGCCAGACAACAGAGCACATGCAACCTCAAGTCGACTACAAATCCCATCTAGGCTACGAGGGCTACTTGAACTTCCGCGTGGCGGCGCTTTCAGAGATCTTGCAGGATGCTGGCTACTACACATGCATGAGCGGCAAGTGGCATCTCGGACTGAGCCCTGAAACAGCACCGCATGCTCGCGGATTCGACGATAGCTTTACATTTCTGTCGGGCTGCCACAATCATTATAATTACGAGCCTCAATTAGATGAACAGAAGCACGGCTTGTTTACGCCCATGAACGGTGGGAAGTTCTGGATGAGAGACGACAAGTTGGATCGAGTTGTTCCAGGGGTCCAATTTGAAGAGAACTCTCATGGTGATCTTTGTCAACATCTTCCTTCAGACACCGGGTCGAATTTCTCGGCAGTGTACGGCGCGTTGTTCTACAGATCGCTTGGTACTGTGAACCCTTTCAGCATCAACGCAGGAAGTTCAGCCATCAACATCGCCATGGTCATTGTTTCGCAGTTGACCTGTGATAAGGTAGGGCGAAGACCGCTGATGTTCATCGGTACTCTGGTGCAGACCATCGGTTTATGTTGTGTGGGAGGGCTTGGTACGATCGATGATCCTTCTGTCTCTGTTCGTAACGGCATAATGGCTGCTTTCGTTCTATTTGGCGCCGGTTTCGCCTTGGGGTGGGCACCTTTGTCGCACGCCATCGCCGCTGAAGTTCCCACGATGAAGCTTCGTGATAAGGTATGTTCTGGCTTTCGGCTGTGAATTGTTGGATGAAACTGACAAAACACTTACAGACATATGCCATCGGCTGCATTTCCAACATCGTCATTCAGTTCGCTGTGGCGTTCAGCATTCCATATCTCTTATACGAGCCTTACGCAGCGCTCGGTGCAAAGGTCGGCTTCATTTTCGGTGGGCTCGCTTTCCTGTGCCTTTTCTTCACATGGTTCCGCGTGCCAGATTGCGCCGGGAAGACGTTAGAGGAGGTCGACCGTCTGTTCCTTATCGGCACGCCCCTGAGACACTTCAAAAGGGCGAAGGCTCCAGAGGCGGTAGAGTTTGTTTCCGTTAGCGCATTAGAGAAGGGGAGTGGCGATAGAACGTAGAGCTCTCAGAAAGCTAGCACATCGACCGTGCTAGGTCTGTAACTTGCTAAGAATCCATCACCCAAGGCTTCCTCGTCAATGTGTGCATTTCGGTGGCTGAAGCATACGTCAAGCGCGTCTCGCAACAGCGCTACACACTTACATGTAACTTTCTCGATGTTCATCCTCTAGAGAGCGCTTGAGTGATCTATGCAAACAGCGTGTGAGTTGACATCCGGGCGATATGAGATGTGAGGTGTTCATGAAGGAGTGCGCACTGCGCTCGAGCCATCCATTGCAGTATTGACGTCTCCAGCCCCTCCAAAAGCCGAGTCGCCGAGTCGCGTCGCGTTTCGTTTCCTCAAATTCACGTCCGAGGGTTCATTTCCATTTCCAAAAGGTCAGACGAACCCTCCAACCTTCCACACCAAATCCTTCCGACATAACAACGCATACTTTCGCGCCGTCTTTCCAGCTTCATACAATGCTTGCCTCGCCCTTCTACGCGCAGCAAGCACCCACCTACCAACGCGAATTCCTGCCCAAGATTCCCTCGCCACTGTCGCCCCGCAGCGCCAACATCTATGGCAGAATCGGTCACCAACAAGTCTTCATGAACAGCGACGACCACCTCAATAAACCGCAAAACCCTTCTTGTGGTTCGGTACCTTACGCGAAACGCGCGATCAAGAGGGCGCCTGCCGTCAGCCAGGATGCGCTCAAAGAGAGGAGACGAGGCATGTTTCTGAAGAAGGTTAGGGAGGGGAGAGAGGATAAGAGGTTTGAGAAGCATGGGGAAGATGTAAGTGTTGCCATTCTTGAAAATTTTGGCACGGACATTTGCTGACAGACTCAAACAGATTATGCGCCTCGATTTCGTCCAGAGACAAAAGAAGTGGGAAGCAGAGCAAGCGCGTTCGGCGCCTTTGCTCCCTTCGGATGCGCCGGAAGAGGAGGAAGATATTGACTTCAGCCTGCCAATGTCAAGCAACGACGCCATGCAGATGTCTGCGCCCCCGTCACAGTGGCACGCGACGCCGGAGGAGGCAGACGAGGTTGCGCGGAGGGAGAGCGAAGAGCTGGAAGCCCTGTTGAGCATGTTGCCGGGAGAAGATGTTGGTTTGCCGCAGCAGCAGGCACAGCAAGCGCAGAGCTACCAGCCCTATCAGGACCAACAGGCGGACGAGCAGATGTCAGAACATTTTGGCAGCGACGACGACGATTACGACGCTTTGTTCACGGACTTCATCAACGCGGACGCACACGAAGCGGGCGAGGGAGGCAATCAAATGCCAGCATCGAGCGGCGATGCCATGGACATGTCATGAGGGAAACTGGCTTTCGAAGGCCACATGCAAGCGACTCTTACCTTTTTGTTATCTTGAGCGTTCATCAGCACGGTGTTGGGGAATTTTGGGTATGCTCGGAGCTTCGAGCTCACAGCACGAGCATTAGGTCATCGGGTCAAGGGCAGGTAAGGTTTATGGCCTTCCAATTGCGATTTTTACCGGGTTTCGCCTGGGTATCATGGGCTACAGAATGTAAAAACAGACTTCACCTCTTTCGTGCCTCCGTCCAGATTCGTTAACCAACAATTTTCCTCATGCGATCCCTCTATATCATTGCGTTGGGCATCCGCCTTCAAGCTCGCCCAAAGCTTCTTGAGCGGCGCTCATATCACCCACGAGATCTGGAGGTGGCGAACCAGCAGCTTGCATCTGCGAAACAGTATTAGCGGATGTCTTGCACTTCAACTCCAACATGTCAAGAGATCTCACCTTCTGCATCCTCTCCACGATATATTCCCGATCATCATCATTATCATCCGAATACCCTTTCCGTTCAAACCTGCCCACAATCTCCTTCACCAGCGCATGCTGCTCCTCGTACCTCGCCAAATCCTCCTTGCCTGTACTTTCCTTGTTCTTCTCCATCCAAGCAGGGAATTTATCGTACAGCTCCTTCATCGGCTCGTACAAGATGTCCTTGTTCGTCAGCTGCGCCATCATGCTCATGAGCATCTTGTTCAAATCCTCCTCTCCGCCACCGCCACCGGCTTGCAACTCCTTCATCAGTTGCGCCATCATGTCTTCCTCGGACGATGGCGCGTCTGAGGCTGCTGCTGCGTCGGCCGAGGCGCCGGAAGCTTGCATGCGTTCCATGGTTTTGCGGATTGTATCTTGGAAGCTCTCCTGCTGCGCTGCACTCTGCTTGCTACTCGAACTCGCACCTGCAGCAGCATCCGCACTGGTAGCTCCTTTCGCTTGCTCTAGATTGATCGCTTCGGTGGCTTTTCCAATATGCTCGATTGCTTCGGCATCTGAGGGTGCTTGGCCGGCTTGCACGAGCTCTTGCATCATGCGCTCGAATTCGCGTTGCATTTCAGGGTTCGAGTCCAGCTCGCCCATGAGGTCTTTCATGCCGGCTTGGAGTTGTGCGTTGAGCTCCTCGTCTTTTGGGAGTCCATCGTGGGGTGGTGGTTGTGAGGCTGCGGGCTTAGATGCTGCTGATGCTGATGCCGGTGCTGGTGCTGGTTTGGGCTGAGAGTTGAATTGATCGAGTACGTCTGGCTTAGTGTCAGATGTTGCATGAGAACTATGGACAGCTCTCTCACATACCGTCGAGGTCGTCTAGGTCATCCTCGTCTGGGTCGGGAGCCATCTCCACCTGTTCTTTTGGTTTGTCTGCCATGGTGGTCGTATTTGTGTTGATCTGTATTATCTTGCTCCTATGATGTTTGAGAGCGATCTCCTCGAAATGTAAGTCGTCTGCGACGTTGTACTAAATATTCACTGCTCTTAGAAGACAGAAGTCAATTGAGTCGCACAGTCAGTGAGTTCCGTCCCACATTCACATGCCGAGGCTGACCAGCCCGCTCGCACCCTCAGGCTCACTTGCATGTCGCTTATCGCGGCACAAGATCCGCTGCTGAGGCTGATCGACAGCGTCGTTGCCTGTTTTGGCCATGCGAGCGAGCCTCAAAGCGCATCGCCAAAGACATCCCCAAGCAATCGCTCACTCTCTCACTGCAAACACCTTCACTTGACCTCTTCTTCACCTGTACATTCTTGCGACTGCCTGCAAGCTGCCGACCGCAGCAGAGCGACTTTCTACGAACACTCCCACATAGCGAACACCACGACAGCCAGCGTCGCGAACGCCCGTCCACCACGATGTCGCTTTGCATGAGCAGACTGCAGGAGGAGAGGTAAGAGAAAGCGCATGAACTACGTGAAGACGGCACGACTCATTCTATCACAGGAAGGCATGGCGCAAAGATCACCCATTCGGCTTCGTCGCAAAGCCCATGAAGAACTCACAAGGCGCCCTCGACCTTAAGCGTTGGGAGTGCATGATCCCGGGACGTGATAAGACTATCTGGGAGGGCGCACTCCTCAAGCTCGAAGTCCAGTTCCCTGATGGTATGTTCATGAGAGCACTGTGGATCGAACATGGATAAGCACTAATAGTTGTCGCAGAGTACCCTACCAAACCACCGAAGTGTACGCAGCCTTGTCTGCCGTGAGAAGTTTGACCATGGCTGACAAACTCTACAGGCAAATTCACACCACCGCTCTTCCACCCCAACGTCTACCCATCCGGCACTGTGTGCCTTTCGATCCTCAACGAAGAAGAAGCCTGGAAACCTGCCATCACTATTAAACAGATCCTCCTCGGCATCCAAATGCTGCTCGATGAAGTCAACCCGGAGTCACCTGCGCAGGCGGAAGCGTACAATCTGTTTAAGAAAGATCGTGTTGCGTACGAGAAGGCCGTTCGCAAGATCGTCAAGGACAACCAGGCGCCTTAGCCATGCATATGAGTGTAAGCTCTAGGTGTCTCTGTTGATTGAAAAGGTTTCATATCATTGGGAAGTGAACATCGGGCGTGTTTGATTACCAGCGTGGCGTTAAGGCGAAACGGAAAAAGCATGCGAGTGGCGAGCTTTTCTTCTCTCGCAGAAGACGGCAGGTCGCCAGTGAAACGAGCGACGACAATACTGAAGGAGCCAGCGGTTAGCATACTATCATGTCTGAATGAAAGAGCTCGTACAAACAATTCCAGTAAACAGAGCGTTTTCATTATTCCTCAAATATTAAAAGGTCATGATACCTCCGTAATGCCTGTCACTTCCCCCATCGAACCAGCGAACGCCGGCCCGCGGTAGATCGGGGCTAAGGTACCCTAGACAAAGTCTAAGAGCGATTGATCTCATCACTTCCCTTCCCTTTCCTACCGAACACACTGCACTTATTGTCCGCGCATAACATTCGGGCGCTCTTGTTCGCCAGACTCTCTCCAGCGACTCATTCGAGTACTACCATGAGATGAGCATCCTCACAACAGCGCGGAGCGCATTCGCCGCTTCCGCATCAGCCTCCTCTTTCCTTCGCCAGAAAACAATTCCCTGGACATGTCGATCATGCGTACAAACACAACAAACTGCAGCCCAGTCACTGTCGCGGGCTAGATTCTCGACTTCGCAGCATGTGTACTCACAGGCTGGTAAGCGGGCATGGCGGGAGAAGATGAAGAACCCGCGCGAGAGGAGGAAGGTTGCGATCGCAGCGACGATTGTTTTCCTTGCTGGCGCTGGAGCGCTGGCGTTCAGCGAAAAGGCCAGACACTTCTATACTGCTGCGGAGCGGAGTGGGCGAGTGGGCGTTACGTTGGCGCTTTGTGTCAATGAGTGGGTTTCTACTATTGCTCTGGGTCGCGAAATGGGACAGCATACTTACAAGATTACAGCTACCGCAAGACGCTCAAGAAACACGAGGACCCGAACTACCAGTCTCTACTCTCGGCATGTCACAAGCGTTGCGCGCAACGTACGCTGGTCGCGATGGAAAAGAACGGAAGCATATTCATCAAGCTGGGACAGCACTTGTCGTCACTGAACTACCTACTCCCTTCTGAATGGTGCGACACTTTCATCCCCCTCCAGGACAAGTGTCCGGTTTCTGGATATACTAGCATTGAAGAGATGGTTTTGGCGGACACTGGCTTGAGCCTTGACGACTACTTTGAGGAATTCGACCGTCGGCCTATTGGTACTGCGAGTTTGGCACAGGTGCACATGGCTAAGCTCAGATCCACTGGAGAAAGAGTAGCGGTCAAGGTACAACATCCATCCTTGGATGAGTGGGCGAAGCTGGATCTTGCTTTGACTAGGTTCTCTTTCAGCACGCTGAAGAGATTCTTCCCGGAGTACGACATGACTTGGCTGAGTGAAGAGATGGAGGTGTCACTACCGAAAGAACTGGATTTCAGAGAGGAAGGCAGAAACGCGAAACGCGCGAAGGAATACTTCTCACATCTACCTAAACTGCCCTTGGTCATTCCGGAAGTATATTGGGCCCAGCGCAGGATCTTGGTCATGGAGTGCGTTTCCGGACACCGACCTGATGATCTAGAATTCCTGGACGCGAATGGAATTGACAGAGATGAGGTTTCGGCAGCTCTTTCGCGCATCTTCAACGAAATGATCTTCGGCACCGGCGCTCCTTTGCATTGCGATCCCCACGGCGGCAACCTTGCCATTCGACTCAATCCCGACAAGCGGAAACCACGCAACTTCGATGTGGTTCTGTATGATCACGGCCTCTACCGCGACATTCCCATGGATCTGCGACGGGCATACGCCCATCTGTGGCTAGCCGTCCTTGACGTCGACGAGAAGGCTATGCGCAAATACGCTTACCAAGTCGCCGGTATTGGCGATGAGGAGTTCCCTCTCTTCGCCTCTGCCATTACCGGTCGCGATTACCGCGTTGTCACATCCTCTGTTGCCAAGCAGCGCGACTCGAGCGAAAAGCAGGCAATCTCCGAAGCTCTGGGCGATGGTCTTCTCGAACAGCTCGTGCAGTTGCTCGGCAAAGTTCCCAGAGTAATTCTACTCATTCTGAAAACCAATGACCTTACAAGAAGCTTGGACGAGAACCTCCAGACCCGCCAAGGGCCTATCCGGACCTTCATGATTCTGGCACGGTACGCGGCTCGCGCAGTCTTCGAAGAGCAGATGGACAGCATCAAGGGAAGCGTACTGTGGCCAAGCAACTTGTTGAAGTACAGCTTCGCCTTGACTGCTTATGCCAAGGTCGCTGTCAAGTTGAGGGTGTACGAGGTGTATCTCAGCGTTCGCAGACACATGGGTCTGAGTGCCAACCCCATCTAGAAGGGTTTGGATTGACTTTCCTTTTGGTGTTGAGATATGTCCTGGTTGACTTGACAAGCATAGAGACGATAGACTTTACGATTCTTTGTATATACGCATACCACGCGTACAACCGTGTAGTTCATTCTACGACATCATCACTCCCGCAAGTCTGTCATGCCTTGCTGTGTTGAGACTCGGGTCAAGCCATTCATCAATATCAGACCTTCAAAAAATGAATCCAAGATGCTACTTAACGCCCAGTAAATGCCACAGACGCCGGGAATGCTCCAAGATGCGATCTGCTTTCCTTCGACACCATCAAATCTCGTCAAGCCAATGCTTATCGAATGAAGGCTTCTCTTTCCCGCCATGGTCTTCTGTACTGTACAGTCTGATCCTCCGTCCATCCGGATCCTGTAAATTAGCGGTCAATTCCTGCAACCGGCCCTACAAATCAGTTCTTACGACCTACCTCAAAAACAATCAACCACCCCCTCAACCCCGTCAATACAGCCGAATGCTTCGTCCCGCACATCTCCAGCCACTCGATCCAAGCATTCAAATCCTGTCTGCTTCGCACCGCCAGCGTCACTGGATCCCAGGCGCGGTCATCCAACGCTTTTACGGCGTTGTCGCGCAGTTCGAGGAAGAGGCCCGCCCAGTCGGGCATTTCGCAGACTACGGCGAAGCGCTCGCCGTTGGGGTTGATGTGGTCTAGGGCGCTAATGCGTTGGGCTCCGAGGACGCGCTCGTACCAGGCGAGGGAGAGGGAGAGGTTGGAAACGGCGAATTTGAGGTGGTGAATGCCTAGAACTCGCGGTCGGAAGAGAGGAGGCATAGGTTTGCTCATTGATGCCTCGCCGCTGATGGAGGTATGCTCAGCACGAAGCGCTCGCTGGGAACTTACTGAAAAGTCGTTTGGAACAGCCTCCAATACACGTGGCGCACGAGGCTGCAGTATCTATACTCTCGCAGGGTCGTCTTCATGCCGTCTGTTCCATCGTTACACTGCCATGGAGCGCCTATCTTCACGGCTCAAACGGCATCGTGCCTGCAAAGATGCCAGGGCCAAGACAATGGTGTCGGGCGTATCGATGGGCAGACGCCGTCTATTCGACGACGTTCCATTCTCGTCGCAGTACGTTCGGGCATTCTCGCAGACACATTGTACCTGATGTCTGGGACGTTGTAGGAAGCAGCGACAGGCCTGCCCTATTCCCGGTCCGCCAAAGCATCGAGGTCGGCTCTCGGACGAAGCGGTCCGATCTGACTAACCGCGGCTTATCTCCTAATGTCGTCAGCAGTGAAGTATATCTAGATCGACAGGAACGACACCTTTGTCTGGAAGTGCGAAGCTGGAAACTCAGCACTTTCGGTGCTTCTGGCTGGCCGATCGCGTCGGTTGGAACCGTGGAGCGTGAAATTCGCTGAGTCTGCATGGAGGTGGTCTGCGTAAGCTAGCTCTGCCGGTGCCGACAAGGATGTGTAATCATTCCTATTTACCTGCCTACACCTCGGTACTGACCGCAATACAGTGCGATACAAAATGCCTATATTTGCCAGACGTACACATGATTGGTCTTGCAATCTGTCACGAGCCAGCTATAGGCGGACCGAGGCTTGGTAGATGTATGCATCTATCCGCATTTGCTGAGGCCGAGATACTCAACCGCACATGTCGAGAGGCAAGGAGGATCTGGGTTCTGATCAACTTCATTGACATGGTATAGCTCTGCTTTGATCTCGAATATCTCGGAAATAAGGCATGGCATGGCTCAGGTTACACAGCGTCTTCGCTTCCCTTAGCCGCTTAAGCATGCCAAGGTGGGATGGGAGGAGAACGACATCTGCAGTCACGATGATGAAGTCTAATACCATATTGGCACCAGGATGCAGTCACTGCGATACGGCTGCGCCGTTGTGGGAATACACGGCGAGTGTGCCTTGAGCATTTGGGCCAGGACGCCACGGAGTTATCTACTCTTTCCATTGGCCCTAGATGGTCCCAGCGCCCGGCTCTTCTTCTTTCCAACACGCTCACAATCAACAGACTACTCAGGGACAAGGTTCTCCGCGCTCGCGCCTTCGTGGCGAAGAGTACAGTCTCCCTGTCTTGTAAATTCGCTCAGCCAGCCAGCTATACCCAGGGTATCTAGACGACTCGATTGTGAACGCCGTCCACTGCAGGCCAACTCACTAGGGCTCTCGCGGCAATGCCACTTCTTTGACCACGGGCACAAACCATTCGAGATCAGAACCATCCCATCTCCCGTCCAAGCATCATCTGGAAGCTCTTCGCGACCAAAGCCAGGAAGACAAAGCACATCACAATTCATGTCCACTAGTGAAGCTATTCATCTTATCATCGGCACCAACCTCTTGGTCTTTTTCGCCTGGGTCTGTGCGTTCTGGGAGGTTTTGCTAAGTTTCGCGGCCAGCAACGTGCCGCTTCAATTCCGCGAGGTGATGACGCCTGGTGACCTTCCGGTGCTGGCCAAATGCCAAAGGCTGCGGTGGATGTTTTACAACACGACGCTTTCCTGGGCCAATGTGGAAGGGCGACGTTATTGGACCGTTGTCTTCTATGCTTTCTCGAACCCCACTCCTCTGCACATCCTTTCGAATTTGTTATTATTGCGCTTCTTTTCGAGAGGACTACGGCAGACTGCTGGCGGGATGGGTGTTGGCGCTGTTCACGTTATGGGCTTAGTCGTTGGCAGCACTATCCTTGGTGGCGTGGTCGGCCTAGCCTATACAAATAGGGACGAATGCCGCGACAAAGGTATGGCGGGCGCCAGTGGCATTGTCGTGACCTTCGCTATGGCTACGACTTGCCTCGCACCTTTCAAGAGCGTCTTCAAACGCCGCTTACTTTTCATTCGGGCCTGGCATTTGAGCATTCCGTTGCTTGCTCGAGACATTGCTCTGTACGGCAAAGATGACGGTGTCGGACATCACGGACATCTTGCAGGGGCTGCGTGGGGCATGCTGTACTACTTCATAGCGCTTAGAAGATTTGGAGGTGTTGCTCGAATGCTGCGCATAGGGAAAAAGTAGGCAAGAAAGTAAAGGCGAAGCATGAGCAGTGTCGGCATTTTGCAACCTTTTGGCTTTGGCACTCTTAGATGTCGGAATGTGAGGTGGTCGCTTGTGGAAATTTTAGTCACTGCTCTGGTACCGTTTCTTGTTTCATTACGCTCCTTATCTACTAACAGCCTACCGAACATGGCATATTTGTTACGTGACTTTTCCATTTCTCGCAACGATCGAGCTGACAATTCGCATGCCACGATCAGACGCAAGGGGTGGTGTGGCTGAGGCTGCACAGCATCTTCGCGCCTAACGTGCCAAGGTGGCCGTGACAGAATAGCGATCTGTAATCATCGGTAACAATCGTCTTTAGGCTGCAGTCGCACAGTCGCCAGGATGCAGTCCGTTCGAAGCGGTTCCGCCCTCCTAGCCCCATGCGTTGAACGCTCCTGCACTCTTGGGCCTCGACTGCTGCAGAAGCAGCTTTTTCCGGCCTGGAATACTCGCAACGCGTGGACGTCCTCGGCAATACATCCACAAGCAAGATTCGGAGATTGTTTGGATAAATCACCTGCTCGGCTCGTGAGGTTTTGGCGGAAGGCAAGATCTGTTTTCTTCGAAAGACTGCCTCGCCAGCCAGCCGCTCTCAGACGGTTCGATTCGATACTAGTACCCCAGCTCCCGCAAACGAGACCACCAGTCTCTCTGCGTTGCTATGGGAAATCACCTCCCACAGTCCGGCCAGCACGATCGAATTTCTGGGAGTTTCTAAAACAGACACCACCTTGGGGACAGCCACAACCACAAGGGCAAGGCCCTCGCTTCAGATCTACTCGTCGAGCCGTAAATGTCGTGATCAGCATCAATGTCACGGTATTTCTCGGCTGGCACTACGCGATCATTGTTGCATCCAGCGACCCAGAGTTTACGCCCGAGGGAGAGTTTGACGACTCGTGGCTGGAGGAATTCGATCGTGGAGTTGACAGGGAGAAATATGAATGGCTGCGATGTATGGAAAACAATACAACGCTCAGCTGGCCCAACATCGAAGCGCGCCGCTATTGGACTCTGTTTACCAACTCTTTCTCCCACCTAGATGTGACGAATTTCGTCGTCGACATCGCTGCGCTCAAGATATTCTCCGGCGTCCTGCAAACTGCTGGGGCTGGTGGAATTGGCATCGGTGCCATCCATGTCATAGGCCTTGCAGCCGGGAGCTCTCTTGTTGGAAGCATGGCCGAACTCGCATATGATACCCAGACGGGCGCTCAGAGAATGTGCAAAGGTGCCGGCAATGTTGTGGCGACATTTGCTCTGGCAGCATCATGCCTTGCACCACTCGAAAGCTCTTTTGGCAGTCGACTGCCTTGGGTGCCTCTGCACCTCTTGACCATCCCTGTGGTTGTGGGACACATCTTCTCAGTTGGAAAAGAGGATAAAGTCGGGCACCTTGGGACCGTCGCAGGGGCTGTGTGGGGGCTGTTTTACTACCTCGTAGCTCTCAGGAAGTTCGGAGGTATTCCTCGAATGCTTCATAATAGGAAGATGCTGCGCTCAGGGAAGTAAACTGAGCATAGCGAAGGATCGGGGTGTTTGGGCCCAGAATCCCATGTACATTAGGACGCAACAAACTCCACTCAAGAATATGTTGTTGGCTGTAGCAGCAACGGCACTCAGACGGCGGGTCTTGGCTTCCTAAGCTCTCATACTAACCATGCCAGCATAAAGTGAATTGGTGGGGATGCCAGCTTCGTCGGTTCGAACCTATCTTGGTCTTTGGCATAGAGACTGTTGAGAGATTAGCTACCCGCTTTGACTCCTGCCGCAACGTGACTCAAGCAGTGGTGTGGTGAAATCCTTCAAAAAGATATTTTAAAGATGGCCGACCCTGATCATAGCGCTTCAATCCCAAATTCATGTCTTGTAATCATAGTCTATCAAGGAAACGCTCGTGTGCCTCAAAGCACGTGCCTGCTACTCGGGCTTGAATGCGCAGCACAAGTCATGAACCAAAAGAATCCGAGCAAAGCTTTTTGAACTGCTCAAGCTCTCCCTCGATAGCTCTCTAAGCACTCGTGTCCATCTTCTCCGCCGCCCTAGCAGCCTTCCTCTCGGCCCTCCACGCATCGATCTTCGCCTTCAACTCCGTGTCCGGCACAACATCCTCGATCTTCAACGGCATGCGGTTGAATGGATCATGAGCGACACTGAGCAAGTGACTGCGGATCGTAGACCTGTTGACGGTGTTCTTGCTCGTGGGCAAGATGACGGGATCGACCATCAAGTCTGCCATGAGAGGGTCCAAAAACTCATCCGGAATCTCACCGAGGTCCTCTTCTTCCTCTTCTTCGGCAGCCTTGGCTTCTGCTACGCGATCGCCGAGAGACTGCCAGGTGCGGAGCTGATCGGGAGACATGAGTACGTGCTTCCGCAAGATTTCGGCTGCCTTGTCGAAGTTCTCGGGTTTGTAGCTGCGTCCGTCGCGAGCGATGGCCTGTGGGAAAGCGGACTGGGTAGACAGGTTGATGAAGACGGTGAGGATTTCCGCCAGGAGTTGCTTGGGATTCCAGCCATACTGGTGTGGATCTTCAACGATAAGGTTGCGACTCTTGGGCCCAACCATGGTGTCCAAGTTGTAATCGAGCATGTCAGCGAGACGCTGCACGATTTCGGGCATGGTGAAGGCGCCGGGCAAAGCCTCCGTGAACAGTGTCAGGGTAGCCATGGACTCGCGGGTGAGGCCCATGAAACTCTTGGCTCTGCTCTTGCTCTCATCGAGCAGCTCCACCTTTTGTTTGCGCTGCTCGTCATCGCTTTCCGGCCAACCAGCCAGCTCTCTGGACAGATCGTGGATCTTGTTGAGATAGCTGAGTAACTCGTCCAGCACGTAGGTAGCATCATTGATGATCATGTTGACGAATTGTACGAAGAAGTCCGTGTCGACCGCTGCCTCTTTCTGGAGGTTGTCACGGTACATTGTGTTCGGCCAGATAGCCTTGATGACCTGGAAGATCTCGTAACGAATCTGGAATTTGTCATAGAACTGGGATGACAAGCCGGTGGACTCTGCCTCGATGTAAAATTTCATCAAAGCGTGGAGAAGATGCTTGTGTGCAAACGGTGAGCCCATGAGAAGATCGCCAAGGACACCGCGAGCATGGTGGTGGAAGGGCTGGACACCGAAGAAGAGAATTGTGACAAGCCCAGACTTGACGCCTGGGTTCTTGACGTATTCTGTGTTGCGCAAGAAGGTTATGCATATCTGCATGATCTCTTCGCACTGCTGTGGTGTGATGATGTGAGGAATGTTTTGTGTGATGAACTTGAAGTTGTCAACGATGTCCTCCAGGAAGTACTCCGGAAGAGCCGTGAACTCATCGGGCTGTTCAGAAGACAGTGGCAAGCTTAGAGATTCCTTGGGCACGTTCTGCTTTGAGGCCAAGCGAAGTAGCCACACGATGACATATCTCATGAATTGCATCGAGCGCGCTTGCGTCAGGTCATCAAGTAATACTCCGGTGGTAGCATGGTAGGTTGACCACATATTGTCGATATCTTTCTTGATCCTGTTCACGTGCTCATCGAAACGAGCAAGATAGCGAGGATCGTTGACGTACTTGTGCCTCTCCGCCTCGATTCCTTGTAGTTCTTTCTCCATACGCTTTGCGCTCTTCGATAGAGTTGACATCCGTGTTTGAGCAGCTTCGGCGCCGTAGTGGTGCGATGCGACGGTGAGGAAGAAAATTTCCGAGATGAAGTTGTTGCTGCCGTCCACCTTCTGGTTGTAGAATTCATCAGAGGTGTTCTGATCAGCGTTGATCTTGGTCTCATCCGAGATGTCCACGCGTGGATTGCGACGAAGATAGTCGATTTGGATTCGATCGATCTTGCTAAAGGTTGCGTCCATGAAAGGTTCGCAGAGCTGATCGAGGATGTTCGTAACATTCACCATGAAGCCATCGCTAGAAACCGTCTTAAAGTCAACACGCATGGCACGCTTCTTGTGGTTCTTGTTAACACATAGGGCGAACCAGTCCAGTAATCTGCCCCTGGGGACTGGTCCGGCCTTGACGATTGTATCCGCAATTTGGAAAAGGTCGCCCTGGTGAGTTCGCAAAGTCATGCGGACTGCATTCTGCGCGTTCGCGATGAATCCACGGTCCCTCGTCTTCGGCGCAGAAAAGTAGTTGTTTGCAACTTCCTGTTGCATCGGCGACAAGCGGAAGAAAGGGCCAAGTAGTGTCTTTGTCTCAATGTCCACGGCTGCGACGCCTTCTGGCAAGAATAGAGGACTCTGTGTGATCGCGTCCACGAGCTTGGGAAATCTCAAGAAGTTCCGCAGGCCGTTCACATACACGCGCTCCTCTCCCAGCATGCTCTTTGTAGACAGTTGCCGGCTAAGCTCTTCCACCGCGCCCACCATGGCTTCCTTGATACTCTCATCCTCCTCAAACCTCGAGCTTGCTTCGTTGAGAAAGTCGTAACAGATGCCAGTGTCTGACTCGGGATCGTTGAGCATGTGTTCCACCAGAGGGTTGCCAGCCGGCACATTGTCACCAAACATCTCGGGCATCGTGATGGCGAAGACTAAATAGCTCATGCATAGCCTCCTAGTCTCGGCAAGAATTGAGTGCTTGGGGTCTTCGGGTCCAGAGTATTTCGTTTGTCGAATCGTCCGTGAGATCCGCTTGAAAGAAGTAAGCAGGTATCTGAAAGGCTTTCCTCCAGGCGCTTTGGACGCTGCTTCTGTGATAGCCGCCTCAACCACCTCGACGTTCAACTGTAGAGGCGCAGATTGCTCCTCGAGGTCATCGCGTGTGCTCGCTAGGTGAATCAACGGGTGTCCATGAAGATCCCTGATTTCCTCCGGCTTTAGAGTCACTCTGAAAACTTGTCGCAGCATCTTATCTTGCCATGTCTCCAGACTCTCAGGTGCCTTCTCCGCCACTGGTCTCGGCCGTTGCGATCCATCTCTTTCGCGTTTTGCTGGTGAGGCGGTCCGAGGCTGTACTTTGATTTGAGGCGTGCTGGGCTTCCTCGCCTGTGTTGAGGCTTCGGCACCGTTGGATGGTGAGGCAGTAGGCTTCGGTGCCTGATCCGCAGGCGTAGGCGTTTGCTCCGAGGACGCTGATGATGTTGATGGTTGGCTAGGAGCAGCGCTTGCAGGTCCGCCTAATTTGGCAAGGCGCTTTGCACGGATCTGGATCACGTTAATATGCGATCGCTCGACCTTGTGTCGGTATCTGGTGGTATTACTTTGTCCGCGTCCGACATTGTTGAGTCGGCCATGGTGAGGCGATGGTTGTGTGAGGATTAGCAAGTTTAGCAGCTGTAATCTCTGGCAGATTGATGTTGAGGTCAAGTCAGTGGCTGACCCTTCGCGCCGTGAGATTTTCTCTTATGAAAGGTTGCGCAAATGCCGCAGTGAGTAAATGCAGCGTGTAGCCAGCAAGTGAACGGCCAGACAGCATGACATCGACCCTAAAGCGGGAGGCGATGAGGTAATCGGGTTTGGATCAGCTCGGCAAACTTGCTCCCTTCGTCTCTGCCTTTCAACCCTTCTTACCCCAACGATCAATTCACTGTTGAGTGTGAATGAAAGGGCACTCCTCCGTTCTGAGAGATCAATCACGAACATGTAGCTTGGTTCATGAGATTCAATACTATGGCCAAAGGATAAGTTGTACAGCATGGTGACCGTTGTTTACCTGTACGTACGCATCATTTAACTCCTTCAGCGGGCGTCTCTGCATTGTCACGCACGGAGTAGAGGCAGGCTAGATCGATTGGAATACTCTCCCACCGGCATTCATGGTGAGACTATGCTGTGAAAACACCCCTAGCAATCGAGATGGCAGCTCTGGTACTCGTTCAAGCACCATTTCGGCTGATAGTCGTCGTTCTAGTTTGGAAAGATAAACACCAAAACGCCTCGCTATAACGACGCGTCCCCAAAACTTGACCCAGAGTCGCTCTAAAACCCCTTTCGAATGTTAGTCACGATCCATAAGATCAACCAAGCACCCACGCCAACAACCCGCCGCTCCCAACCGCATCAACGGCAAGCACTCCACCGGCTACACTCCAAGTGGCCCATCCAACGTCTCGCTCCCTCCAAAGCGCCGCAATCCCGACAATGGAGAAGACCAGCGAGCTGACAATGGCGAAAATGACACCAGCGTCCACCTCGGTGGCTAGCTTGTGCCTGCCGGTAGCAGCGAGCAAGTAAGCCACCACGAGGATGACTAGTGAGGCGACGAGAGACACGGCTGCGAATTGCGGAACATGGTGGAAGCTCCGTTCGTCGTGTTGCGCGTATACACCTTGACTGTATGTTCGCTGTGGCGGAGCACGGTAGGACGGCGTTGAGCCGTATGTCTTCGGTTGCTTGTTGCGCGAGAGTAAGCGCGAATCTTCGTCCGACGAGCTTTCATCATCTGGCAGGGATGGCGAAGAAGGCAGGTCTTCATCTTCGTGCTTGGGCTTGCGAGAGAAGATTTTGCTGAATTTGTCAAAGAAGACTTCGAAAGCTGAGCGCTCGTTCGGGTCGATGTAGATGACATAAGCGTCGCCAGCATCGGAACCGTCTTCTGGGTGGTCGTATTCGCTCCAGTACTTAGTCTGCTGTTGAGGTACGGCTTCCGGGAACTCGCGGCGACGCTTCTTGTTGCGAAACGCACGCAGTGGCGGTGCAGATGCCTCGCTGTCGCCGTAACCCATACTGGGGTGTCGTGAAGTCTCGACAGCCGTGGTCGTACCGTCAGTCGTTCCCATGACAGACGAGCCATTAGATCCCGTGGTCATGGCCGTAGATGGAGAGCCGGCGTCTGCTGCAGCCGAACCGTTTGCCCGCCTGGCAGTAGCTGGTGGAAGTCTACGGATGTCGCGCGTAAGAGTTGTAATCCAAAACGGTGCCGGTACAGTACTGGGTTTGTAGATATGCCAGATAGCATGGTATTCCATCGAGAACCCACGTACTCGCTCGACCAAGTGACTGTTATCAAGGGTGCTCAGCAAAGCTGTGTCAGTAGTGCCTTCCAGGCGCACCTGAAGCAACGCGAACGGAAACTCTGTTTTGTCCTCGGCCGAGCCTGCAGCTGCGAATGTAAGGTTGGTATCCAGCGTGACCAGGGTAGTGCTGCTCGCAGACTTGCTAAGACCAACGAACCGTGACCGGTTGCATTGCATCGCATATAGCGGTCGGACATCCTCATTGCTAGTGAGCACGTCACGTACATCGCTAAGCTCTGTTGCAGTGCCCTTCATAGACTCCCTTCTTGGTAAAAATGGCCGACTCTTATCGAAGAAATCGTCTACATGTTTGGGCTTCAGGCCATAAGTGCTCATATTAGAAGAATCAGTTCTGGCAGCCACAAGAGCGTCGTCTCCGGTATTCCACCTGGCGCAGAGTTTCGTTCTTTGTGGCATTGATCCCGGAAGATGCTCTCTCTGGTCGATGGTAGTGGCGCTCTGCTCCTGGATGAAGCGATCCGGGCTATCAGCTGCCAGCAGAAAACAGTCAGGTCCCTCATCATGTCGTACGACTGGAGCCACGGGTGCTCCGTTTGCGGTTGCGGAACTTCTCATGAAGTACCTTAAGTGTTGTAACAATAGTACCTGCAGCTCAACGATGTTATCGTTGTGTACGAAGTAACTAGCGAACGTTCCCGAGCTGCCCAATGGTGAGGCTACGAGAGCAGTATCAAATTCGGTTCGGGACCCGGCGGATAGCTTTGCTTGAAGTCTTGCAATAGCGGTCGATTTCGATGCGGGTTTGTCGACTTGTGCATCGGGTTTATTAGACGCCGCTTGCTGTAGTCGTGTTTCGTATAGTGTGCGGATTTCATTCAAAGTGCCTGAATAATCGTCCAGCAATGGATGTAGATCGTACTTTGTAAAGCTCTTAGGATCGTCGAGGATCTCTCTCCTCACGCGGACCTCCAGATCGGTCGAACCCGTCCACTTCTTATACTTTTTGAGCAGCTTGCGGAAAGCCGTACGCTGTGTACTGACAAACCGCGAAAGCGACTTGATTTCCTCGCCAGCTTTGAGCACATCATTCTCCAACTTGCCATAACGCTCCAGTCTGCTGATTGGTATTTTGTGATCGGTCGTGGCGCTCCTCAATGCTAGGTGTCGCAATCGCTTCTTCGCATCATCTGTCGCATGATCGTCAGCTTAGCAGCCCTTCCAATGGCCTCGAGCAAGCTACGTACCCAGCCTGTGTTGTATCTCCCGCGCCTTGCTCTTCACAAATAGATCAATGCGATCATGCTGTTCCTGGAAAATGAGGTATAGATCGTTCTCGAATCCTTGGGCTTTGTGGTCGGGCTGGCCGGGAACGGCGACGGTCTTGCCCTTGCCGGGTGTCGTGCGCTCTTTGATAAATGTTTTGATATCGTCGTAGTCGATGTTGTCTGCGCGGCGACGTCAGTGGATCGCTCCGGGGATTTGGGTGGGCCGTGTGCGGATGATGGAGGCGAGCAGCCATTGCATCACCTCGCAGCGACGGCGACGGATTGGTAGAGGTATAGATGAGACTCACATGCACTCCAGGCGGGTATTGAGCGTTGACGGAGCGTCTGCCCGTACTTCATGGCGGGAGGTTGGTGATGCCGAAGCTGAGAAGCCGGGCGAGGAAGGAATGGACGGCGGCAGTTGGAGCAGTGGTGGAGGTATTATAAGGGAAGAAAAGATATGCCGGCAGATGGCTCGATGTGCTATGTACCGCGACTGCTGGGCGCGAAAAGAGACATGGGCACTGTGGGTATATGGAATGTCACTGCGACAGGTTGTCCGGAAGAGAGTCACTGCCATGCATGGTTGCTGGAGTCCCAATGGCTGGCTATGGGCTGTGCAGATAACCAAGAATCGGCTATCAGACGTTGGCGAGCCTAATCGCCCGCCCGCTGGAACGCCATGCACGGTGCACCACGTTGTCTCTCGTCTAGCTGGATGCGGAAGACGAGCACACGACACTCTTCGCAGTGGCCGGTACATGAGAGACACGTTCGCCGCGAACATGTATATCGCGCGTAAAACTATTGCGCTTAAGCAGACCTGAAGCTGGCAACATGTCATACTGTCTCATGTACGGCCTCCCATTTTGCCTTTGCCCGCAATCTGTCATCAAACCTACATCACCGCGGCTAAATTCTAAAAGCAATGCAAGATGCGATTGCCATGACCATCGAAAAAGCCGTCTCGCCGTGCAGCATCAGCAGTCTTGCATACATGTATAGTCGCCCAACATGACTCGAGAAGACTACCCGTCGGGACCCTCTGCTGTTCGTCCACCACTCCACAGACTACGCGACTAGGTAGAGTCCCTGTGCTGGGTTTCTGTGTGGAGGGAAACGCCCGATTGCGCACTCTGACTAGCTCGGCAAACGAGCATGGTAATCTATCTCTTTTATCGCTGATGATGAGCCATGGCCGCGGTGCTCCTACACTTCCTCTCGACACAATCTTTGCCTGACATATGTTACAACTGATTAAGCTTTGATGATACAAGCCTCACGCGAAGGATCAAATGTAGCCCCGAATACCACCACCTTCTCGCCGAGCATCTGTCCGCAGGGTCAGTTGAGGTCGTACAGTCGGATCAAATCGTGTGCACGCCCTCGACACTACTTGCTCCACACCTCCGGCGACTATTCCACGGGCCCGTCGGGGAGGACCCAGTGCCGTTCTAGATTCCGCGTCTCTAAACAATCCTCCTGCATGAAGTAGCGCCCACGTGCTGCCCTGAAAGGCTCATACGCGCTCGCGAAGTCAACGATCTCCTCTGCAGCCTGCGGCCCTACAAGGCTGCAATGCTTTGGAGAAAAATCTTCTTCGCCTCGACTCGATGGACCATAGCGCGATGTCTACACATGACGAGTTGCTCCGCCTGTTCAACCCATCTGAGATGCCGGAAGCCGACTCAAAGGGCGTGTATCGCGTGTCGTCTTTACCGTATACCGGTCCCTGTGCTCAGAGCTCTTCTCGCTTGCGTGGAGAACCCAGTGGCGCATTCACGACTCACGCGTTATGACCACAGGAAGCCGAGGCTGTAGTCAGGCCTCCGAAGCAGTGGAAAGTATAGTTCCATTTCACGCGCGGACGCACGCAAGTGCCGTGAACAATCACGCATTGTTGGCACTTGCACATGCTGCAGCCATTCATCTTGGAAAAATGCCTCGCCGCTCTCATCCGCTCGCAAGGCAGCACTTCTTGCTCAACAACACAGACTCATTGGTCCTTCCGCCCGACAAGAGCTCCGTATCCCAAAATCGCTGAGAACATTATACTATCGGGATCGTATGAAGGGCTTTCAGTAGTAGACGTCCACAGCCTATCGAGACCCGTCATACTCAAAGATGGTTGCAGACTTCGCTTGTACTACGATCAAACGCTGTTACAATATGGCAACTTCAGCTTCGAGCTTTTGTCAGGACGTGGGACGTAACAAGGACAGATCTGACCAATTTCACCAAAGTGACAAGGCATGGCCTTCTACCTACTGTTGGAATGTAGGTCGCCTTTTCGACACAGAAAAGACACGAGATGCATGGTGCAAAGAAATATGCGGCTGCCCCTCACCTCGCCCTTTGAGCCTTTCTCGCATGCGCTTTATCGCTCGGTACAGCAGCCCATCATTAATATTGGCGTTGCTTCCTGCAAATCATCCTTCCTCAGCCTGATCACCATCCGTCGGGATTGCCGACGCCACAGGCCGCGCTGACTGCATCAACATCCAACCGTATACCCTACCACACCTTCACACGAAGATGAACTCTGCAGCTCGGTTGCCAGCTCAAGCGGGACCCTATATGTACTTTGTTGAATGGGTTGCATCGAGCGTTAATGATAACTCAACGACTCGCTCTGGCTCAGAGCTACAGGTACCGCATGTCTGCAAGCTGGCAATCTGATGGACTTTGGGGTGGAGAAGAAGGTTAACTGGGTCCCCATTCTGTCCACGCTAACGCTTTCAGGTCTGCGAGAGCGCCGAAGACAACTTCTTCACGTGAGGCAATGGGAAATGGCACGCTTTCCTCTTCTAATTGGTGTTATGCCCTCAGATTTGGTCTTATTAGGCCGAAAGCGTGCTTAGTTCGGAGTCATTTATGAGTCGACCCGCGAAGAGCGGATGAAAGTCACAGCGGGCTGGAAAAGATGTCTGGTTATAAGTTGGCAGAAAGGTCTTGCCATCAGAATATGCATAATTCATCACAAGCCGTTTCCCACAACATGAAGCACATCCCAGAAGCCGAGTCCCGCAGGCTCATCACGCACGAGATCGCTTTCGACGCGGTCAAGGATGCCTTCATTGCAGCTGCCGTCGATCATTCATCCACTGTCTTCCCAGCTGTTATTGCCCACGGTCCTCAGCCAACGAACGTCTTCAGCATCAAATCTGGTACTACCTCTGCCGTTTCTGGACTCAAAGTGGGCTCTTACTGGCCAGGCAACATAGCGAATGGCGAACCGAATCATAACTCAACTATTCTACTACTTGATCAGGATAATGGGAAGGTCGCTTTCATAGTGGAGGCTGGTGGAGTCAACGCCTACCGTACTGCCGCCGCCGATGCTGTAGCTGCGTCTGTTCTAGCACGGTCTGACTCTTCCACTCTTGTCGTTTTTGGAGCTGGTCACCAGGCGCTTTTCGAATGTTTGGCTTTGTCGCGCGTTCTGCCGATCACGAGAGTTTTTGTTGTGGCTCGTACCTCCGACAAGGCCCTAAGCTTCGTACAAGAATTACAATCGCACGTACTGGTTGCCACGATTGCCACAAATCCTCAAGAATCGTGTAGGCAAGCCGATGTTGTGGTCACAGCCACTCCGTCAAGGGCCCCTCTGTTCCAATGCGAGTGGATTCTGCCAGGCACACATATTTCTTGCATGGGCGCAGACTCGAAGGGCAAACAGGAAGTCCCTCCGGAACTGTTTGCCCGCGCAAGTCTGTTTTGCGACTTGCCGGCCCAATCCAGGACAATTGGAGAGTTTCAGCATGCCCCAGAGTCCGCAGAGATCCATGCGATGGGCGATGTGCTCCAGGGCAACCAGCGTGGCAGACAAAATGCAGATGAGATTACCGTTTTTGACAGCTCCGGAATTTCTCTGCAGGATCTGTTCGTAGCGCAACGTCTCTGCCATGCGGCTGGTCTAGTTGGATCGTAGTTAGACCCAACAAACACGATCGCAATGCGCTCCCATGCGACATTGTAAGGTAAAATTCGTCCGCCGTTCGTGAGCATTCCATTGGCCGCATTCAGACGTTATGCCTCCAACTGTACAACAACCCTGTATTATTACACCTTCCGAAAAGCAGGAACGTGCTGATGTTTTGACTTGCATACGAGTCGAATTTTCCCGCACCGCCTCCGTCATCGGCCTCTTGATATATAGCCACAACATCACGGCCACAAAGGCGTTCTGTATTGATAGCGCGAAGAGCCTGTTGAATTTGAACGACGGGAAAGCTTCCCTCCTCGGTCATACTTGATATATCTTGCTTCTGCAACCAAGATTCCATCCACTGTCCGAGTTTGATATCGCATGAAGAGAGGGCACAAGACAGCAGTAGACCAGAGAATCCGATGGTGTGAACGTTGAGTCGCAAGCAGTCCTTCCAGGACATACCCAAAACCAGTCGCACAAACTGCGAGATCCAATACTGCTCGTTGGCGTTCGCTCGTTCGCTTTCTTCGCATGTCCCAAGTAGTCGTTTCACCATGTTTGTGCTTGTTATCAATCGGGCGGCGATGTAGTAAGCGTAGTTCATAGCGGCTGAGTGGGTCGAAAATAATAATGGGTGAAGTTCTGCGTCGCAGTAGTCTTCGATGTGCACATCAGGTACTTCACCTACCGCAGTCAATGGTCTATCTACCAGTGGCAGTTGCTTGTGCCACTCATGCAGTGCAACTCGTTCCTCCAGGATCAACTGAGACAGATGTTCATTGACAGGGACCACCGAAGACATGTACTTCTCGAGAGTGGAAGTGTCCGAGCACCAATCAATTCTCTGTGAACGTCCAGTACTGAGGGCATGCCAGCAGCCTGCCAAAACTTGGGATCGTGCTCGGTATGACTCACACAGTATGTGAAGTATCGCAGCGCGCCTGTTGCCGCCGGTGAGAGATGATCGAGCTGATTGGGAAGGTTCTGGTAAAGGCGACAGTTGCGTTTGCATTTCGGGAGTGCTGAAGTGGATCTTGAGCCACCAGTTATGCATCTTAGCCTGCGACCAAGCTTGCAGAAACTCGTGCAGCAAGCTGGAGTGCACTAGGCCACCCGACCTTTGAATTCCTAGAAGCTGTTCGACCCCGGTGGAGTGCACGTCGAACGCTACGAAGTTCCCCATGATCGATTCCATACAACAGAACAGCACCATCGTCGCCAGTACAGATATCGTCACGTTTTCGGAATGGAGAATCTGCCATTGACTCATCATGCGCATAGATGCTCCGTGCAGTTGATGCGCGATGTCCTGGTGAATCGGATCAGGTCGATTGCCCAGTTGCCTCGTTTGCTGAAATCCATGAACATCTCTACGAAAAGTGGCTCGACTCATGTGACACGTAGACACAGCAAGCATCGACTGTAGAGTCATTGGTAGTAGGTTATCCGTCGATCCGAGTTGAAGGAAGGCATCAGGAAGGGCCGGAATGCACTCTAACTCCCACGCGCGCATATATAGTGTCTTTACATTGGACATCTGAGTAGCAGCCAGATCCTTAAAGACATGTAGAGTGAATGGGTTTCCGGAAACCATGTGTTCAGATCTGCCCTTGACTGGGGTAACCTGGTGATCGTGTGAGGCATTACGACTTGCTCCAATGGACCGTAAGCTTGACGTTCCGCCCTCGAAGTCAATCAGTTCCCGATGTGAGCTGCTTGATAACGGCTTCCTTCTGCCGCCTGTGGAAGCATAGTCGGCCTCCATCTCGCGATGGAACGATGTTGACCGATTTGCGCTTAGGCGTGAGGAGCTTCGAGCCGAGACAGTGGGATCGATATATTCATCATCGAAAAGCACTCGTCGAAACGTCAGCGTGTTTCCTGGCGGTTCGCAGCGCTGATTGTTGCGGATGCAAGCACTGCAAGCCCTTTGCCGCCTTCGCAAGTCGATCGCCTTGCCTCCCTCGGAAAACAGCTTGGCCGTGATAGCATCACTCTTGATCGACCATGTCTCTCAACTGCCACCCCTGCAGACTTTCTGTGAACAAGCGGGCTTTCCAGCTGGAGCTTTCCTTAAAGTCGACACAGGCTACCACCGCGCTGGGCTTCCTCCGAACATTTTGAACACAGATCATCTTGTCAAGAAGCTTTCGCAACTCCATACCGAAGGCCTGGCCAATTTTGTAGGGCTTTACTCTCACTCCAGTCTGAGCTACGACAACTCCACAAGCCCCGAGGCAGTGGCTGCTTTGATTGTAGAGATCAACGGCTGCCTTGATGCGCTCCACGAAAACATAGCGCTTCTGCCAAACGACCGTCCGCTGGTCCTAAGTGTAGGACCATCACCGCAAGTGACCGCAATCCAGAATGCGGTGGTTAGCAGCTCTCCAGAAAGTAAGAACCTGCGTCAACTCCTGTCAAGACTGGCAACCAAGGAAGTCGATGGACTTGGTGTCAGCTTGGAGCTTCACGCGGGTGTCTACTCCATCATGGACATGCAGCAGATATCAACTCATTCGGTCGACTCGATGGGCGAGTTCAACCAAGAAATAGCGTTGACAGTGATCGCAGAGGTCGTCAGTGTCTACAGTGATGGCGAACGAGCTAAGCCCGAGGCCCTTGTCGCTGCTGGAACGCTGGCATTCGGCAGAGAGCCATGCCATTCTTACGCCGGATGGGGTGCCGTTGAGCCAGAAGAACATACCGAAGGCGATTCAACACCCGGTCGCCTAATTGTGGAAAGCGTTCGCATTTATCCGAACCATGCGTGTGTTACCGGAGCCATGTACGATCGATATTATGTGGTGGACTCGAGCGATGTCTTGAACGGCCAGCGAGTTACGGATGTGTGGGTGCGGGCTCGCGGATGGTAATCTATTGAGACCGTTCTACGTAGAATCGGAATTCAAATTTAGAAGTCGGCAAAATTTTGCTCCTATTGTGAGCCTGGGGTTTTAAGCCTGACCATCGTGAAGATCTCTCGTTTCGTTTATCGTAGGATATACGTCTTCGAGAAGAAAGAAGCCCAGGCTCTCTCCATTAGACCTTCGCGTGCCGAATTTGCAGTGTGTGGAGGAACGAAGAGTCGATTCTTCTTAAAACCGCACCGCCTGTTTCTACTTCTTAGAGATGTATGCCCTTGGTCTGCTCACAATTGAGCCTAATATCCCTCATGAAGATTCCGCAACCGATACAGATGGCCATGAGCGAGATTCGAGCGATCATGTGCAAAAGCGTTCGACGAAAATGAAGAGCGAGCTAGGATTGCAGACAGAGTACGTCGGTCAGATCGAAGCTAGAATAGAATGCTGACAGCTCAGGAGGTTAACAAGATAATCTTAGAAGACAGATACATTGGCCTTCCCAGTCCACCATTAGATCTAACGTGACGGGTGAATACATTCGTAGCTCAGCAGCATTTCGGTGTCGCACTATAAATGGTAAAATTTGCTCAAACAAAGATGAATACCTTTGGAGTATTGAACACGAAATGAAGACCGTTTCAATCGGACGTCAGCATAACACATTCACCCCATGAAGTTGATCGCAAATCCGATTGCGGACGAAATGCTATATGGCTTCTTGCGCCCGAAATTGACGAGCACCTACCTACGCCTTCCTGACCAGCCTCGCATTCCTCTTCGTATTCAGAGATCCAGCCTGCGTGCACGTCGTGATATCCTCATACACCAGACTCGACGGACAGCTGAGGCTCTTCACACAGTTCGCGACCTTAGCACCAGTTTCCTTGCCATCTTCCCACGCGCCTTGAACATAGCCAAACATCTCGTAGCTGTTCGACTCGCCCGTAAAGAACACCCTGTTCCCGCCGATAGGCTGTCTCAGATTCCAGTGGTGCTCGTCAAGCTGGCCCAACGGCCAGTTCGAGTAGCTGCCCATGTACAGAGGATCAAGATTCCAACGGGGCACCAGGATATCCAATGGTTCCGGGATATCGTCTCCATAGATTTCACGGAGCTTTAGCATGGCTTCGTCTTGCACTTCAGAATCCGTCATCCGAGCGACCCGACGAGCCTCAGCGTCAACGTGTGTGTTGAAGAAGATATAGCCGTCGCTGGAGCCGTTGAAAAATCCCGGTGCGTTGAGGTTCTGCCAGACAGGATATCTGCCACGAACCTCGGGATCGGCATAATACGTGAACTGTTCATCGTTCCAGAACTGGCGATCAAAGAGCAGGAAAATCTTCTGATAGACCGCCATGCCGAAGCTTCCAATCGCCTCCTGCTTCCAATCCGGGAGAGGAGGTTTCCAAGCCACCCTATCGTCCTGGAGCACGCCAATGCTCAGGGTCGACACGACGTGCTTTCGCGCAACGAATATGCCTTTATCGGTACGAACGCGAGGGCTTGTAGAAGACCAATCGATTTCCTGGACTGTGGTATTGAGGTGCAACCGTTGCGCTTGCTGGGTATCAGTTGCCAGGGCTGCTTTGAGCTCTTCAACAAAGATGTGGCGATAGCCTCGCTGGTCTATGACGAGTTGTTCGGGTTCATCCGAGCCTTCGTAGTCTTCTTGTTCGAAAGTGTTGTAGAGGGAGCATACTTCCGGCGGTTGCGCCATGGGAAAGTCGACGTTCACCCATTCGTACAGTCTCTCGAGAGCGGTGCGCGGTCTCCATCCGAGCATACGGAGTCCCGTTCGTGCGGACAAATCCACTTCCTAAAACGCCCATGTCAGTCATGCCAGCGCTTTCGATCATTCGATCTCAATATATGACATGTTCAAGACAGAACGTGTGGCACTTGGAGAGACGTACTATGGATTTGTCAGTATACTCTCTGCAACGGAAGCGTCGACGCCGAGATAAATACCCATATCATCAAGCCTAGTCTGAATGAAATCCAAGATGCGCTCCGAAACATCGTCGTAAAGCTTACTAAAATTATACGACTGAATGTCCACAAACTTTCCTGGAGCAATGTTGGCTTCGCTCGCATCAAGTCCTCTTCGTCCGTCAAACCACGTTCTGTCGTCGTAGTCCTGAGGCGCAGTGCGCAGACCATACTTCTTCGCTAGCTTGGTGATATTGGCCCGCCTTGGGCCTTGTATCCAGTTACATCCCTTTTCGACCTTTGTCACATGGCCAGTATGAGGATTTGTGAGGCTTTCGGAGTATGCACGGCCGCCGACTTCTGGCCGTGCTTCGAGGATCAAGAAGTCGCTGATGTTGTGTTTCAGAGCCAACTCTTTCGCTGTAGCGATACCTGATATGCCGGCTCCGATGATGATCACGTCGGCAGTAGCTACGGGCTCCTGTTCGGCTGGAAGTGCTGCTCCGAAGGTTGCTAGGGCAAAAAGCAAAGTCCAAAGTCGAGGCATGGCGATGCTGTGAAGTCGAGTGAAACGCGACGACAGAGTTTATGATGTGCCCTCGATGGCTAATGGCGAATGCTGGTAACAAACCGCTTTCCATTGACAAAGGAGAAGGCATGTTTATATATTCAAGGTAGCACACGTACGTAATGCTGCACGAGCTCATGCGTAACCTGCATCCAGCAGGTCCACGCAGGTTTCCAGCGCGCCGCTGTGTTCATCCTTGCCTGCGATAACGTTATCGAGAGGTCGGTCTACGCAGCCTGCGTAGCCGACATGCAGGCAGTACAACATTGCTCCACAGAAGTACCCCGCAACCGGTTGGCTAGTGAAGCTTGGTCGGCGTCTTATCGTCGACATTCTGTACCAGGATCATTCCGATTAGGTAGCTTTGAGGGCACAACAGTAATAGTGGTAGCTTAGGGTGTAGCAATGCAGCTCAGCGTGTGACCAGGTTGCAGGGCAAGCAGACTGCCCTTGTGACTATCCCATACCGGCTCGCTGGTAGCGAAACTAACAGGATGGGAGGTTAGGCTCAATATGAGATTTGCAGACCGAGTGTTGTTATGATGACCTTCAGCCTTCGAACCGCTCAGACACTGGCGACGTCTTGTTGAACGTGCCAGTTGCTTCGGCGGTCAGAAACACGCGGGTGATAAGATGTTGTGGCACCTTATCGCGGAGACTCGGAGCAGAGAGCACCACGGCAAAAGCGATGAAGATGACGATAACGATAGCCAGCCATGTGGCAGCAAAGATGGGATCGTACCTTAAACTCACATCTAGCCTGCATCAGGCAGCCACAACCGACCTGGCATGTTTGAGCGCGGGAATAGACTCGATACACGCGGGGTTAAATCGTATTCTGCGGGTACGTGGAAACTCAAACCCCAGACACCAGAGCCTCCAGTAACAGTCAATACAGTCTGTGCTCGCGAAGTATGGCCAATAGTGCAGTCATCGGAAGGGGAGAAACCACTTACTCGCTTTCACATCCCAGTCTCCAGATATGTGACAGCACGAATAGAAGCGAAGGGCTGAGAGACCTGACTGAAATGTATCATATTTTGTCTATGTTCTGTGGGCTCGTCTATGCCCTTCGTTGCCGAAAAGGTGTCGAGTGGTGTATCGTATAATAGGTATCGCAGTCCCATCTAATCCAAGCATCCGTAAAATCGTCGATGCATGCTCGCTCCCAATCGCGAAAAGCAAAATTACTTTTTGATGGTCCTGCCATTGTGGTGCAGCAGGTCCAGAGAAGCCAAAAACGCCGCCTTATGCCCGCTCGCTCAGAACGCAGACCTAAAGTTGTCAAAAATGGTGTCCATCTACACGGCTCTTTCAAATGCACCTAAGCAGCCAGCTTCTGCTGCCTCCTCTGCTCGGCGAAGACCTCGCGCGAAATCGCCAGGACTCGCTCGAAGCCTTCTCTTCCTTTGGCTGCGTTCTTGCTGAACCTGTCGACTGTGACCTCCTCGATGCTGTTCTTGATCTTCTGCCAGCCACCGCACATGGCGATGACCTTAGCAGTCTGGTCGAACATGGTCTTTCCGGTGCCGTTGATGGCAGTGTATCGGACAGTCTCTTGCACAGAGAGCAGTTCGCTCCAGGTCAGGTTCTGAGAGCACATGGTGACGGACTTCTCGCGCGGGTTGACGTAAGAGACTTCGTAGACCAGGCTGGTATCGTTGGAGCCGAAGAAAGACTTGAGCCATGCTGGCAGAGCCTGCTTGCAGGTGATGAGGCGCTCAGTGCGAAGCTGTGGCAAATCCGGTCAGCAAGAGCCACCAGTGATAATGAGTGCATCTTCAACTTACAATACCAGTGTCTTTGTCGAGCGAGCGGTTCAGTACATCTACTCCGATGACATGCTCGGCCTTATCGTTCCAAGGGCAGTACTTGCGCCAGTTGTTGGTGGACACCTCCTCCCACGAGTACTGGTACTCATGGCGGGCTGAGAAGAGCTTCATATTTGTGGTGTTTGGCTGCAAGTACACTGCTGATGCGAGCGCTGATTGTCGTCACCGGTGTCGATGTCTGGTCGCAAATGAATAGTCGGCACGAAGCCTGGCGTCGAGTGTCGCGTGATCAGGGTGTAGTCGCGGTAGGAGATTCGAAGGGCCGCAATCGGCGTGTGCGTTCGTTTTGGTGCTGGGATGCGCGTGGCGGTCGTCGAAGGTCGTTGCGGCGTTGTTTGGTGATGGATGAGTAAGAATAGCAGACAAGGGAGGCAAATCACCACGGTCGAGATGAATTCCTTCCTGTATCGGAAGAGCACGGGCCTGAGTGCGGACAAAGTCGGTGCGCCGGCTCGGGGAACTTGGCTTTCACATGCAGAGCACCCTTCGAGACTTCGCCGTCTGTCCGAACAAGCTCGTTCTCTAGCACTACTCATCAATTTCCATGCACACACAAGGATGATCTGCAAGGCTCAAAGTTTCTATTGCACTCAGACTCAGGGAGGGTCGCATCCTTGCGTGATCGTCTCCGGCATATACATGTGATACCAAATATTTCGGTACCTGACCCTGTGTCGGAAATTGCTGACAGAAGCTAAGGTAGTTTCGAGTCTCGGCTTCGAGAAAAGTTGACTGGCCACCGGGGCGCCTTGTCTGGATCCGTCTCTGGAGGCAGCTCGAAGCTGCCTTCCATGCTAGCATCAAGGGCGACTTTGTGCGGCCAGTGAGGGATATGGGATGAACCGTCGCCCAGCGGCACAGGAGAAGGGAACGATGAGGCGAAAAATCTGGATTGCGATGATATTGTTCATGAATGTAATGTGGATTAAGATATTTGATATCAGGTAGAGCAAGCGCTATGGTATATAAGGCTGCCTGTCCGGCAGTACAATAAGTGGTATGTAACAGCGACAGTTGCGAAGAGAAAAGTATTTTGGGCGAGTTCGTGGACCCGACGTTTGCTGATCAAACATATGATAGCAATGAAGAAGAAAAAGTGAAGAGAAGTGGTCGGCGTGACCTTGAGTCAAGTCCTTTCGTGTCCTTTGCTGAAGGGCAGTCTGCTGGGACACTAAGAGGTGCTTGTGCAAGTTGAACAATCGATCTTCGGTCTGGATGTCGGACAACAAAGTGCAAGATGAGAGTGGAGTGCAGGCGGTGCTGTCGTCGTCCCAATGTCTGAAGGGAAGTCAAGGCCAGTCCTGCTGTGCCTCTGCGCTCTGGAGCTTCAATGTGATGATGCTTGAATGGTAGCGGCGTGGTGGTCAAGGTTGCCGTGAAGGCCTCCTAGCCTCGGTGATGCTTCAAGTGTTGGTACGCACTTGCTCAATGGGCTCAAGCCAGGGAGCAGTGGCGGAGTCTTTCCTCATCGATCGAACAGAGGGAGCGTGCGAGTGACGCTGGCTGGTTTCGTTCTGTTGAATGACAAAGTTGGCGAGGCTGTTCGACAGCTCTTCCATCACATGGCGTTGAGGGATGGTAGGCAGGCGAGTCTGGAGGCTGAGCTTGGGGCGGTGAGAGCGCTTGTTGGACTGCTTGGTACGAGTGGTGGTCTTGGAGCGCGGCGACTTGGGAGGCATCGGGAAAACCATGGACTGGATGAGGTTGGAGCGTTTGCAGGGCTTTTCCTGTCTAGGCATAGAGCCAGAGAGGCAGGACATGCAGGGTGCCAACGGGAAGGAAAGACGAGGGCACAGGTGGTCCATTGCGAAAGTCTTTGCCTGAGGTGGTGTCGTTGGTATGATCGTTGTCGCGTTCGTGGTCGGAGTTGTTATGGTATGGGTATAAGCAGTTGTCGTGATCGTGTTGGTAGTGTCGTTGGTGATGATGAGTAGTGTTGTGTTGTATGACAGACTGGTGAGCGATTGGTTATAAGGAGTGTATTTGCTGCGGGTGAGCGTGGTGGTAGAGAGCGTAGTGCTTCGATGTCGTCAGGCGATGGGAAAGAAACCGGATTGCACGAGGGTCTCCCTCATGATATATCATACCCGTCCAAGCACCCAGCACATTTAAGACATATCGGGATAACCCTAGCCAAACGCGCGCCCGCCCCAGCATGCTATCAGGCTGGCAGGGCCCCGGCTCCAGACCATTAGGATGACAGGTACGCGGCGTCGTCGAGGCACAGGCGGCCATAATGCTGGCGTGTTATGATGCCTGCGAACAACGGTGCCCAATCGGAAATCACGGTAGTGGCTCGACCAGCCTCAAAGAAGGCTGGCGCCTCGCTGGATCGGTCCAGCATCTGCTTTTCCAGATGCAGTCAAAACGAGGCGGCCGACAAGCCTGAGACACGGAAGAGGCGTTTGGGAAGCGCGAACGCCTGCTCGGAGAGCCCGTTGGCTGGAAATCCAGTGGATACCAGGCTTGCCTGTGAAGGGCGCGCGCACGTGGCCATCCGAGCATTTGGCGCAGGCACAGATCCTGCTGTCTCAGGAATCTGAGACGCCAGGCTGGAAAAAGGGCTGTCAATGCTGTGCGAGATTGTCGGTCCCTTTACTCGACGCCCGAGGATCGCAATCGCTGTCACAGAATGTCTGTCAATGATTGACGTCCAGCAGTGGTGACAACACCAGTGACGGCTACGGCGTGCCCGAACCACATCACCGTGGCTGGCTGTATACACGGCCTCGAGTCAGCGGTGGCTTGCCTGTCACCCAGGTAGCGAGGGCATGCGGATCAGCTCCCCGACTATGTTTAAACAGACAATTTACAGCCTCATGATCGCTACCAGGGAGTTACCAGGTCACAGGAACGGGATCTGCCAGGATTCCCACCCAGGCGACGCCGTTCGAGCCAGGGTCGCTGGCGCATTTCGCTTGGTGACAGCCAAAGGGGCATAGCCGCCGTTTTCAATCTGCGGCGTGCTTCGGGAGGGATTGAGCGGCTTCCGAATACGCAAAACCGAGCCTCAGCAGTGATTGGGGTCTGCGAGCGAGGCGTCACCCAACTGCGCCAATCTGGGAAATTGGAAGTTGCTCAGTGAGCGCGAGGTGAGGTTTTGCGCTCTCCTGTCTCAGCTCTCCGCGGCCGCATCCGTTTGAGCCCTCGCCCGCCACGCCACGAGGTTGCGCAACACGGTCCAAAATAGGAGCAGGCTGGTACCCGGTTGCCGTAGCACAATAATTTGCATGCATCTGTCTCAGTCTGTCAGAGCGCGGCATTATCACGACGGCAGCGATGTGCTATCAATCGTCGCTTATGCCGTCCCGAAGAGGAAGATGCGGTCAGAAGGGATCACGATCAGTCTGGAAGGCATCGAAGATGATATTGGGCTTTGCTATTGCATGCGGTACTCGTCTCCTCGAATGCCGGATCATCAGGCACCACTCGTGGATCCTGCCTTCACTCATGCGGTCATGCCACGGAGGCCTGACTGATGGTCTGGCTCGCGAAGCACTGGCCTTGTCTACTTGGACCCTTTACATGTCACTCGACTCCTGGCGCCTTTCTGATACACCGGAGTCCATGTCAGGGACGATGATGACAGTATCATTCGTTCAGGGACATGACCTGACAGCTGTGGCCCCCGCGGACATTGCCAATGACAGACCCTCTGAAAATTTCTTGCGACAGTCACAGTGTCATCCAAACTGATTCTTAGGGTTTCTAGCGCCGCCTTGGTGCACAGCTGTGAAATGCGGTCGGTCACTGCAACTGGGATCTTGCTACAGTTTTACGAGCCTTTAAGAATCACTGCGTAATTCTCATGCTATATGTTTATAATATATTTGCTAACTTTCAACCATCAGAGTATTGGCCGGCTGGCCCAATGGCAAGGCGCTTGACTACGAATCAAGAGATTGCAGGTTCGATCCCTGCGTCGGTCATCAATGATCATACCACCAGATGAGGTGATATCCTTTTGCCTATGATACATCTTCGGATAACCGCTGACTTTTTTTTTTTGAACACACGTAGTACATCAGGATATCCTATTGACCACGATACATCGCGTCTCTGATCTTAGCAGGATGGAAGCAAATCCCCGGAACCCGAAATCTCGATTGAGACTTATAGAAATGGTCAACAGCAACAGCACTGACGAGCAACTGTCAGCCTTTGAGACCCGAAACGAGCGGTATCATGGCTCGAAGCAGCTTCGCGATCTCTGTTCATTAATAGTCAACAACTTTGCGTATAATCCAGAGTAATAATACGAACTGTTGTTGATCGGATTCATCATACGGCTTGGACCTCTGCTGGCACCTACCCCAACCCCAACCCTATTGACATGAAATGGGCGATTGTTCTTCCAGTTATAAGCGGCGAACACTATCTCAATGGCCTTGCTATGCTTGGCTGAGATCAAAGGTCGTGGAAGCATCACACTGGACGTAAGATGTTAGTGTCGCGACCCTTGCACGACCCAAATCGATCGGTCGTTCGCCGACTATCGATGGAACGTTCAACGGGACTTGGTTGTCGCTTCTTGTACACATGCCACATCACCCTGCGTCGTAGGACCAGAAGAGGGAAAATTGGAATTGGATATAGTAACGCCCATCCCAGACCTGAACTCAAGAATTACATTCAACAATCTAGCATGTAGGACATGTACACTGTCTGCTTGCGAAAGTCTAACACCGAGGTCTGCCTCTGGACCGAGGCTCTGCAACTTCATCCTCACTCCAACCGCTCGCTTCTAGCTCGCTTGCAGTATCCCCGCCTTTAATCCCCGGATATACTTGTAGTACCTACAACGAATAAAGTACTTACAGTAGGATCTCGAGACTCCACTCCCACTTCAATCTCACTCACATCAAAAAGCCAAAACCACTTACACCAAGCAACTACGCAACACCTTCTAATCATTCAGAGAGAAAGAAGCCCTCCCTATCAAAGCTATCGCCACACCTCACCACCCAAACACATCCCACATCTCCCAAACATGGCCCCCAAACAAAAAGACCCCGTCTACGTCCTCGGCGTAGGCATGACCAAATTCATCAAACCCCGTGGCAAAGTAGACTACACCGAGCTCGGCTTCGAAGCCGGCGTCAAAGCCATGCTCGACGCCCAAATCAACTACGACGACGTCGACATGGGCGTCGCCTGCTACTGCTACGGCGACAGCACCTGCGGCCAGCGTGTCTTCTACCAATTCGGACAAACCTCAATCCCCATCTGGAACGTGAACAACAACTGCTCCACCGGCTCGACGGGACTTTTCTTGGGCCGTAATATGATCGCCGGTGGCCAAGCGGACGCAGTGTTGGTCGTCGGCTTTGAGAAGATGAATCCTGGTAGTTTGCAATCTTACTTTCAGGACCGAGCGAATCCGACGGGCACGTTTGGGGAGATGATGAAAGCTACACGCGGCGTTACGAATGCTCCTGGCGCGGCGCAGATGTTCGGCAACGCTGGCAGGGAGTACATTGAGAAGTACGGCGCGAAGAACGAGGATTTTGCTGAGATTGCGCGTGTGAATCATGAGCATTCGAAGCGGAACCCATACTCGCAGTTCCAGGACGAGTACACGCTTGAGCAGGTCATGAAGTCGCCGATGATCCACGAACCTCTCACGAAGTTGCAGTGCTGCCCTACGAGTGATGGTGGTGCAGCGGCTGTGCTTGTTTCGCAGAGTTTCCTTGATGCGAGGCCGCATTTGAAGGAGCAGGCGATTCTGATCGCTGGTCAGGTTCTTGCTACTGATACTGACAGCGTCTTCTCTCGCTCGGCCATCGACCTTATGGGCTATGGTATGAATGAGTTCGCAGCCAAGGCAGCTCTGGCTGAGGCCAACGTGAACGTCAAGGACATCAAGGTGGCTGAAGTACACGACTGCTTCAGTGCCAACGAAATGATCGTTATCGATGCCCTGGGCCTCAGCGAGAAAGGACGAGCTCATGAAATGGTCAGGGCTGGTGACATCACGTACGGCGGCAAGATGGTCGTCAACCCTTCAGGCGGCCTGATCTCCAAGGGCCACCCACTCGGCGCCAGTGGCATCGCACAGTGCGCCGAACTGGTCTGGCATCTTCGCGGCTGGGCCAACAACAGGCTCGTCAAGGGCACCACTGCAGCGCTGCAGCATAACCTTGGCTTGGGAGGAGCTGTCGTGGTCAGCGTGTACAAGCGCGCAGATGGCAAGGCGAGCGATGCTGTTAGCTCGGAAGAAGTAGGCAAGAAGAACGGACTGGGCTACAACCCGGCTGTTGAAGCGAAGGGTTTCACGAAATCTCAGGTCGACTCCGTAGTTTCGAAGAAGTCACGGAACGAGTGGGCGATGGGTGACGTGGAAGCTAAGGTTCAGGCTCGGTTCTAAGCATTTGAGCGTATAATTCAGTTTCAAGGTCTTTTTGTATTCCATCGAATGCGAATGCTGTAACGCAGGCTTGGTCTTCGGCAGTCAGTTCCTGGGTGTGTCTCAATCGATTTTTCTGTAATACCAGAAGCCTCCGTCACATTGTGGTTCATAGTTATCCAACGAGATATACGTGGTGGACTTTCGGTAGCAATTACGCCAACCTGGACTACTGGTCTCGACGACTGCCGTGCTGATGCCAGGTCCTCCCGCAAAAGATAGCCGCGTCTCTACCAGCAAGATACAGGTTAGGTGTCACACTGCCCTTGACGAGCTTCACGGCGATATTTACCGCGACCGTAGGGTCCAACACCCCGCTGCGACGCTGAAGAGCACGTTCATTCAGGTAGCAAAGTCATGCATTGTAGATAATGCCCTAGCGATCTAAGACGAACGCCTTGCGTGGGCTTTCCAGAAAGACCCGCAATCGCAAATCCCGCAGCAGTGGCAGTGACAGCCGCAAACCCCATGTAATGATAACTCCTTAGACCCATGGTATCCGCATAACAGAGAAGACAAGGAAGCCTCTACACCGCTTGGGCGACACCGTCGGCCTCACCGCTCTGGACGGCCTTACCAGTCTTCTTGATCTTCTCGAGGACGGTTGCGTAGTCGAGGCTCTCCTCGGTCTTGATGGTGGCGGTCTGGCTCTCGAGGGAAACGTCGAACTCCTTGACGCCTAGGAATGAAGTGTTAGTAGGACTGGTGTGGGAGAATGAGTGTAAGACGGCTTACCATCGAGCTTCTTGAGAACACGCTCGACGGCGCCGGAGCAGCCGCCGCAGGTCATGGTGATGTTGAACTTGTAGTTGTGCTCGGCCATTTTGAGTAGATTGGGGTGTTGTTGAAGAAGAGTCGTGTGGGAGAAGTAGAGAGGCGGTTGTTGTGTTGCTTGGTAATCGGTGTTTGAATGTCACGAGAGGTGTTCACAAGCGAGAGAGTGGGTCGGTAAGAGGAGCAGGGTGAGCAGGGAGTGGAGGGAACATCAAGGTACTCTCGTTATATACTACATTACCTGCCCTCGCATAGCACATGCGACACAGCACTATGGCTCTAGCCCGTGGTGGTGAGCAAGTTTCGCTGGTTCGGGCATGGCAGTGTTTCGCGCTGGATGGCGTGCCTGAGTGAAAGACCGCGCTAAATGGCTTGCCTGAGTCCTTCCAACGAGGGGCACACGCCGAGGCCGGGCTGGCCTGAGTTGCTGTGGCGTAAAGTGTAAGGTGGGGGCCCAGACTGCGAGCGATGACTTCACACACAACAATCATCCACCACATGCAACTTCCTAGCCGCCGTTCGCGTATTGCATGCACTTGGCCTCACACTCTGAGCATCTTCAGAGATAGCTCGCCACCATGTCTGCCACCAGCAACATCCTCCCCATTCCCTTTCGGCGCACTCACAACCTGCTGCTCTCCGATGCAATCAAGTCCTACATCTCCACCAAGTACGACCAGCACCCCGACACCTTCGCACGCGACCTGGAGATCATCGACCAGCTGCGCAAAGATGCCATCACATCTCTCGAACCGCATGCGAGCGGCATCCGGAAGCTGCAAGCATATGCGGCGCAACTCGTCTGGATGGGTGGAAAGTTCCCTGTCGATGTACGTATCGCTTTAGAAACCAAACCTGGAGGAACAACAGATCGCTGACCAAGCGTCATTGTTGAAGTAGATAGGCGCAGACTTCACATGGTACCCTGCCCTCGGCTACCACACCTCTCACGCCCATACCGAGAACAACCTACGATTCGAGCTCGCAAATGTCCTCTTCAACCTGGCGGCTATGTATTCGCAGATCGCACTCTCTTCAAATCGAGCGACTTCAGAAGGCCTCAAGTCTGCAGCGTCAAACTTCTGCTTTGCCGCCGGTGTGTTGAGCTACCTGAAGACAGATATCATTCCAGAACTGAGGAGCAGTCCACCGGAGGACATGGACACCTTGACCTTGGAGAGTGTGGAGGCGTTGATGTTAGCTCAAGGCCAAGAGTGCTTCTGGCAAAAAGCAGTCAAAGATGGCTTGAAGGATGCAACTATCGCAAAGCTTGCCGCGACAGTCAGCGATCTATACTCCGACGCAGGCGACTGGGCGCTCAAGAGTGACAGCATCAGCTCCGAGTGGATACATCACATCAATGCGAAGCACCACCACTTCGCTGCCGCTGCACAATATCGCGCTGCGTGTGACTGTCTTGAGAAGAGGAAGTACGGCGAAGAAGTGGCTCGGTTGAGGGACAGTATGAACTGCGTCAATGAAGCTCTGAAAGAAGGCAGATACATCAACAAGTCAGTTCAGGCGGATCTTAACGGACTCAAAACGAGAGTGAGCGAGGATCTGAAACGATCGGAGAAGGACAATGATACTATCTACCTGGTGCCTGAGCCTCCTAAAGCGGAATTGAGACCCCTAGACAGGGCGAGTATGGTTGCTGCACGAGTTCCGAAAGAAATTAGCAATTCTCAGGAAATGCTGGGCGATCATGGCGAACTTGGAAAGCCGCTCTTCGCCAAGCTGGTGCCGTACAGCGTTCACGTTGCGGCATCGATCTACGTTGACAGGAGAGATCGACTCGTGAACAACAACATCATCTCGGAGCTGGAGAATCTGACTCAAAAGGTTCATGAGCTGCTATCGAGTCTGAACCTACCTGGATCGTTACAAGCTCTGGAGAAACCACTCGGACTGCCACCAGGTGTCGCCTCTCATGCTGAAGAAATCCGACAAGCGAACGGAGTACATCGTCTTCACGCCACCATTGCAGACACGGAGAAACTTAAGGAGAACAACCGTAAATTGTATCAGGAAGGTGTGGATCTGCTTCGGCAAGAAGCTGGCGAGGACGAAGCAGCGCGAAGGAAATTTGGTACTGAGCGATGGAGTAGGCTGCCTGGGCCAAGTGCTGTACCCAAGCTTTATGCGCAAGTAAACGACATTGATGGGTACTTGAAGCAGGCCGAGAACAGTGATCGCTTGGTGCAGACACGACTGAAGGAGAATGAAACCCTGATTCGATTACTGGGTGGGACAGATCGGGACCTGGAGGATTATGTCCCTTCGAGCCGGCGGGCAACCATCACAGCAAAGGTCGAGCGGGAGGTAAACACCCTGCGAGCCTCACTCAACGAAGTCAACCGTCTTGAGAGCCGAAGGAGGAGAAAGGTTGAAGCCTTGAGGTTGAAGGCCAAGGAGGACGATGTCAACCCGGAGCTGTTGCGCGAGGCAGCAAGATTGGAGCGAGAGCTACCCATGCAGCCACTCGTGGCATCCCAATTCGAGACTTTCTTCGACGAGCGACTACACAAGTACGACGTCGACGAAGCCGACGTGCGTAAAGAAGAAAACGAGCAGACCCGCCTGCTCTCCCGCGTCCAAGAAACCAACAACTCCTTCCAGGCTGCCAAGCGTGGCGACACATCCTCAAAGGAACGCGAGACCGCTCTCCAAAACCTTGAAAACGCTTACACGAGCTACAAAGAAATTTTGCGCAACCTCGATACCGGCAGAAAATTCTACAACGACCTCGCCGCCATCACCACCCGTTTCCGCGACGAGTGCCGTAACTTCGTCTACGCCCGCCGCTCCGAAGCTCAGAGCCTGGAAGCCGACCTTTCAGACGCAATGGCTGGGCTCCGCATCCAACAGTCCAACCAGGCCAGTCTGAGACAGCAGAAAGCGGCGCAGGAGCAACACACTTCGACGCCTGCCAGGACTGCTGGTCAGGAGCCTATGCCTGCGCCTATGCCACAGAGACCGCAGGCCCAGCCTCCGCCTGTGGCTGCTGTGCAGAGTCCGGCGGTGCAGACGTGGCAGGAGGGTATGCCCATCGTTTTCGGTGGTGGAGGCACGCCGGGTGTTGGCCAGGCGCAGCAAAGCGCTCAAGCGTCGAGGGCTGGTAGTGCTGTGGACGGAAGATGGGACCCTAGTCGGGGAGTGAATTTTGGTCGATAGAATTCAGCAAGAAGGTATCGACCTCGAATGTCACGACCAAACATGTCATGTTGATGATCCACAATACGCTGTGCATCGTGGAATATGCCTCGCATGGTTCAAGACGCCACTTTAATTCTGATATTCGACCTATACGTAATTGACAATTATGGGAAAATTTACAGTCTTGTACAATATCGTCACATGTTCTTGGATTCTATTATATAAAATCATACAACAGATCCCTTCTTTACTTGAGGGTGACGAGCTCCTCAGCACTGACAGGGTGAATCGCCACACAGCGATCAAAGTCCGCCTTCGTCGCGCCCATCTTAATCGCAACACCGAAACCCTGCAACATCTCCGCAGAGCCCACGCCCATAATGTGCAAACCAACAACCTTCTCCTCCTTGCCCGCGCAAATAAGCTTATACGCCGTCGGCTGCTTGTCCTCCGGCTCCATCATAGCAAAGTACATGGCCGTAAAGTTGGTCTGGTAGATCTTGATCGCGTCGTCGCCGAAGGCTTTGCGCGCTTCGGGCTCGGTCATACCGATGCTGCCGACTTCGGGATGTGCGAAGACGACGCTGGGGATGTTGTCGTAGACGAGGTGGGCGTCTTTCTGGCCGCCGAAGATGCGGTCGGAGAGCTTGCGGCCGGCGGCGATGGCGACGGGGGTGAGCTCGAAGCCTTTGTCGCAGACGTCGCCGAGGGCGTAGATTTGGGGCACGTTGGTGTTTTGGTAGTCGTCGACCGGGATGTGGCCTTTCTCGTTGAGCTTGACGCCGGTTGCGTCGAGGTTCAGTTTCTCGAGTTCAGGCGAGCGGCCGATGGCCCAGAGAACGGTGTCGACGTCGAGAGTACCTTCGCCGTTGGCGTCTTTGTAGTGCACGCGCTTCTGGCCGTTGCCCAGGTCCTCAATCTTGCTCTGCGAGGACTGCTTGTGCAGGTGCAGGCCCTGGCGCTCGTACTCTGCGGTGACCTTGTCCTGGATGAGAGGGTCGAAGGTGCGGAGGAAGGTGTCGTGGCGGATGAAGAGGTGGGTCTCGGTGCCGAGGGCGTGGAACATGCCGGCCATTTCAACGGCAATATAGCCCGCGCCTACGACGGCGACCTTCTTGGGTTGTGTCTCGAGGTCGAAGAAGCCGTCAGATGTGATGCCGAGCTCGGCGCCCTCGATTGAAGGGATGTTGGGCTTGCCGCCGACGGCGACGAGAATGTTCTTCGCCTTAACCTTGACTTCGGTCTGGTCGTCGAGGACGACCTTGACGTTGTGCTGGTCGATGAAAGAGGCGGTGCCGTGCAGGTACTCGACCTTGTCGTTACCCAGGTTCTTCTCGTAAATGCCGTTGAGGCGCTTGACGTAGGCATCGCGCTTGTTCTTGAAAGTAGTCCAGTCGAAGGGTGCAGTGTGCTCGACGCTGAAGCCATATGCCTTGCTGTCATGGATAGTCTCCGCGATTGCGGCGGCGTTCCAGGTAACCTTTTTGGGCACGCAGCCGACGTTTACACAGGTGCCTCCAAGCCTCTTGTTCTCGACCGCAATGACCTTTGCGCCGTATGCGCCACTGGCCTTCCTCGCACTGGCGAGACCGCCCGAGCCGCCGCCAATGACCAAGTAGTCGGCCTCTTTCTGGATGGGAGCCATGATTGTCGCTGAGCCCGAGAAGTGGCGAGTGAAAGCGCCGAGTCGCTGGGTAGGGTGGGTGGTGGTGGTGGTGGTGGTGTTTGCCGTCCTGAACGTGGTGCGCGCGGAGGCCTGGGAGAAGAGGCGGAGGGAAGACAGGGTGGCGGTGTTGGGAGCGGCGCGGGGTCGTTGCTTATATACAGGCAACAACACACCGGCGACAGAGCGATTATTTATTCCCAAGAAGTACGGGTGGTGGAGGGGTGATTTGAGGCTAGGGAAGGTCTAGCAGCTGCAGGGTAGCTTCAAGCATGACGCCTGGATCGGCAATTCCTCGCGCTCGATGTAAACCACTATCAACGATCGATTTTCTATGCACGACATAATACTTTGATATGCATGATTTGGAAGCCTTTCTTCTAGCCCTGGACGCACAGGTATTAATTGTGACGTTTCCAGCGAGCCTACGCACGTTGATTACTCAAGGACGCAGGGTTTCTGGTGCGATTCCAAAGAATCGCTGACTAAACATCCGGCTCTTCCGTCATCGCCTCATTGTTTGCGTGATCAAACATGATGGATCGATATAGCAGTCACGTGATGCTGAGACAGGAAACAGGCTTACCTTCGATAGCAAAGGACGCGGAAATGCTGTGCTTATGATCCACTTCATTTAAAAGAATAGATTGCTCGAGCGCCATGCTGCCAGGCACGGCGCCTCTTCTTTTGCTGTAGACATTACTAAGTATGGTATATGCTTGATTTTTTTTCGGTGTTGGAGAAAACCTCGGATGCTTGAGAACGTTAGGTCATGAGAAACGCAAGGTCTGACCTGCAGCCGGTGAACAAAATAGGCGAAAAGAAAAAGAAATGCGACTTCTTAGCTTGAAACGCCTGCAAGCGAGTGTGTTCGCTACCAATGCCAGTTTTCGTAAGAGTTCCCCATGTGTTCGTCAGTCCTTACGCCGAGGGGCGTATGTGACTGCTGTCGCGGCTGGAACTGAGATTGCAGATGCTGTTGCATGGCCGTGTTCTGGACCGGCATGCTGTACTGTTGTTGCCACTGATGGTCTGATGATGGGTCCACGTAGCTAAGAGTGTTGGAAGGCTGCATGTCTGCCAGGCTGGTGTTGGGCATGCTCTGTACAGGGAAAGGAAGCCAGTACGACTGTTGCGGCATTGACATCTGTTCGATAGAAGGGTATTGGTCGCCGTAGAATGTCGAAGCGGAACTCGTGTCGTGGGGATGCGAGGATTGTGTTGGTGGCGCGAAAGGAGAGTCGTGGTTGCTTGGTTTGCCGGAGTGCGAGTCTTGGGAGTCGGCGGAGCGTGTGCCGGATTGAGAAGAGTTCTGTCGTGGGATTGAAGCTGAGTAGAAAGCCGATTTGGGCGAGCCTGAGGTCCGTCCGTTGATCTTGGAGGGCGATACAGGTGGCGCATCATTGGGTAGGTCGATCTTCCATTTGGACGCCAATGAGCGGATTATATCCACGCATTTTCCAGCAAAGAAATGGTTGGTCGACATGGTTTGTAGATCATACATCGCCTGGCTAAGATGCCTACCAGAAGTCTCAGATGGCAAGTTGAGCAGATGTATGGTGCTTGCCGACAACAGGAAACCGGTCACCGGGAGACAGATTCGACGAAGGCCGTACATGGCTCTCAATGCGTTCGTCAGCCCAGAGATCTCATTGGCGCAATATGTGCAAGTATCGCGTGGGTAGAGGTTTGCTCCACGCAGATCGAGCTTGATGTATGGACGGAATAAGCTGGGAAGCGATGTTAGCCCTGAGATTGGTGTTGTCAAAGGGATGGCGAAGCTTACTGTAAAACGCATGCGTAGTAGTAAATGTGCAAAACAAGTACATGCGGTAGCGAAGTCTGCTCCAGCCTGAAATGCTGCGGGAGCTTCTTGTACCACTGCTGGTATGCTTCATAAGTAGTCTGTAGTCGTCGGCTAGTGAATCGTTCACGCGGAGCATAGAACGTATTAACCATGTCGCTGGCAAGCTCTGAAAGCTCGCTCAGGCACTGAACAAAGCTCATGGAGCGACCAGGCTGCTCCGCGTTTGAGTTAATGGTCATATTAGTGTCTTGGTACGGTCGCCATAGCTGCAATTCCGAGCGTTCGGTCAAAGTTGGTTTCTCTATGTCTGCGGCTGCACGAGGCATTTGGGATAGACGACCCATACCAACGGAACAGATGCTGCGATACATTAGTCCCACAAATCAATGACAAGTAATGGAAAACTTACGTTTCTGTGTTGAAAACACCCCAGAAGGTGATCTTCCGGGCCTCGTACTCCTCTGGGCGTAGGTTGCTGCTCATGACTGATAAATGTAGACCCATTTCTAGTGCCACACGCAAGCATCGACCGGTATACTGATAGCCATTGCTGTCTCGACCGTGAGACGTCTCGCGGAAACTCATAATGCCGAGTGCTTGAACCATAGTGAGAGAAGGCTTCTCGTCGAGGTCTAGTAGGCGCTTTGCCTCTGCGAAAAAGTGATCGCCTGCACTGTTGGGGTCTTCAGGATTGGCGCGTGCAGCCAGTCTGTCGGAATAATGACAAGCAAAAGCCGCGATCACGTTGACTAATAGGGCACTGCAGTGTCCAGTTTCGCCGCGCTTGAAGTCCATAAAGAAGCGGTCCCGAGAAAATAACTGGTAGAATGGGTGCACCCAAGTGAAGTAAAGGTCCAGTAAATGCTCGATGAACTCCGGATCCGGTGGCGTCCTAAACCAGAAGCTTGGATTCTGGTAAGTTATTCCACCACCAGATTGCATGTTCTCATCGTTCGATCGATAGTGTAAAGGTGACAACGAGGGATCGTTGGACGGTGCATCGGATTGCGCTCTTGCAGAATCGGGATGTGTTAGATGCTGCACAAATTCTGACTCCAGCGTTTGAGGACCAAAACTGTGTGGCAAGCGAACATTGGTCTGCAAGGACGCTGCGATTCCTTCGTTGTTATCATCGGTACGCAGGCTGTGCAGCAAATTGATCGAATCTGACTCTGGTAGCGCACGAAGCGATGCAACAATGACGTCTAAAGAGTCGTTTCGTTGTTGCAGAGATTGTATGTCTCGCTTCAGCGCTCCTTTACGCCTATGGTCGCTGTCCTGGTCGTAAAAGCATTCTGTTCGGTAAACTGCGACGCATGTAGAGCAGGATGGCCCACCACCGTCACACTTCGAAGAGGGTTAGCATTTTCTCCGTGAACTTAGGGCTAGAACGCAAGGCTGACCTTTGATTTGCGCTTTCTGCATGGTATGCAAGCTGACGAGACTGCGCGACGTTTCGAGACCTTTGAATCTGCGGCCGAATCGACGCCGTCGACTGAGTTGACCTCATCTTTGGGTCGTAGAGGGCGGGGAGGCATTGCTGCTATAAACAGATGAGTTTTGTCCTAGTAGATGTTGGAGGTAAAGGCCGCGGAGGCCAGGTTGAGTAGTCAATCAGAAGACTTGAAGATAGCGAGGGTCACAAGCCAGAAGTGTTTCAAAGAAAGTGCAGTTTGTCGAAGCCAAAGCGGTTCAACTTTGTTTTGTGCAAGCTCTCGGGTCGGACTGACTGGAGACACCTTCAATTTTTACATTTCTAAGACGCTCTCGCTGCCTCCGTCCATCCCCTTCTCTCTGACAGTTGAATGCCCCGCCAAGAGCCGACGGCTTTTGCGGTGCCATAACGCTCGAGCAGGCAGGGTACCGCATCCTGGGCGCCCCAGTGATGGGTCTCTGGAGCAAAACTTGGCACTCGCATTGGTTGTGGCTTTCTGCGTTTGGTCTACTGCTCGGTATGATATGTGGGCGCAGATCGTGGCGAGGGCCGCAAGACCCTGCGTAGCCGTTGGTGCCTGGGTTCGGGTGCGACGGAAGGCTCGTCAGGCGCGAGATGGCACGATAGGCTCTGCGGATGCTTCCACCGGCTCTCTTTGCGGTAACGTTGGCGATCTGCTTGGAACCGTTGCGCTAGACGACTTGGCAAGTGGTCCACACGATACCTCGGGCTGCTGCCAACGAGCTAGAAATCTAGAGCCGAATGAATTGCCCCGCTGAACAGTCTTGCAACTCCCTGATCGTCTGATTTTCTCGAATGCGAAGGATCAGAGGGGTTTCCACATGGGAACGGGCTTGATGCTCGGCTGCTGGGATCCGAAAAGCCACCACGAGGCGCAGTTCTTGGAGGCCTGCCGGTTAACCGACAACAGACCTGAAGTCTGCAAAGCTTATTTGTACGTCTCTCGTCTCTACGTCACCCAACGGAGTGCGCTCCAGCACTCGTCCGAATCACCATAGGCGCATGAGGAAAGCTTCATGGCCGTAGACTGCACGACGGTGTCGCGAGAGTGTGGCTATCCAAAGTGTCAAGAGTCAGTAGCGGCTCCTTTCGTCAGGACGCGATCACCAACTGGTCAAGGCTGCGGTGCCGTCGCGATGGATGCCGCCGCCAGACATGACAGCGTGCCCGGCACGGATGATCAGCGCGACATTTGCAAGTATAGCCGTCTAGTTGTATGTGTTGTGAACTATATCGTGGGCGTAGCGTGCATGTTGAAAGCATGAAGTTCCTGGGAAGGATTGCCATAGCCCTAGGCGAGGGCACAGAGAATTGTGCAGACTCGCAAGGCCGAAACGATTGGCACCGGAGCAAGCCACACCCGAACATGGCGGTTATGATACGACAGTACGAGCGTATTTCCAAATCGTCTGCAAAGACTGGGTCCATATTAATAACAAGGGACCTCGCAAACCTGGACCTCACCTCGCATCTACCACATAATATTGCGGGTCGCGCTCCTGTGCCGTCTATCGACCACCTCGATGGTGATTTGGCATCCCGTTCCTCTGGTGCAACCAGTCGCTCGAAGAGGCACCCCAAACCACATGGAGATGCCCTGATCGGGCGGTCGGCTCCTAAGACGGTCCTGCCGAACAGATACCGGGCGACTGATCGTCATTCTGATGGTGCTCGAAAGCTTGTTGGTGATCCTCAATGGCCCGCTCTAGAATCCCCACAGCACTAGGGAAGTGACCGTGCTATCGGTGTCGCTCGATTCTCGTAGGGCTGTAGGCATCGCAGGCCCAAGGCTTGCATCTTTTGCAAGCCTTTATCTTTCTGCAGGCATGTTAAGATCCAGCATCCATATGTTTCTCGAAATTCGATCTTGGCAGCCTGTGGCTTCTTCGGCAGAGCTGCTGTTCCACTTTAAGGCCTGCAACATGCACGATATAGCCGGCAGCTCTTGTTCCCAACGTAAACTTTACCTCGGTCACGACACAAATCATTTCCTCCACGCTTTCCGGTCTCTGGCGCGTAGCCATTGACGGGTCGGAAGTCGGATTGATATTAGTGATGTTGCAGCGGTGGCCGGCGGCTGCTACATCTCACCAAGCGAAGCCGGGCTTCCATCCATGCAAGCCACACCACGCTAGAACACCACGCGAAGGTTGACATCCTGGCGCTTCACGGTACGCACAGCCGCAGTATGTCACCGCGTGCCCTCGTCCGCGCCACATAGACATGCTTGGCGCTTGGCTAGCTGTTAACAACCTGCCCAGACGAGCATAATGCCACCGCCTAGCAACTCACCACTCGGCCGAGCAAGCCATCATGACTAGGCAAATCAGCTACCCAGAATTTTCGTACCAAGTAGTGCGGCATTGCAGCACATCGTGCAGACTTATCGCCTGTTGAAGACTTTGTTGGCGAGCTCCAGCAAACGTCCCTCAAAAGAGCCGGTATACACGTTCTTCAAACAAGCCGGCCGGTCTAGATGACCTGCCACAAGCGCTACCATGATCGCTGATCACCAGTGGCATCCCCAGAAACCTTCTCAAGTGCTAACATCCGTGGAGATGAACTCGACGGGATCGTCAACCTACCGCTTGTACGCCTTCATTCCGACATTTCTCCTTAACTACCAAAAGGAGCCATTGCAGGTCCAACGCCCAAAAAGCAAAAACATACAACAGGCGGGATTCCCAGATGGTCACCCACTCTAGTACTAGTCGCCCGGTTCAGTGCTTATGTATGGCAGAGCGGACGGGATGCCCAGTTCTCACTGACCTATGGTCGTATGTGCTAGGTAATAGTAATTGCAATTTATATATATAACACCTGTAACGTAGCAATGACGAAGTCTACTCGTAAATCAGAGCTCATATCGAGTCGCAGGCGTTAAAACTATTCCCACCGAGCTCCGACTCCATCACATCTCTAGCGAGGTATTTGACGGCAATGTTGACGATTCACCGATTACTGAATACGCTTTGCTCGCTTACGAAGGCGGGTAATCTCGAGGCAAAAATATATTTCTCCTTGTCATCAAAGCTAACGTCATGTCCCAAAAAGGCCTAAGAGCTTCCGTTGAACAACACTGACCACGCCGCAGTTACTCGATAGAGGCATCTGGCCAACAAATAACTGCATCGCACCTATGTCTCATATCATGCTTCAACCGGCATAATACAAAACAAATGCAAGAAGGCATCCAGTATTTGTAATTACGAATGTTCAAGCTTGCCTCGCAAGACACACCATCGAGAGCGGCCGTTACTTTCACCCTGAAGCAACCAGTACCCAATCGTCGCTCGGAGTCCCGACGCGGGCCGATCATCTTGGATTGTTGGACGAGTATGTGCCATCCTAGTTTCAAACGGCGGATTTGCTCCGGCCCATCGGCTTGCTGAAGTGCCTTGTTGATCTCGCCAATGTATCCGGATCGCTCAGTACGCAGCATGGGTGCCGAAGTCGAATCAGCAACCAAGTATATCCTTTGAATGTGTCCATGTTGGCATGTAGAAGGTAAGCAACATCTTGGCTGCCTTCGGATCTTGGCCAAGACGCAGCATATCTGCATGTGATGGCCATGAACCGGTAAATTGTCCCTTAAGACGAGACGGGGAGCTCATCGGATGACACTGTCGTTCGAAGGCTTGACATGATCAGATCTCGCATGAGGCTCCGCCCCCTGAGCAGAGACGTCCTGCATAGGCACGCTGTCCGCTGAGTTCGCATCGAGAGGACCAGTCTTGGCGCCTATGGCACCAAAGAGCTGGAAGACATTGTTCACACGTAGCAACATGTTGTAGTAGACGGTAAAGCCAGTGATGAGGATCTCTTCCTTGGCCCTTTGGGAATAGTTGCCCTGGAACTCAATGAGCCCTAGCTTTTTGTAACACCAGACATTGCTACGGAACCGGGCGACAGGCTCCTTGTTAGAGTCTAGCAGGATAAAGTCCCAGTGTTTGAAGCCTTGTGAGATGTCAGGAAAGCGAGGTTTGGCGAGGATCGTGGGAATGTTCGCATGCTGCGAGTCTAGATTGTGGACTTACCAGAACTGCTTGTCCAGTACATGGCAACCGGTAGACCGCCATCGGCAAAAGCGTCCGAGAGATAAGTGTACTCGGTCTTCCAGCGCTTCATAGCCTGAATCCTCTTGGTCCGCCCTCTAATCTCGCACTCAGCATGGATTGACACCATGTTGAAAGAGGCCGTGCCGATGGTGCTATCGTCCGGTGTTTTGAATATAAGATGCGGCTTCATCATTCTTTTGCAGTCGATGTCCAAAACGAACTCGTTGCTCTTGTTGTCAGTAATGACACCTTTCAGCTTCTTCCATGTGAAATCGACCTTCCAGGCATCAAGGTCGCTGGGGACAGATACTGCTTCGGCCATTTTGCGTGGAAGGTATTTGTTGCTTGGACGAAGTGTATGTAATAGAGTTACCTTCGGAAAATTTGGTTCGGCCCTGGGCGCGCTACATATACTGCCAGGTCGCGCAACCATGCGCGGTTCGAGCGTTCTGGCGTGATGTCCAGGTGGGCTGAGCGTAGGCTGAGCATCTGAGGGTGGTGGGCACAGGGCTCGGGTGCTTGGGCCGAGCTGGAGATTTAACCCAGCTGGGAAAGAATCGCCGCGCGAAGGATTCATTGCCAATCCTGCCAATCCACATGGGCATGGGAGTCATCGACATTTTTGTGAGCTGTCATGAAATTGCAGTGTTCAAGGACAGGGGAATGGTTGCTCATTGAGGACTTTGCTAACGCTCAAGTGTGAGCGTGAACTTATATCTGCGCTTGAAACATGGTACAGTGACATATCTGAGAAGGAGAGCACACACGTAGTGAAGTCCAGGAAGCAGATATTAGAAGATGATGTATCTGCTTCTAGGAATGGGAAAAGCGCAGGGACAAGCGAAATGTGTTTCGCATCGTAGGTAAAAGGTAACGAGGCGTGAAAAGGCTGTGTCGACTGAGCAGCAGAGACGTGGCTGGCGAGAGTCCATCGATCAGGGAGCGGACTACTCGAATGAGACCTTGTTAGAAGACAGCTGTGACACAAAAGGCCGCCGCGCAAGTCTGCGAATTTCTGGCCGGTGGCAACGGAAGCGCGACTATCGCTGCGTGTCAAGCCATATTCGAAGTGAAGCCGAGAAATGGGTTCTCTTTATCGTATCGACTGACGTCTTTCGTTAGCAGAGTTGCTCGTTGAGGTGTTACCTTGGAAATCATTCCCATCGCGGGATGTGATACTGAGTACCTATGTGTCCCAAGTGTCCCTCTGGCAAGACGTAGCACTGTTACAATCCCACTGATCGCTAACTCGCAAGTGCAACAGTTGCATCTCGGAGGCTGACAACTCAGTGATTCGATCCAGTAATCCTGGCTGTATCTAAGCTTAGGCGTATAGGAGGGGTGACTGCAACGATACATGTGGGTGATGCTTGAGAACGCGAAATGTACGTCGACCGAACCTTTGTTCAATTTCGTGATATTGCTATTGTGGACGTAATGCTCGCTGCTGGCTTTCTAGATGATGCATGACTTGCATCATGTGTCTCACTGCATCAATCGTGTCATGCAAGCGATCTGAATAGGTCTGATTGTTGGTCAACATCGCGGCATGAATCTTGCTATGCAAATTAGTAGCTCTGGTTGTTTGAATCCCTCGCCGCCGGTATTGACATCAGGCTTGCTGATGCTGGCGTCAGACGACCGTTGTCATCCAGAGATCCCAAGGCTGCAGTTGCTCACGCCATTAGGCGTTCAGCCAAGCTGTGACAGCCTTAGGGCTCCAGGCCAAACAATGCTTTGATATCGTCGTATGATGTGGCGTTGATCGACGCTCAGTGGCTATCAAGGCGTCAGATCGGCCATGGGAGCACTGTAACCGCCTTCCCATCGCGTGCCCGACGCATGTAAGCATACCCGTCATCCTCCCGTGCTCACCCGGACACCGCCTTGTAGCAGTACTGGTATCTTGAAGAATCTTGGTCCATCACAAGTTTTGGCCACCACTTGGCCTTGACCCCGGTGGCATGCGAATACCCATGCCACCTGCGGTAGAGCCTGCCGGCCTGGTCTTGGCAGTATCGACTCGGCTTTTGATCAAGCTGATGGCGGGAAGAACCCAGTCACCGCAGCTACACTGCATACCCTGCCAGGCGTATTTGCCAACGTTGGCATGGCACTTCGGACATTCAAGGCGGCCATCGAGCTTGCCTTGCTCGAGCTCTGGTCGCATCCACGATAGCGCGTCCAGGAAATAGTGTCCACAAGCTGGTGAAGTGTTTGAAGATTTTCCGCCGGAAAGATCGCGATGGGGTTCGTGAGAGATGAGATATTGTGATGTGGCCAAAGGACGTCTGTGGTGATCAGTCAGCAATGCCGCAGGAGCAGTCTCAAATCAGCTCCGATCATACCTGCACTTTTTGCACTTCAGCTCGAAGTCTGACGTGCCCTGAGAGTCGTGCTCATCCTCAAAGCGGATCTTCTCTGCTTCCGGCGCTTGACCGCATGCTCTACTCATCTCGATCTCACGTTGGTAGAGCCATCGTTGGTAGACGGGGGAGTTCTCGACGTCATCTGTTTCTGCCATCCGGTGATAGAGCTCGAGCTGCTTCATAAATCCGTCGTTAGGCTCGCAGAAAGGCCTTGTCTCCCGTATCTGTGCCAGGGCTTGAGCGGGTGTGATACCGTATCGTTGCATAAGGAAGGCGCAAGTCACTGTTGCTGATCGAGATTTCCCCATAGCACTGCGAGCCGTGTCAGCCTCTATGCGACTGTGCCATTTAAGATTCATTGCGTGTGTCCGAGCGTTTGCAACATGTGAGCCAAGCACACGTTCAACCATGGCCTAGTGAAGTGACATGAGATTCGTAGAATGAACATATCACATCGTGGATGTACCATACGACTGCCGACCAGAAAATGACTGCTTGTCGTCGTAGTGGTATGTTTCACATGGTGCCTCATGAGCACAGGTGTCATCCTTGCTCGGCTCACCACATGCGCGAGCTCGATAGTGGCGTATGGTAGATAACGAACGAACATGAGTGGACTTATTCACTTACCAGTGAATCAACACGCCGCCACCCGATTCGATGCCGCTTTGAATGAACCGGTTGCATTCCGGGAAATGCTCAAGCAGATTCTCATCCTCCACATCATCAACTTCGACTGCCTTGTGTGTGAACCCATCAAAGAGACCTTCCTCGACCGGAAGCTTCAGCACAGAGAGGACATGAGTGATGCCTGCCTCGCGCAGTGACTCCTTTCGACGGAGAGTGAACAAGCTGTACGACAATCAGATTCGAATCCTGGTGGCGTTGGCAATGTGCTTTTTTGCAAACGTCGCATGTGGCGCACGTATGTTGCAACGGACGACGTACCCGCCAATGTAGATGTTCAGTTCTCCAGAGACCTTGTCAAGGAGCGACATGATGTGACCTTGAGTTCTCTTAGTAGTCGGGCGTCCGACGATGACTTTATTCGTGTTATGCTCGTAGTTGAGCTTGAATCGCTTGTGTCAAATTCATGAAGCTACAGCCGCGGACGCAGCCGATTGGCGGGGTGAGTCAGCCGCTGTCGTGTTAAGAGGTGCGATTCTTCCTCGGCTCGCTCAGGTAACCAACATCTTCATAGCAGGTCTTGTATACTATCATCTGCGGCAAGGATTGCTGGTAGATCTGGCTTTACGTGATGTCGACAGCTTCCATCGAAGGTCTTACAGAGGCACACCTCATCGCAAGCCGAATTACGCACCTTCTGTTCTGGGTGTATGAATGATCGACGCCTCCTATCGTGTCACCGTGTTGCTGGTAGGACCCGTGCAAGCGTGTAGGATGCTGTACATGTTACACTGCATACACGCACACCGATATAGCAGGCCGCGCTTGTGTCTCACGCCTGCCACCGGGCTCATCAAACTGTTTTGGTATACGATGCCGTGAATTGTCGCCGGCCATGGATACATCATTTCATCAATGCCGAAACGTAGTGCCCTAGGTGGAGGCTTTGCACTGCCTCAAAGGACAATTAAAAAGTCCGCGCTTGGTTATTGTCCGAGTGATTTAAGGTTGGCCGCGCGAGACATTTTACCGTGCGCCCACGAGACGCTTTAGCACGCCGGTCCGAATCTAGAGGGATTCTTGGGATGCTTCGAGCAACCGCAGGCGCTGGCAGCGAATGATCAACCAGCAGGATGTCACTTATTTGCTGGGCCTGAAACCCCACTGCTGACGTCTGTGGGGGTTGCATGTCAATCGCTGAGATGTGCTGTAATGCATACCAGACAGGCCTAGTGCTGGTGTTGCTGAACAGCTGGACACAGGCAGGCGCTCGCAGCAGCAACAAGGCTGGCCGGTGGTAGGCTTGTCGCACGCGATGCTGCTGCAGTCAGCCTTGCAGCGGCGGCCGCCTTTCAAGGCTGCTGGGCGGGTAGGCTTGTTGGCCTTGGGGTGGAAGGCGGGCGTGAAGAAACTCGCGGGTTCTGGCCATGCGTGCCTGGCGCTGGCTGGACCCCTGCGTCGCAGCAGTGCAGATGTGCATGCGACATGCACCCGCGAGATGTCGCAGGCGGCATCTTAGCAGCAGCAGTGGGCGGTGGGCTGTTGGCGCTCATCCAGGCCAGCGAAGCCCTCGCTCGCTCGCTGCTGGGCACGTCGTATCGAAACGAGCTTGACCATGCCCTGCAGCAACATGAGGATGTGCCCTTTCGATGCTCGCTGGCGCAGGGCAGCGGGAGCCGCCGTTGCGGCACATGTTGTGCGGTTTTCACACTAACAAGCTATGTAGCGCTAAGATTGAGGCAGTGCTACGCTCTCTCCACATTTCGCAACCAGATTGTCGCTCCCATCATCACCTCGACCGAGCCAACAGCGTCCGGTTCCGCCGCGAGTGAGGCATGTGCGCCGGTGATGTCCTGTTGAACGAGGCGCGCTGAAAGGCACATGCTGCTGCTGCTCTTCTCTGCATAATCATCGCGCCATCGCCCCAGCACGCCCGCGAGCGGCCTATCCCAAGACGTTATACACATCCAGACAGGCGGAAACGGACTGGCAGGAGGCAACAGACAGGGAGTCGGGCTGACAGAACTCCTCGAGCATACTCTCGTCTCGGGGCTCGCACCTCGTCTGCCCATCCCAATAATCGCTACCTTACCATCCTGTCTACTTCCCCTCACGTACCTGCCACACTCCCTCCCTTCCGCCTTCTGCCCTACGCCTTATCCAGCCTTACTGTGCGCCCTCTGCGTGCTCCCGCGCCTGAAGGTTTCGCCGCTCGTGTGCTCGCATGACCCGACTCTTCCCTTCGGCTTACTCTTCTTCCACCTAACTATTTGGCGAGCTGCGCACCCCGGCGCACATAAGCGCTGAGAGTAGAGCTCGTTGTCGCCTTGCTCGCCACAGCTGCTTGCCTGTGGCGATTGCTCCAGCTTGCACTTGTGTTGCGCTTGACCGTCCGCACCACTGGCGCATTGCCTTCGCCACTCGTAAACACGGGCACTCGCATTCGCCATGACATCTCCACCATCCATTCGCATATCGCAGCACCAGCGATACACAAGCCCACCCTCGTATCCCAGCCATCAGCCCGACACAGCTTCGCCAATGCCGATTCCGAAAATCCAGGATTCCGTGCCGCCTCCGTTGCCACCTCCTACACATCTGCCAGAGATTTCTACTGGCCAGGATCCTGGATGGCAATGGGGCAATGATCCAGCTTCCACGGACTTCGGCCGTTCCGCAGCGGTGAAGCCAGGCTCAAGTTTACTCGGCGGTGATCTGAGGAATCCGCTCCCTGCTAAAGAACTTGAGCATACTCGGAACAGCAGCATGGACGATGGTCGGCGGGGCAGCTCATTCTCCACGATCGTTGGAATGACACGCGACGTTGACATGCCGGACGCACAGCCGACGAGCGACGAAGAAAGCGCTACTAGATCACGCTCTGGCTCAAATTACAGGTACGTGAAAGTCTTGGAGTCGGATCCCCTGTGAGGAGCATTGCAGTGCAATTCGTCTAAATTAATGGCCGTTGGTTGACCACACGCAATGCGAGCCAAAGCTCTTCATCTTTGTTATTGCAGTCGCTAATTCATCGTTGAGCAGGCTTCAAAGCGAGCGTCGACTCGAACAGACGACGTTCGCCGGCTCTTCAAACGCATATGACAAGCAATTGCTTAGCCGTATCGGTGGACCCAGCACACCAGATTCCAAGCGACAGTCGGTCTCGTCAATGACTCTCGGCTCTGGGTTGATGCAAGAGACGGCCCAGGCAGCACACGCTGAAAGTGAGCGTCGTAACAGCCAGTTGAAACCATTGACGGTTCCCTCGCATGAGCGACGCCAGAATTCGATATCCGACTCGCCTGCAAACACACGATTCCCGACGAGTGTCCCTTCCTCTGGTGCTATCTCTCCCGGCTTCGCTGGCTTCTGGGAGCACGGGCCCGCGGACTCGAACCTTCTTCACACGCGCAACGGAAGCCTCTCCTCATCTCATCGCGGGAGTTACGACAACACAATGTTCGCCAACGACGAAATGGAAGAGAGCCGCATGGGCCACTTGCAGATTCATGACCGCAGTCCGCCCGGCTACTCGGACGACTACGCAAACGGCATCAAGGCTGGGACTAAACGACGAGCTTCTGACCTCTATTGCGACGAGCGCTCTTCCATCAGTAGTGCTTCCGGGGCGACCGACGCGTACCACCGTAAATCCGTCCATCAGCAACCAGAACGCGGATCGCCCGTTGCGCGCTTCCAACCCAGCCATTCGTCACTGTCCTCAGCTTCGTCGTATGCGCCTCGCCACGGTTCTTTTGGATCATCATTAGGCATTCCCAGCGTGCCGAGCAGTGCGACCAGTTACGCGTCAGGTCGAGTGTCGCCCAGTATTCTTTCACCTGCAATCGACCCGGAGTTAGCAAGGGCTAGGACACCTTCAGGCAGTGGCCAATCGCTGAAACCTAGCCCAATTCTTCCTAACCCGCACCATGGGCGCACGAGGACTCTCTCCAGCAGCACTCAAGGTGGGGCACACAGCTCAGGGCCTGAAAGTACCCCTCATTCTCGTCAGAGCAGCTTGTCCCAGCTTCCTGGCATTTACATCTGTGAATGTTGCCCGAAGAAGCCCAAAAAATTCGACACCGAGGATGACCTCAGGTAAGCTTTAGGCGTCCCGCAGATTGCGTGCATATGCATCAGCTAACACATCCCAGGCTGCATGAATCCGAGAAACAGTATAGCTGTGCTTACTGCCCTAATCGCTTCAAAAACAAGAACGAAGCCGAACGCCACCAAAACTCCCTTCACCTGCGGCGTCATTCCTGGTCCTGCGCCGCGCTCGCCGGCCCGGAAGCCGCCTTCCATCCATCCATGAACGGTAGCGGCGCAGATGTCTGTGGATACTGCGGTGATGAGTTTTCCAATCCGCCTCGCTGGGAAGCACGCGCTGAGCATCTAAACCATGTCCACAAGTTCGGCGAGTGCAACAAGGCCAAGAAGTTTTTCCGCGCCGATCACTTCCGCCAGCACCTGAAACATAGCCATGCCGGTACTAGTGGCAAATGGACGAACATGCTGGAAAATGCATGCATGAAGGATGAGCCATTGCCAGAGAAGCGCGCTGGAGCTACGAGCGGCGGCGCCCCTCAAGCTCCTCCTGCACTCATGGTCACAACCACGGGCCTCACGGGTTCGCCGGTGCAGTGTTCAAATTTACTCGAACGCGATCCAAACGATTGCTAACATCCGTTTGACATGTGGTTGCGTTGCCCACGACTCGATGGAACCTGTACACCGGCCCGATGACAACATCTCATCGCATGGTGGATAATTCTGAGGTGCGCTACACGCTATCTGCGTGGTCGTTGCCTACATTTTTTTACCATTTGAACTTACGGCATTCGCGATGTCTTTACACAAAACTTCACTCGCTACGACTTTGACGAAATATATGGCTGGTCTCCTCAAAAGAGGGAGAATCACATCGCTACATCGGCGGGCCAACGGCACAGAGGAGCCACAGGCCTGGGCCGTCAAGGGATGATGGCCTCCAAGATCCACGCATGGAAGATGGCGATCTGGTTACGAATGCATCATCAAAACTGCATCATTGTGTTATTAGTTTTTGCTAGAAGAAAAAGAAAAGTTGTCAATCACATCTGCCTGGAAAAGGCGGATGGATAAAAAGTTTCGATACGCTAATATCCTTGTGCAACCTTGAGTCCTTCTTCCGTTCAATTCTTGCGCGTGTACTACTTGAGATCTCGAATTCGAGTGATGAGCTGTTTGAGATCGCGCAAGCGGCGTGAACTACGAAGGAATGCATACGTCTGTCTAGATTGAGATGTCTCGCTTGCGTGCATGTCCTCTCAGAGAGCTTACAATATTACACGTTTCGGTGTCACCCAGACCGATGAATTTTGCATTCTGTTGTTATCTAGTGTGTACGGCATCACCGTTCCAAATATCGTGGAATGCTTGCATGCCGTTTTGGTCAGACGAGAAAGCCTTGATAGTGATGTTTCAATTCTAAACGGGAAAACTATGATGAGGACAGAACGCTGACGCAACTTTCTTGTGGCACATAGTGCTCGCCGCCTCCGATGCCTGCAATATAATCTGAGCAAGTTGCTCAGAGTCAGCCCTGCACGCCCACGTCCTGCCTTCTCAATTGCGCCACCAGCATTGGACGACGCCGGCTACTGTGTAGGATCCAGGCAGTGGACTTGCATCTTCTTGGCGTGGGATCAAGCTTCAGCTCGCCTCTGTCCTCCTCGAGGACGTATCTACCTCTTACGACCCGCTACACTGGGTAGGATCTAGGAAGCTTGTCGATAAAGCCGCAGCTATAGCTACAGCTTCTGCCCTTTCGTGATGACAAGGACGCTAAATCGTACTAGTCAACTGCAATGCGAACACGAGGGCTCTCCCGCCTTGCGACCTCTTGGGACTTTTAGTGCTGACGAGGCAGACGCCTGGCGTGTGCTGGTGTTTCAGGCTCTGCATGGTGGATTGGGGACGGGTCGGATAGAATCACCTGTCTTACTTTCTGCTGGACGTGTGATGAGGTTAATATATGCCACGAGCTGAGATGGAGTGGTGGCTGTAACATAGGGCTCATGGCTGGCTGATCCTTTCGCATTTGCCATTATAGGTCATGTCGGAGCGGTCTTTGAAGTGAAATAAAACAATGATTACATGTTGCGAACGATAGTATCTTAACATTACGTCAATACTAGCTGACAGCAACACCCGACCCGGAGACCGACATGTAGACAGTGAATTCGGAAGCCAAGCCACGAGAGCAAATCGTTCCGAAGTCAGCCCAGTATCTCGAAGACGAACACCTCATAGTAAATTCTCAGTCCCTAAGCACTCTCGTCATTTGGCGTGTACGCTTTCTCATGAGACGAATGCGAGTAGCGTTGACCACACATCACAATACCCAACGTGACTTCGCAGCGGCATCGAATACACTTGCAAAATAATCGCACATGCTGTCCATCAGAGTACGAGTTATGGAGCACGAAGCTATCATTGTAGTCCTTGGGCTTAGCAACTACTACATACCCGCTCACCACCAGGTGAGCTTGAGCGCCACGCTGATGATATAGTTCTACTTGATAAACGCTATGGGTTTTACACCACGACTAGTCTACTGGCGAAGTACACGAGAACTGGATGCACTTCACTTGAAATGAGACGAACTGGAACAAAGGAGATCAGGGTGGAAAGTTCGGGGAAATTCGATCGCATTTAACAAAGAAAAGGTTACGAGGGAAGCCCGACCGAGATGGACACGAACACTATCCCTTCCATCCACGCAGCAGCAACAGTCCTCTTTGCCGGTGGATGAGTGTGGCTTCTTCGTGCACTCATTGTAACGAATGGAAACCGAAACGATCTCCCCAAAGACTATCCCTTCCATTCACGAAGCAGTAGTAATCTGCTTTGGCGGTGAATGAGTGTGGCTTCTTTGGGTAGAGTAACGAGAGCTTCGACTCAGAAGATAGAAATCGACGCTCTCTAGTATCACTTTAGACTCAGGGCGTGGTGCTTGGCGCCCAGTATTCGTTCGAGTCCTTTCTGGACATGTCCTCCAAGGACATAGGCAACTGTAAAACTTGTGCCTTCGCGATTGTGTTGCCAGATCGCAGAGTTGTTCTTACGACGGTCTTTGCGTTTGCGAGCAAGGTAGATGGTAGACAGCCAATTCTTTCCAACCAGCTTCTTTTCGTCCTTGTCGAGGTGTAGGAGCAGCAACTCATGCGGAGCGCCGTCATCGTGAAGCTCAGTATCGAAGAGGTTGCGTATGTACAGACTTAGCAGGTCCATGCCAAGCATGGTTTCGAAGATTTTCGGCCAGTTGTTGTCGCGTTTCTTTCCCCCAGCGAGGGCCACCTTGTTCAGTATCACTTTTCTCAAGCGACCTTTGTGGTAAGCCAAAGCCTTAGCAAGCACATCGCCGGGGATTGTCACCTCTGCCAGGCTCAGGTGAGTCAGATGAGAGGTTCCCGGGCTCATTCGTGTGAGGCCCTTAAGCAGAGCCGGCGCAATGCCTTCACGACTTTTGGTAAGGATTCGCCTTTCTTCCTTGTCGCCGTCTTCTTCCAAATCATCGTGGTCTTCATCCTTACATGCCGAGATCTCAATGGATTCCAGCCAAGTCATGACCGTGAACAATCGATCGGTATCTTTTGTGCTAGACAGTGAGTTGCCAGAAAAGGGCATGTCTCCAGCAACTGATTTGGAAATCACGATTCCAAAGTCCTTTAGCGCAATTTTGTCGAGGTCTGCGTAATCACTCTCCTTTTCGTCGAAAAAGTACCCAAAGCGTTCCGCAAATGTCCTGTTCCGCAGCCTTTTCTGCAACGCCCACTTGTCGAAGTGCCGCTTCGGAATATTTTGAATGCTCTGAGCTCGTGCGGTGACCCGTTTGCTGAGGATTTGCTGGAAATGTGGGCTGCTGAGGACGTGAGTAAGGCCCTGAAGCTGTTTCGCAGTGCCCTTGATCTGTAACTTCCCTGTCAAGAATTTCTCCACGAACTCGTGCATGGTGTCATTGCAAATTTGCCGGCAAGTGATTCGCAGGCTGAGGAAGCCTTTTCTGCCATTCCGATCATCGGGGAAGGACGACAGCCTACACAGAGTCTCCGGAGGCAGATCGAGGATGGTCTTCGGCTGCATGATGGAGTTGTAGTATGTTTGTGTCCAGGCGTTGTTCTTGGGAATGTTGGCGGATGTATTTTGCAGCTTACGCGATCGGTGTCCGAAGAGTTCTCCGTGAGCAGTGGCCGGCGGGAACTGATAAGTAGCTTTGGCGTCTGCACAGGTGAACAACCAGGTGTCGCACAGCACTGCCGTCGCTCCTCCAACAGCCGCATTGTCGGCCTTGTCAGTGAATGAACTCGACGTCACGTGAGCTTCGAGCCGACAAAGGCATTGTATTCGTATGGCCAGGCTCGAGCTCTGGTAGGTCGCCAAGAATACACTATGTATGGCCAGTCGAAAAGGCCATAGTGGGAGAATCTTAAACCTTGTCATGCTGAAGGCGTGTCAGAAACATTCGATGATTGATCAGACTTATAAAACACGCTTACCTTACTCTTGGTGCGGATTGCGAGGACTACTGTGGTTTCCTTCTCCGTGGCCACAGCATTCTCAAAGATGGCGACAGGAGTATCCTTGGTAGTGGATTGATTCGCACATGGGGTTTGTGAAGCTGCGCATCGCTGGCCTTACGTTCCGGTGATTGGCAAAGGTCTCATCTGCGAGGTACGGTCATCTTTTGTGTAGAGGTATATAATAGAGAGCAATACAGGAGAAAATGGACAATAAGGAAAATGGACATCAAGGATGCTCACATCGTCGTTCATGCTTCTTTATAGTCGACGTTCGTTCGAAGTCGTCCCATTTTAGGACTGCGTGTCTCATAATAAGCAAATTCGGATCATTGACAAATAGTTGGCTTGTTTCAGACATGCGTCTGAATACCTGCTGCTGTTGTATATGTCGCTTGAATCAATGTGCCGAACAAGGGCATAGTGTACTGTTAAGACGAAAGCCGTAACGCCTTTTAGCCTAGCTTAGTCGTATCACTGCCTCCTGGGAGGAGAGGAAAAGTGGTGAACAGTGGGAGAAGGAACTTACAGTTGTCGCAGATCGGAAGATTTTTGTATTGATTGTAAACGGCACACTAACAAAAGCACTAGAAACTCAGAGACCCTCCCAATATATGATACATGTTTCTCGTGGTAATGTTTTTGGGCAACTGCCAGCTGCAGTGCTCAAAGATGGTAACTCTGGATGAACGCAATGCCCTCCGGGACCCCGAAGTGTCCTGTGAGGGAAGCCATGTGCTCCATCAGGTAGACATCGTTAACTGGGACGACCGCGAGCTCCTTGAACCCGTCATAGTTGACCACGACCGTGCGCAAGTAATGTTTTGGGACGACGGTGAAAGGAGCGGCCTTCGAACCCTTGTCCTCACAGCAGAAATCGATCACTAATCGAGTCAGGCTGAAGTCCGATCGGATCATGCCAAGAAGGCCGAGAACGAACTTTCCGTCGGTCGATTCGACGTCACGTAGGACAAGGTATCGTAAGGTAGCGCGGTGTGCGGTCAAGAGACTTGTCAGCATCTTCCCAGAGATCGCGCAACCATCGAGCGTCAAGTCCGTCAGATTGGTGCGTGGAGCGACGATCAGGGCAGAAAACAGTGTGTTCGGCGCAATCCTCTGCTTTGAATTGTGGCGCACAACGATCGAGGTGACGTTTTGCATTTGTTCGAGCATTCGATCCACATCGCCACGGCTTGGAACGATGACTTTTGAGTTGCTGCGGTATCCACGGCGGTGCTCGCTGACGGCCGCAGGCAAGGTGAACGTTACTTGCGTCGTTGCGACGTTGGCGAATTGGATCTGCAGATTCCTGAGACCGCGCCTGAAGCCAACCTTGGAAGTTTCGATGTTCAGGGTGTGCAAACAAGATGTAGCGAAGTTGAAGAAGGTCTTGGAGTAGGCAGCTTTGTTCGTGCCTCGAAGAGCACGAATAGAGTCAGGGTTGAGGTTCGACGCGATACGCTGCATGACCTCTGTTGGAAGAGGGGTCAAGCAGTCCGCACCCGTATGCATGTACGGAACCAGAGACTGTGTGACCATTGCAGGGACAGGACTCGAAGTGCTCAGGTGCATGCCGTGGTGTGGAGAAGCTTTTGGCGGGCCTGCCACCGTCGAGTGTCCGACCCCCTTGAAGGCCGTGATGCCCTGAGAAGCTGTCATGGTTTCTTTGATGGAATTGGCTTGAGGTAGGTAGAGGTAGGTGGGTAAGTGGAGGATAGGGTGAGGATGGGTTTGTTGGAGAAAACAGTCTTGCAGCTCTTGCACGACCATCTTATGCAACTGTACTCCAGGACACAACGTGGTTGTCGAGAAATTTGGTGAACAAAGGAGTGTCGAAGGAGGGATAGTGATCAGCTCGGGCTCAACTCCCAAACAAAGCGGCTGTCATGTTTGGGCAGTGAAGATTGGACTTGAAGTCAACACCATCTGCAAGTAAGTCGAACGCTTCCATTGGAATTGATTGAATGTCTCGACAAGGCGAGATTGCATGGATAGGCACTTGGGATGCCATGGTTCCCAAATCGAGAACGTGAGAAACGTGATATAACGCTTGGCCGATAGCCGTCATACGTGCCCAGCAGTTCAAGGATTTCCAGTAGGAACCCTCGGAAAGGCACCGGGCGCCCTTAGCCTATCCCGGTTCCTCCTTGCTGCTTCAGCATCACGCTTCTTCTGGAGACGCATCTGATAGAAGTTCTTCTCGAGCTGGAAGATCCGTGGGCCCTCCACAGCTGCCTTTGCTGGTTCCTTTTTCTTCTCGAGCTCCTTCAACTTCTCCTCCTTCTCCTTTTCGTCTTTCTCGTCTTCTTTTTGCTCGTCCTTCTTCTTGTCTTTCTCGGCGTCCTTGTCCTTGCTTTTCCGCTTGTCCGCCTTCTTGCGCTGCTTCTCCTCGTATTCTTTCTTGATAGCCTCTATCTCCTTTTCCAGTTCTGCCTCACGCTTCTTCTTGGCCAAGTCTTCCTCATCTTTTGGGATGGCGAACTTCCGATCCGTCAGATGGCCTGGGCAGATATGGAACCAGTCATCGTTCTCCGGAGTGATGAGCACAGTGGACGAGGGCTTGTAGCAGATCCAACAGGCCTTCCCGCTTGTCTCTGCGACCAGTCGGCGATGGTATAAGTTTTGCGACGCCATGGCGGTGGTATAGACACCTTGTGTTAACAGTCACTTAGAAGCAGATCTGGAGACGTACATGTAGCTTGTCGAGGGTAAGGGTCAGGCGTCGAGATGATCGGCAGCAAGGGTCCGTCTTATCGATAACGTGCCTTAAGATTTCCTGGGGAGCGGAGCTCTGAATCACGCTGCGGTGAATCACATTGCGACCAATAAATCTTTGACCAGCCATTGACATCTATTACTTACATCTACACCTCTGGAATCCTTCCGCCTTTCGCTTTAGATATCGGTTTCACTCATCAACACAATAATGGCCAACGCACCCTCCGCTGGAAAGCTCTGGGGCGGCCGCTTCACCGGCGGCCAGGACCCGATCATGACCCAGTACAACGAGTCCATCTACTTCGACCGCATCTTCTACTCGCAGGACATCCGCGGCAGCATCGCATACGCCCGTGCGAACAAGAACAACAACCTTCTGACCGAGCACGAGTTCTCCCAAATCGAGCGTGGCTTCCAGCAGATCCTCAAGGAATGGGAGGACAACACCTTCAAGATCCAGCCCGGCGTCGACGAGGACATTCACACCGCCAACGAGAGGCGATTGGGCGAGATTATCGGCAAGGACATTGCTGGCAAACTTCATACCGGCCGCAGCAGGAATGACCAGGTCGCAACGGACATGCGCCTATGGCTCAGGGACCAGCTGGACATGCTTGAGGGCTACCTTGTCGATTTCCTTAAAGTCATCGCTGCCCGTGCTGAAGCCGACATCGAACATGTCATGCCCGGATATACCCACCTGCAGCGTGCGCAGCCCATCCGATGGAGCCACTGGATGCTCATGTACGGCGCTTTCTTCTCCAACGACCTGCAGAGACTCCGCGAGCTTAAGGCACGCGTGAACAAGTCCCCTCTCGGATGCGGTGCCCTCGCTGGAAACCCGTTCAACATCGACCGTGACTCGATCGCGAAGGAGCTTGGTTTCGACAGCCTCATCATGAACTCCATGGCTGGTGTCTCTGACCGTGACTTTGTCGTTGAGTTCATGCAGGTCGGCTCCATGCTCATGATGCACTTCTCCCGCTGGGCTGAGGATCTGATCATCTACTCTTCTGGCGAGTTCTCGTTCGTCAAGCTGGCCGACGCTTACTCGACCGGCTCTTCCCTCATGCCGCAGAAGAAGAACCCCGACTCCCTGGAACTCATCCGCGGTAAGGCTGGCCGTGCGTTTGGCCACATGACTGGCCTCATGATGAGCGTTAAGGGTATTCCTTCGACATATAACAAGGACTTGCAGGAGTCCGTCGAGCCCATGCTTGACCACGTCAAGACCATCGGCGACAGCACCCAGATCGCCACTGGCGTCTTGAGCACCCTCGTCATCCAACCAGACAACATGCTCAAGTCCCTTACACCGGACATGCTCGCCACCGACCTGGCTGACTACCTGGTCCGCAAGGGCGTGCCATTCCGCGAGACCCACCACATCTCCGGCCAGTGCGTCGCGCTCGCCGAGAAGGAGAACACACCCATGGACCAGCTGTCGTTCGAGCAATTGCAGGGTGTCGACGCTCGTTTCGAGAAGGACGTCCTCGGTGTCTTCGACTACCAGAAGTCGGTCGAGATGCGCTCTGCCAAGGGTGGCACCAGCAAGAGCGCCGTGATGGAGCAGATCGATGCTATCAAGAAGGCACTTGCCGGCCAGTCATAGGCGTTTGCGCAAAGAACGATAACGGAGTCGACGAGAAGATCTAAAGTGAATATTTCTAACGATTATATGTAAAACAATCATAGCGGCCGCCTCACGGCGCACAACGCATCTTTTTCACACAGGGCACATTTCCTTGCATCGCCTACAAATATACGTGCAGAACACCTGATCCTGAACGCTGCTCCATCAAGACAGTGTTGAGAGTATCGCTGCATTGTCGCTCAGACCCCGGCTCAAAGACCCGCACCGCGACAGGTGTCAGCTAGAAAAGTTCAGAGCTAGATGAAAAGTTGTAATGTTCGCCGCCTCGTCCGAAGCGACGAGCCAATTGCGCAGAAGTTGTCAAATTAAGATAAAACCTTTGTCTAGCATGACGAACAGGACCCAAGGCAGACGACCCACGGAACTCACCGTGACAGCCCTACATGCATGTCTCACAACCTGCCTGGTCAATGATCAGCATTGTCTCGGATCCAAGTACCGCAAGATTATTCACTTCAGTAATCAGTTAGCATTGAAGCAAGCAAACTCAAGGTTCAAAGGCCGAACCATGAAATTCATCGGCATTAGGAACGTAGCCAGAAAATCTTCTCTACGCGACCAATGTGACATCTTAGCTGCGTCCGTTGCGACGTGGAACAAGTAGGTGTAGGCAGGTAGTATCTCACCGTCAGCCTTACAGTATGAGCCAAAGACTCGAAGACTCGTGGAACAGATCCTCTCAGCAGCAGCATTACAGTAGTGTCTTCTCGACCACACATGGCAGCCGTCATGTCATCCTGGCATTTGCACAGACGTTTGTTCGAAGCAATCCTTCAAACCGAGCTCGCAAGCAGCAAGGTCTTCCGTTGAGAACGAAAGAGCAAATCTCACTCCTGGCGAAAGGATTCTGATCCCACCGAAGGCCAGACCAGACTCGACTTCGGACATGGCCGCCTCATGCCAAAGCGCTTCTTGCACAATGCAGGGCTGAAGGTAACCATGTCAGCTGTGACAGTAATGCCAACTCTCCGTTACATAAGGCTACACAGTACGAATCCCAATAAGGCAAGCAGCTCACCCAGATCTACTCTCTACCCCATACCCGTATCCAATTTTTATGTCAAAGGATCCCCAGCCTCGGGGTGTTCTTCGCGTGTACTTCCCTCTTTGGAAGTCCTTGCATATGTAACACGGTATAGCAACACCTTGATCTTTCTCAGAGTAACGCCACCACATCCAGACTCACGGCGCCATGCACCGAAACAGCAAACGCTGTCTGCAGAGGTAGGCGCTCGCCGCCTTACGGAGCCATTTTCTAAGCGAAGCAACGCCATCGTCGTCACGGAGTCGAAGACACAAACAGAAGCAGAGAAAACGGCTGGCGTTCAAGTGTCACGCCAACTACTGCAGCCACAAAGTCACGATGCTTTCGCACTATAGTCCAATTGCCGGAGGCGCATGGACTGTCAAAAGTGAGGTCTAGATCCTAGCAATAGCCATGATTGTACAGGGCAGGAATCCCGTCGCAGCATGAGGTTCGTGCTGGCGACTGTTTGATTCATGTAGCCCTACCCGAAGGGCAAGGCTGATTCGCGAGAAGCATTGGGACGACAAGCTCCCGTGTGAACATTGGCACGACGCCGCCTGGCTGGGCATCGAGAGGGAAACCTGGGAAGGGCGGAAGAAAGTAGTGCCTAAAGTCTTTCCGTGCTGTAAAAGTATTTTGTGAACGATATGCCTCGGTGTAATCGATCGCAAAAACTTTCACTTCTGGTCTAGGTGCGAAGGCGGAGTGAAGTGGAGGACTTGAAGTTAAAATCCCGCTTAGGACAGAGGATTGTGGATATAGGGCGCATCGCACTTTTGGAGATGGAGTCGTCCAAGATTTCTCTTGCCTAAAGTGACCTACGTTCGGGATTGGGTTTGCAGATCTTATCGTGAATCGAAGTAGGTGATGACTTTACATCGTGACTACTGATATGAATGGTCATCTACGATCGTGAAGTTGGTATACGCGGCGCGATAGGGCAAACAGGCGATATCGACGGACGCGGCTGATACGCGGCTATAGAGGGTGGAAGAAATGTTGACATGACAGCCGTGCGGATCTAACATCGTGATCCAGTCCGGTCGTCAGGTCGGTTATCGGTCAGAAGGTCATTTTGGATCAGACCTAGGGGTGTAGCAACCGGATCCTGCGTACTGATGGTTCGCTTGGCTTTGCCAATGCCGTTTGCTTAAAGGTCCGGATATCCCAACGCCAGATGGAGTGGTCAGTGTTACAGATTGGAAGAGAACGAGACGTGGGGCTGGACCTGCCTACAACCCATACCTCCTACCACCGCCTCTCAATTTTTCATCTGAATGGAGCGCAGCACCGCTCTCCACGTTCCGGGTGGGCAGCATATGTTGCGGAGTGCAGTCCGCCGATAGTTCACAAGAGCGCCAAATGCGCGCAAACAGCGGCCCAGAGACGGCCAAAGAGCAGGAAGAACAGGCGATCCAGGTGCCCGCGCGACAGTTAGAACATGGAAGATGCCGAAGCGACCTGCAGCGCACGACTCAGAGCGCGCTTGTGGGAATGATGACATTCCGTCTGGGGTTTTGTGAGATAATGAAGCTCCGAAAATGCTGCCGGGGAGACGGCGCGGCTGTCTTGGGCTCCACCAGTCCACTGTCCTACTGAGATACGACGCGTCCTCTTGCGAAGCCGAAACTTTCGTTGTTGAGGTCACGATAGTCCGAGGTTCCTTGCAAGAGAGAAGAGCGGTGGGGACAAAAGGTCCGACTCGACGAGATTGGGAAACGGCGAATGTGGAAAGGGGACGTCGGGTTAGGGGAGGTGGAGGGAGAGAAGGAATGGAGAGTGCCGGGCATGTGAAAGGGTTTGAGACAAAACAACTGGTTAAGGGGTGTGCTATATGGGCAAAATCATCCTAGGTGCGGCTCTGCCATGGGAAAGTGAATGGATGTGCAAAAAGCTTGGTGGGGCAGGATTGCTTGGAAGGATTCGGAGGGTTGTTCGCGTAATTTCAGATCTGTGTGCCTCTGGCAGCGCTGTGCGATCTGGGTGATGCGCAGGCGCGTAGCTGATCTGCAGACGAGATTGCAGGCTAGGCCGGGACGGGAAGGCTTCCAGAAGACTTCTGTGCAGTAGGCGGTGGGACGGCGCCAGACGAGTGGGTTCGATGGTTTCTTGGTGTCGCTCGCGAGCGGGGCGGCTGTCTGCTGACGGTCAGAGCCATCATGGCGAGTCTGACGTGACCACAACCGCGGTGTGCAAAAGCGTGCTCGCGGCGAGCGAGGCACGAGGGGCGAGCAGATTGGTAAGAGGCCGTGGAGTTAAGGCGCATAAGACAAAAGATGTCGTGAGCACGTGCTCGGGGTTGGGTGTTGCGACAGCGGTGAGACGGCGGTTTCAATGGGATTCACAACACACGTGCGGCCATCACGGTGTGTCGCACAGCGTGAGCGGCGTTGTACAGCAACACACCAGCTGAACAGGGAGTCCTTGCAGGCGACTACTGCTACTGAGCGCGCCGGCAGTAGTGGAGCCAATACTTTCCACTGCCGCCAGCGCCGCCGCTACTTTGGACAGGCGTCTACATGTAGTTACAGAACAAGGGACGAGCGTCATTGTCCGCGTAGGGCGCCGGCTGCGCTGGGGTCGACCATCGCCGATGGGTTTTTGCGTTGGAGCCGTCTTCGGCATGCCGGCGGGCGCGAGACAAAGGCCGGCAGTCGGCATGATGGCATCGTTGAATGTGCTGTTTGCTGTGCCGAGAGTGTTGCTCTCACGCGACAAAGATAGCTTCACAAAAGAAAGAGAGGCGCTGGAGCTGGGTGCAGAGGCAAAACGAGGCGAACGTGGGCTGATGAGTGGGCGTCTTCTGGAAGCAGAGATGGAATCCCGGTGGAGCGTGTGTTTGACCAAGCCGGCCAATGGAACACGAGCAGGTGGAGGCGGTGTCTGCGACTAGCGCCCATCCAGCCTAGCGCAAACCTTGGATTGCAGTGTGGAAGCGGCGGCTCGCACGCGCCTTCTGTTTCATGGCGCACGGGTCAGGCGCTGATTGGCGGGCAGTCGATGGAAGGGCTGTAGAAGGGCAGCAGAAGAACCAAGGCGATCGCCCAGCGACGACACCGCAGCGCAAAGCACTCTGCGCACTACTTTCGAGCCACTTTGCAGCAGCCTCTCCCTGCCCGTCTCCGCAGCAGTAGTCGCAGCGCCCGTTGGCGACTAGGCTGGTGTAGTTAAACACGCCAGCGCTCGGTCTCCTCCCATACCCTGCCAGTCCTTATTGCCGGCTACTCGACTCGCCAGCGCGCTGCCTATCTGCGTGCGAGCCTGCCCATCCTCTGCTGCTGCTGTCCCGTTGTACTACTCACTACTCCCCTCCCTCCCGTGCGGCTGGCTGGGCGTTGCTTCTGTCTCTTGCTTGCCTTCTCTGCGACCTATCTTACCTTACCTCACCTTGCCTTTGCCTGCTCCGACCTCACCTCATCTTGCTTGGCCTGCCTCGTGTTTGGCCTCGCTCGCCTCGCATCCCATCGCACCCCAATCCCCAACTCCCACCACCCAGCACCGCCGTCGCCGACAAAGACCCGCGATCGCATTCCACCGCCCGCATCGGCCAGCACGCGTCAAATACGGCGCAATCGGCCCTCGACCCTCGCCCTCGCTGCATATTTCTGCCTGCCTTTCGGCCTCTTCAACCACCAACCGACGCTTCGGCCATAATCTTAATTCGCCTTCCCACCAGTTTTGCATCCGCCGCCCGTCTACTCTCTATTAGCATCCCTACAGGCGGCGCACGCACGCACAGCTGCCCTGCCCTATCGCTCGCAACCACCCGTCGAGACCCAGCCGTGTCGTCGTACACAGCTCTTCCTTGCCGCACCCACCACTCCGACTTCTGCTGCAGCCCGCACACCATCCTCGCTGTTTCGCGTTGAGTCACCGTGCCTGTGCCTGTCGTGCTACCCATTCCTCCCGTTGGGGCGCACTGTCACCTGCCAGCAACCGACACTACCCTTCCGGCTTCTACTTCGACCCTGCATGGACTTGAGCCGCACAAGCAAACATCAAGCTCCCCTGCCCTCTCCCGCAAGCAAGGTCGCATCCCACTTCACGTCATACAACACCTGGAATTCGACACACCGAGCACCCTCCGCGCAACACCTACCGGTTTGACGGCGGACGTACAAGTGAGACGGCAACTGGGCCCGTCTCCCTCACTTCAAACTGGCTTCCGTCCAGCTACCTGTGCGTGTTGGAGTTAGCCTCCAACGCCGCAAAGCTGCTGCCAGCAACGGTTGCAAGAACACCTTCTGGAACGTTATGGTCACGCGAAAGCCCTCTGCTACATCACAGTTCACATCATCTTCCACGAACTCGTCCCGGTGCTCTTCCTTGTACCCGCCTTCTGCATTGACCGACGGCTGGTCAGCAGACGAGGCGGACGAAATGTCGGCGGACGACTCTCCTCCGCCGCAGCCCTTGAGCGTTGCTATACCCAAAGTCGCCGGCGCACACGGACCCTATTGCCCTCGGAGACCCAACTTGAGGGAAATCTTGGCCAACACATCACCTTCGCCATGGACACTCGCAGCTTTCATGGCGTACTTGTCGAATAACCACTGCCTGGAAACTCTGGAGTTCACTATGGACGCGGGACGTTACAAGAAACACTACGCAAAAATGCTCTCAAAAGCAGACGAAGGAGAAGCACCTCCAGCAAAGGACAGGGAATACGTGCAGCTCCTCTGGACCAGGTTGATCGATGCGTACATTCAGCCAAACGGCTCTCGGGAAGTAAATTTGCCTTCAGAAGTCCGTGACCCTATACTCAACCTCGAGATTGGGGACCTTCCTCCTACACCTGAAAAGTTGGACCCCGCCGTGTCGAAGATCTACGAGCTTATGGAGGAATCTGTTCTGGTGCCTTTCATTAACAGTTGCTATCCCCAAAGCGCGGCACCGACCGTTTCTTCGATGCCTGTAAACGCATCCTCGGACAGCCTTTCACATGGAAGCCTTTCCAGCGAGAAGAGTGCGCCTCAAACCTTCAAACGACACGGACGACACGTGCGGAGCTCTCCTCCGCCACAAACTGCAGTTGAGCCTTATGCTCACACATACTCTGCTCCCTCGATGCTCAACCGCAAATCTGCACCTTCATCACTTACTACCACACTCCACAAGGCGAGGTTCAGCATGCGTCTTTCGCCCACAGCATCCACAAGCCCCAACGTCATCGCACCTTTTGCATCTGCCACTTCTGGCTCATTGGATAACGCTGGAAGCGCATCTGGCTCTGGAAACGCACCAGGAATGACAGACGACAGCACACCTAGTCCGACCAACGAAAGTCCAATGACACCGCCTACAAGCCCACCCATAGGTGACCTCGCCTCTCCGGTTGGTAGCCCCCGCCAGAGTCGCGATAGCAACAATATGTGGAAGAAACTTGGTCGTCTTAGTGGAATGAAAGTTGGCAAGAAGAAGAGCCACTCGGGGCTGAAGGAAGAGCAACAGTGACATTCGCTCTCGCCTTGCATTTTCAAGGCGTGATTTGCGATGCACATTTTGCCTCTTTTTTATCTTTGCTCCGAATTTTAGCGCAGCGTGACGACTGTTCAAATTATATCCTCTGCATATGAGCGTTCAAAATGGGCGGCGCAAATGGGGAAGACCGAGGTTTGGATAGGGATTCATGGGAAAGGGTTTCCGGAGGCCCAAGACGAGCTTACTGGAGTTTGGAGTTGTGCCCACCGTGGCAGGATTTGATGGGTTTTATCTTTAACGATGCAGAAACGAACATGAGGCTCTTGAGAGGGACGGAAATGGAAACGGAATGGGATTGCAACGGATCTTGAGGGTCGAGAAAGACCTCACTGCTTTCGAACCGCTCAGCATCGACGAGACGATGTCGAACGGGCGGCAAAGATCGAGGTCATTTGTTGCATTTTAGGTTATCCTTGACTTCTTTATCTTGATCGTATTCAACACGAAAGGAAAACCTCGAGTGGTTTTGCTTGCCTTGACAGCACTATTCTTTCCACAATCTCATATCAGCTCTTACTCAGTCTTCAGGTGTCTCACAAACACAAGACAACAAGTACCCACACTGTCACCGGTACAATGCTACAGCGCCGCCAGCACACATAATCACTCTCGCAAACTAACACCTGGCACCATCAAACTCGAACACTCAAAAAACACCGAAAGAACCTCCATACCGCCCTTATCTACCCAACCAACAATTTCTACACATTTTGTGCCGCGGCCTAAATTCATCCTGGCGACGTTGAATTGACTTTGTCCACCAGGGTCCTCGAAGGATTCGTTCGTTCGCTTGACTGCTTGACTCCAAAAGACCCTGGTCGTTGAAAGTCGAAGCAGTAGTCTCCGCGGACTTGCTAGAGCAACGGTTTATGGATTTTTATGTATAATAGGCGAGGTCGCAGGGACAAGACACTACTGCGACTGCTGATGGTCGTTGACCTTTGAAGTCTGACTTATGGGACCGCGAGACCCTGTGGCTTGAAAGGTTTTGCAGTGGGACGAAAGTCTGTTGTCGCTTTGCTTTTGTTTTGAATTATGAGATATGTAGGGTGCTTTTGGGCCTGTTGTGGCGTTTTAGGTGAGAGGAGGGGAGAAGGCTTGTTCCTGTGGTGCTGCCAACGCTCCGAGGCGTGTTTGCCTTTGCGTCTATGCCAGAGAGATGCGTATGGATTCTTATGAGAGTCGGAAGCCTCCATGACACTGGCTACCTAGTCTTATCTTCGACTTCAAATTTTGGTTTTTTGGTTGCTTGGTGGCCTAGTTTGCAGGTCTACCTCCGAATCTGCTGTTACGGTGCTCTGATGTGATGGTTGGTGTCGTTTTGACCAGCGATAGCAGCAGATGGCCCAATCGACATCATCAAGCATGTTGCCGAGAATTGAGCAACCCGCTCATCTACGAAATTGCATGGACCACGATACGCTTTCTCGCCATCACGTTTGTTACTATGCCAGCGGTGCAACATGCTACTTGAGTAGCGAGAGAGACCTGAAGAAAGGCTTTCGGGCTAAGACTGCCGATCGCAGCTCGTTTATCGCACACCCGCCAATCACGACGCAGCGCTCCCATGGAAGAGCACGTCACTCCTGATGTGGATCGGAGTGTTCTGCTGGCGCAGGCTTCACGCGGTGCGCAGTGCAAGGGCGTGCGAGTGTTGATCTCAGCACTACTACTGTCCGGGTGGGGGAGCGGCCGGCCTCTCTTCCACCCTCTGACTACGTACGGTATAGGCCGCGAAGAAGCGTTTGCGCTGCGACCATGATCACCGCTGCCCACTGCTCGCCGTCGCCAGCGTAGCCTGCCCTGCCTTGAGCGAGCGAGAGATGCGCAGAGCCGACCTTCGATATCGCTGTTTCCTCGACGCCGGCTAGAGCCTCAGACCCGCATACACAGCTCTCGGCGCATTGCCATCCTCCATCCTCCGCAGCACGCCTGAAAGCCTTCCACCATGCCATTTGGGCGGTTGAGTCCTGTCTCGGAGACTGACAGCGAAAGCTTGCACTCCGCTCGCACGCCCTCCATCGACCTCCGTCCACGCCCTCTCAACTTCTCGCGACCCAAGCCGCAAGACCTGCCTTCGTCTCGAAATATCAGCCGCGAGGGCCAGTATGCGACCTCCACCTCATCTTCGTCGAGCAATGCCGGCGGCAGTGTGCGCGGCTCAGGCGCATTCTATGAGCCTCCACCTTCGGTCAAGGTCCAAGATCTGCCCGATGAGCCTCACTTCGATTCGGACGAAGACAACGATGGCGATAGTGTGGCCACGTCCACCCGCTCTGCTGGTTCGGAGCTGGTATGGGATCCGGTCGCAGGTGAGCTACGCTCGAGACCTCCAGCAACCACGCGGAGAAACAGCGACTTCGATGCACAGCGCTCTGCCGCGCCGCGACGGCCACCCAATCGATCGTACGCGACAAATGGCAGTACCAAGACCGAAGCGGAACAACCATTGATGGCCGAGTTGCCTGGGGATACGCCTTCGCCTCACATCATTGCCCAACAGCGACAACAAACCCAGCCAAAACCGCAATTGCCCGTTCAATCGCAACCGCAGCCACAACCGCAAGGCAAAGAAGATGGCTCAAAACCCACGTTCGGTACCTTCGTACCCGAAAAAGCTCCTCGCATCGTCAAGCGCACATCCTTCGACCAGCAGTCCGAGCGCATGAGCATATCTTCAATGGACACCACCGCGCGCACAGCAAGTAATGGCGGTGAAGGCACCGGCAAGACAGCCGGATGGGAAGACACGCGCAGTATCCACACGGCTTCAGAGAACGGAGACCAGCAGAGCAATGGTGGTGGCGAATGGAAGAGCTCCACATACGATGTTAGCAGTCTAGGCGAGAAGAAAATTGCCAAGCTTAAGAAGAAGGGAATCAACCCGCAGCTATACATGGAGATGAAAGCTGCGCGAGGCGGCAAAGGGAAGCTTGTTGGACCGCTGGTGGGTAATACGTATATTGGATGAGAGTGGCGTACGCTAAGGGAACCGGCTGAACCTGTTGCGCGGTCGAACTCTCCAGGATACAGATATACTACGATCAGAAAAAGATTGCAGATCTGTTGGACGCGGAACAAGCAGAGTAGGGACAGAAGGGCTTCCAGAGAAGGAAAGGCTTCATTGAAGTCTCATGATAGACACGAGGCAACGCCAATTGTAACGAGCAAAATACCAATACTGGACAAGGGGACCAAGTTAGATGTACCACTCATCTTGGAAATTGATTTCCTTTCACCTCACTTTGATATTCGTCGGATATTTCAAGTCATTCCTGAGCCCACTGCTTTCATCCGCCGTATACGCTATCAATCATTGATATCAGTTTTATTGTCGATGCGTGTGATGCTGATATGCGACTCGTGTAGCGGACTGTGAAAAATTTTAGGGATAAGTATTATTTTACCGCAAAATGCATCATCAAATAGGCCGGCTGGCCCAATGGCAAGGCGCTTGACTACGAATCAAGAGATTGCAGGTTCGATCCCTGCGTCGGTCATCCATCGCTCCCCACCTCAGCGGCGCTGGGGTGGGGGCGATTTTTGTTTCATTCACTTACATCCTTTCAAGTCCCGTGCCGCTATATCAATCCGTGGGCTGTTTCACTGGCCGTGGATTGAGGGCAAGCAAAATTTTGCCGAATACCTCCAAGCTAAAGTTGGCAAGCGACGGACTGATCGCATGTACAAGTTATGAAAGCAAAGCAGAGAGCTTCCTGATGGCAGAAAGTACGTATGCTACCCAGTCGCCGAAGTTCACCGACAGCTCAACCTTCTAGTGAGACACAAAGCAGAACAAAGCAAAAAGAAAAGAAAAGGAACAGAGCAAGTAAGCAAGCATCCAATCAATCGACCAATCGCTTAGTCAAGAATAGAAAGATGCCTCTTCGTCTTGGTCGGCTTAGAAGACTGTAGCTAACCAACCACCCACTTGTCGTACTGTCCTGGGGTCAAGGGTATAGGTCTATCAAAAGGAATGGAGATTCTTGCCATGTCATGCGACTCCTATGGATATTCCTCCTTAAGCATGCAATCGAACATGTGCTCCCTGATGCGGATGCGGTCTATCGGCTTCTCCTTGCGTAAGTAGCAGGCTTCTTAGAAAAGGTCCTAAACGAATTAAGTGCATCTACTTCGGCGATCTACTAATGGCTGGTAGGATACACGTCGCTATGAGTAGAAGCGTTAACGATGATGTAGTTGGTAGGACTAGTCTCTCCTTACATGTATCTAAGGATAGCGCGACCAACGACATCGCGATGTTACCAAGGCTGTAGGGCGACTGATTGTGGGCTCGCATAAGGTCTACCTGTCCAGCTCGATATAGCCTCATCTTATGCTTGTCGATGACGCAGACAGGCATGCTTTCTAAAGCGAAACGCACAAACTCGGCGATAGCGTAGGGGTAGCAGTTCTCGATTCCGACGATAGTAAGCAGTAAGGACGGAATACCCTTCTAGATCTTCTTCTAGGCAGCGGTAAGATCGTTCAGCTAGTCAATTTTGCTGTCAGACAGGTCGAACTCGATATAGGCGTAGTAGATATAGGTGAAGAGGTAAGCACTTATATATATGCAGAGGTATAGCGCTATACCGAGCTTGGCGAGCGGCTTCTTAACAGCTCTAAGACTAAGTATGAATCTTTGAATCATGGTAGTCACTACGATGAACTCCTATTCTATTAGCGTATGGCTACCCTTAGACAGCATCTTCAACTCGGTAGAGAAGCTAGGCTGCTTATTGATTAATGAGCTAAAGATGTTAGTGATGATCTCGGTAGGCAGGTTGAGTTTAAGAATGTCTGCGAGCTCTAGGCTCTGCTTCTGTAAGAGGGTAGTAACAATTTTTATGTCCTAGACGTTAGCGAGGGCGGCGGCTTGCTCCTATATCTTCTAAAGCTATCGGCGCATAAATGCTACTTCGTGCTATATAACTGCTCGTCTCTGGACATGAAAGCTATAGACAGAAGCCTGGAATGGCGGCTGGTCGGTGGTATCGTCCTTATCATTAGAGATGAAGATGACAGAGCCTCGGCAGACAGGAGCAGTAGTGGCACGGGTTAGGGATTGACTGCGTTCGAACAGAATAATGGGATTGGCCACGCGCCTGTCGGCCCTGATTGCCCTGTCGCTCATTTACGTCGGAGTACTCGGTGGTTGAGGAGCAGGCTGCGGCGATGCTAATGTACGCTTACGCTTCTTTGTTTGTCCGCTCATTATGGCATGTTAGTAATAGGGTATTGGTATTGCCTCACATGCAGTGGCAGGTATGCGATCCTGCTAAGTGAAGTTAAGTGAGAGAAAATGAAGTGAAGCGAATAGAAGAGCGCGGAAAAGTACCACGCACGTGGTCGCCAGGTCAATTAGATGACACAGACAGTCACATAAGACAGGAGCAACCGGTTAGAGCAACAAATAAAAGCTCGACAATGACACCACCTTTGTTTTCCCTCACCACATCAGCATATCAGCACCTTTTCACGAGGCCAGAGTGACCAGTTGGCAGTCGTGCCAGTCGTGGTGAACGTAATTTTCTCCCTTCTATTGAGAAGATACAATCTGTCCTGACACGTGCAATGCGTGGAACAAGTCATCGATCTCTTCCGTGCTGCACACTCCAAGCTGTCCCGGCTTAGCACGATCATCAACAAGGCCATGCTCCGTCGGCCCTAAATTGTAGGAATATGCATACAAATGCTCTCTGCGGTTGAGTTCCTTGCACAGCGCTGCAGCGCTCCTTTCCCACTCGTTTCCGAGCTGCGATTCTGAACCCCCGAGACCGTGTTCTTGCAAGAAGCTTACCGTGTCGAGGACATGAGTCCTTCCTTGGGAATCAAGAGTCGCAAACCCATAGCGAAATCTGCGCAAATTTTCGTAGCACCACACGATGGTCCACTGCCCTTCGCTGAGCGGCTGAGTAGGCATGAACGGACTGATCGAGGCGGCTGTGTTGCGTCTGGCAATGGCAAGGAGCTCGGCCGGTATTGGATCGACGGCAAAGTCGCTCTACGAAGTGTCAGTGTTGGTGGCTGCGATCCTCGATCTTGTAATAGGCGGCAGAAGAAATACGCTCAGTGGGCTCTAGGAGCCAGTTTCGGGTCTCGCATAGATAAATTGGACTACACCAACATTGATCACGGCCAGAAAACTTGCTAGGGATGCTTGGGTTTGAGCTAGCCTTGAGCGACAGACGGCGCAAGATTGCTAGCATTGCTTTACCAGCGTTGATGGTACCTCCTTGGGCGCTGCTGCCGACGAGTTTCGGCAAGAGAGTGGATAACTTCTCGACTGCTTTGGCGGGTGATAGGAGAGCGTCGCTCAGTGAAAGCGTGAACAACTCAGCATCTCGACATGAAGCTAAGTCGTTGCCGTACATAACACGGGACCGAGTAACACGATACGTTGCGGGCCTTCTGTGCTCGCGGCCATCTAGGTTGTGACCATTGAAATTGATGTACAACAGCTGCGTGACGGAGCACTGCCGAAAACGTGGAAGCCGCGATATCGGGGAGCTCCATGGCTTTGCGCATATGTTTCCCTCTGGGTTGACTGTAAGGTCGTCGCGGAAATCGCGATGCTTGAAGAAACTGCGTGAGTAGAGCTCTGGTGCCGTGAAGTTTGTGATGCTGGTGCCGTCGATACAAGGGATGAACTCACTTAGCTCGCCGACTTGATGTCTGCCAAGGTGCAGTTCCTGGACACTGTGGGCGTCGACTAATGTGTGAAGCCCATCAACTGTAAGATCGTCCATGTTCGGTGACCACAATGTTCTTAACTTTCCGCCGCCACTGCTGGCAATTTTTACAATTGCTAGTACGTCGTCCATTTTGCGGTTTCGAAAGGGGATCTGAGCGGAAGGCCAGACGCTGTTAAGAATGGCAGCATCTAAAGTCGGCAAAGAATCCAGTCCATTGATATCGGGATGTGGCTCTTCGTCAGCTTCTACTACTTCATCATGATATTTCCGGTAGTGCAGCATGTGACCACTCGCATCAACGATAGTTCTCCAATCAAGAAGCCCCTCCCGCCATGTCCAGACACGGTCTATGATGGCGTACTTAGGATTTCCCACATCGGTAATGTCGAATACGAGAATGCCATGCTTGATGCCATCATCACGCAAGAAGTCGCACTGAATCGATTGCTCGGGAACGTCGAACTGTCGGTCTTCAGCATAGGTAGAACCTGATCCAAGCAGTAGGCAGGTGGTCAAGAAGGGGAAGTCGACGCCCTAGTCAGCGAGTCAGTCTGATAGCGTCGCATCGCATCATGGGCGACATTGAGGATAAGCTGTGCACGTAGTAGGGGCAGTATCTCCTAAGGCTGGAGTGCCCATTCGTCTCATCGCATGGATCACATGGATCGCAAAAGCGACGCCATGGGTGAATTAGTCGGCAGAATATGAGATGGTGGCGGACGTCTGCCCAGGGGCGTCTCCGAAGGCGACATCGTTGAACCAAGCAGCAGAGCCTCCATGCCTGTACAATCGTTGCCCTTATGATGTGTGCGAGTACCTCCTACAGGAGAGGCTGGCTCGGCTGGTTGATCACTTGGTCGCGGAGAAGCGGGCGTCGTTGCGCCCAGCATCTCCAAGCACAGGCCAAGAATAAACAAACCCTGGAGCCTCGTTGTGTAACTCACCTGCCTTGCACAGGCATATCGCGACATCTTTGTTTTTATTTTCGCATCTCCCGGTTTCGTGTACGAACCACCAGACCAGGAAGAACCAAAAGCGATTCCAGGACCCTTGTTGTTATTAGAGCTCGGATCGTGTCTCGGTCGTTGAACATTGGCCTCCCAAAGAGCGACATTCAGGGCAACGGCGAACTTCATATGAGCACTTCAGCACTACAGAAACACCTTTGATCTCCACTCTGGACACGAAGAACACCCAGAACACTCGGCTCAATGGGCCCACGCTACCGCTCCCTCTCAGGGAGTTGGATTGACCCCGAGAAACAACGATTACAAGCCGACATGGACTCCGACGACGAGGCACCCTCACTCGTCGCCTCACGAGGGGCTAGTGGCTCACTCGATCCTATACTCGGCAAGCCGACATCGCCTTCCTTCCGCAACAGCCTACCGAGCATCGCATACCAATTCCCTCGAAGACGATTCACCCGCTACTTCACCTGCTTCATAGCAACGTCGCTCCTCATATTCATCTTCCTGCTCGTGAACGCGAGCTGGGCTAGCCGTGCGGAGGTCTCGCTAGGGATTAAGGACCCACCTTCAAAACCGGCCCCATGGGAGCAATTTCCGTTCTTGAAGAGATACCATGGTGGAATAAGGACGCTGGTGAGCAGAGCGGACAACGTGCCTGAGTACCCCGTTGCAGAAGACGAGGAGGCGAAGAGGCTGGAGATGGCCGCTGAACAGCGGAAGAAGGAGGACGATGCGGCTTTGAAGGGCGAGAAGGGCTTTGGCAAGAGGGACGAGGCTTGGAAACAGATGAGCGCCAGATTTGATCCTTTCGCTGGGCAGATCGATGAAAAGCACGAGAAGAGGGTGGAATGCTATGTGGACACCAAGACTAAAGTACAAGTACCGCACGTGCTTGGGTACAAGGGCGTAACGCAGGGCTTCCCTGAGCCTGTGATGGGATCGGCTGAGCTGCTTGGCCTGAAAAATGACATGTGCTTTGAGCGCTACGGTCGTCTTGGCCCGTACGGATTTGGCTACAGCAGGAAGTTTGGAGGCAGTGGAGCCGGCATGGAGGGCGACAGGGAGGGTTCCGAGAAGGTCTGGGGCGATCAATTGGAGATCGATTACACGAAAGTTCACTGGGCCGAAGCTCAGGAGACATGCATGGAAGCGAACAAGGATAGATTCAGGCCTGCCAAGAAAGGCAAGAATGATTTCTTCAAGATCATGGGCGCTGGCGGACCGAAGAAGGAGACCGAGGAAGAGAAGCCCAGCGAGAAGACCAAGAACGGAAAAGAGTACACTCCCAGGACTGCCGTCATTATTCGCACTTGGACTGGATATGAGTATGATCCTGAAGACATCTTCTACCTTCGAGCTCTGATAAACGAATTGTCCATTCAGTCGGGAAGCGAGTACGTCGTACACTTCCTTATCCACGTCAAGGACGACAACATGCAAGTCTGGTCCGACGAGGAAACTTACCAACGCGTGCTGGACGACTCATTACCCGAAGAGTTCCGAGGCATGGGAACGCTTTGGTCAGAAAGACAGATGGGTCTCATCTACGGCGGCGTGCACGACAGCATGTACCGTGACTTGCCAGTTCACGGTGCCTACAGGAGCACATACATGCCTGTCCAGTACTTTGCGCACCAGCACCCCGAATACGACTTTTTCTGGCACTGGGAGATGGACATCCGCTACACCGGCCACTTTTACCACCTCTTTAACCAAGTCTCATCTTGGGCAAAGGAGCAGCCACGAAAGGGTCTCTGGGAGCGCAATGGCCGCTTCTACGTTCCCTCCGAGCATGGCAGCTGGGAAGACTTCCGCCACATGGTTCGCTTACAGATCGAACACGGCACATCCTCGAAGCAAAATGTCTACGCCAAACTCGCCTCTGACGCTGGCGTCAAGGACCCGATGGACAAAGATGGCCGCCGCTCCGAGAAACCCATCTGGGGCCCCACACCACCCACGGGAGAAGGCGACAGCATCGATATCGATGAGAAGCTCAACCCTCCCACCTCATACGACAAAGACGACTACGAATGGGGCGTCGGCGAAGAAGCGGACTTCATCACTTTCAACCCTCTCTTCGACCCCAGCGGCACAAACTGGATCCTCGCCGAAGACGTCACAGGCTACAACACCTCCCAAGGCTACCCTCCGCGCCGCACAGCAATCATCACCGCCTCGCGCCTCTCCCGCCGCCTGCTCGAGACCATGCACCGCGAAACAGCCCTCAAGCGCCACACCATGTTCTCCGAAATGTGGCCTGGCAGCTGCGCCCTCCACCACGGCCTCAAAGCCGTTTACGCACCCCATCCAGTCTACATCGACCGCGCGTGGCCCACCTCCTACCTGGCGGCGATCTTCAACAACGGCCGTAACGGCGCTGCAGGTGGTGCTAGGACATCTGTCTTCAGCGACGAAAGACAGCACAACTTCTTGGGCACGACTTGGTACTATCACGCCGGTTTCAGCCCGAACATCTGGAAGCGGTGGTTGGGCTACAAAGTCGATAACGATGGTGGCGAAGAGGAGGAGCTGGCTGGGGAGGGCAGGATGTGTTTACCGCCGATGATGCTGCACCCTGTCAAGCAGGTTGACCTGGTGTTTGAGCATCAGGCTGGGGAGGGGTAAGAGGAAGTACATATGTGTAGTCAAAGTATTGGCTTTGTATATTCATGTCTAGAAATGCATAACGTTTGTTTCTGGATCATATGATCGTTTTGTCCTTCGCCTTTTCGCCCCGGAAGCTGAATGGGCAGCGCAGTGTTGATGCCGGATTGATTGATTTTGTCAATTCTCGTATTCACTTTCGCTAATGTCACAAGGGTATCTCGTTCATTCACAATCCTCGGTTCCGCGGCGATTGCTCCCAATTTGCCGTGTCGTAGCCGATTCTCTCAATTTTTCTCCTCGTCTCCGCTCGCAGGCGCCAGGCCAGAGTAATCCATCAATGACCTCAGTAGCTGCCACTACCGATGCTCCTCATACTTCTGCCGGACAAGAAACAGTGAAAGAAAATCAAGCGTACTCACCATTCTCGAACTTCTCGGCGCTGTAGAACCTGGCCTTGACCGCGTTCTCAGCGAACGTCATGCCATCCGTGCCCTTGCAGGCGTTCAACGCACTGATCTGGTTGGTGAATTTGATGAAGACATCATCGTTGCCGCCATTCTCCTCTCTCCAGATGAACAACCTCTCGATCGGACCGCAGGTCGTGGAGAATTGCTCGCCAATCTCTTGCATGAGATTCTTTTCCTCAATTTCGTACGCGACGTCGAGTCCTTCCAGCATGCCTTGCAATTTGACGACGTTTGAGATCAGACCAAAGTCATCATCGTCTGCGGATTGGACTTTGTTCTTTTTGCCGCCCATGATTTTACCGATCTGTTGCGACCATTTCCCGTCACTTCGCTTCTTACGCTTGGTGGGTTGTGCAATCAGAGCTGTGGTAATGCCCTCGCCTCTGGCTCCGAGACCCTCGCCCTTCTTCCAGCCCATCTTGGCCATCATACGAGCACCGAAGTCGCGTTGGCCTGGCATCTTCGAGCCTTCAGCAGTTGGCGCGGGTGACTGTGATTGTTGGACCGGTGTCGATCCAATCTGAGCACGCGCATCCTCACGATCGAGTAAGGCATCGACTTGTGATTCCGCCAAGTTGTAGCGCACAGGTGCTTTCGAGATGGTCGAAGTGTCCTTTGGCTGCGCCGGTGACAGGGTTGGACGGGGAGCTTCAATGGCAGCAGGAGGTGTCGGCTGTGCCAGCGGCATTGTTGGACTTGGGGCGGTAATAGTAGGAAGGGTTGCGGGTGATGTGCCAGCGCCCTTGTTCATTTGCACATATTTTGCTTTCCATTCTGCCAACTTGGCCGAAGCCTCAGCTGGTGTGGGCCTTGGGGATGGCGAGCGAGACGACTGTCGGACCTCCTGTGGTGGCGTTTCGCGTATGCCGGCCATCCGTGACCTGCGCAAGAAAGCGTCTTCGCCTGTCTGATCCTGCGGGACGGCACCCTTTGTGGGCTGCGAAAGTTGCGGGTAGTACTCGTCGTTGTCGATGTCCATGTGATGTGGGCCGACAGAAGGAGTGACACTGCGGGCAGAAGCGGAGTTGATATTGGACGGCGGAGCGAACATGCCTGCTGAGGGGTGAGCGAACGCCAACTTGTGGCATTGAGCAGACATACTGTTTTTCGCAGCGGGCTTCTCGGCTTTCGCCTTTTTTCTCTTCAACTTGTGACTCTGTCGGTGTACGTAGCGCACCCAGTCGTCCCTTTCCGCGGCCTGCTCGCTCGAGCCTCGGTAGTCTGCGATGTTCGTTGCCCTGAACGGATCGTAAATGTCATCCCAGTTGATTTCCCTCACTTCTTGCTCTGACTTGTGCTTTTTGCTCTTATGCTTCTTGCCGCCACGTCCGTTGAACTTGCGTTTGTGGTTTTCGGCGTAGATTTCATCTTCTTCGTGGTTGATGCGATTGAGGATGTCTTCATACGATGGGCCTTGACTCGCTGGCCGTTGTTGAGAGGTGCGACTGGTTTGTTGTGGGTCCGGTGAACTAGTATCTGCTGTGCCTGCATCTGCACTTGCTACCCTGCCTGCCGTGGTGCCTGGTGCTGCGCCTGTGCCGGGTGGGAATTTGGGCCCCGACTGTTTTGACTTGCCTTTCTTTTGCGCTGGGCGCTGGAGAGGTTTGAACTGAAGGGGAGCTTGAGAGCCGCGTGAGTTAGACGGCCTAAACGGAACAAAGATAACATGGAACTCTACCGTTCTTTTTCTTGGGCTCTGCAGGCTCTTGGGCCTTTGGCTTCATTTCATATTTGACAGGCTCGGCGCTGATCACACCACCCTCCTGGGGGTTCAGAAGGTCTCCATAGAGAGCGTACGTTAGGCGCGGCTTTTGTTCAGCCGGCGGGTCAGACATATTGGTGTGAGATGCGCGATAGGATACAGCGAGTGCGATGATGCGCCGGCGCGAGTGACAATGTCGAGTGTGCCCGGTGGCGTGGTGTGAGTCTGCGGACGAGGTGAGGTTGGCAGTGAAGTGCGCCGTGGTCGTGGAAGTCGCGAACCAGCCGCGCCTTCCTTCCGCTTCCAAGCTCACTTTCACTGACCCTAACCCTGGACACTGCCATGTTCATCAAATGTTCACAAGCCGGCAGCCTTGCAGCCAGCCAGCTGCACGACTCTCTCTCCGCATTCTGGTTTGGCGTTTTGTTGATGCATCGCGAAAAAACATACCGACCCGCCATCGCCAATCACCACTTCGAACACGCATACACGCCGAGACTCGCTCACTCAACTCGCCGACCACGCGGGTGAGCGAGCATGTCGACTTCTCCCGCACCCGACACCGCTGGCCGCGAGCAGCGTGCCCTGAGAGGAGCTTCAGTCCGCAACCCGCGACGCAGGCAGAGGAACGACTCGGACGGCGGTGCTCGCACTGCTCCGCGACGAAAGCGCAGCAAGATCTCCCAGGACGCGTTTGTGTCGCGCGACGACGAGCCAGAAGATGCATCGCACGCCGAAACACCCGCGATGAACGGTCACGCGCACGCCGCAGTCGCGAAGACTACGAGGTCGCTCAGCGGAGCTTTCAGAGAGGCAACACCGCAAATGGACACGGAGCTTGTGGTCAGAGGAGGAAAGAAGGCGACTGTGAAGAGAGCGACTCGCGGCGACGGCGCACAGGTGCTCACACAAAACATTAACTACTCGGTCAAGAGCTTACCCTCAACACCACGCGCTTTGAAGAGAGCTGGAGTCGAGTTCCGCGGGAGTCTGGCCACATCTACCGGCCAGGCATTGGCTGTCACAAGAGAACATGCATACGTTTGGGAGTATGGAAGCCACGCGCCAGTCACAAATCCTCGAGTGTTCGACTTGCCATTCCCGGCCAGGGAGTCGGAGCCTGTACCTTTCGGCGCATTGGTCACGAGCGGCATGACCACCGACACAGGTCTAGTCCTGATCTCGGCCACCACCGGGCAGGTCGTTTTCCACGAATCTATTGAACGGGCTGCGTCTATGGGTCTATTCCAGGAGCGCAGGCCTGGTGTAGAGGGCACACTCGGAAGCATTTTCTCGGGCGAGCATGTATCGAACATCACCTCGGCGGACTCGGCTGGATTCATTATCACATTTACCTCTGGAAGGATTGCACAATTGACATTACGAGATATCCAAGGCAAGCCACGCATCGAGGCACAGTTCTTGCGTGAAAGCTCACAGGAGAAATCAAGCTGGTCAGCGACTTTCAAGGGTTTCCTGGGCGCTGGAGCTTGGAAGTTGGACGTTGCAGCGGTTCATACAAGAGCTTTGGGTCCCAGAGGCCAGATGCAACTCATTGCGGCTACTGAGAATGGTGTCTGCAAGATCTGGAATATGGACTGGAGTGGCAGGGCAGAACACAGAGGCAACATCGACTTCCGGGACGAGTTCGTCCGCGAGTTGAGAGCGACACAATCACCGGAAAGCCACGGCTCCGTCGAACCAATTGCGTTGATGGACTTTGCCATTGTTGAGCAACCCGATGGCATACCAGCCTCCGAAGAGTGGACTGTCGGAACGGATAAGCCTGTCGACCTGCTTGTACTGGTCAGAATAGGCCCTCCTGATCTGCAGCAATACTTTTTGATCGAGACCAGTCTCAAGGGCACCAAACCCGAAGTCAAACAGGTCATATCGATATCTCCCCATCAAGGACCAAACGCAACAACAACAACAACAACAAACACCCCCAGTCTCTTGCTGCCCAAGCCCGAACACACCGCCTATATCGTTTTCGAGGACAGCATTGTACTCGTCGCAACGTCACAAACAAATTCGGATCCGGAAGCACAACTCCATGACGCGTCTTACATCCAGCCGGAGAATTTCGAAGACGCTGTACACTTACGCAAAAACAAAGACCTGGCGTTCCTTGGAGCTGCAGCTGAGGATGCAAAATCTGGTCAAGCATCATGTGTCGCTTTTGTACAGGGCGCCGGATTAGTCAAATTCTCGGCTCATGATGCCAGCAAATCACCTGAGCATTCAGAAATTTCTGTCAAGAGCAAGATCGAGCAGGCTGTCTTCTACGGAATGCTACAAGACAACATCTTGGATCTCGCTCGCCATGTTCCCAACCCTGAATCGATTGAAGAGGTCGAGGAAGCCGCATTGGCTATCAGCGACGAGATTCTGAGATCTGACACCTCGTTCATCCCCACGCCACCGACTTCGATCGAGGCAAATCTGGCACGAAGGTCTCAAGCTCTTACTGCCCTTGTCACACATCTTCGCCACACTTATCCTCCCTTATCGCATGTGGCAATGTGGAGACTTCTCTGGGATGCTGAAAAGCTTGCCGCAGGCCAAAACCTCTGGCAGGACTTTGAGAAGCACCTTGAGGCTGCTACAAGCAAGGGTAAGAAGAGGCCAACGCTGTTGCATGAGATCAGCTCATTCCTTCAAGATCTGGCTCCCTTCGTACCTGCTGACGCAAGTCCTGATGATCGCGTACGCGCCATGTTCGTGAGCCGGCTGGCATACCTCGACAAGTTCCTTGTTTGGGCGCATCTAATTGTGGCCAGCGTCAAGAGCGAGAAGCAAAAGTCCCAAGAGGACTTGCTGAGACTGCTTTCTGAGGCCGACGACGTCTGGCTGGGTGTGCTTGAGACTGCGTACAAGTTCCGCACCGAAAACGCACAGCTCTACGGTATCAACCCCGAACAACTCTCGGAAGGCGTTTTGATCGATGCAAAGGACTACCACGACCTCGGAGAGTTTTGGACGTCCTCTGATTCGATGTTGAAGGAGATTTTGAAGATGACTGCGCTGGCTCGAACATCGGCCGAGGAAGTTTATGAGACTGCGGAAACCGAGACTTCAGCCGCCTTCGCCAAGCGTATCGCTGCGGAGAATCCGCGTTTTGTTGTGTTGATTTGTCAGGCTTTCCAGGAGCGCATCAACTGGACAAGATCGAGAGGATCACAGCGCTACCAGGACAAGGCAGACCAGCTGAGTATATCGTATGAACAGCAACGTCACGATCAGATTCGCGCATTGTCGGGCATCGGACAAACCAATTCTGCAATGGCGCTTGCAGAGAAATACCGCGACATGGATACACTTACGGAGATTATCGTCGCAGAGTCGCAGTATCTGCTCGAGCAATCTGTCACCGCCGCCGCAGAGGAAAGAACCATCATTGACAACGAACTCGAAGAGATGAGTGCTCGTGTCAGCCGCTACTTCAATCGCTTCCAGGACGACTGGGCAAACGCCTTCTTCAACCAGGGCTTTTCCGGAGACCAGGCTGGTCACACGCTTTCTCAGGGTCAAACGCTCTGGGAAGATTACCTTGGACGCTATCTTCGTGCCGATCCCTCGCGCGCGAAGATATGCTGGATCAACGACATCACGTCAGGCGAGGACTACAAGCATGCTAGCCAAATGCTCGCCGAGGCAGCAACACAACGCGAGGAGCAACTCTGGAGCAAGAAGGTGGAGCTTTCATTGGCCAAGCTCTCGATGCTAGCAGGCGATGAGGCTAATGGCGGTCATGACGCCCAAAACTCCGCACGCGCCGAGCTGGTCATGCAGAGCGAGCTGAAGATTGTTGACGTCCAGGAAAAGCTTTATCACCACATCCTCCCAGAAGTACTCCATGCCCTGGATCAACGTGCCGAAGTAGAGCTCGCCATGGAACGGTTCGGCCAGGGCGCTGGGACCTACTCCATGCTGCAACGTTTGCTTGAGGCGAGCCTTGCCAAGCTACTTCCTCACCAGACCCTCGAATTGGAAGAGCTCATCGATGTTCTGACTCTCATCGACCCTGTCCGCACAAGCAATCCCGACACCGACATCCACGGTGAAGAGTTTTACCTCGCATTGGTGGCATTGAACGCTGCCGCGCCCGAACTTCCAACTGCACGATTCGAAATGCTCCTACAACTCATCTGGAAGCGCGCCTTCCTCGCCACCGACTGGGCGAGCATCAACAAGTCTTCCTCTGCTAAGAGAGGCGGAGCCGGCGTTGATGATTTGCTCGGGTCAACCTTGGTCTTCAAGACCCTCTACCTTGGAGCTCAGAGCGGCATCTTCAATATCAGCATTGACGCAAACCACGTGCGCACTCTGTCACCTTCCGAGTGCTTAGGTGCCGCTTGCAACGCTTCCGACGTCGCTTATCGCTTCGGTGAGGACCTGGCTGAGCCGATCGCGCATGACAACAGAGTGCAGGACGAGAAGCTCGACCAAGCCGTCTCACGCTATCGCGCCAGCGCGTGGTTCGAAGACTGCCAGGCGCTCGTCCGCAAGACTCTGGAAGCGGAGGCTGCTGAGAAAGCTAGCATGAGCGCAAAAGGCAAGGACGCAGAAATCGAAGACGGTAGCGTGGTAATTCTCGGAAATGGGAACGGAATGGCTAACGGCGATTCTCACGGAGCTGCCAATGGAATCAAGATCGAAGAGGATAGCGGCGAAGGTGAGATGTTTGATGGGGTTGATGAAGAAGGTGATGTGGAGATGGATCAGTAGAGATGACCTTGTCTCAGGCGGTGACTTTTCCTTGATTCGATACTTGCATCCTGTATTGTAGCATTCGGCGTTTTCCTTATGAGCAGAAAGGAAGGGTTTGTTCTAGTAATTTAAATGGACGGCCAGGATGGACAAGCGGAAAAGTTCGCTCGGATGTATAAAATCAGCCCACGCTGTGATTTCTTCTCTGTCAACTGGACGGTTCCTGTATCACACTGTCCATAAATCACATGGCTACATGATAACCCAGCTCACACCGTCGACCCAACTTGGATGTATAAAGTGTGATGCTGGCATTCGATCTGGACTGTTACCCGCAGATTCTCCGCCAGTGCTGAGCCAGCCACGCATGACGACATCGATGCCATTGACTTCAAATCTCCCATTGCTGCCCTTCCATGTTATTGAATGCATACATCAATACAAACACAATATTATTTCTAGCAAAATAGGCTAAAAGTTCGGGTCGCCAATGTCTGCCCCCAGCGCAACTGGCCTCGCGATCACAAATCCGCTGGTCAAATACCGTTCGCTGGTCCAGACGAGAGCAATCGCACGGGACCCTTCACAACACCGCCTGGCTATCCACTTACAAAAACTCTACGATCGACTAAAAGACTACGAACCAGAGATCGACTATGGAAGACGCCTAGATCAGATCACCCGTGCCGTGGGACCTCGCAAAGATGCTGGAGACGATCCTCCTCAGCCCAGGCGACCCTCGTGGCGGTCATTGCTGGCTGGAAAGCAGGAGAAAGACAGTCTGGCTTTGACGAGGAAGCTGACTTCGCACGAGAGTGCTATGCAATTGAACTCACCTAAGGGACTGATGTTGCACGGTGAAGTCGGCACGGGAAAGTCCATGCTTGTCGACTTGTTCGCGGACTGTCTGCCTAATCGGAAGAAACGACGATGGCATTTCAATACTTTTATGCTGGAGACTTTTGCGAAATTGGAGAATTTGCGGCGAACGCAGGCTGCTGGACGAAAAGAGGATGACTATTCTATGCTCTTGCTGGCCAGAGATCTGATCCAGACATCGCCCATCATTTTTCTGGACGAGTTTCAATTACCGGATCGTGCGGCGAGTAAGATCATGACGAATCTTATGACTTCGTTCTTTCATCTCGGTGGAGTGTTGATTGCAACTTCGAATCGTATGCCAGAGGAGCTCGCGAAGGCAGCTGGTATTGAGTTTGCGCCGCCGCCTTCGAGGCTGGAGTCACTTGGTTGGCAATTGGGGTTGAGGCGCAAATCGGGAGGCAGTGATCGGATGTTTGGAGGACAGTCCGAGTTTGCCGGGTTCTTGGATGTTTTGAAGGCGAGGTGCGAGGTGTGGGAGATGGAGGGTGCGAAGGATTATAGGAGGCTCGAGAGTGGAACGATTGCAAAGGAGAAGCAAGAAGAATCTGCGACGTGGGAGCTAGATGGTCACGATGATTATCAGCATGGTCCTGGTATGGCCGGCTGGTCTGAGGCGGAGGCGGAGGCGGTGGGCAAAGAAGACTCGACGGCTGAGTTGTCGGTCTTGAAGACACCTGTGCACTATGTTGTCAACTCTGACGAGCCTATCGATTCACTAGAGAAGGTCTTGAGCACCGCCACTGGACACCGGACTCTGGAGAGCATACCATGGCAAAGCGCTATCATGAAGGTCTATGGGCGTCAGATCCCTGTACAGCGATCCTGGAATGGTACAGCCTGCTGGACTTTCGACGAGCTTTGCAAGAGCCAGCTGGGTCCGGCTGACTACATCACGTTGGCTTCGACCTACCACACCCTCATTTTGACCGATGTGCCCGTACTCACCTGGCTGATGAAAAACGAAGCCCGCCGCTTCATCACTCTGCTTGATGCGCTATACGAATGCCGCTGCAAGCTCCTTATCACCGCAGCTGCTGGCCCTGACGACATATTCTTCCCTGAAAAGGCTGGCGACGAAGAGAACGACGCCATTCAGTCTGAAACCTTTGCCGAAGCATACCAAGATGTCACAGCTCCCTTCCGCCCTAACATCCTTTCTGAGAACCCCAATTATTCCGAGCCCGATGCCGAGCCAGACTATACCCATGCCCGCCTTGCCGGTCTCTTGAACGCAGACGCCTTGGAAGACGACCCGCCAAACAAGCCCCACCGCAATCCATTTGGACGATCATTCGGCCGCACCGACTCTGAAATGGAGCGTAAGCCAATTGACCCCGACGAGCCTCGCTACTCTAACAAGCCGAATTTCTCGAAATCTGGCGCCTTCACGGGCGAAGACGAACGGTTCGCCTACAAGCGCGCCCAAAGCAGACTATGGGAGATGTGTGGTGCAAAATGGTGGGCGAGGAGCGAAGTAGACTGGCATCGGCCTTTGCCTGATGATGTTAGGGCTTGGGAGAAGTCTAGCGCTGAGCGGGCTGCGGCTAAGAGTGTTGATACTGAGGATTCTTCGACGAGCGATGTGCGTATCGGACAGGCTGTGGAAGACAACACCAGGGATGAGAGAAGCTTCAAGCATAGTCCTTTTAGGAGCACGACCGAGGAGCCACCGAAGATCAGCTGGACACATATTTGGGGAACTGGAGTTGCTTGGGGCAAGAAGGCTGGTGCGTGGGGACGGGGTGTTGAGGGCTTGAAGGAGCGTGGAAATGAGAAGCGGTGATCACGTCTGTTTTGATCGACTCCGCTGCTGCCTGAACAAGAGTACCAGTTCAAGCCATAGCGGCCTTACCATGTCACACAAGGGACAAATTCTGCCTGTTTGGTGCCCAGCCAAAATCATATGAGACTGTGCTCGAAAGCCAACAACGACCCTGTTTCTGATCACCGTTGGCCTCGTTCCTCCGTGTTCGACAGTTGTACCAACGCCACGACGTCTTGACACAGCCTGTCTCCGGACTCGCCATGGTGGAGCCTCAATCCCTCCGCGAAGAACTTCGAGGACTCATCCGAAACTGGATGCAACAATGGCTACTTCTTGATGAAGCAACCAAAGCAACCGAAGCCACGCCTGCCGAGCTCATCACCATGGCGTGTTTAATGAGTGATCGGCCTCTTTATCACCCCGAGGTTCTCACCTGGATGAGCACCTATTCGAGTCTCTTCGCCAATTGCAACACCGATAGGCTGCCCGAAGTTGCTGAAAAAGACTCCCGCGAGCCTTCGACGCGTTTTGCAAGCTTCTGCAAGACTCCTTTATTGTACGACAAGAAGGACTCTCACAAGCGTCCAACATGTCTCGCTAGCTTCAGCGAGGCCCAATTTCTGTACGATGTTCCGTATTATCGTACGGGCAGCGTTGCAATGCCTCAGTGGACGGCTCCAATCGGCCGTGCCTATGTTTTCCTGCGTGGACGCTTGTCTACTCGCCAACCCTGGGCAATTCACTCTCACTTTCGGCTCATGGACCTCCCTACAGAGTTAAGGCTACAAATTTTCGAGTACGCCCTTCTACTGCCTAAGTCTGGGGTCTGGTACGATTTCGACTACAGCTTCACTCCCGACAGGAAATTAAGTGGTTTCTTCGCCACTGTCTACACAGCGCAGCGAGACCTCACCGCGGAATATCGTCCTGGCATTTGGGATGTGAGCTTCTCGTCCAAGAAAGGCCTTCAAGATCCCACGAGCGGCCAACATCTGTTCCGAGTAGATATAGCCAGGCACCTGGCTCTGTTCCAAGTCAGCAAGCAGGTCTACAAAGAAGCCATGCCCTGCTATTACTCCAAAAACGTCTTCTACCTTCACCAAGATCTCGCCGAGTTGTCCAATAAGCGGACCAGCGAGAACACCTCGTCCTTGCTCAACTATCTTCGCCCTGTCGAGTCTAGTCTGATCGAAAACATCATCTGGTGCCGGCGAAGAAGGGCTACTTTTTGGGCGCGGCGGGACTTGCAAATCTTGTCGACTTTACCTAGACTTCGCACACTTGTCATTGACACCGAGTCACAGGAGTCGAAAGCTGGCGTGATATACAAGGACATGTCATTTCCAGGCGACGTTGCGCCGCTGACTGCCATCACGGGTTTGACGGAGCTGGTGTTGTTTGGACAGGTTGCTGCGCTCAGGATCTATCTCGAAGCCAACATGACGGGTCCGGGATCTAATACTGGAGCGTCTGACACGTGGACAGTGTAATTCGGGCTGAGGTTCTGACAAATTGAAGGGTTTCTATAGCTTCGGTCTTGTCTAGAGTACATACTACCATCTTCTCCTCTCAAATCACAACGACTTTTGCAACAGACTCACAAGACAGAGATAATCAGAATAACCTTGATACTATAGCTGAGTCTACTATTTCCGTCACAACAAATCCAACAGCTCCAGCTCATCATCGATTTCTTCCCACACGCGCACATCATATTCCTCCAAACGTTGTCTACACCGCTCACAATTTACACAACCCTGAGGGCCCCATCTGCCTGTGTACGCATCGAACAGAAGAGGTGTATCTGCGCGCTGGACCGATTCCAGAGTCGGGGTTTTGGGAAATCGACCTGGTGGAAGGGTTGGCTTCGGGTGGTTCTCGTATGCACGTCGACGCTGAACTTCCGTCCAGCAGAAATCGTCTTTGAAAACCAGCGTTGGTACCGCCTACCACGCCGAGTTCATTCGTCCAAGAGCCAAGGTAGACGGCTTTGAGATTCGGGAAATCAGCAAATCGAGAAAAACCCTTGTCTTCTTTCTCGTCGTGGTCTTCAGCTCGGCCATGTTCGACATCGTAACGACGACGTCTGTTTTCAACTTCAGTAATCACGTTGTCAATATTGATGTACGCCATTCGCAGGTTCTTCATCTTGCCCAAATATCTGGATGGGAAACGGCCAATGCTGCCACTTTCCTGCTCTCGTAGATCATCAGAGTCTCCAGGTAATCTCCATGACTCTCTCCTGTTAGCTTGAGTAAAGTTCGTTGTCACGTCGTAAGCTCTTTCATCCCAGGTACATGTGCGATGGTTGGAGTGGTTCTTGGATACCTTGTGCTCATCTGTGACCACAGCGTTCGGCATTGTTCAATAGGGCGCCTATTTGATAGTCCTCCATCCTCAATGATAATATCACCGCTTCCTTCCTCCACCCACGTCGCCCGGAGTCGCCCAAGAAGTCTCCCTTGAGCACACTGCATCCTCTTCATGGGAATAAAAAGTAAGAGGCTCTCCCGTATGACTCGACCTTGACAGACCGTCTTCGCCATCATCCGTATTTGTTGTTCCAAGATCCCGCATCTCGTGAAACTCCTGTTTCTCCGAAGGTCGATGTGCAGAGCCATCTTGCTCGAAAGCGACGGTAGTGTCTCGGATGACAGTGATGGAATTGGTCGTCGCGAAAGTGTTCGAAGTGCGTTGAGAAGCGTGACTGCCACCGAGATAGCGGCGGAAGAAGACGCGCAAAGCTGGTGCTGATGCGCACATGATGCCTAGTTGGAGTTCGAGCTGGGCCCAGACGAAGAGCCTGAAGGCGGCTCTGATGGTGTCGGTTGCGGTACTGCACACTGCGGCTATGAGTTAGCTGAGGTTTTGAATGCTGCGCTGTGATTCCGGGATCACCTACTGATCAGATAGTAGGTACGCGCTCCGCTAGCGGCAACGACCAAGAAACCCAACGAGAAGATAGCATTTAGTGCTATTCTCTGGCGCCTAGGAACTTGATGATGCCATGTGATGATGCACGGTAACGCCACGGCATAGACATCGCTGACTGCGGCGCAAACGCCCGCTACAGCGTTAATGGCGTTGCTGTCCTTGAGACACTTGTAACTCGCCGTGAGAGCATACTTAATATCGAATGCCCTCCAGTAAGCCTCAGTCGGCTGACAATCGATCAGAAGCATTATGCAGCATGCTACCGTATAGACAATGGTGAAGCCGATCGCAAACCAGACGAGCCAGTACCATTTCTTCGAGTACGTCCCTATGACTAGTCGACGGTAGAAGAAAAGAACAGATACCTTGGTGCATCCGCTGGAGACCAGGAAAGAAAACTGGGCGAGCCACATGCAGAGGACCGCATTTTGGCGCAAATCTGGTCTGACATCCCAGACGTGACGACCGCCATCCGCTTTCTCGGTGAAAATGATGGAGACGGTCGTGAACATCAAAGAGGCAATCCAAGCGGGCAGAAGTATAGCCTATAACAGATCAGCTATGTAATAGTCAGTGCTACCTTTCGAAGAGGAAATCACTTACATCATCCAACCCCCATCTACCGGCATGTCCTCGACAACGGAGCCAAAATCGCAGGGCTACCATAATCGTCGCAACCGCAAACCAGATGGAAGAATATATTGGTAGCCATGTGAGCTGATCTGGATTCTCGTAATTAGGCTTGGGCCACTTCGCAATGTTCTCCGGCGTTTGGTCGAGAATGTTCGAAGAGAGCACCATAATTGCTCACGATACTGAGAAAGCGCTTCTGCCTTCAAGTTGGGGACGGCGGGGGTACATGTTTTTGGGTGTGGCCACGGCACTAAATTGTATCGGACCCTCACCAGATGGCATAGCAAGTACCGAGCTGACCCAACAGAATGGCAAAGGAGCAAGCCCGCCAATAGCTCTTGTTGTGCGGTGCTTAATCGAAATATATCGCAACGGCCGCTAGGCTTGTTCGCACATGGTTTGGGACTTTGATCCTTCAATCCTGCGCATGAGTTCAGTGGGATCAATTGCTGGCATAGATGATGCACCGCAGCGTAGTAGTACCACCTGTATTCACATCGCAAACAGTGTATGACCACAAGCCGCATTGTAAACCATAGTAATAGTGAAAGAAGTCGTTGGCTAATGATAAGAACTCGACTGGGATGATATGCCGAGAATGGCAGTTGCAAATATGGGAGAGTCAGTGCCTGCGATGTCGACCGGTAGTCACAGAAGTCAACTTGTAACCACTGTGTAACTTGTCCGGCATTTTGCCCGTCGTGCTCGGGCCGTCGTGAGGTCTTGCAGATATGATCTTCGGTAGATTTTCAGGCCCAAAGGGAATACCCGCGATTCCTGACTGTTCGCGCTAAGGCTGGTCAACTCCAGTCATGTTTGCCTACTGCCAGTGTTCGCCGTTGCGTTTCATCTGAGCGAAGCACGGTACAGAAGACAGGAGACGCTTGAGCAGTCCGGGCGTGCCAAGGAATGCTGAAATCCGAGCTGGACGCAAGATATCCCCGACAACATCGTCAACACAACTCGCTGATTATGCTAACTTACCCATGGCACCAACCCTCCGATGCTGTAGAGATACACCGCCTGTCATAGTGACCTCTGATTTGGTGCGTTGTTCGAATGCTGTCCCTTCTATCTTTGATGTTGACGCGTCGCCCGCAATGATACGAAAGCAGCGGATTACTGCTCAGCCTGGTCAGACTCCTCATGAGCTGCTCAAGAGTGCTGCGAGGCACGCGAAGGGCATCTTCGAATGATAATTCCCAGGTCCTTCGTTTCTTTTCTCGTTCAGCTAACGGCTCGTTTGTTCTGGTCACCCAACCCAGCGACCACAGACTATAACGATTCGGTCTTCAGCAAAACAAAAGACAGCCCTGGTGTGCTTGATGACTTCTGCCTACGTGACACGCAACGAGATGAGTCCGACCTAAAGTGGCTGCTCCGCTCATGCTCGCCTTGACAAGGCATAGGCACAGGCCCGGTTGCTCGAGAATGATCTATCTGCCACATTCGATGCAGTGGCAGAACTGATGTCGCTCCTCCCGGCTTCGCCGATTACACCATTGGCAGATGCGCATCAGCACTCTTCCGCTGGCTCCCACTTCGATCTGATGGCAGCCGTTGACAGCCTTGAGCCGGATTGAGGTCCAACGTCGATGCAGATTCAGACGTCCCGGATGGATCGCCAGTCGCATGACGCCTGACGAACTCCGCCTTCTCCATAGTGCAATTGACTGAAGATCTGAGCAAAAGAAAACGAGACGAGGCATACTCCAGATGACAGCATACCAACCGCATGTACCGGCAATACTTGTCCGTGACGAGAATGCGAGCTCACCGCGATCGCAGGATTCGTTCGCCATTCCAATGCCAAACCAGAACAAAACCGCGCAGCACGCCCACGATTCCACGCAAGGAGAGTCCGATCGCAGTGAGCCCTATTCTCAAGGCTCTGGCACGATTGTTCATGCGCTCACACCGGCGGAGGCTTCCAATGATCGGAATCCAGCCGTATCGCTCCCCTCAATCATCAGGCAGGCATTGCCATCTGCTCATGACCTACCTCGGGTACGATCAACCTTGTCTGTGATCAAGCTCGCCTCTTGAGCATGCCAAATCATTGTATCAAATATGGCACGGCACTTCAATCAAGTCACCTGCCTGAGATCAAGAGCTGTCGACGTGCTGATCGAATCGCATGGGCTGTCTTGCCCCTACCGTATCTTGCCCGATCCTTGAAATGCCATTGTCGATACACCATGACATGTGGCCAGACACTTTGAGCCCTATCTGGAAAAGTCCGAGCAGTGGGAGCATCCATATCTAGATCGCCGAGCAGATCACCGCATGTAGACACGTCAAAGAGGAGAGCAGACCGATCTCCAAGGGCCCATGCTGCTTTCTGAATAGATATTGACAGTTTAAGCGAACTGTCTGAGGTTGTCAAAAATGCAATTGAGCATGGACTGCCCGTAAGGACTCACGAGTCGCGTTTTTCCGTCTCTTTGACGCCACCGCCGATTCCACCAACAAGATGAGGGTGGAGGTGGAGATCGCATCACCAACAGCTGGAACGTTCTGCCTGCAGGTCTGGTCTCTCGGGCCATCTAGCGCGTCGTCGCAGATCTGCACGCGCGTGTCAAGGGCCTGCAGACTTAAAGAGGACATGTCCGACGTTTGCTGTCGAGTTGAGAGCTCTGAGACACTCACAAGCGAGCGTCCATCCCAATGGAGGATTCTTATGGCGCCTGTCATCGGCGGCTCCGCATGGAAGTGGCTACTTCAAGGCTATATCAGAGCGGCGGATAAGGCCATTGAAGCTCGTTCGCACGCGGCTGCACCATGGCAGATTGGCGCCACCTATGCCATGCTCCTTCTTTCAACCTTCTTTCCCGTGCGTACCAGAATACTGTTCGAGTAGTCAGCATTTCTTCCCCACATAAAGATGGACCTGGGCCCGTTGATCTACAGCATCTCGTGCCGGAGTGACAGCCGTTGACTTACAGCTTGGCAACGATGTCTCACTGACATGCAAGGAACTCTCGATCTTGGTTGGTCGGTTCGCCACAAGAAGCGGAGACACGCTCGCTTAACGACACCTGCTTCTTCTTGTCTACCAAGTAGTGAGATCTGGCACCTCGATCCTTTGACTTGGCCGCCAAGAAGGTTGAATATTTTCAAATCAGCCGCGATCACTTCGTCCCTAGGCGACTTGACCTCTTCCAGTCCATGTACCATTGTTTGAGTAGTCTCCAAGCGTCCAATGTCGACATAGCGATAGCGACTCATGTTCGACAACACCAGGTACTCGGGATTTCTCACGACCAGTGGCTCAATGTTCAATAATCAAAGACTAGAGCTGGCTTCTGTACCATGTCTCAATGTTCATCAAGACTGCGAGCCAGAGGATCACCACGATGCTCACGTTGTCGACACGACGATCTCGACTGAAGGCATGGCTCCAAAGGAATATTTAAAGTACCGCTCAAGACGGCGTTGAATACCTCTCACAACCATCAAGCAACAGTACAGTTCGACATTCGTTTACACACTTCTCCAACCTTCGCTCCAAGCAATCTACAGAACTCGCAACCATGCAGTTCCTCACCATCTTCGCCTGCGCTCTGGCCACCGTGGCCGCCAGCCCAGTCCCCGAAGACGACAACATCTTCGAAAAGCGCCAGCTCACCTGCGCAAACAACGTCGCCGTCAACGTCCTGAGGGGCCTCGGAACACGCGGCCAGACCTTCTGCAGAGGCCTTTTGAACCTCCCAGCCGTCAGCATTATTCCTACAACGTTGACTGCAGCCACGTCGTAAGCAATGCCCAGGCGATCTCTGCCTACCGTCCGTGTGCAAGAACGCAAACCTTGCTAACCAGAATGTCAGTTTCGTTCCCACCACTGTCCTCAACCCCACTGGCCTCTGCGGCGTTGGTCAAGTCCCCGCCACCATTCCCTCCGTCTCCGTCCCTACTCCCACCCTCGCTATTCCCTCCAACATTGCCGGCCTCATCACCCGCATCCTCCCCGGCTTCGCCCTGCCGACCGGCCTCGTCGCACGTGAGGCAGAAGCAGAAGCAGAAGCTGAGCTCGAGAAGAGGCAGCTTCTCAACCTTGGAGCCCTCTCAAGCCTTTTGAACGCCGCCATTGCCACTGCCTCTGTTCCCTCTATCTCTGTTCCCACCCCATCCGTTCCTACTGGCCTCCCGATCACTCCTTCCGTCGCCATTCCCTCTATCCGCCTCCCAGGCATCGTCACCCGTGTCATCCCCGGCTTCACGCTCCCGACCGGCTTGGCTGCACGTAATGCGGAAGCAGAAATAGAGGCAGACTTCCTCGAGAAGAGGCAGCTCATCAACCTCGGCGCTCTCTCCAGCCTTTTGGGCGCCGCCATTCCCACCATCTCTGCTCCTTCTATTTCCATTTCCACCCCATCCGTTCCGACCGGCCTCCCGATCACTCCCTCTGTCGCCATCCCCTCCATTCGCCTCCCAGGCATCGTCACCCGTGTCATCCCCGGCTTCACCCTGCCGACCGGTCTCACCGCACGTGACGCAGAGGCAGATGCAGAAGCTCTCGAGAAGAGGCAGCTCCTCAACCTTCCGGCCCTGTCGGCTTTCGCGGGCGCTAGAATTACGGCCGGCTGCAGCTGCTTGAGCCTGACCCAAGGCACTGCCTCTTCTACAGTCACGCCTCCCCCGGTTGTAAGTCTTTAGTCCTCCTTATCCTGATGCGCATGGCCAACATGCGCAGAGTGACACTTGCTGACGAGAATGTTTTTCGGCATTTTAGGTCCTTCCTACGACTATTCCTCTGGATACTTGCACTACTTCGGCTTAAAAAGCCAGAAGACGCCACTTGCCGGGGATCCTGCAATTCTGAAGTCGCAAGGAACGATCGAATGTCAGATGGAGTAACGGTCTCTACGCTTACTGGTATGGATTATGAACTTTTGGATGTCGAGGAATTTGATTTGAAGTGACCGTGCGTGTACACGAGTTGCATGGCCACTTATCCTATCCTTAATGGTAATAGCTGAATGATGTTTGATTGCTTGAATGGAAATGAATTGGTTAATGAAGTCTATACCAAAATTAGTGGAGCAGCACTTCCGAGTCTCGTGTGGTCGATGTTTGACTGAACCTCGAAATTTGAAAACTTCTCCGCAGTCTCTTCAAATTTCCGGGCCATAACAGCAAAAGGGAAAACGACAAACTATCTCTCCTTGGTCACCTCCGCTACGGCAATAGCAAAAGCAAAAGAACGCTTCCGACGCGGGGAATTGAACCCCGGCCTTGTCGGCACTGATCTTCTTTCGAAGAGTGAGAGCGACAAATCCTAGCCACTAGACCACATCGGATATTGAACAGCTGATGTTACATGTTCGATAAGGGTAAAGCCGGTACGCAGCATATATTCGCTTGAGACTGGGCTTGTAGTCCCCGATGGTTGAGGAAGCGCATACTGAGCAGAGGCATCCATCTCGAAAACAGCTTTGCTAGATTAGCGAAAGCGGAGACAGAGCAGTATGCATGTTCGCAGCTGCTCGAAATTTTCTGCTTTCAAACTCAAGTCAACGCTCTGCCAGCAATGCTGAGCAACCAAGCCGCATCCTCCCACATCCCGACCTTTTGCCCGTCGTCTCCAGGCACTGGTGGAGGAGGTGGAGGTTTCCTCGCTTCTCGTCTCTCATGATTTTTGTCAGTGTCTGTTTCCATCCCGCTCTCCTCGCTGTCGCCACCAGCAAACCACCCCATTCCGGTAATTCGGGTGAACATGCCGCCAAAGCCAACCGAAGTTTCTTGCGTCAAGCGTTTGAGCTCTGCTTCGTCAACTGCCTCGTCGACCGCTCCAGCACTGGTGTCGTCTTCGCTTTCCTCGGCGATGTAATTGGGTCCCGCATTGTTGGAATCGCCACCAGTATATATGTCGAAGTAACTTGCCGCGCCCTCGAGATTCGCTGTCGCCAGAGGTGTTCGTAAATTCGTGAGACTACCACGCCTACTTGTTCTGCGACTGGCTGATCGACTGCCGAAGCGGCTACCCCACCTGTACATCCTTGGACTGGTAGGTGAAAGTGAGCCTGCGTTGTGTGGCGATGAGAGGTGGGCCGTTGCGGCGAGCTCTTCATAACCTTCGTCGTCGTCATCATCCTCGTCGGAAGAAGGCAGCGCCAAAGCTGTCTGTGAGTCCCGAGAGCTGAGCCATGTCTGGCCTCTAGATTCCTGAAGTAACGCGTTCGTGGTGGCAGTCGCGTGTGTAAGCCAGTCCTCTTCGGCGTTAGCGGTCAGGCGCAACTTGTTCCTCGTCCTAGGCGTATTGGAGCCGCCAGTCTTACTACGAGGCGGGGCAAGTCGCTTCTGGCCCAACTGTACACCATGGCCAGAAAGTCGTTGTTGCGATCGTTGTCCTAAAGCAAGCGCAGCTTCGCTCTTAGCCTTCGTAATACCACTTCCCTCCCTTCTCTCCTGCGTCACCTCCTCCCTCGCACTCTCGGGATACACAATGGTGACCTCTGCAGCTGCCACCGCATCGTCATAAAGCGAACCGCGTCTGCTAAGGCCGCCTCCAAGATGTCTCCGGCTGGAGCTGCGGCTTAGAATTCCAGGTGATGTTGGAGCAGAGCGGCGTTGCATGTATGTAGGATGATAGCGAGCGAACGTTGCATCTGCAGCTTCTTCGTACGGACTTCGAGGTGCTGAGCCTCTATGGTGAACGTTGGGGTCTGGCACGAAGCGTGTGGACAGAGGTGCGAGTCGGAGATCAGCTAGGTTGGTGGTGCTGCGTTTCTTGTTGCGGGAGGATGAGCGTGAGGTAGACTAGATGTTTGTTAAATATGCACATCGTTGGATGCGAGTAATGCGCCAAACATACCATTATAATTGTGCTCCTAGTAAGGAGTGTAAGGTGGTGAGGAAGAGGACGAGTTGCGCAGGCTCGCGAGTGGTGTTTTACCCCACAACCACACCCCGGAGAGCTCCACACGGGCTTGCAGACAAAGATTGGCGATTGGCATGTGATACCGAGTATCGGCAACGATAAGCGGGCTGCATCTGTTGAAAGACGCATAACAATGCATTGTTATACCTCCTAGACGTTGGCGGTGAATAACATTTTCGTTATATGAGCATCTAAGAAGACTCGCGATTTCGAATGATCATTGTAGAATTCAAGGTTGCAAATTATGTAACTGGCATAAATCATATCTTCGTTCGTGTATATACAGATAGATCGTCGTGCTGTACAGTAATTCATAGACCCTCCAATGCATCACATGGAACGGAAAACAATTTTCAATCTACAACCAAACCATTCCAACTCCCGTCCCAAGCGCAAGCACAAAGAACGCCCATGCCCATCTCACCGCTTCCGCGCCACTAGGCTCCTGCTTTGCCTGGTCTTCACCACCGCTGGCCGGCGCAGTACAGCTAGCTCCACAAGTATAGTCAGAGGGACAGCATCCACCGCCATCATTCTCGCCGCACAAGAACCATCCATTTGCGCAAGAGCCCTCTGTACTGGCAGCAGCGGCGGTTTCGTCCGGATCGACAGTTGTAGTTGAAGTCGAGACGGCGACATCACCACCGCCAACACCGGCTACTGTTACGCCGTTGGAGTTGATTTCTGTGCTGTCGCCTGTAGGGCAGGAGGTTGTGTCGCAGTTGCGGCCAACGCGGCAGCAGCCGCCGAGGTAGTGAGCTGAGCACATGTAGAAGCCGGTCGGGCAGCTGTCATCTGTTGGAGGCTCGGAGGTTGTAGTTGTCATGCTGTCTGGAGGAGGCTCGTCGGAGCTGCCTGTCGGTCGCGCTGGAGGCAGGGCTTCGGTTTCTTCGGACGAGGTGGTAGAACTGGGCTCTTCTTCGGTCTCGGTATCTGTTGGCTCCTCTGTTGTCTCTGTGGGAGATTCGGTGACTGTGACGGTCGTGGGCGCTGTGACTGTTCCAACGCTAGTGGTTCCTGGTGCTGTTTCTGTTACCGTGTTCTCAATTGTGGTCGTGTATGTGGAGCCTCTTCCAGCTCCGCCAGCAACAGCCACAGTGTCGGTCTCTTGCTCGCTCGTTGTCGAACTTGGCTCCTGGCTTGGTCTTCCTTGCGTTACAGTCTCAACTGGCAAGTTCGTAGTCGTAGTTTGAGTGCTCACCCAAACGCAGCCAACATCGTAACAAGCGTAACCTTCGATGCAGCAGCCTTTGTTGTCGCTATCCGGGCAACTCGTCTGGCCAGCGCTTTCGTTGCAATCAGAGATCGAGTTGCCGCAGCTGCCACCTTGCGGACAACATCCTACGTCTCCATTGCCAGTATCGTCGACCTGAATGCATTCGTCGTTTTCACTGCAACAGCTGTCCGGTCGATCGATCTCGGTGCAAGACTTGGTTCCAGATGGACAAGATCCCCAGTCCCGAGCAAACAGACTGTATCCGGGAAAACGTCTGAACGTATGTGCCCGCTCAAAATGCGGCGCTATAGGCGCGGACAATTGCACCGAAGCATTCGCAAACTCCTCCACACCATCAATATACCGCTCCAACGTCTCATCCTTCACCGCCTCGTCACCGAAGTCCCAGTAATGCAGGAAGAACTTCTCGCCCTCGTCGCCGCTCATCTTGCGCATTCCTATGGGCTGCTGCCATTGTAGCTGCTCTTGTGCTTTCTGCTCGCGTTTGAGATGTGCGTGATGCTCGGGTTGAAAGTCTGCTGCTCGAGGACGGTTCTGGGCGGTTGCGGTGGAGGCTGCGATTAGTGCTAGCAAGGTAGCTGACAGGGCGAGGTGGTCTCGCATTGCTAGGATGCTGCAGGCGGAGACAAGGATGGCGGGAGGCTGCGTGCCGTGTGAGAGGAAGAGGAAGGTCGCACAAGATTGGGAGGGCTTGGAGGTGGGTAAGGTATAGCGGGTATGTGGTATGACGATATATGTAAGAGAGACAAGAAATCGACCTAGCTTGTGTAATCTTCACGTCTCTTGAGACTGGTTATTTGGAAGTGGCTGGATTGGGCAAAATCTTGATCTGAGCCGTGAGATCACTGAGGTGTCTGTGGGTGGAGGGTGCTTGCTGGGTGGCTGGGATGCGGCCGACTCAAGCTGAAGCTGCAGACGCCGCGACGACAGGGATATCAGGCGTGTAAGCACGTAGACAAGCGAGCGGTCACTGCCTGCTGGCAGAGTGCGAGGCGGACGATTCTTTGGAGGAATTGGTACTCGTCTTTTTTCAACCGTCCGCAACACAACCCCTGCGGCTTCGCTCTACGGTGTCTACGTACCTTACGTTTTCGGCGACCCAAGAGTTAACTTATGTCCGTCTTTACGGCGCGCCGAAGCGTGCGCGGGCCACAACTAGTTTATACTGCCGTTTGGGCCACATCTGCAAACTCATTGCAACCGCGCCGGTTCTCTCAACACTTTCCATGTTCTTCGGCGCACGATCTAAAGCAAGATGCACAAAGTCCAAAATCCACCCGCCAAGATGTCAGGAAAGGGCGAGGGCTAGAACCCAGAACCGACGCATGGTACAATTATCACCTCTCTCGTTCTTGCTCAATTCGACCCGATAGACCCAAGCCTCCCAACCCGCTCTCAAAGCTCACGCCAGAGGTCCTATATCAGCGTGTGCCCGAGTCGTTTCATACAGAGCCTCTCCGGATCTTCGATGGTGCCTCTGCAGACGCGGACTTGATGACATGGTGCCTCGAGCTCCATATCAGTCGCATCCAAACACAGGCGCAAACCCACACCCAAGCTCGAGCGCAGTTCATCCGAGACAGACCTGGTGCACGGGCATTGTCAGGGCTCGTACGTCTAGGCAAGTTTGACGACGCAGAATTCTTGTGTCAGTCCCGTCTTCCGAGAGGCATTGCACATTGCCTAATCGCTGAAAACGATTCCGAGACAATACAGCGGTGGTTGAAAACTGCGCAACTGGCTGGAGGGGATAGAGATCGGCTCGATGGTGAGAGGTTCAATCTTCACACTCGATGGAGGGCTCAGCTCCTGAGGGAACATCTGGTAGCGCAGATGTACTGGAACACGAGAGCCGACTACCTAAGCAAGCCCTGTGTCTACTCTGGTCGACTCGGGACGCCTCTTCCGGGCTGGGAAACGCCTGGCTTATGCATGGCTCGTCAAGATGCTGGTAAGCACCAGTGACTTTTCGTGCGACTCGGAGGTTTTCGAGAGACTGCTGGCAAGCGTTGTCGATTTCAACAGAAACAGCGATTGCTTCAATACCCAATTTGAAATGAACATCGCTTCCTTGAGACTGGTACATCCATCTTGCTCCGATGCGGGCCCCATGCTGAGCTTCCTCAGAAACGATCAGAACATCGAGGAAGTAGAATCTTGCGTAAGAAACTTTCTAAGTCCCACATCATTCAGAGGTCTTGACGGCGCGAGAAAGACGCTTTATTACGTCATCCGTCTCTGCATTGCCAATGATCAGAGATCCGAAGCGCTTTGGGTGTTGGATTTGGCAGAAGCCAACACCCCGGCCTTCTTCAATTTCCGCCAACCAGATGATTTGCTTGAAGCGGGACTGACGGATGACCATTCTACAAGGACGAAGCTTTTGCGACCGCCGAAACGCAAGCCGAGTCCTTGGGAAATCAGAGCAGGCGTGAAGCTTGATCAGGAAGGTTACGTCTCATCACCTCCCGAAGCAATGCAAGCGTTTCGCACTGGACAGCAGCTTGATGTCAAGCCGGATCGGAGAAGACATCCCAGAGGACCCAGACATTGATCTCTCCAGGTTCTCATAACTTGTTCATCCTTCAGACATCAGCACCATATGGTCTGGGAGCGCTTCAAGACGATCACCTTTTAGCAGAGCTATTGTTGTACGCCCAGAGAAGGTATCTCAGGTACTCAAGCTATAGCGGGAGCCCAATGGCTTTTTCCAAGACTCAAGTGGTCATGATATCTAGCTTATTAGGATCTACGTTGCAAGAAGCAGGATGAGGCTCTGCGACAACATATCAAGCAAGTGCAGGATTTGACAAGTTCTCGTACGTGACTATCGTTTGATATCAAAAAACGAAGTTCATGTCCTTCTTTTGCCTGGCTAGTAGCTCCATAGCGGTCCTAGACCACACGAGGTGGGGTCAATCACGCCTTGCTCCTTGACTTCATGACTCAACTCTTCTAGCAAGAACCAACAATCAACGCATGAACATATATTCTGCCGCCATACTTGGGAGTTTCTGAATCTTGAACGATGCAGGACAAGCAAGCGACAGATGCGCAGAAACTATATGATGACCGCGCATCCAAATACGACGCAAGCTTCCACGACCGATTCACCTCACACATCGTGCAACTTCTCGACCCACAACCAGGAGAACATATCCTCGATCTAGCATGCGGGACAGGTCTAATCTCATTCAAAGCAGCGAACCTCGTCGGCTCCTCCGGTGGCGTGTGTGGAATCGACATCAGCAGCGGCATGCTCGCCGAAGCACACGCCAAGCTGGCATCTCACGACCTGGACAACATCGAGTTCCGACAGCACTCAATCACAGACCTGTATTCATTGCCTCAATTGCAAGGTCGCAAGTTCGATTCAATCGTTTGTGCTTCGGCATTGGTCTTGCTGCCAGAGCCAAAGGCAGCTTTGCGAGCGTGGGCGAAATACCTGAAGCCTGGAGGACGTCTGATCACCGATGTCACGCATCCGCGGGATCTACTACCTGGTATGGTTCTGGAGCGTGTCGGTCGCATTCTCAACGCGCCTGTCCCATCGTATCGCAAGGCTTTCCAGAAGCCCGATGACTTGACCAGTATCCTGGAAGCCTCCAGTCTGGTCAACGTGAAGACAATTCGTATCTCGCAACATAAGTCGCGAACGGGAACGGATGACCTCGAAGATTTCCTTGCTGGATCTAGGGAACCCCTGACTCTGAAGACATATGGAGTAGAAGAGGCTGCGACGGTCTTTGACCGTCAAGTAGAGACGCCGTTCGGTTCTTGTATGGCGGACGAGCCAATTCGGTCGCAAGCTCGAGAAATTTTTGAGCACGAATGGGCTTCCCTGGCTGATGAGCATGGTAGGTTGACAGATGTGGATGAGGTATTTGTTGGGCTTGGTTGGACACCAAATTAAATTTGGTCGACATTGGTGCCTTTTGTGTAACTCGGGTCGCCTGCTAGATTTCGAGTGGAAATCGTGTAACACGGCCGAGACGGCATCCCGCTCGTTCCTTCTTGCCTTGCAGGCAACATGCATAAGCGAGCGTGGACCCTGGCTCCTTTGGCCGGCGCCTTGAGCAAAACAAACCCCCGGCGGGCCCGTACTCAGGTCTCATATCTTTCTGCACTCTCATAAGGGCCGGACCACTCGTGTCAAGACGCAAGCATCGTGTTTTTCCGAGAATAAAGAATAATCCGATTCAGGGTCAGGAAGATGCTACTCTGTACCTTACGGCATAGTCTATGGCGCGGCATCAGTACAGCACATATCAGGCCCAATTCATGTGCTAATGGCACATATATTCTCTGCATCCGCAGCAATCTCTTACGGTCGTCGTCTCACATGCCGGGTACGACTCTCGAGCGTACACGGCGGTCGACCAAATCGACAGAGCTCTTCGAGCTTTATGAACGAAGACTGGACAAGCCAGTCAGCCACCCCAGGGACACTTCGCGGTCGGAGACTGAATCCCATGTTTCCGCAAAGGATCACAGTGACACTTTGCAGCCAAAACTTGACGGTTCAGCAAAACAACCGAACGAGATTGGAACGCCGAAGACAGAAGCATGATATCGTCACTTTCCTGATTTGCATAAGCAGCGGGAGATCAGGAAACCCAAGCTTAAACCGGTGGCGAGTCTTCTCTCGCCAGGCCCCAAAGCACATCACGTGCCTGGGTCGCTTTTTGATGGTCCGTTTGCCACTTTCGACTCCTTCGATCGTGGTCACTTAGAGGTGGACAGAGTCATCAGCTGCATTTGCGCGTGTATGTCCAAAGCTTTGCGACAAGCTCGTCCTGCCTCTTTGGGTCGACAATCGATCCCATACGATCTAGGCAAAAAAGCGATTGACTGGACCTTACGCTTGGATAGGCCTTCCCGGGCTCAGGTCTGGTCAACTCCCGGTTCATCTGGTCTGTGGCTCACGCCCTGGCTGCGCAAGACGACACTGGGAATTTGGCGAGATGGTGGAGCTGGATTGTCTCTGAGGGCTCTTTCTTCTCCGGCTTGAACATGGATCCGGGAGAAGAACACACTGCGACGAGAACTTGCAAAGCAGATATGTTGTTATCCGTGATGATGTGTCAAGTGCATTGGAGTACAAAGTCAAGCTGGCTCGACGATGCTGTGAAAACGGTCTTCAACGCATACCAGCAAACGACAGAGCAGCCCTCGGACGACAGATTGTCTCTCCAATCTTCAATGGTATATCTTGGCAAGGCTTCGATCCAAGCACCAACCCTAGGGGTTGAAGCCAAACGTATGATGCGCTTTCTGGTGTGCATTACATTCAATAAATGGGAAGCGCAACTCAAATGTGCAAAGCTAGATTTGATGGACCCAAGAGAGCCAAGCGCAGACACCTTCATCAACCTATTGAAGGACGACATATCGTCAGGCAGTACATCCCCTGTGATCAGCGCAATATTCAAGCCGCCAACATACAATGCTGCTATGAATATCTTCATGGTTGTACTGCGAGCTGCACAAATCTCTGAAAGGAATGGCAAGCACGTCGATACTAGGTGGATTCTGGACTTGGCGTACGATCGCTTGCCCCGACTCTTTGGGGCCATGACTGCTGCCTCGCAGTTCAAAAATGAGATGCGTCGCGCGGCAGATATCGCCGTTAAATTTGGAGTCCCTCGAACGGCTTCGCCAAGCGAAATCAAACGAGGCGTCAGAGTTGATTCGAGCGGCCTCGCTCGCCCAGCTGAAAAAAATACGGCGCGATACATCGACATCCGTCAGCGCGGCTGGGTACACAAATAGCATTGGTGGCGTTGGCAGCTTTGATATCTCTGCTATTTACAGTCGACGTCTAGATTTCAAGCTCCGGACTGCGGTCAGCTTCGTACCTTATCCTCCAACCACGGAAGTTCGTCGGATTTTCATTGCGTCAGCCCTCATCCCGTGGCTTTTGTAGCCATGCGAGTCGGCCCACAAATCATGGTGGGCCTAACGAAGTAACCGTGTAGGCTGATATAGTATTGAGAGCACTATGGATTGAAGCTGGCAGCTTGGTGCTCTGCCGCTTTCCCAATCCTGAGCAAGGGACTCTACCATGCATCGCAATCGAATCAGCACGCAGCGACGATGCATCATCACTCGTCAAATGCTGGAAGGCTCCACAGCGCCCAGCAGGACCCAAGGACCCTTGACCTTGCAGACCTTTGCGCCACAAGCTGACAGACTTGGCCCCAGTCTTCATTAGAGACTCCCTGCCATCACTGCCATCGCCTCTGTGTTCCCGACTTCAGCTTTTGTGCAAAATTGTGATCAATCATGTCCAGATTCATGTCAATACCCGCCTCAAGGCTTCTGATCGCGAACGCAACCCCAATTTCCAGCCGAGCTCGGCAGATCTCTTTCCGTTTATTTGCCCTCAAGGTCATCTTTTTCGCAATCACATTGAGTACTGTGCAACTGTTTCGGGGTGATTTGGTAGGTACGAATGTGGGACAATACTGGGCGATAATAAGTAGCACCAGTTCCTCCTAGGTTCACAGGCGCTGGTGTGGGACAGTAGTGGTTGGCGACAATGAGAATACCAATCTTGCCAACGGGGTTCAATCTTCGGAAAGCCGATCTGTCATTGCCTGATGGTAGATATCATTCCACCCTATTGCATGGGAGAGGAGGCTAATATGTCGCAAGAGACCCGCTTGGTTGGTTGGTCAGTGAAGCCTGATTGAAGTGAGAGTACTCACACGAGATGAAGAAGAAGTCCTGTATTATGTGGACGGTTACGATGATATCATTTGCTGCGTGGAGAAGTAATAGCTTCAAAGAGGGACATAGATATCTTAAGTCCTACTTACAAGGCCCAGCTCATTCTCGTCAATATCCAAAACGACATGGTACTTAGTCATTAGCTGCGTTCCCAGAACGGCGACATGCTCATTATTAGAAGGCAAGACCAACACCACGCAGATCGCTCGTCCATACGCGAAATGCTCAGCGCTGTACTCATCTCTAGTCAGCCGGATGTCGTTGCCACCAATATCCAGTACAAGGTCCGGCAGCTGCTTCCGAGCCTTACAATCGATCGAAGCGCCTCGGAAGAGACCGTTAGGGCTGGCACCTATCGCTTTGTATAGCTCTTCAGTGGCCTTTGGAGGTAGCATGATGGCTGGGTCAAGGTCCAAGCGGCCGTAGACGGACTTCAGTGGCGAGTGGAACTTGGATTTGCCCGACAAGGACACCGAGTTAAGCGGCACATGCCATGTGTTTGCTAGGCCAGGAGTTGTCTGATTAGCAAAAGGAATGCGAATCATTGTGTTGTGTGGACGAGGCCGCCGGCCAATCTGTAACGATCCGCGATCATTGACGTTTGCGGGCAGAGTGAGAGTCAGTACGTTGTGCTCAAGCGCATGACTGCTCACTAGGTCTCGCAGCGGGTTTGGTGCGGACAGCGGCGAATAGGCTGCTGTATCTTTGCTGGGTGGCGCAATACCGAAAGCACTGCCAATGTTAGCTCTACGCCTAATCATGTCGGTGTTCATGAACTTTACCCATCAACCACAAACTCCATAACATAGTAGAAAAGCTCCTCGCCCTCGTACTTGTCAATCTCTCCGACCATCGCTTTATCGACTGCTAAGCCTGCGAGATGTAGTGTGTCGCTTGAAACATTGCCACCGACCGTCCAGCCTTTGGGATGCACTTCAAATCTCTCCTCCATCGACCTCCTAGTCTTGGATTGGGTCCCGTTGTACGAGAATCCATTACCGCCACAATCTTGTTGTGAACACGCCGAAGAACGAACATAAAGGCCGTTGAGACGCGGATTGAGCCATGCCCGGAATGGTTGGGCAGGATTCCCGAGAGCAATCGGGGTGTGGTAGATCGGGTAACCACCGATAGTAGACATGTGTACCTCGAGAGATGCTGGATGATCGGGTTTGACATCTTGGTCGCCTTCAAGACTCACTATTGATGGCGCTACTTGATGGCCAAAGGTGATATGATACGGATGCATCTGGTAGTCCTTGATGTCGGTGATGTCTAATGCATGCGCAGCATTTCCTGTCGTCAACGTCCAGAAGAGATCTGAGACTTTCTCCGGATCATCAAATATGCTGGAAATCCCACTGGGGTCTGACCCAGAGCTTGATCCTAGAGTCTGCTGGAGATGGGAATGTTCATCTAACACTTGAGAAACCGAGTCGTGGCCGTAGGCAGTGCAGCAAGTAGCGACGAGTAAGAACGCACCAAGAAGTGTAAGCTGGCTGTCTCTCATGGTAGGCGATCTGATGATCTTGCGTTGAGATGTAGTTAGCTGGCAAAAGGAAGTCGAGTCGTGTCAACGGTGAGATTGATGACCGCCCGTTTCAGCTGGTCGACGATCCCCGCGACACCCTGCAGTCCTGTGGAGATGGAACATGGTGCAAACCACCAAGAATCAAGTGGGCCTGCACTAGAACTTTCGTCTGATGAACAGGAAGCCTGTGCAATTTTACTTTTCGCCTCGAGGACAATTTAATGTGTCAATGTGAAGTGTAGCTTAGGAATAATAGCGATTCTTGGTAGTTCCAATCATGACGTCGATCCAAGACGACTGGACACAAACCTTGAATCCTTCGTCTCGGATTGCGGAACCTTCAATCCCCGCCGCTGAATATGGCGATAAGGTGAACCTACACTTTTGGCTCACCTCAGCTGGTCCGGCTTGTCAAAGAAGCAAGCTTCAGCTCGTTGGATCGAAAGGGTACAAATAGGCTGGCGTACAGATTCGCCGGCCAAAAAATATTAGTTCTTCTGTTGTCTCGAGATCAATAGAGTCCACTCCAAGGCAGCCACTCGAAGAATCATACATTGATCACAATGTTCACATCGACCATGTCCCTCCTCACATCAATCCTCCAACCTCTACTTCCCTTATCTCTCTTCTTGCTCTCAGGTACATACCTCTCCCAGCCGAAGTCCACTACCCTCTATTTCACTAACGTCTCATCCAAAAAGGCATAGCAACCACTCTCTCCCTCTGGATCGTGCCTTTACTGCTGCTACCAACGACCCCGTCTCGAACTCTCATTCACCAATTCGCCGAAACCATTCGCCGCGGATACACATTCCTCCAACCTAGCAGCCGCATCCTCGCCTTCGTGCTCCTGCTCACCACTGTCCTTACCTACCTGCTTTCTGACCCTGTATGGCGATGGTACGCTGCGGCGGGGTTCATTCTGGCGCAAACTGCGTGGTGGGAGGTCGTTTTCATCTTTCCTATCAATGATGAGGTGGCACTAATGGAGGGAAAGTTGGGGGATGGAGATGTTTGGCTGGGCGAGAAGGAGCAGAAGAGGCTAGAGGGAATGATTGAGAGTTGGAGAGCGTGGCACTTGGGAAGGATCGTAATGCCATTCGTCGCGGGTGTTCTGACACTGGTAGCGTTGTTATGAATGCTAACTACCCGGGAAGCGAGGGATAGAGCCGGTCCGTTAATGTAATTTGCTCCATATGCCTGCTGATCGTTCGAGCGGGATGTCTTCTCACGGCGTGACGCGAGTCCGTATCTATGTCGTTCTGCACAGCTTGCCAGACTGCAGGTCGTAGTCCCATCCATCACTTCCGACTCCAGAAAGAACGTAGAGGCTCTCAGTGGGATCGTACTTCTGCTTGATCTGCACAAGGCGCTCATAATGCGACCCGTAGAAGTCTTGCTTGAATTGGGAGTTGTAAGGATTAGCTTCGTTCATGTATGCTCCAGAGTCAGGCGCCCATTCCCTCCACAAACGCTCTTTGTGTTCTTCGATCCACTCGGCTGAGTTTGCGAGAGCTGCGCTGGGCGATGTAGTTGCGTTGGTCGACGATGAGGCTCCGCCAACGAAGAGATGGAGATATGCTGATTTCCAGGCTGGATGTAATGCGCCGAAGCGAGAAGGCGGGTGGTTGATCACTCCTGGGCCGCCTGAAAGGCCGAC